>JAKZAP010000008.1:3242714-4442714 GCA_023053575.1 Branchinecta lynchi
TAAGTGGAGGGATGCCCATGACTTCCTTAAAGTTGTCCATCTGTCCGTCTGTTAGCACAATAACTCTCAAAAGGGTGGAGATATTTTCCTTAAATTTGGCGTAAGGACTCTTTGGGTCAAAGTTCAAAGGTCAAGTTCCAAGATGGGCTCTGTAGCCATACATTTAGGGGCGGTGGAGGAGTTTCAAATTGAGGGACGAAAAAAAGGATTTTATAAATCTACTGAGATAGCCAATTTAGGTATAAGGAGACATGCTGAAACTGAATAGGAAAATTATTTTCTCGCCGGAAAAGTAGTTCACGCGGAAACTCAGCAAATGGAAAGTTTTTGAAAAAAAAGTGTAATCAGAAGTAGATTAGTGGTTTAATTTAGGGGTAAGAAGACACTCCGACTACATATAAAAAAAAAAATTTTTTGCCGGAAAACTAGTTCGTCTGGAATCCGGCCAAAACCCTTTTATTTTTGGTTTTATTTGAACTTGATTAGATGTTCAATCCAGGGGTAAGAAGACATGCTGAATCCGTATATGACAATCATTTTCCACCCGGCGATATAGTTCGCCCAGAATCTGGCTGAAATCGGAAAAATTGTTATAAGTAAAAGTTTTTCTGAAGTTGGTTAGAAAATCGTTGTTAATGAGGCATGCTGATTCCTTATGTAAATTATGTTCGCAGGACAAACCCGGAATCCCGCTAAAACCTGAAAAATTTTTAAAAGTGAAAGTTTTATCTGAAGTTGGTTAGAGGTTCGATATAGGGGTACGGTATGGAGATATGCTGAATTCGTTTTTGATCTTTTTTAAAAGAAAATCAGCTCGCCAAGAATCAGGCAGAAACCGGAAAATTTGTCAGAAGTAAGACAGCTGGAAGTTTTGATCAATTCCGTCAAAGAATATATGATGTAGGCTCTGTGTAGGCTATATGAGTAGAAACATCTGCTGAATCCATATCTGAACTTGGTTTTCTCAGATGGTTAGCCATTGACCTTAATCTGTTTCTAAACTTCAACAGTTAAAATTTTCAAGAAGTCTGGCAAAGACCAGATATACACAAGATCCAACTGCCAGGGTGAGATATGAAATTTTTGGGGATCCCATTGAAACCTTTGGTCTTGTTTTTCTGATTTCAGGAAGTCAAGAAAGTAATACTTTGGATATCATACCCTGACCACTGGAGTGTGCAAACGCACCCTCCATTAGGCCCCTACAAAGAAGTTTCTTTTTAACAAACATCTGTTAAGACAACTTCAAGCTTTAAGTTCCTATGCCTCTCCTTTATATAAGGATACAAATATATATTCAACAATATACATTTCATCATTTCCCAACTTGTTTCATGACGTCACACTGACACTGACCTTACCAGTATCGAATAACTCGCTGAGACTGAGGTTTAGACCCTAGACTGGGCCTAATAATTCACATTCCTCAGCCAAGGTACGTTTCTCTAAATCAGTTTTATATATGGAAGTTAGCCTAGGAAACAGCTTCACACAGTTATACGTTCAAGTTTTCTATTCACAGATAGCACTTACCATTTTAGGTTTTTTGACAAAATTTATTTAGGCAAGTTCAATCACAATCGCCGTCTTCTTCTTCTTCTGAACTTTCCGAAGTTTCCGAATTCCACAAATGATTGACGATCGTTTTTGCGCCAAATTTGAAACCAAGAAATGCGATCGTTTAGGGCAATGCAGTGACTGGTTTCCAAGTAATTCTAACGTGCATTGCAGAGAGAGTATCTCAAACCCTTAGGATTCGAACTGGAATAGGGTAAATCAAATCGGGAGTAAACGTAAGTTCCGTCATCTGGCCAACTACATCTGAACTTTGAAAGTATGACAAGTCCTGGAGGAAAAAAAGTTCTTCAAAAGGTTTGTAAGATAATTTAATTTGACTTTCTCCTATACGGATCTGTGTACTCAGTCAGGGATTATTACTGTTATTGTGCAAGGAAGGCCAAACTCTATCACAAACTCTGATCGCACTTGGCCCATTGTCTCAATTGACTCAATCCCCAAATATAGCCTACAATTGATGGTGAACAAACACTCTAAACACAATTGATGAAATCACGACTCTTTTATTGGGGATTCCCCCTCAAAATTTGGAGCTTTTCGACAATTTTCTTGGCCATTTAGGCAAAGGCGCAAAATGGCCATTTCCCAAAAAAATGTTGCTGGGTTCCAGCTCAATCATTTCAGCGATAGTCGCTTGTCAAATTAAGGAGAGAAAGGGTAAATTTTGTTGGATGGAGGAAGCATGTGAACTATATTTCCTCCACTTCAGAATATATACAATGTAACTTTTCCCTTTGTTTGACAGCCTTTCTCGAAAGTGAGGAAGCTTAGACCCTAATCAATTTAAATAGATGGTAAGATTTCAGAAAACTGATAGCGACCTTGTGACACTTTAGCTGCGATAAAGCTAAAATCTTGAAAACAGAAAAACTGTGTCTCCATAGTTTCCAGCAGGTTTTTCGAACCTGTCCAGGAAAAGTTCAAGGCTTTACTCAAGGTCTCCAGGATGAGAACAACTGTAAGCTCTAATACCTTGGTTTCAGTTAGTCACATAGCTGGTTGTTTCTGACATCTTTTGTATTATTGTGATTGAGTGGTCTATCACAGCCGCCACAGGGTGAGAAAATATAAGCTCTAGAACCTTAATTTCTTAGATTCAGTCATATAACTTGTTATTTCCGACATGTTTTGCAATACTGCGGTAGAGAGACAGGTATCTTTCCCAATATCCATTTAGAAAAGAAGAAGATAGGCCTATTTTTGCAGTGAACCCAACTGTAGTAGTATTCATTTCAGGGGGATATACTTTTCCTTTCTTTTTCTAGCCAATGACGTGTGGAATGATCCTTTGAACCAACTGGGTCATGGCGATTTTGGTAAGTTACTTACAATAAGCAGAGCCCAATGATCGAGTAGTCCAGCTCTCGTCAGTTTTGGCCAGTTCTGACATCAGTTCAGTTAGTAAAAAATTTTCCGGCTCCAGCCGGATTCCCGTCGCACTACATGTTCGGGTAAAAAATGATTGTCATACACGGATTCACCATCTCTTTACCCCTAAATCGAATATCTAATCAACTAAAATAAAACTCTAACTTTTAACAATTTTCGGTTTTGGCCGGATTCCGGGCGAACTACTTGTCTGGATAGAAAATTGTTTTCACATAAGTGTTCAGCATGTCTTCTTACCCCTAAATCGAACATCTAATCAACTCCAAATAAAACTTTTACTTTTAACAAACTTTCCGGTTCTGGCCGGATTCTGGGCTAACTACTTGTCCGGCGATAAAACGGTCTTCACCATCGTGTTTAGCATGTCTTCTTACCCTTGATTCGAACATCTAATCAACTTCAAATAAAACTTTTACTTTTAACAAACTTTCCGGTTTTGGCCGGATTCCGGGCGAACTACTATTCCGATGACAAAATGATTGTCACCATCGTGTTCAACATGTCTTCTTACCCCATAATCGACTATCACATTATCTGTTTAAAAATATTTAATTTGCCCCTTAATCTAAAACCCCTCCCCCACCCCTAAATGTAGGGCTAAATAGCCCGTCTACGAACTTGACCTTACTCTTGACCCAAAGAATCCTCACACCAAGTTTCATCAAAATATCTCATTCCCTTCGAGAGTTACAGTGCGCACAGACGGACGGACGGACAGACGGACAACTTTTCCGATGTCATAGCTATCCCTCCACTTACGTTTTGGGATCCCAAAAACAACTTATTTTTGTATGATTTAATTGAATACATTGAATTATTTGTGTAGCCTAGTGTTAAGGGATTTTTTTGATTTTTTTTCACTATATGCTCTAGTAGTAACGTTCAAAATCTCTACGGCCGTCCCCACACCTCAAAGTTATGCTATGATGCGGAAAATCAGAATCTCGACACAAATGTGGTTTTTCAGTGGCCAGTGGTAAGGTTGGTGAACGCGTGGCTCACACATATGTTGACGAACGCCAAGCACATCATCATCACTTTTGCCTGTCTCCTAACCGATTTCGTTTTCATCATTAGAACATTGACAATCTGCCATTTTATTTTTTGTAAGCCGTGTTCGTCAAGAATACAACACAGGGAGTGGCGAAACTAGGGGGGGGGGGGCAACTGGGACGTTTTTTATCATTCCGTTACCGACAAAAGCTCTGTAGGTAAAACATGAAACTTCTTGTTGGGAAATTGGCAGCGTTTGTCAGTGTGCAGGCGGTGCGTGGATTCAGTACTGACAAGAGCTCTGAAAAGTTGCGTTTGTATTGAGATTCAAATCCGCGTTATAGTAGAATTTCCGCCGTTGATATCTTAACGTCATACTAGTGCAAATAGTGAAAAATTAAAAATCCCTTGACAATATGTTAAAACAATATGATGTAATATTTAAATAATGCAGTGTGTTTAATTAAATGGTACAAATATAAGTTGGCTTTTCGGTTAAAATTTAAGCTTGCTTGGCAAATTTAACTCAAGATGTCGCTTAAAGTTTTGGCAGCTGCCCCCCCCCCCCCCCCCCCCCACGAAAATATTAGTCGGTAAAACGGATGTTTGTCGGTGCAAAGCACCGTCAAACGCTTTTATCATTCCGTTACAGACAAAAGCTCTGTCGGTAAAACATGAAACTTCTTGTTGGGAAATCGGCAGCGCTTGTCGGTGCGGACGGTGTGTGCATTCAGTACTGGCAAGAGCTCTGAAAAGTTGCGTCTGTAATGAGATTCAGATCCGTGTCATAGTAGAAATTTGAGTTCTAAGGACGGATGATTAACCGTCGTGGATCGTGGATGATTAAAGCCAATCGTTTAAAGGCTCTCTAAATGAAGCCTACAAGTTCGTAAAACGTAAGCGGTGCGCGAGTCATGGTCAGAATACACTGGTCCGGATGAAGAGTCCTGGCTTGGTCCTGGTTAAGCATTTTAGCGCCGAGTTCGATCCGCCGGACTCAAATTTAGAAGCTATTTATGAAAAATTACTTGGTCAGTCAATATCCTCTCACAGTTTCGGTTTTGTTGAAGATATGACGATGCTGCGTCTGGCTGTTCGCCGGGTTCAGAAAAAGTATTCTCGTGGGATATATAAGCTGTGCGGTATGCATCTTGTTTACGGTACAGGATATTGATGAATCATCTCCTCATTTTATATCAGATTATATTTAAACTGGACTTGTTCCAGACACCTTTATTACTGGAGTTTTAACTCCGGTTTTAAAAAAGAGCAAAGATCCAGCTCAGTGTGAATCTTACCGCCCTGTGTCACCTGTTTTGTGTAAATTAATGGAGTTTTGGGTAATTGAGGAGATTAATGCATTATGCTTGCCGCCCGATACACAGTTTGGGTTCAAGCGTGGTATGATTAGGGAACATGACACATGTTCATAGTATTGTAGCTAATGTATTCATAGATTTTGTTGAGATAGGAGAGACTGTGTATCTTGTAGGACATGATGTACGATGTGCCTTCAATTGGGTATACATTCTCATTGATTATATTCTGCTAGCAGTAGAGGTCTAGACAAACCAGTTTGCGGTTTTAGTGGAGTGTTCTTTGGAACATTCCACTATTGCGAGCGCTTTAGCAGCTTTCGGCTATCGGTTTCCGGTTTTCACCGTATTTTTGGAGCTCGTAACCCATGAACCAGTGCCATTATCAAGTTCAAGCTTCATACACTAGTGGGTATTGGGATCAAGTTGTGTCTTTTGGGGGTCCTACCCCCCACCCCAACCCGGTTCAGGGGGAAATGGGCCCAGATTGCCCAGTGAATAATGTTCAGAACTTGACCAGAACTGAACATAGGACAAAGAAATTCCTTGTACTTGTAGATCCTAGGGCTGGGAAATTGCTTTTAAAGTTGCACCTCCCCCCCCCCCCCCACCCGTTCATGGGTAACTGGGCCCAGATTGCCTATAGGAGAAAAGTTCGTTACCCATGACAGGAATCAAGAGGTATAATGTTGAAACTTGATAGGTTTGTGAGCATTGGGGTCTCTTTTTACTTTTTGCAGGTCCCAAAACCCCGCCCACACTTGGTTCAGGGGCAATTGGGCCCAGAATGCCCATTTTTAATGTTTTAACTTCACAATAACTGGAGATAAGGCGATGAAATTCCGTTGTGCTTTTGGATCATAGGGGTTGGGGAATTTGTGGAGTTGAACCATCCCCCACCCTCCCCGTTCGTGGGCAAGTGGGCCCAAATTGCCCATGAAAAAAAGTGTTTAAGCCGTGACTGGAATCAAACTCTAATCTCTATACTTGGGAAAAAAAGGTGTAAATACGCATTTCGATGGGTTCATGGACAGCTGGGCCCAGATTTCCCATGAGTTAAGTTCGTCTATGACAAGTCTCAAGCCCAACTCTTGTATATTGGGGAGTTATATCCATGGATGAGGGTTTTGGTGTAACAGAAACAAATAAGACGACGCAACGTACTTTAATCTTTAACGAACAGTTAGAAACTGGACTGTTTTGTCATATGATGGATGATATGCCGTTCTTAGTGAATTGTGACAAATGGGGTATTAAGCTGCTACGATTTCGTTTACTGCATTTGTTATTACCTTGCTAATGGAAAAGATGTTTAAAGGGTCGGACTGGCTGGCAGACGATGGTTGGAACTCAGGCTATTCGTGCAAGATTTTCAACATTTCTTTGGACTTATACTTGTTGGTTTGTTTACATTCAAAGCTTTTAAAGTGGGATGATTACAAATTAGGTTATTTTAATACTTGTTTGGTTATTGGGGATGGGAAAGGTCTTGGTTCCAAAGCTGTTTGTATATAAAATGTGATAAACATTTTACTTTCAAACTCCACGTCTGAGCGCTTGCGCATTTGTTAGAAATGTGTATAAGAAACTGCATGTCAAAATCAGACTCAAATCTAATGATATTTCAGTTGTTCAAATCCCGTTTAAGAAAGGTATCCGCCAGGGTGCGATCACGTCACCACCATTGTATAATAACAGTGTAATTGATTCACAGACAAATGTTATGACTACTTCTGTATTTCGTGGGTTGGATCTGTCATTACTGAATTATGCTGATGACATTTTAAATCTGACTAGAGCAGCTTCTATGATTGAAACAAATGTTCGGATTTTAAATGATGAATATGCAACTACAGGTCTGTCTGTCAATGCTAAAAAAGTGAAGTGCTGACATTCCGTGGCCCATAAAGATCTTAACGACATAGATAAATTTAAGCTTTGCGATCAAGAGTCGATGTCTCTCAGATATCTTAGACTTCCTATCGGTAGAGACATGGAGTCCGCTCGAGATGGACTTATTAGCCAGTTTTCACTTAGGACACGCAAAGCATATGGAGCACTTGTACCGTGCAAAGCGAAATATAACTGCCAGGTCCTAGCCCGCCTCTATTTGACTTTTGCAAACCATCTTCTAGCACTATCCTCTGTTTGACCCGTATTTACGGCGACCGATAAGAAATGCATCCGTTCAATTTATTTCAAGTACGTCAAGTTTTTACTGGAATTGCCATTCTGGATCAGATACGCTTATATTGCGAGAAAATACGGTATTGCAAATCCAAATCAGCATATGAAAGACCGGCGTAGTCGTTTTGCGGCGGGCTTGGAAATTAGCACAGTTTGTATCTTGCTATAGGCGTATTCTTGCCGTTCCTCCGGGGGGAGTCGAAGGCAACGGCTAGAATATAGGGAGTCACTCCAGCCGGACTCCGCGTACAGAAACAGTGAGAACACGGCTGGAATGCTTCCAAAATCGATTTTGTTCGAAAAAAAATATGCAGTTGACGAATTAGTCTGGATCCACTTTATTTTTGGTTTTGTTTATTCTGATTGCTTCTAATTAATTTTACATTGCACTAAAACCAGCAAAAACGTATTCCCCTCCGAATCTGAAAGGGAGTCCTTTCTGATGACGGCGATGATGAACGGAGCATTCCCCGTGCGTGGTATCCACTCCTCAAGTGGAGTCCTCGGGAAACGGCGAAAATACGCCTTATGTTGTAATTTAGTCTTTGTGTTTTATGTATTTAGCTGATGTAGATCTATTGCAGTTGTTGTTTTGTTTTTTCTTTCCTTTTTTTCTTCTTTTCATACTCCATTTAGGACGCTTCATTTTCATACAAATGGATAATAAGTATATCATCATCATCTTACCTTTTTTTTGCACTTAATTCGAAACCCCCTCCTCTGCCTCTAAATATCGAAAGAACCCATTTACAACGTGGCGTGTACTTTGCTTGAACAACACATTTCTCTACCCCTTCGGCCTTCAACCCCCCGACAAGACAGATTTCAATGACTAAACCCAAAGAATACGTACAAGAAACGTGACTCCCTCCGTAAACAAAGCGATCGTCCGACGCGCAGAGCTTTCGCCTGTATGGATAATAGTGCAGTATACATTTTGTCGTTTCCCTCTTTTGTTCTTTATTTCATTTTCTTCCATTTACTCCGTTCTTGTTCAGTTTGAATGTAACGGGTTATAAAGAATATATATATATACATACACACAAAGGGGTAGGGTTGCCCCAGGACAGCCACCTGTTTTTTTTTCTTTCGAAAACTGATCGATAGATTTTATGAAATGGTTCACTAGACAGTTGTCGGATGCTTTCTGCCGTCTTACCCAGTAACATGCCAGCTGGGATCGCATACCCTTTTGTTTATCTTTAGTGTGTCCGAAAGTTGCAACAATAACATGTCTCCTCACGCTATATTGACTATATCATTGGGTTTAAAAATTTCATGCTAAACATCCGGATTCCGGGCGAACTACTTGTCCGGAAAAAAACAGTTTTCATTTTCGAATTCAACATATCATCTTACCCCAGAATGGAGTCTAATCCACATCAGATTCAACTTTAACTTTCTGCAAATTTTTCGGTTTTTGCCGGATTTTGGGGTGAATTACTTGTCCGGCGCGAAAATAATTTTCATATTCGGATTCAGCATAATTCCTTACCTCTAAATTGACTATCTCATTAGCTTTTAAAAAAAAAATATTTGTGCCCCTCAATTTGATACCCCCTCCCCCACCCCTAAATATACAGCTTTGGGGCCCAATCTACGAACTTGGCCCATCCCTTGACCGAAAGAATTGAAGAATTCTCACTCCAAGTTTCATCAAAATATCTCATTCCCTTCGAGAGGTATCGTGCTCACAGACGGACGGACAGATGGACAACTTTTACGAAGTCAAAGGTATCCCTTCACTTACATTTCGGGATCCAACAGACATGTGTGGAAATTACAAATCTGGAAAGGTTCATCTGTCGGGAATATTCTACTTCCTCTGGGTTTGCCCCGGGTATCGTTTTTATGGCACTTGAGCACACTCAAGTGCCATATAGCGATCGTAATTTCTGTCGGTCTGTCTGTCCGTCATTCTGTCGGTCTGTCCAGGTTTTGCTAGTTTGGGCACTTCCACACAAGCTAGGACGATGAAACTTCGCAGGCATATCAGGGACCCGACCAGATCAACTTACAAATAATCACTTCCCCAATCCGACTGTCCCCGGATCGGGGAGTCCGGAAACTATAAAGCAAAAGGGGAGCAAAGCGTAACAAAGAGAGCGCTACCCAAAGGCGGGACCGATCCGCGGACCTCTCGAGTCGCGAGTCCTGTGCTCTACCACGGGGCCAAGACTTGACGTATGAAAAAACGGGTGCGGGAGTAGATACGCTTTAAAGATTAAAGTAAGACCAAGTGGTCACAATGAAAGTGGTTAAACTAAACAAATCTCGTGAAACGCTTCCACATAAGCTAGGACAATGAAACTTGATAGGAATATAAGGGAACCGACAAGATTAACTTGGAAATAATCACTTTCCAGATCCGATCATAGTGGGGGGAGTGGAGGGATGGGAAATCCGGAAACTATTAACATGCATAACTTTGGAAAGGGTAACCGGACATGCGTGAAACTTGACATGTGTCAAGGACAAGTGTTTCGGATATTCAGTTTCAAATCCGGACCAGATTCGATACCTGTGGGGGGGGGGCGGCAGGGGCAACCCGAGGGGGGATGTCGAGGACCCCCTCCTCCTCAGCCCCGGGGGGGCTGCACCCCCAGCCCCCAGAAGGTCTGGGGAAGAAAATTGGGGTAATCCAACTGAACTTGATGATTTTTATGGAGTCGACCGGATTATTGCTTAGGTCAGGGAATTGACTGGATGATAGGGATCAGGGTATCTACCGGACTTCACCCCAAGGAATCTACTAGAATTTTGGAATCTACCGGGATTTTGCTTAGGGAATCTACCTGAATTTTGCTCAGAATTTACCGGAATTTTGCTCAGGGAATCTACCGGAATTTTGCTTTGGGAATCTACCGGAATTTGCTCAGGGAATCTACAGGAATTTTGTCAGTGCATTCACCGAAATCTTGATCAAGGAATCTACCGGACTTGTCTCAGGGAATTTACTGGAGGATGGATTAAGGGATCTACCGGACTTCGCCCCACGAATCTACTAGAACTTCAGAATCTACCGGGATTTCGCTCAGGGAATCTACCGGAATTTTGCTCAGGGAATCTACCGGAATTTTGCTCAGCGCATCTACCAAAATATTGCTCAAGGAAACTAGCGGAACTTGTCTCAGGGACTTTACTGGAGGATGGATCAGGGGATCTACCGGACTTCGCCACACGGAATCAACTAGAATTTCGGAATCTATAGGGATTTTGCTCAGGGAATCTACCGGTATTTTGCTCAGAGAATACCGGAATTTTGCTCAGGGAATCTACCGGAAAGTCTTTCCCAAGGAACCTATCGGAACTTGTCTCTAGGAATTTACTAGAGGCTGGTCAGGGAATCTACCGGACTTTGCTCCATGGAATCAACCAGAATTTGGCTCAGGGAAATACCGGAATTTTGTTTGCTTACCGGATAAGTATAGATTTACAGCTTAACAGGATGGCCCTGGCACACAACTTACCAGAGCGATTCTTGCAGACAGACAACATTGCTGTGTACCGGAACATTCATCGAGTGATTCCAGTTTATCTCCTAAGTTTCTGTAGCTTTCAAGAATTAGGCAACCTACTGAAATCCATCATTTCCAACTACAAATACTGTTCCAGGAATAATATCACTTTACCGTCTACCCCAGTTTCGACAGCTTTCTCAGCTCCTTTCCGGTGTAAAGCCGAGAACAGTTCGAAGACGAGTTAGCCTTGTTCCGACATGATCTCAAGATCGCCTCGAAACAAGCAAAAAGAAAATATTCAAAGTTTTTCGTGAACTGAAAGAGTCTTACCGCTGGTGTCGAAAGCCTTCAAGCTGGCCAAGACAACCCCTGTTACCTCAGAAAAAGGGGAAAGACTGTTAATTAAGCTTAGTGTTAGTTAAGAGCACTTTGTGTTCAACATTGACAGGCGTCTTTTACTAATCGCATTTGAACCAAACTAGTTGTCGAATGTGAAATTGGATGTGTTCTGAACAAATGGAAAACGCTTAGAACACGACGAATAAATGTGTAGGGTGGGTTGAGGGTAGAAGACTTTTTAGTTTTAACTGGCAATCTTAAAGTTTAACCGAATAGGTCTGAGGTCCAACACGTCTAGTAACCAGGGGCGTCAACTGGGGGGGGGGGGGGGGAGGGGGGACGCCCCCCCTCCCTAATGCTATCGGCCAGTCGGTGAAAAATAACCGGCGCCACGATTTTTCGTCAAAACAGTTGATTTTTTCCATGAAAACAGTCGGTTTTGGTGAAAATTGGTCGATTTTTCGACAAAATATCGCAGTTGGTTTTTCTGAAAATCAGTGGATTTTTCTGAAAATCAATCGATTTTTTTCAAAAATATCATTTTTTGTTGAAAACAGTCGTTTTTTGTGCAGAAAAAGTCGGTAAAAATTACCAGCCAGTCGGTAAATGCCTCGTCCCCCCAAACAAATTTTGGCTAGTAACGCCTCTGCTAGTAACATTATTCACTTAAATATTCCTGAAAATCCGATAAAAATGCGTTACCTCGTTTCGCCTTTATCCAGGGATAGTCGATTTCATAGAATGAACTTATTCTTTCTGATTTGTCATAGCTCTATGTGCTTGTCCCTCTATGCTTGAAATATTTACCAACTAGAAATGTCAGCCGTTGCCGAAAACTAAGAATTATAAAATACTTTTCTACAGGTGTAACTTCTCCGATGTCGCATCAATCGCCTTGGAAATGTCGCCTTTTGTTTAAGTTCAAACTCTCCGCGTTTGGATGAATTTTGGTTGGTCATGCAAGCAGCGCACGCTCTGAACGTTATTACGAAAAATACAAAATCTCTCAGATGTGTCAAAATATTTCAGTATTCAAACATCAGAATGAAAAACAAGCTGAATTTTCAGTAAAACTTCATCGAGCCTATTTTTTGTTGTTTGTGACACGATAGAAGTCAGGACACAACAGTAGGCCTATTCTAGAGTTTCTGCTGAGATGGTGATTACGGAGACATTTCCGGTAAAATCTGGAAAAATTCCGGTAAAACTTCGACAAATTTCGGTAAAATTCAGAAGCCGCACCCCCCTATCAGGAAGGTTTCGGGACGCCCCCGGGGGGGGGGGGGGGGGGGGCGGGGGACGCTTCCACATAAGCTAGGACAATAAAATTTGGAAAGCATATCAGGGAACCGACCAGGTTAACTTGGAAATAATCACATATTAGGTACTTTCCTAGGTCGACCTGGAAATAGTTCCTTCCCCGACACGGTGATGCTGGGGGAGTGGAGGGATGGGGAATCCAGCATCTAGTGACATGCAGAACTTTAGAACGGGTGATCGGAAGTGAATGAAACTTGAGAAGTGTCAGGAACAAGTGCCTCAGATGATCAATTTCAAGTTCGGAACGAATCCTATAACTGGGGGGGGGGAGTTGGAGGGGGGTGCAAGAAATCTCGTGAAATGCTTAGAGTCGAGAGATCGGGATGAATGAAACTTGTCAGGCATGTTAGGGACTCTTGTCAGATTGGCTTAAAAATAGTCCCTCCCCCGATCCGATCATCGTTGTGGGAGAAACAGTTACCAGTGAGTGGAAAACCATTTCAGATTTAGTAGATCAAGTCGATTTTCTGATGAAATGAATATCTGGAGAGAGATGCGGCCTTGACAACTGCAAACCGTATCTGAAAAACATGCTTACTGTTCTTACAAGTGCCATATGAGCTTTCAGCTCTTGTTCGTACAACGTACACAACAAAATATATTTACCTGGCTCAATAACACAACATAAGTCTCTGTTTTAGGTGACCTTTTGGAAGATTGGATTGTATGTCTTTGGAAAGAAGTATCGAGTGATGAGCAAGCCAACCAGGTTCGAATTCAGAGGAGTACAGTGATCTCGAAGATTTCATACATGTTATGTGAGAAATTAAAGCAACCGCGCGGGGTCTGGTACCACTCTTTGGAACTGTTTGAAAGGTAATCGACAATTCAGCTTCTTCAGATAGAGGCGAACAAAGCGCGTAGTGAAAACCGCAGAAACTGATTACGGGATTCGGTGTGGAACACTAAAAATATAAATGAGCATATACTTGTTTAACTGAAAAGCCAGATTACTTTGGGATCCCAAAACGTAAGTGGAGGGATACTTATGACTTCGTAAAAGCTGTCCGTCTATCCCTCCGTCCGTCCGTCCGTCCGGCCAAAACCGGAAAGTGTGTTCAAAGTAAAAGTTTTGCTTAGAGCTCATTAGATGTTCAATTTAGGGGTAAGAAAACATGCTAACATTTGTATGAAAATCAATTTATCGTCGGACAAGTAGTTCGCCCGGAATCCGGCCGAAACAGTAACATTTTTTAAAGTAAATGTTTTAATTTTAAGTTGATTAGATATTCGATTTAGCGGTAAGAGGACATGCTGAATCTGCATTTCACAATCATTTCTACCCTGACACAATACCAGGGATTGGAAACTTATCCTTATTCAACATGTGCAAGATAAAATAAGAATACGTATGATGCATCGCAGAGATGTTCTTGGTTCTGTGTTGCACTTCCTCACATTCTTTTTCCGTCTGCTTTCTTTTCTTCTTTCCGTCCTTCCGAACTCGCTGCGCTAAAAGTTACCTATTTGGATGTTTCTTCGTCGCTATCAAAAATCATCGACAACAGAACCCAACCAGCGCACGACCTTCTACACTGCTTCCTGGCCGACGATTGAAATTAAGTGTCTTTTTGTGTATGTTTATGTGTTTTATTTATTTTCTTCATTTACTCCGCTTTCTGAAAACGGCGGGTTATAAATAAATTACTTACTTACTTACTTATTATAAATTCTCTAAATTCCTTCTTGGTTTCCCGATTTCTGCGAGTAACTCTTTCCTAACTTCGAATTTTAAAGTGAAGAATCCTTTGGAAACTTTAAATAGTAAAATCCAGAACTTTCATAAAAAGGCTGACAACATTCTTCTTCATCACAACCTTTTTCCTTTTTTCACGAAAAAGCGCCCTGATTAGTTTGTTTATTGTGAATTTAGTTTTTTTTTTCCATATATTTCGTTGTATATTTAGTAAGCTAATTTGTCTTTAATGGTCGGCTGTTTATTAGTATGTAAGTGGGTGTGAGTTTGATTGACATGTTGTTGTTCCTTTTTATACACTACTCTTCAGTTTTGAACGATTCAAATAAATAATAATAATAACAATAATTGTTCGCCCAGTATCCGGCTGAAACCGGAAAATTTTGTTGAAAGTAAAGTTTTATCTGAAGTGTATTAGAGGATCGACGTAGCGGTAAAGAGGCATGCTGAATCCGTATATAAAACTTATTTTCTCCTCGGACAAATAGTTCGCCCGGAATCTTGCCAAAACCTGAAAGTTTGAGAAATTGAATTCGGTTCTTTAAAAAAAAAATGCTTTTGAGCAAAATATAAATTTGCATAGGATCGTGACCGCGTTCTCATTTTTGTCTCAGGGGTTTTGCTTACAGATAAATTTCTAGTGCCCTTAAATTGCGTGCCAACACAGCCAAGTGCAAAAATGAAATACTTTGTACCAAACGATACAAGGCCGAGCCCAGGATAATTTTTATCTCAAGGGCTTTGCTTAGAAAGGATTAGAACAAACCCACGAATTGGCAAATTCCATCTTTCATCCTCTGACCCAGCCTTGCAAGTGCCATATGAGCGAGAGAGAGAGAAATTTATTGAATAAATAAATAAAGCACTTCCTAGCTCTTGCTTTGAGCCGGAACCGTCTGTTTTTACCCTTTTAAGTGTCATTTTTCGAGACAAAACTTCTGTTATGACCCTGTTACGTGTTATATTTCGCGAAAAGATAATACCACTGTTTCTCAACAGGTTCCTCTTCGAGTTATTCAAAGTGCTTGAGGCCCATGCGAAGACATCCAGTTGCGAGAAGAAGGCATGGGAGGAGCTAAAAGCGAGAAACAAAGAACAGATGCTCCTTAGGTTGGTCTCCTGTATTCAGATCGCCTCGAAGATAAACAATGCAAACAAGGTATAAAACAAACGAAACAACTGGAAAAGGCGTTTTAGTTGTTCGATTTTCTAGGACGTCCCTACATTTCCTTAAAATTTTGCGTTGTCCTCGTTCTTGCATTTCTTTCCCTGCACTTGTCCCTGCATACACTGTAAAAAGTTTCTCCGAATAAGGATGCAGTATTGGCTACTGGGATTAATCTTATCTCTATTGAGATAAAATTAATCCGGATTAGGGATAATCTTATATCAATAAAGACAAGATTAATCCCAGTAGCAAATATTTTTTGTTACGTTGTATTCCTTCAAATACTGCGTTATCCCTCAGCACCTGTTAAGTGTTAATCCCGGTTTTCCTTGCCCTTCCTCGGCTGTGCTCAGCTGTTTCTGTTAACAGACGCTTTTAACAGCGAACCAGAGCAAAATAACACTAGACGACCAGACAACGAGACAGCAAACAACCAGAGCAAAACAACTCTAGTGTTGTTTTACTCTGGCGCGAACAGACGATCACGGTCGGGCGATCGTGGACTCGAATTCCTACCAGGCCGTTTTTGCATCATCGCCTCTTCCGTACGGAAAAGTTGATATTTTCACCACTTCATGGTGAAAGTGTAGAAAATCGGACCGAGAAAATCTAATCGTCTGCCCGCACCAGTAAAGTCGTGTCTACCTTTTTAGTTTTGTCTATCGGTTGTGACTCATGGGAGATCGGAAGCGGCAAGACATCGACATTGTCGATTCGTTGACGTCGAACGGAGGAAAAGCAGATGGGCTTTGGATTTCTTTTGACTTTTGCTTAGAGTGTCTTCCTCTCACTAATAAAGACTCGAGTCTCATCTATGACCCTTCACAGAGAGCAAATCGCGGCTATGAACGAGATTTTTCAATCGCAGGGACAGAAGATTTTTATCGCCTGGATGTTCACACTGAATTTCAATCAAGCAATCAATCAATTTTATTTAGAACCCTAATAGCACTAGGCTAACATGGGCCGGAAAAATAAACACTCACTACAATACAAGTAAGACGCAAACTAACAAACAATAAATAAGAAACGAACATAGATCACGAACAGTTAAAATGTTTAGTAAAATACGGAACAAATGAATTAAGGTATCTTTCGGAAGATTTCGTAGGTGGGGGAACAATCTTGGGTTTTGGGTCGTCCTTGCTTCGCGTATTCGGTCCATGAGAGGGTGTAAGGAAGTCTGGAAGGAGGGTCCTGTGGTGTTGAGAATTCAAAATTTGGTGGCCAAAACGCACGAGAAGATTATGTCTTCTTTCAGACAGTTTTTTTCGATATCGAGGATTTGAAGGCTTTCGTTATAAGATTTGTAATTGTGACCAAGTATTATTCTGCAGGCTCTCTTCTGCAGTCGTTCGATTTCGGCATCCTGAGATTTACTTAAGCCAGGATGCCAAATTTGGCAGCCGTACTCTGAAATGGGCCTTACATAATTTGTATAAAGTGTCACTAGTTCATGTCGTGGAACCCCAAACCGCTTCAGGTAAGAAAATGAACGAAGGGTGGCACAGCTATTTTTCACTATTTTTCCCACTTCACTTTTCCATTGGAGGTTATTATCCAGAATGATGCCAAGAATTTTTACAGAATTTTCAGTTTTCATCGACGATTCTGACTCGACTGTTTGTAGTACTTGTTTAGTGAAGTTAATCCTCATGACGTGACTTTTGGAGTTGCTGACTTCTAATTTGACATCCGAGCATTGCTGATGGAGATTGGCGATCATGTCATGGAGCATCCGATCTTCATTGCTTTGAATATCACGTAGAAGAGGAAGTGTGAGGTCATCAGTAAACTTTAAATGGTTTCCTATGTTCATCATGAGTTTGTTGACTACCATCAAAAACGCCAAGGGCCCGAGACGAGTCCCTTGTGGTGCGCCACAAGTTATCCTAACAGGCGGTGAAATGTCTTCATTGTTGAGCTGTACACCGTGTGATCGGTCAGTGAGAAAACTAGCGATCATCCGAACAAGGAATTTACGTGCACCCATGTCTATAGCAGCAATTACAACTTTTCCGTGATCGAGGTAGTCAAACGCTTTAATGAGGTCGGCGATCAGGAGGTCTACGTAAGAGTTTGCCTTTTCAAGATGCTTAAGGACGTCGTCAAGCAGGAGTGCGAGATAATGGATTGTGCTGTGACCAGGCCTAAAGCCAAATTGTCGAATGTCTAGAGAGTCTTCTATGTCACTGTACAGCCAGCGAAATAAGAAACCTTCAAAGACCTTTGAAAAAATCATTGTTTTCGAAATTGGTCTCAAATCCGTAAGGCCAGTAGGGTTCGACGTTTTTGGAATGGGGGTGATGAAAGCTTGTTTAAAAGCTGACGGGTAAATTCCTTCTATCAAAGACTGGTTGAATATAGCAGCAAGTGGAGCAGCCAATGCTTTTGCACAGGGGACGATAATCTTCGCCGGGACTTCATTTGGTGTGCTGGCCTTATTGAGATCAATCTTACTTAGCTCATCTTTCACCTGCTCTGGAGAAATCGTTGGGATTTGAACTACCTCTTCTTCACGAGGTGGAAGCTCAGTGAGAGGCCCGTGTTTCCGGCAAATATCAGCAAAGAATGAGTTGATCTCGTCAGGAGAGAACGGTTCGCCATCATCCCGGAGAAGCTTCTTTTGCTTAATGTTTCTTCCCATCAATTTTTGGATGCTGCGGTGAAAGTTCTTGGGATCGCTTCGGAAAAGTTTCTCCGTAATGCTGATACCATGTTGTTTACGGGCATCCCGACACTTCCTGACTATGATCTTGCCTATTTTCTTTGCCTCTTCTTTATTCCCGTTCGCAAAGAGACGATCCCTCTGTTTGATAAGGCGTCTTATCTCATCAGTTACCCACGGTTTACCGCGAATATTTACAGTTTTCAGTTTTTCAGGAAAAAAAGCATCATATCCCTCCCACAGCAACTGAAGAAAGAGGTCAGTCATTGAGTTGGCATCATCAAGCTTCATCATATAGTTCCAGTTAAGGTTTTCAATTTCGTTTTTTAATTTCGTCGGCAACAGAACTTAACGCGAAAAATAACTAAAATAATTAAAAATAACCCTTAAAATAATTACGAATAAATTAATTTTTCTAAAAGTGAATCATCAAAAGGGTCGTCCATGTTGCTGCTGCGTGCATAAAATCGTACCGCCCGATTAAAGTTGAATTTTCCCCACATTGAAAATCGCCTGACGAAGCAACAGAAATTGGCGATTTTGAAGACGAAAATCTCGGCGATGGCCGATATCGCCTCAGTGTGAACGTCTGTGGGAACCTAGGGTGAGTAAGACACCTATTGGTGTGGAATAAAATCCCAGCGAATGAAGGAATCGCACGCCTTCCAGTACTCCGACCGAATGTCTAGCTACATCTTTAATAGGTTTTCCTGTCTTCGTTAAAGTTTAACTGAAAAAAACAACTTATTTTTGTATCATTAATCAGAATCATTTTATTTTTCACAAACATTCGTTAAAATAGCCTGGGATGTCAAAACGTTAAATAAATGCACGAAATAAATACATTATAAGCAGTATTGGTTATAAGCACTAATAATACAATGCATTTTTGGGATTGTGTTAAAGATTGACCGAAAATGGCTGGGATATGACAATCTAGTTACCGATCACTTATTCAATTAAACTGGCTTAAAGACCCGCTGAAAATGCGTTACTTCGTTGTTCCGCTATTCAAGAACAATCGATTTTGAATTATTGGAATTTTCGTGAAATTTGTGGTACCTCTATGTGCTTGTATTTTTGTTGTATCCCTACGAGAAAGATTTACGATTTTTTATTTGTTCAGGCCCTAAGCAATCTTCACCAATCTCTACACTTCCCACTTGAAAACCCTCTTTTCATAGTAGAATTTACGCTGTGGGGACGGCCGAAGATATTCTAAACGTCATAACTAGAGCAGATAGTGAAAAATAAAATAAGAAATGCCTTAGCAGAATCCAAATAATTCAGTGTAGCCAATTAAATTACACAACAATAAAGTGGCTTTTCAGTTAAACTTTAAGGGATTTTTTCATTTTTCACTTTTTGCTCTAGAATGACGTTCAGAATATCTGCGGTCGCTCTCATAACGCAAATTTCTACTATGACGCAGACAAATTTAATCTCAATACATTCGCGGCGTTTCAGTGGCCAGAGATCAGCTTGTGGAATCTAACTCACTTTGTGAACACTTATTTTTCGTAAATTGTTTTCGTCCAGCGTACAACACAGATACAACCACATAGCCTACAAATCAGACAAGGAAATTCTATTATTTGAAAATCGATTATTCACGAATAGCGGAGGGACGAAGTAACGCATTTTCCCCGGGTTTTCAAGCTTCTTTAAGTGAATTAGTGATGGGTAGCTAGATTGTCATATCTAAGCCCTTTTCAGCTAAACTTTAACGTTTCCAGTTATGTTTCTCTTCTGTTCATTTACCCATATAAACGAAACAAAAAATGCTGGTTTGCCATTGAAGTTTAACTGAAAAGCCAACTTATTTTTGTGTCATTTAATTGAAAACATTGAATTATTTGGATTCTGCAAAGATTTTTTGTCCACTATCTACTCTACTTAAGGCGTTCATAATATCTGCGGCCGTCTCTACAACGGAAATTCTACTACGACGCGGGAAATTTTAATCTCAACACAGTAGCGGCTTTTTAGTGGGCAGTGGTGAGACTGGTGAAGATGCTTAGTGCCTGAGCAAAGCAAAAATCAAAAATATTTCTCGTAATGCATACAACAAAATACAAGCGCATAGAGGTACCACAAATCACACGGAAATTCTATTTTTGAAAATCTATTATTCTTGAATAGCGAAATAGCGAAGTAACGCATTTTCAGCGGATCTTCAAACCAGTTTTGGTGAGTAAGTAATGAGTAACTAGATTCCCCTATCCAAGCCCTTTTCAGTTAAACTTTAACGGGACACACGAAACAAAGCACTATCCTCCGCTGGGTTGGACTAAAACCAGGAAGGGAATACTAAAACGAGGAAGGGCATACGCCAGAATTCGGCGCACCGTTCCCTTCCTCTATTTAGTATTCTTTGAGGGGTCGGCAACTTTTCAAATTCAAAGTTCACCCTTCCTCGTTTTAGTATCCTGACATGGGTAGGCATTAAGTCCAGCGAGGGGTCGGCAACTAAGATGTTTCAAGTCAACTATTTCCTTCCTCCTCTGTCCTTTTAGTACCTTGAAAGTACTAAAACGAGGAAGGAAATTTGAAATTAGTCTTCTTTGAAGGGTCGGCTACTTTTTAAATTCAAAGTTCACCATAGTATCCTGACATGGGTAGGCATTAAGTTCAGTGAGAGGTCGGCAACTATAAAAATTCTAATTCACCTTTTTTTCTCGTTCTTTGGGTAGCGACTAAAATCCTCCGAGTCCAGTGATGGGTCGGCAAGTAAGATGTTTCAAGTCCACCATTTCCTTCCTGGTTTTAGTACTTTAAGGTACTACCCATGACAAGCTACCAAAACGATGACAGAAACAGTAGACTTTATAATTTGATAGTTGCCGACGATGCAAAGAAGAATAATTTCCTTCCTCGTGTTCGTACTTTCAAGGTACTAATACGAGGAAGGAAATGGTGGATTTGAAATATCTTAGTTGCCGACCCCTCGCTGGACTCGGAAGATTTTAGTCGCCTGCCGTCAGAACGAGAAATGAAAAGGTGAATTACAATTTGTATAGTTCCCGATCCCTCGCTAGACTCGGAGGATTTTAGTTGCCGATAGTCGAAAAGAAGAATAATTTCCAATTTCCTTCCTTGTTTTAGTACTTTCAGGGTAGTAAAATGAGGAAGGAAATGGTGGACTTGAAATACAATTTGTATAGTTGCCGACCCCTCGCTGACCCGGGAGGATTTTAGTTGCCGAAGTTGCAAAGAGGGATAATTTAAAATTTTCTTCCTCTTATTAGTACTTTCAAGGTACTAAAACGAGGACGGAAATGCTGGACTTGAAATATCTTAGTTGCCGATCCCTCGCTGGACTCGGAGGATTTTAGTCGCCTATCGTCAGAACGAGAAATGAAAAGGTAAATTACAATTTGTATAGTTCCCCACCCCTCACTGAACTTAATGCCTACCCATGTCAGGGTACTAAAAGGAGGAAGGGATGTTGAACTTTGAATCTGAAAAGTTGCCGACCCCTCAAAGAATACTAAATAGAGGAAGGGAACGGTGCGCCGAATTCTTGCGACAGCCTTCCTCGTTTTAGTATGACCTTCCTCGGTTTAGTATACCCTTCCTGGTTTTAGTATGCCTTTCTGCTTTTCTCGCGTTCCCTTCCCTTCCTGGTTTTAGTTGATCCCATCCTCCACTACCCTTCCTCTCGCCGAAACGGCCGAAAACCTGTCATCATGAAAGGCTTCCCCATGTCACAGTTGTATCATTTTCTCCCATTTCAACCAGTTTCTTGCCGCCTGTGATATTTTCTTTTTTGTGTAGGCTGTTAACAAGAAGCAAGCCATGGAAGTGATCAATGGAGGTTTGAGGAAGTTCCAGCTATCGACCATTGTCAAATCCGAGGTTCGAGTCTTGGATATAGTCAGGTTCAGAGTATCGCCCACGACACTGCTGGTCTACTACGAAACTACGTTTTCTGCGATGGCTCTAGATTTGCTAAAACGAGGAGTGCAGTTTAGGACAGGTAACAGACGAGAAAATGAAAGTGTTGATCCCATTATGGTGTCGGCAAAGTAGCCGAATTACAACAAGGGCCCACAATAATTGTTAAAGAATTGTTTGTTCACAAGGCCCTTCTTCTGGCTTCTTCAAGGGCCGACATCTTCCTTAGGGTCGGTCTTCTCCACTATAACTTGCTCCTAAGGCGTATTCTCGCCGTTCCCCGAGGACTCCATTTGAGGAGTTCCCGCGCTTTTGTTTGTCCCAGGGAATCACTCCCCCTATTCTCGCGAGTCCCCACGGACAGGGAATGCTCCGATTGTCGTCCGTGTCGTCACCATCATCAAAAAAGGAATCCCTTTCAGATCCAGAGGGGAATCAATTTCTGCTGGTGTTGGTGCAGTGTAAAAGTAATTAAAAACAATAAAAAAGGGGTACCTAATCTGTTTGTACTTGTGTAGTAATGACGGCAAGCTAAGAGTTTAACGCCAAATGTAATAATAATAATAATAAAAATAAAAATAAACAAAACCAAAAATAATGTGTATCCAGACTAATTTCGTCAACTGTAATTGCTTTTAGAACAAAATCAATTTTGCTAAGCATTCTCTGTGTTTCTCGTTGTTTTCGGTACGCAGAGTCCGCGTAGAGTGACTCCCTCTATTCTCGCCGTTCCCTCCGACTCCCGGAGGAGTCCTCGGGGAACGGCGAGAATCCGCCTCTAGTCTGGAAATTTTCACCAACGGGTTTTTTCTCAGATCAACCATTTTGCTTTTATTAGTATTGCCACCGGAATATGATATGATATGCAGGCCCGTATCCAGGAATTTATTTCGGGGGGGGGGGTGCCTTTCGGGGGAGGGTTTTGCCTGCTGGTCGGACAAAAAAGTACAAAAACACACAGATCAGAGGGAAAAGCCTATAAAAATTATTATTTTTGTATGTTTCGGGGGGGGGGTCAACCCCCTCCCTGAATACGGCCTTGATGATATGATGTAATATTTATTGCAAAAAGCCAACTGGCCATAGCAACTACAACAAAAATAAAATCATGTAGAAGAAAAACAAAACAAGAAACAATAGAAGGTGGAAATCCTAGATATGACTTAATAACACATACATTAGGTACTTCCGATGCTTCGGTGCCAACCGGACGAACACCGCCAAATTTCTCATTACTGCGAAACACTTATCTCCAGGCAGATCTACTAACCCTTCCTCCCCTGAAGCACACCTCCCAAATATTTCCTCCCTCAATCCCCCCAACTCACCACATTCGCACATAAAATGAAGGCTACATAGTGTACGAGTGTAAAAACTGTAAAAGTGTAAAATGTACAGAGTGTTGCGCGGGCATTGCGCGGTGTAAATTCCGAAAGTTCCGGGCGCTAGGAGAGGTGCAGCCGCCACATGGTTGTCTCGAGGAGATGACGGAGGTTCTTTGATGATGATGGTTATCGATTTGTGGTAAAGGTAGGTATAATGACCAGTAAACGGCCATGACGAAAACACCGGCTACCATAGACTTTGAAACATACAGTAACTGAATTTTTCAACACCACGGATCAAAACAAACAACATAGTAGAAAGCAAATCTTTTCTTTTACTTGAACTCCCAGAATTGTCAGACCGCATTGAATTAATTTTATCTTTCAAGGTGGCCGGTTTTTTGGTCTTCATACTCAAGCTGACTTTTAAAGAAAAGTCTTACGCGGCGACACTGTGACAGAAAACTTTATGTTCGTCGCAATCAGCACCTGAAAATGGTCTTGCACATGCAAAATTCATGGCGACTGAATAGTAGTGTTGGGCGATATTCAATATCGATAACGATATATCGATATATCGGACCCAATATCGATATCGAATATCGAAACGTAAATATCGATATCGAAAACGATATTTTTTCATTCATAATTATTGTAAATAATCCAACATAACCTACATTTATATATCCGAAATCGGACTAATATGTTTTCGTAATTCAGTTCTTATTTATTCGGAGTCTGGTATGATGCAGATGCTATTTAACGACAATTTCGTTAGTAAATTTTGGCGAAACGAGAAGTATCCTATCGCGAAACAGACTAAAAAAATATCGATATCGATATATCGATTATCGAATATCGAAAGTGAAAATATCGATATATCGAAAAATCCAAATATCGCCCAACACTACTGAATAGCTTTTCATTGACTTATTCATTGTAAAGAGTCAGAGCAAGTTTCAAGGGCCGTTGTACTGGTCACTGTCTAGAATCGGCGCAAAAGCCAAATGATTGTGGAGCGCATAAATAAGAGGCTTGAAGGTTGAGTAAATTTTGCAGACGTCAAAACGACCTTCGATATGGGTTTGCAACTGCTCGATTTGGTATACTTCACCCGCGACCAGCTGTATGAAGATTTCCTAGCCAAAATCATCAGTGACGAAACCGCAACGGGCGAAGAAGTCAAGTAAGTCTTGAGTTCATTCGTAGTGTATTGTTCTACATCGTTGGAGGATCTTTGAATCCGATTCCAGCTTCCGCTCTCCACAAATTCGAAGTGAATTGGTTTGATTTACAAGCCGTTAGCGGACTAGCCGCAATAGGCCAAGTAAGAATGAAGAAATGCATCAGGAGGCCTACAGCGAAATAACAAATAATGTAGTTCCTTTTCATCCACTTCTCATCGAGATATCCTGAAATGGATCAAATGTCAGATATATGGTGAAGCATATTCGAGGATCTTTTTTTTTTTTTTTTTTTTTTTTATTGCCGCGTAGCATCTTTTCCGTTCTTCCTGTCCAATATGATTTGGCCAGGTGACTCCAACGGTCCTAACATCTCGTATTTTAATTTTTTTTTTTTTTTTTTCAATGACCGACCTATATATTTAGGGTCACTAAACCTACACTTTCCTCTATCTCTACATTTAATATTTTAATATGCTTTCTTATTCCCTCTTTTAACCCTTATTTCTCATTTTACCATTTTCAACACATCGTTAAAGCCTTTTCTTTACTTCGATTCGACGATCTTTGAGTCTGACTATAGCTTCTGCGCACCACGAAATTCTCACAACTAAAGTTCGATTATTTTCTATTTCTACCGAAGAAGTTGATGCTGCCATCTGTGGTAGTTCGCATGCGTCAAAGCCGAAGATAGCTATGTGGTTAGACTATAAACGTCGAAAGCTTTCGTTTGGGTGCAGAAAGGTAAAGAAAGCACCAGAGATGTTTGGTAGAGGACAGTTAACTAATGCTCTATTAAAAAATTGCTATCATTGATGTAAGTTGCTTCTTAATTTTCCACCAGGCACGGAACAGAAATATAAGTTCGGGGTTCGAGCTTCTTGCGGCTCAAGTTGGCAGTTTGTGTGAGCTAGTGCCAATATTGCCAGAGAACCTGTGATGATTGGGCACAAAGCCTGTGACACGAAACTGGGTCCTCTTTACCGGGATCGACTAAAACCAGGAAGGGACGGGAACGCGAGAAAAGCAGGAAGGCATACTAAAACCAGGAAGGGCATACTAAAACGAGGAAGGCTGTCGCCAGAATTCGCCGCACCGTTCCCTTCCTCTATTTAGTATTCTTTGAGGGGTCGGCAAGTTTTCAAATTCAAAGTGCACCATCCCTTTCTCGTTTTAGTATCCTGACATGGGAGTTCAGTCAGGGGTCGGCAACTATAAAAATTGTAATTCATCTTTTTTCTCGTTCTGACGGTAGGCGACTAAAATCCTCCGAGTCCAGCGAGGGGTCAGCAACTATAATAATTCTATAACGAGGAAGGGATGGTGAACTTTAGGTCTGAAAAGTTCCCGACCCCTCGAAGAATACTAAACAGAGGAAGGGAACGGCGCAGCTTATGAGCTTTTCGCAGCCTTGAATTCAGGTGACATCCTTTCTCGTTTTAGTATGCCCGTCCTGGTTTTAGTATGCCTTCCTGCTTTTCGCGCGTTCCCTTCCCTT
Source organism: Branchinecta lynchi (assembly GCA_023053575.1). Lineage (NCBI taxonomy): Eukaryota > Metazoa > Arthropoda > Branchiopoda > Anostraca > Branchinectidae > Branchinecta > Branchinecta lynchi. The sequence continues at coordinate 3,268,734 of JAKZAP010000008.1, forward strand.
CCTGGTTTTAGTCGGTCCCCTCTTTACCAACTATTAACAAGAAACCTTCATAAGATATAAAAGAAATTTTGATGATCCTATGTTTCTTTTGCGCTCTTATCAGTCGCACAATTCTGGCTAGCTTCATCGAAAACCTGTGACGAATCGTCAAATTCTGCCACCAGTGGCGGCGACGGCTAGGGCCAGATACACCGATGCGGTTGCAACTAAATACGGCCCTGCCCGAGCTTCTTGGTATTTCGTGCCGACAAGTATATAATAATAATAATAATGTACTTTATTTCCTTAATAGCTTTTATTATACACGCACTGGATCGTCATTCACGCAAATAAAAGGTTTGAATCCAGCTGACCATTCACTCCAAAAGAAATTAAAAACCGGGATTTTCGGTTTTTTTTCAGCTAGTTATACCTCTAAGATGATGTGCGAGGGATAATATAATTTTCGACATTTCGCTTGCACTTCCAGGAAACCGTATTTGAGAGAGTCCTTCCGTCCTGAGGTTGGTTTGCCGGAAGTGCAATCGAAATATCAGAAATTGTATTTATCCCACGCACATCATCTTAGAGGGATAAATAAAAAAAAAAAGAGGTATAAATAGCAGATCAAGAGAAAACCCCGCAAATCACTGTTTTCTATTTCTTTTGTCGCAATAAATCTGATAAGACTCAGGGGCGGATCCAGGGGGGGGGCGAGGGGGGCGATCGCCCCCCTAGACGGGCTGCATTTTTTTTGTTTTGTTTACTGCACTTACGGAAGTCTGCATTAATGCATGACTTAGATCATAAGCAAGATGATCTAAAATGGAATAAGCAAGTTGACAGCATGCTTAAAAAAGGTAATATGGCAATCCGGTCACTTAAACTCCTGGCCCGTTATGGAGTACCCACTGACCATCTGTTGGTAATTTTTGTGACTTTTGTTCGTCCAACCCTGGAATACTGTTGCCAGGTTTGGCATTTCGGGTTGACCCGGGATCAGGCGGATATACTCGAACGGGTGCAGTATAGAGCCCTCCTTGTGGCCTCGAAGTCCCCTAAAGTCCCATTTTTCGAATTGTTGAAAAGATTTAATTTAGAATTGTTAGCACAGCGCCGAAAAAAGTTGTGTTTCAGTTTTGGTCTAAAAACGTTGGAGAGCCCTGGCCTACGAGAAATTCTTCCCCCTGCATATCTACCTATTAGGCCAAGACCGGCACGAGCTGCTGCCCAGCCTGTTCCAAAGTTGCAGCCAGTACCCTGTTCCCATGACCGATACAGAAAAAGTTTTGTTCCTTCGTTCACTGACCTTTTTTAACGGGCATTCCGAACCACCTCCATAATTTAATCGTATTTTTGTGTGTGTTGTTATTGAATTGTAAATATAATAATTTTTGATATTATCTAGTTTTTAGTTTGGGGTGAATTTGACCGAATTATGAGTTTTGTTTATAGATGTTTTGATAAGTTGACATGTTACGTATGATTGAAGGTTTTACTTAGAGTTTTATTGTGAGATACATGTACACCAAATGAATAACATTAGTTATAGTTGTTTTAACATTAGTTAATTGTTAAGTTATACATGACGGAAGAAATTCAATGTTCGGCTTCGTCCGTGAGCGAATTTTTGAAAATAAATTGAATTGAATTGAATCGAATGTTCTAACTACTGTAACTAGACTCTAGAACCTTTTAATAATAATAATAATAATAATAATTCCTTTATTCTCCATAATAGCATAAGAAACACGCTAGCTTCGGATAGTCAATTACATGTTAATATACTTATTTTCAACACACTTAAAAAAAAAACAGCCTCAGGAATTAAAGTTACGTACAAAATAAGGTACAAATGAAGACAAGTACCGGTCAGTCGAATTTACAGGTGGCAGGCTTAGCTTTTGAAGACCGATTGACCGTGTAAACTGCCTAGTACAGGACTTCGGTCGTAAATCTGACACATATTCAGGCAAAATATCTCTGTGAGTTTCAGACGACAGACATTTGAACCCAAATTTCATCGTCAGGGCATGTCTTCTTTCTTTAAGGGTCGGTAGACATAATACACTAAGACTATCTTCATATGAAACATACTGGGCCCCTAAAATGATTTTGCACGCTCGCTTTTGGATACCCTCGAGCTTATCACTCAGAGTCGAGGTGAGGCCAGGGTGCCACACCGGACAAGCGTATTCCGCATTTGGCCTAATGTAAGTGCAGAAAATAGACCTCAGTTGCTTGGGAGGAATCGCGAATCGACGTAACGCGGCAAACGACCGTAATAACAGAGCGCATTTCTGAACTATGGCCATGACGTGGGATTGCCATTTCAGGTCGCTCTCAACTGTAACGCCAAGGATTTTAACCTTGTCCTGAACAGTGAGGCCGATATCTTCAACAGGTGGCAATTCACGCTTTAAAAACGACACTCTCATTACAACACTTTTAGGTAGGCTTACTGTTAACTTAACATCATCAAGGTCACGCGTCAGTGTAGAAAATATCTGTGAGAGTGGAGGCTGGGTCGACTGTGACGATAAAATTCGTAGCGCGAGACTGGACAGGTCGTCAGCGAACTTATAACGATTCAACAGACTTTTTAAAACTCGATTAAAAACTATAAGAAAAAGAATTGGTCCAAGCTTCGTCCCCTGAGGCGCGCCGCAAAAAATTTGGAGAAAGGACGAAACCCGATCTTTATCCAACATAACGCACTGTTGCCGACCCGTTAAGAAGCTAGCTATCATCCGGATTAAAAATTGTAGAGCGCCCATAGTTCTAGCTTCTTGTAAGGTGATTTCGTGGTCAAGACTGTCAAAGGCCTTGACTATATCCCTGAGTCTTGACTGAGTTGGATCACAGCAAATTAAGCATAAGTTGAAGTTGGAGAGAAGCAACCGCCGAATAAAAAAAAAAAAAAAAAAAAGGCCTTGACTATGTCGCTTAGTATAATTTCGGCATAAGCATCATCGACTTCGAGATGCTTATGCACTTCATCAAGTAATCGGATCAGATAGTGTGTAGTACTATGGTCTGGACGAAAACCGAATTGGCGAGGGTCAATGTTAGGCTCAATATCCTCCCACAATAACTCAAAAATAAAACTTTCTAAAACCTTCGACAAAATAGGCGTTTTTGAAATCGGTCGAAGGTCATTTACAGATTGCGGTTTTTTCCCTTTAGGTATGGGCGTGACATAAGCGCTCTTAAAACATTCCGGAAAAACGCCATCAATAAAACACTGATTGAAACAAGCGGTTAAAACAGGGCTAAGCTCACTCGCACATTCCACGATAAGCTCAGTAGGAATCTCACTCGGGTAGGATGCTTTCCGAGGATCAAGGTTACGGATTTTCTTTTCGACTGCACCGATCTCGAGAATGGGTATTTCAGACACTGAGGGCAGATCGGGCATCACACTAAGGGGAGGATGGACTCTACAAATGGCAACAAAATGGTCATTAATAAGGTCAGCACTTACAGGCTCCCCAGCTTGATCATAAATAACCACAGGTTTTTGCTGTCTACCCATTATTTCTTGCACTTTCTTATGGAACGTGCGAGGGTCCGAGTTAGCAAGCTTGGCGACAGTAAAAATACCATACTCTTTCCGCGCTTTGCGAGTCAAGGTCACTATTCTATTCCGAAGCCGTTTTGCTTCGTCTAGCATACCCCAAGCATAAAAACAATCACGTTCCACCATGAGTTGTTCCATCTCCTTTGTCACCCATGGCTTGCTTTGGGGCTTAATCACTTTCCTCTTTTCAGGAAACACTTCTCTGTATTTATCATAGAGCTCTTCGGTCAGAGACGAGGTCATGGAGTTGCCGTCAGTAAGGCAAAGGACGTTACACCAGTTTTTGTTTTTCAACCACTCTTTGTACACAGTTACCTGGTTGGGAGTAAATGGCCGGTAGACAACCGTTCGTTTCTCTCTAACTGGTGCTTTTTCACTCGGTTCCCAAATAATGGTTAAGTGATCACTGAGACCGATGGGGGGGACACTGTATGGGGCATCGTAAAAGTCTGAGATGTTCGTAAATATTAGGTCTAACGTTCTGCTGTCACGTGTTTTCACTTTCACGATTTGACAGAGCGATAATGTATCCGCTATCCACGACGGTCTGAGATCGTTAAAGTCACCAAGAACTGTTATTGCAGCGTAGGGATACTGGGAACGTATCGAGTCGACACATAGCTGCAAATACGTCACTAGGTCTTTCCGGAATGGACCCCTGGGCGGATAGTACAATACACCAAACACCATTGAAGATACCTCCTTCGGTAGGTACTTTGGTCTGGTCCATACCCACAGAATCTCAAACTCAGGATTCCGAGGAACTTTAGTGTTCAGTTGGCGGTTGGGGATTGATGAACGGCAGAGCAGACCAACCCCACCTCCATGACTCACAGGGTTTCCATCTTTGTCAAGTCTTGGTAACATGTACACATCATAACCCGAAACGTCGACTAGAGACTCAGTCGCGGACCAAGTCTCAGACAGGCATGCAACATCAACTGAGTGTTTCCTCAGTGTTAGATCAAGTTCTTCAAGTTTATTTGCGAGAGATCTCACATTTGAGAGGAGAACTTTCGGAAATGGGTTTGAGGAACACTTTCTCTTTACCTCGCGGCCTACATGGGACGGCTGTAGCATCAGGGGTAGGAACCTGTTCGTAATCGGTATCGGGTGTTGGTATATTGCGTTGGGAGGTGGTGGGTGTTGGTAAACTGCGTAGGGGGGTGGTGGGATTGCTGCAAGCTGGTGCTGGTTGCGAACAGAGGTTCCAGTCCAACTCATGGGGGGGTGAGGTAACCAGGCTCGCTGGGATGGAGCTGGGGTGGCAGCGCTCAAGGGAGGAGGGGGAGGCCTCCGAATTTTCAGATGCATAAGCGGGATTGGAGGTCTTCCCCGAGTTACTGCTCGGAGGAGTGACCCGTTTTTTGGCTGTTGATTCCGGGTCTTTCCTGGGGTTGCTCGACGGAACGTCCTGTCCTTGTTTCGAGACTTAGTGAGCCTAACACGGAAAGGCAGATGGAGGTTGGAGCAGCTTGAGTTAAAAACAGAGGCCACAGGCGTATTTGCGACACAACGATCTGTGAGGTAGGATGCATGCCTCGTCACTACATTGTCTATTAAAATAGTCGGCACAAATATGCAGGTAAGTGCACTCGCTCCTTGTGCATTTGCCGCGCAAGTAGTACTTGCAGACAAATTTACCTTTTCGGACCGCTTCGTTTTCAATGACCTCGCCTGATTCGGAATCGACACTTCCTGATGGGATAGTATCTGGGGAATCGGTATGCACTGCGTCATTGGCCGTACCACAGTTTGTCCGTCTGTTTTGTCCCATAAAGTCAGTTCCTGATCTCGCCTTACTTCGGCAGTTATTACACGCAAATAGAAAAGCATGGCTAGAGGGCTTTAACATTGCCAGCACCAGCTCCGCGTCTATTGCGGCGCAAGCGGCATGTTGCCACTTACAGCAAAAATGGCACTCGAAAGCTGGACTGCCCTCGGTGGAAGTATTGCAAGAGAGGCAGGGCTGGCTCACGGAAACACAGTTGCTGGAACGTTCAGTAACTCTAGTCGTCACCGTCGCTGACACTGGTGCTACATCAGAGACAGGGCTTGGTAACACTAGGTTATCAACTTCAGAAACTTTCACAGAATTGCTTGCCGAGACCGTAGGCTTGGGCGTTGCGTTAACACCTTTTGGACTTGCCACCGCTTTCGTTAGTGATCCAGCTTTGGGCGAGTTCGTTGCGGCTTGGGCATTGGGCGTTGCGTTAACACCTTTTGGACTTGCCATCGCTTTCGTTAGTGATCCTGCTTTGGGCGAGTTCACTACTAAGGTCACGTCCCTCGGTCGGCATGCCGGGCAGATATATGACTTTTCTAGTCCTGGCGAGTATTTTGTCTTTCCACAGGTAAAGTGGAGCCATTTATTGCACTTCGTACAGGCAACGCCACCTGTCAACTGGTCAACTTCTTCGAGCACACAGGGCAACACTCAGTTGTCATAATAGATGGCGCTGCTCTGCTGTGAGATGAAACGGGCTAGGTGACGCTAGCAGTTTAGCAAAATTCAGCTCAAATTTTCATCAAATGTTCAACTGTTCGTCTCGAATTTGTGCTAACACATTGAAAACTGTTCCCAGGAGGATCGTCACGACAGTCTTTTAGATCACCTCCAGTACTGGTTCGTTTGTATTTCAACTCATAATTCCACAATTGAAAACTAGTGGGTTTATAGTATCGACCACTAGATAGCACTTTTACACTATGTTCAACCCACAGCTATTCTCTGTCAAGCTAGCCTCGACTATTTCTCACCTCATAGCATAGCAACAGTTCACCCGGTAAATTTTGCTAGATTCGAGACGCAACGCAACCGGACCTGGTAAAAACAAACATTTCGTTCCAGTGTATAGTGAAATTTGAACATCCGTCACGAGGACTTTCGTCGTTTAAGCGATATTAATGTCGGAAAACGCGGACAAAAGACGCTTGACAGACAGGTTTGCGAACAGTGGAGCCAGGAAGCTTGAATTTTTCTTGTAAACAGTTGTAAGTTGATCAAGTACAGTTTTTGTAAGCATTAGTGTAATATATAAAACCACATTTTCGTTAAATAAGAGATTGACAGGGACACTTAAAACACGAAAAACATCAGCCTTGTGGCCGACAAAAAGGCCACTACCCCCAGTCTTTTCGGTAAGAATCGCCCCCTCCCTAGAACGAAAGGCTGGATCCGCCCCTGATAAGACTTCTCGTAGGTGTACGTGTGGCTGCGAAAAACATTTGCAAGCTTTCAAAGTGTGTAATGTCATGTCGAAACTTTGTGTTAATGTGTTTTAGTTATTTTTGTAAAATGTATTGTAAATAATCCGCTGAACCTAATGAGCGGGTTATACATAAATTATTACTATTGTCAGTATCACTGGTCGTTGGGAAGGGTGCTGCAGAAGAACACGTCATGGGAGCGGTATCCCGGTTCACGCAGACTACGTTTCTGCGTCGATACGTTTTTTTTCGACATTATTACAAAAATGTCACGTTTGCTTTTGCGCAGATCGTAATGCGATGGTGCCGACAAGACTTTTTCCAGTCATCGCACCCAGAAACATGACGAGGATCCCAACTTGCCGAAAAGGTGTTTTTTCGAATATAAGGGGATCTGGAGTCCGTAAGTCCTACCCATAGAACTTACAACACAACAGGCAGGTAAACACAACCGTATAAGACATACATTGATCATCCCAACGGAGTAACCAATCATTGGTTTAATAAATTATTTAACCCTTACGGGTCTAGTAATGTTGTAAAGACCTACAGACGAAACATTTCCAGACAGAGCTTGTGTCGCTACCTGAAACAGAACGAGGAAAGTATAAGTAAATAAGTCAGTAATTTATTTATAACCCGCCGTTTTGAAAAAGCGGAGTAAATGAAAGAAAATAAATAAAACACAAAAACACACAGAAAAAGACACTTAATTCTCAATCTTCGTCCAGGAAGCAGTGGACAACGTCGTGCGCTGGTTGGGTCCTGTTGTCCATGATTTTTATAGCGACGAGGAAACATCTAAAAGGGTAACATTTGCGTCTTGGATTTTGAACTTCTCCCAATGTATGTGTGTTGTCGCAGATTATGCAGTATCTGTGAACGAAGCGTAAAGATTTCTGATCCGTTTGTTTTTCAGGGAACGCTTTGAGGTAGTCATCAGAGACCGATTCCTCATGGCTGCTGCCATCATCCATGCCGCATCGGTGACTGTGAAACCGTCACTGCTTGATGCGATTGAGAACTCGCTTTGGAGAACTGTCGGCATCGACCCAAGTGACTTCGCTGTCCTCTCTGGCTGCATTGTCAGGTCGTTTTTGGAAAATTAACCGTAAATATGCTTTGAAGTATGTGTCGATTTGTTTCTTCGTTTGTTGTACGTATTGATTTAACGAAAAGAAATACATGGTTTAGAACAAGAGCTACGAGCTCATATGGCACTTGTACGAGTAGGATGTACAAGAAAGTAGATGAGAACGTCACAAAATACACCCGCCATCCAAAAATGCGGTTCGGAAATAGAAATAGGATATTTAGTTTCACTCATTTCTGAGCTGTTCCGGCATCGTCTAGATTGTCTGTAGCAAATGCACATGACTGTTCAAACTTTCATCCCAATAAATCCATTTGTTTGATCCCTAGACGTGCTACAGGATTTCCGGTACTCACTCTATCTCCACCTACCGTGGCCCAATCTGGTTCGGAATAAAAAAAAAATCGACCACCTAAAGCATCTTCTTTTATACCATCTATCAAGTTTCACTCGAATCTGAGCATTTTTGGAAAGTTCCGGTACCCCCCCCCCTCCCACCAACGATGTCGGAGCCGGTTCGGGCCCAATCTCTTAATTCCCTGTTCCTGTCCATCAAGTTTTACTGAAATTGGAGCATAGCCCATCTGCAAGTTTCCAGTACCCCCCCCTACCTTGGCCGAATCCGGCCCAGACGCCAAATAACAAATGTAGGCCGCATATACTCGGCATTGTCGAATTTGCATCTCATTCGGTCCATCCGTTTGGTTTTTGTGCATGTCAAAAGTCCCCCCACCCCCAATTCCCCTAATCGTGGTCGCATATGGTTCGAACGCATGTTTTACATGTCGAGGCCATCGATTCGTATCACCCATGAAGTTTCACTCGAATCAGACCACTCGTTCGCAATTTATAGAAGTCAATTTCCATATTTCTCTTCTCTTGCTCCCCAAAAAATGCTCGGATCTAGGAACGGAAGTTTCCGGGGGTATGTTGTGTCAGGTTCTTAAGTCAAGATAATTCGGGTCGCTAATATGCCTGCAAAGTTTCGTTGTCGTTTTACATCTGGAACTATTCTAACTCACGACTACCGGAATTCCAGGAAACCCCCTCCAACTCCCCCCACAGAGCCCCGAAACCATCTGGCTCCGTCAATTTCATCTAGGCCTAATGCTTGTTCCATCCCTTAAGTTTCGTCCCAATCCCTCTGCTTTTAGAGTTTCTTGAGTTTTCCACCCCCACCCCCCATCCCCATAGGTATCGGACCCGACCCGGACGTGACACTGAACGTCCGAGGCGATAGCTCACCAGACAAGTTTCATTCAAATCCGATCACCCGTTCAAAAGTTATGCACGCCACTAGATTCCGGACTCCCCATCCACCCACTCCCCCCACGATGGCCGGGTCGGGGAAACGGCTGTTCTCAAGTCAATCTGTTCGGATCCCTGACATACCAGCCAAGTTTCATCGCCCTAGGACATCAGGAAGTATGCCGAACTCGCGGGATCGCTAGAAATCCGGACCCCCACCCCAACTCCCCCACAGTGCCCTGATCCGGTCCGGTTATGTCAATGACGTGTCTAGGACCTGTGCTTATTTTTCCCACCAAGTTTCATCCCGATCCCTCCACTTTAAGCGTTTCTCAAAATTTCCGGTTCCCTCCTCCAACTCCCCCCAGTGTCATCGGATCCGGCCCGGATTTAAAGTGAGATGTCTGAACACGAGGTCATCCTAAATATCAATTTTCATCAAGATCCGATCACCCGTTCGCAAGCTAAAAATACCTAAAATTTTGGCTTCACCCTCCCTCCACTCCCCCCCCCCCAGATGGTCGAATCGGGGAATTGACGATTTACTATTTAATTTGGTCGGGTCCCAGACATACCTGTAAATTTCCATCTTCCCAGCACATCAGGAAGCACGGAACTCGCGGGATCACTACAAATTCGGACTTCTCCCCCCCCCCCCCAACTCCCCCAAAGTGAGCGGATCCGTTCCGGTTATATCAGTCACGTATCTAGGACTTTTGCTTGTACTTTCCACCAAGTTTCATCCGGATCCCTCCACTCTAAGTGTTTTCCAAGATTTCCGGTTTCCCCCTCCAACTCCCCCCAGTGTCACCGGATCCGGTCTGGATTTAAAATGGAGGGTCTGAGACACGAAGTCCTTCCATATATCAAGTTTCATTAAGATCCGATCACCCGTTCGTAAGCTAAAAATATCTCATTTTTCCTATTTTTTCCGGATCCCCCTCCCTCCACTCCCCTCCAGATGGTCGGATCGAGGAAGCGACAATTTCTAATTTAATCTGGTCTAGTTCCTGATATGCCTGCCAAGTTTCATCGTCCTAGCTTATCTGGAAGTGCCCGAACTAGCAAAACCGGGACCGACAGACCGACTGACGGACAGAAATTACAATCGCTATATGGCACTTGAGTAAGCTCAAGTGCCATAAAAACGGATCGAAATCCGCCGAATTGTATAATGAATTCAATCATCCGCACCCTCAGTAGGTGATCAGACATACACAAATCCTCACTTTCTGGACACCGACATTAGGGTATGCACCAACATAGAAGCAGCTAGGGCATCACACCCTGAAACAAAGGCACAGTGCCCTTATGATAATGGGTTGAACAGAACTGAAGGTTAGTTTTGACACAGATTTGTATGGGGATAGTCTGCCCTCGCTCCGCAGCATAGTGCCACAACGTTGGAGCTGTGCCCCAAAACGGAGGGTTTGTGTTATATGACTTCCCAGATCTATCCGAATCCTGACAGGGTACCATTCTCGAATTGTGACAGCAAATTTATCAGAAGTAATCGGCGTATCCCCTGTTACATCCCTGTTACATCCAGCGTTTAGAACTCAAGCCTCTGCAATATTATTGCTCTCTAAAAATATACATAAGACACATTTTTGCTAAGTCGACTTGACGAGTCTAAAAGAAGACTGGTTTAGGTTGTTTTTTGAAAACCTGTCAACCGACTTTGCATACTTTTTCATCGCTAATAGAAGCCGCACTTAGTATAAGGTAGTTAAACCTCGTATTGCTTATTCTTTGGGTTACAAGCTACTAAGAAGAAAAAATCATAATATTCTGGGTTTTCGAAGAATACCTTAGAATTATCTTAAATCGCTCAGTCCAGCGACAAGGTGGGTGCTCCTACTGTAAATGTCACTGGTCGGATGACTCGTAGAACTGCAGTCTGCTGATGATCTAGATCGGCCTACTAATCAGCGTTCCTTCCGAAGACCGCTCGCACTCCTCACGACCTGTTTCACAATCGCAAATCCCCTGGAAATCAATCCGAGTTACTCCAAGTTCTACTGCCAAAATATAAGAATTCCATTCCGTCCCGAATTTTAATTTCTCGCTGGCAATCTGACGGCAAAAAAAAAATGTTTATTTTCTAACATATTTTTCTGATTTTTCTCGAGACTCCGACTGGAATTCCTACCACTAGCCTGTTTTCCGCGCCATCATCAGTTCTATGCGTAAAAGTTGGTACCGAAGTTTCTTTCAACTTGACAAAACTGCAGAAAATTCGATGGGGAAATCCTGGTTATAGGTGCATTTTTGTGTATGTAGTTTCACTGTAGTTGACATACTTCTGTGTCAGTTACACATACTGTATTTTCATGACTGAAACAAAAGTACGTCAAACTGCAGTGAAATTAAAACGAAACTATATACAAAAAAAAAACGCACCTTATACACCCATACCATTAGCGTTGATGAAGGGGTACGGATGTTAGCTGCAGACAAGGGACAGCCTACGTTAACAAGCGAGTTTTAAGATAAATCTTGAGATAATTGTTCTTGGAAATCAGCGCTATAGTTTTAAATTGATGACTTTCCAATTATATAAAACAAAGAAGAAAATTATGTCTCTAAAGATCACGAAATCATGCCACCATTCCAGCCAGTCGGCTAAATGTTATTTGTTACTGCTCCATCTTTTTCTCGGCCCAATCCGGAGCCACCGCCGCAATCACATCCACTACCTTATTCACCTGCTCACAAAGTGTCTGAATCTGTTTATCCCAAGTTGGCAGGACTTTCCTCGTGTCGAAATACACAAAACCATCAATCTGATCAATTGAACCCTTCATTCTTCCTTCTGTGATCATGTGGGAAGCAATTTTCTCAGCGCGTTCAGGGTCGACGTCCAGCAAAGCCCCGAGCTCGTGGATTCGAATGCTGTAGTAAAGCTTGGAGGCTGCCAGCAGGTTGTGCTCAACGACTGCTCGGTCAAGAATGGAGGATCCATCAGCAGTCAGCGCTTTTTGATGAGGCTGAAGCATGGCTTCGAACTCGGCAAGCTCTGATCGTCGAATTAAGCGATCGAGGTACATTTTTTCAAGTACGTTGTAAAATGGCAGCTGTTGGCAACGCTCATCTTTGTACAAGTTAGCAAGCATTCGACTTCGTTGCTGACCCGCAGAGGCAAGAATCGTACAGATAACTGCGTTCTTCAGTGCAGTGATCTTTTCTGACTCGTGTATGATCCCCTTGTATGAAAGCTCGTTGTAGCGCTGCGCAGCTTCAAGAAATTTACGCCTGTAGTCAAGGACTCTCGCGTAGTTGACCTTGTAGTGGATCTGCAACTGCTCATCTTTTGTCTCCGAGTGGAGCAGGGATGCCCGGTTGATATATGCCTCAGCTTGGACCGGGTCGTCATCTTCCAAAAACAGCCTTGCGATTTTCAGATAGGTTTCCAGCTTGTAGTCGACACTGTACTGGCGCTGTCCACTTTCAATCGGGATACCGACGAGAATATTAGCGGATTCACTCCAATTCTGCTCCCGCTCGTAAATGTCCGCCAGGTTTTGACGCAAAGTAGCAATCTGGTCCTCGAAAGATATGGCCCTCGATTGTGCTTTCTCTAAAATATAATGCGAAAGAATTTTCGCTGCTTCATCCGGCAATGTGGCAATAAAATTCTGCAAATCACCAAGTATAGGCCTGCTAACAACCAAACTCACACTATCGTGGAGGAGAGAGTCGACTACAGCCTTCAGAGCTTCAAGCTGATTATCACCGTCTAGGGCCTGGATCGAACCAAGAACCTCTCTATATTTGTCCGTCATCTCTCGGTGACTGCCTCCCAACTGTGATAGTTGTTGTCGAATCTGAAGAGCCATCTGGAAAAGAGCGTGTCATTATGCCTCTCATGGACCTAACACGCGAAGCAAGAATGATCCGAAACCCAAGCTTGTTCTCCCGCCTACGAAATTTTCAGAAAAGGTACCTAAATTCATTCGTTCCGTATTTCACTAAACATTTTAACTGTACTTGATTTATGTTCGTTTCATATTTTTGTGTTTTATTTTTATGGCACTTGAGCTTACTCAAGTGCCATATAGCGATTGTTATTTCTGTCCGTCAGTCGGTCTGTCGGTCTGTCGGTCTGTCGGTCCCGGTTTTGCTAGTTCGGGCACTTCCAGATAAGCTAGGACGATGAAACTTGGCAGGCATATCAGGAACTGGACCAGATTAAATTAGAAACTGTCGCTTCCTCGATCCGACCATCTGGAGGGGAGTGGAGGGAGGGGGAATCCGGAAAAAATAGGAAAAATGAAATATTTTTAGCTTACGAACGGGTGATCGGATCTTAATGAAACTTGATATATGGAAGGACTTCGTGTCCCAGACCCTCCATTTTAAATCCAGACCGGATCCGGTGACACTGGGGGGAGTTGGAGGGGGAAACCGGAAATCTTGGAAAACACTTAGAGTGAAGGAATCCGGATGAAACTTGGTGGAAAGAACAAGCAGAAGTCCTAGATACGTGATGGATATAACCGGAACGGATCTGCTCACTTTGGGGGAGTTGGGGGGGGGAGAAGTCCGAATTTTTAGTGATCCCACGAGTTTGGTGCTTCCTGATGTGCTGGGACGCTGAAAATTGGCAGGCACGTCAGGGACCCGACCAGATTAAATGGGAAATGGTCATTTCCCCGATCCGACCATCTGGGAGGGGGAGTGGAGGGAGGGGGAAGCCAAAATGTGTGGTATTTTTATCTTGCGAACGAGTCATCGGATCTTGATGAAATTTTATATTTAGGATGACCTCGTGTCTCAGACATCCCACTATAAATCCGGACCGGATCCGATGACACTGGGGGGAGTTGGAGGAGGGAACCGGAAATCTTGAGAAACGCTTAGAGTGGAGGGATCGGGATGAAACTTGGTGGGAAGAACAAGCACAAGTCCTAGATACGTCATTGATATAAGCGGACCAGATCCGGGCACTCTGGGGGAGTTGGGGGGGGGGTCCGGATTTCTAGCGATCCCGCGAGTTCGGCATACTTCCTTATGTGCTAGGGCGATGAAACTTGGCAGGTATGTCAGGGACCCGAACAGGTTCACTTGAGAACAGCCGTTTCTCCAATCCGACCATACTGGGGGGAGTGGATGGATGGGGAGTCCGGAATCTAGTGGCGTGTATAACTTTTGAACGGGTGATCGGATCTTGATGAAATTTTATATTTAGGATGACCTCGTGTTTCAGACGTCCCACTATAAATCCGGACCGGATCCGATGACACTGGGGGGAGTTGGAGGAGGGAACCGGAAATCTTGAGAAACGCTTAGAGTGGAGGGATCGGGATGAAACTTGGTGGAAGAACAAGCGCAAGTCCTAGATACGTCATTGATATGAGCGGACCAGATCCGGGCACTCTGGGGGAGTTGGGGGGGGGGGGGGTCCGGATTTCTAGCGATCCCGCGAGTTCGGCATACTTCCTGATGTGCTAGGGCGATGAAACTTGGCAGGTATGTCAGGGACCCGAACAGGTTCACTTGAGAACAGCCGTTTCCCCGATCCGACCATAGTGGGGGGAGTGGATGGATGGGGAGTCCGGAATCTAGTGGCGTGTATAACTTTTGAGCGGGTGATCGGATCTTGATGAAATTTTATATTTAGGATGACCTCGTGTTTCAGACGTCCCACTGTAAATCCGGACCGGATCCGATGACACTGGGGGGAGTTGGAGGAGGGAACCGGAAATATTGAGAAACGCTTAGAGTGGAGGGATCGGGATGAAACTTGGTGGAAGAACAAGCACAAGTCCTAGATACGTCATTGATATAAGCGGACCAGATCCGGGCACTCTGGGGGAGTTGGGGGGGGGGGATCCGGATTTCTAGCGATCCCGCAAGTTCGGCATACTTCCTGATGTGCTAGGGCGATGAAACTTGGCAGGTATGTCAGGGACCCGAACAGGTTCACTTGAGAACAGCCGTTTCCCCGATCCGACCATATTGGGGGGAGTGGATGGATGGGGAGTCCGGAATCTAGTGGCGTGTGTAACTTTTGAACGGGTGATCGGATTTGAATGAAACTTGTATGGTGGGAAGAGCTATCGCCTCGGATGATCATTGTTAAGTCCGGGTCGGGTCGGGTTATACCTGTGGGGATGGGGGGGGGGGACCCGAAAACTCAAGAAACGCTTAAAGCAGAGGGATTGGGACGGAATTTAATGGAGAGAACAAGCATTAGGCCTAGATCCGAATTTGACGGAGCCAGATCGTTTCGGGGCTCTGTGGGGGGGGGGGTAGAGGGGGTTTCCTGGAATACTGGTAGTCGGGGGTTAGAATAGTTCCAGAAGTACTAAGACAATGAAACTTTGCAGGCATATTAGCGACCCGACATAATTGACTTATTTATTTAAACTAGGATACGACCAACTAGGGTCAAACAAATGGGTGATAAGAGTCAATGGCCTCGACATGTAAAAGATGCGTTCGAACAAATGCGACCACGGTTGGGGGAATTGGGGGGGGGGGGGGGACTTTTGACATGCACAAAAACCAAACGAATGGCCCGAATGAGATGCAAGTTCGACAGTGCCGAGTTTATGCGGAATAGATTTGTTCTTTGGCGTCCGGGCCGGATGCGGCCAAGGTAGGGGGGGGGGGGTACTGGAAACTTACAGATAGGCTATGCTCCAATTTCAGTGAAACTTGATGGACAGGAAGAGGGAATTAGGAGATATGACGTTTATGTTTTCAAGTCCTGTTCGGCCACAGTGGCGGGAATTGGAGGGAGATTGCCGGAAACTTTGAGGCTCGCATAGGAGTCAAACGAGTGCATCAGTTTAAATGAAACATAGAACTTAGAGAGAGCATATACCCTAGATGACATATTTTGGGCAAGGATCCGGATCCGACAACGTTGGTGGGGGGAGGGCGTACCAGAATTTTCCAAAAATGCTCAGACTCGACCGAAACTTTAGCGGTGGTATAAAAGAAGATACTTTAGATGATCCATGTTTTAGTCCGAACCAGATTCGGCCACGGTAAGGTGAGATGGAGGGAGTACCGGAAATATTGTAGCACGTCTAGGGATCAAACTAGTGGATTTATTAGGCTGAAACTTGGAAGTTTGAACAGTCATGTGCATTTGATAATCGAGACGATGCCGGAACTGCTTAGAAGTGAGTGAAACAAACTATCCTACTTCTATTTCCAAACCGCATCTTTGGATGGCGGGTGTATTTTATCACGTTCTCATCTACTTTCTTGTACTGCCTACTCGTAACAAGTGCCATATGAGCTCGTAGCTCTTGTTATTGTTAGTGAGTGTTTGTTTTTCCTATTCCCGCCCGTTTTTTTAGCCTAGTGCTACTAATAAAATTGACTGATTGATCGATCGATGCCCACTGAAGACGACGCAGCTAAGTGCGAGGGTTTGCTCACTCTCGATGTCGCTGTACAGCAAGTGCCGGATGCCGGCACCAGTTGCCACGTGTTAGAATATTAAAATCAGCATACTGAAAGACGAATCGCCTAATTTATGGCCGGCATCGTTGAGCGCACCGCTGATTTCGTTCGGTTCCGGGAAACGGTGCACAGCAAGTGCTTTGGATTGGGCAACCCCTCAGATATGTGCCCACAAAACAAACCCGTCGGATTGGTGCCCAAAAAACTCCATTTCACGTTCGCTAGGCGAATTCGGTATCGCGCGAAGAAAAAACTCCGCTTCGTTATTAGCGCCCCGCTATTTGACTCCAAGCCGAATTTTATTTGCGTCACGTCTAAATTCGTAAGCGGAAACAGTTTGCGTTTCTGCGATCTATCTACTAGTCCAGGCGCCGGGAACTTAGCATATCCTTTCTTGCTCCTGATAGCACAGCGCTGACGCTGCTCGTAGCCTCTATAGCTCAGTGGTAGAGCACTGGTCTTGTAAACCAGGGGTCCTGAGTTCAATCCTCAGTGGAGGCAAAATATGCTTTTACAGTTTGAACTTTTTACAACAACCCATAGCAATCCAGAAATGAACCATAGCAATCCAGAAATGACAAGCCTGCAATGGCCATAGAGTTATTATCAGTAAAAAATACAAAAATCTCGACGGAAACCATTTGGTAATTTCGATAGGCCTATCCGATCGATCCTGTCGAAACCAAGTTCTAACAGGTGTCACTTTACTTGGTCCGAGACAAAAAAGCAACATTTGATTGGCGAAATTACTCCCGCGAGGTTTACAATACTAAATGCAAAAATATAAAAATACAAAATTCAGTAATCTACGTGAACTATTGGCTTCCTATTATGCGCAAATCTAATTTCGGTTTGCCCACACCTAATTGGTAGTTACGTAAACCGCAAGAATGATTTTATGATCTCATCATAAAAACTGCGCCTATTGGAATTTTCTTCAGATAATAACAGTAACAACAATAAACTAATGCAAAAAAATAGGTCTCTGGCCTTTCCAGTATCTCTTATTCAATCCTTATATTAATACATTATCTTTTTATCCCACGCATTCAGCGGCGTCATTAGGGGCAGCTCCCGCCTGGTCTATATTCAAATAATGCGTAAAACGGATACGTCAGCTACGATGCTTTAGTAGCGATATTTCGGCCCTTCTTAGCAAGGGTCCTCATCAGGCTGTCAAAATTCAGGGTCAACGTCGGGGAAGAAAACAAACATGCAATCTGGCCTTCGAAGGGGGCCCAGAGCTACCGAGAAAAAACAGACAAACACCCAGAAAAAATCAGTTTCTCGCCTGAACTATGACATAAGTCGACCAAGGTCACTCATGAAAACTGAACCCTTTTAATCCGAGATAATCACCCACTGTTCGAGGATCAAGCCTGGGTCAGTCGTGTGCAGGGGCATCGCAAGTGCATTTTCGGTGGGAGGGGGGGGGGGTGCAGAGCCAAAATTTGACCGAATCTTTCAAAAATTTACCGAATCCTAGAACTTAGAATTCGAGCTTTAAATTCTGGAATTACGTAGGAACAGTAACAATAAAGGGCAGCAGGAAAGACGATAAGCTAACTATTAGGCGGCGTTTTGGCAAAGCCCAAATGGAGAATATATTGCCGGGCATGATTGCAGTAACAGCTTCTATTTATTATAGCCAATAGAGAACTAAATCGAGCGCCACAGGCGAAAAGTTTTGAAATCCATTTTTTTCTGTAGGCTAAAATTTAACTGCTTCTCTGACAAATTCTATCATTTACCGTTGATTAAATAACGAGACTCTAAGAAGTTCCAGAAACCGGATGGAGCGACGTTCCGGCAGCAGCAGCAACTGTAGTCTAGTCAATGTACTATACATAATCACATAAAGAGAGCGTCGCAGGCGATTTTTTTTTTTGATTTGCCCTCCCAAAATTTAATTTCCATCCAACTTCTAGCTTTTAATTTTTCAAAATCTCAAACCTAAAACTGGCTTAAAACCCCCGACAAATATACGCGCCCTTCCACAAA
The DNA here is from genome assembly GCA_023053575.1 of Branchinecta lynchi. NCBI lineage: Eukaryota > Metazoa > Arthropoda > Branchiopoda > Anostraca > Branchinectidae > Branchinecta > Branchinecta lynchi. The sequence continues at coordinate 3,287,267 of JAKZAP010000008.1, forward strand.
ATAGAGAATATTACGAAAAGTGCTGCAGGCGGAATTATTCGAAATATTTATGATTAGACATTCTTTTGGGGATCCAAAATAAAAGTAAGGACTATCGATGGTTTCATAGATCATCCCTTTTGTCTACGCCCAGTGCTTCACTCGACCTCTTCTGAGGTTCGTGGTAACTTCCGAATCCTGGCAATTATAACGAATAATTACCGAATCCCAGTTATTATACCGAATAAGTTTAGACCAATAGCATGTTCAGGATTCTGTATAACTACCGTATCCCGGTTACTATATCGAATTGTTTTGGTATCGAAAGACTACCGAACAATATTCTTATTCGGTATACTTTGGTCGAAACTGGAACAAAGTCAGGATTTGTTGTTAACTTCCGAATCCTGGAAATTATACTGGATAAATTACCGAATCCTAATCATGATACCGAATAATTTTGAACCAATAGCTTATTCGGGATTCTGTGTAATCTCCATAAATATACCGAATAGTTCCGGCATATAAAAATTACCAAATAATTTCAGTAAATTCTCTCACCAAATTCGTGATAACTACCGAATACTGGCAATTATACCGAATCCCGATCATTATACCGAAGAGATTTGTACATATAGCCTATTTAGGATTCTGTATAACTACCGAATCCCAGTAAATATATCGAACAGTTCTCCGGAAGTCTTATGAAAGGCTTAGAGTCGAGGGATCGGGATGGAACTTGGTGGGAAGAACAAGCATAAACCCTAGATACTTAACTGAGAAAACAGGACCGGATCGTGTCAAAGTGGGGGGAGTTGGAGGGGTTTCCAGGAATTCCGGCGGTCTGTAGTTAAGGTACTTCCAGATGCGCTAGGACCATGAAACTTGGCAGGCATATTAAGGACCATATTAGCTTGGAAATAGTCCCTTACCCGATCCGATCATCGTGGGGGGAGTAGAGGGACGAGGAATCTGGAATCTAGTGATATTCATAACTTTGGAACAGGTGATCGGACGTGTACGAAACTTGACAAGTGTCAGGAACAAGTTCAGATGTTTAGTTTCAAGTCCGAACCGGATCTCATCATTGGTGGAGGGAAGCTCAAGCGGGCACCGGAAATCGTGAAACACTTAGAGCCGAGGGATCAGAGTTAAACTTGGTTGAACGAATAAGCGTACACACCCTAGACACATTACTGACAAAACAGGACCGGATCATGCCACAGTGGGGGGGGGGGGGGTTGGAGGGGCTTTCCCGGAATTCTGGTGATCTCGAGCTAGGGTGCTTCCAGACGTGTTCGGACCATGAAACTTGGCAGGCATAATAGGGAATCTACCATTTTCACTTGAGAATAGTCCCTTCTTCGATCCGATCATCGTGGAGGAATACAGGGATGGGGAATCCGGAATCTGGTGACTTTCATAGCTTTGGGACAGGTGTTATGAACGTGCATGAAACTTGACAAGTGTTAAAAACAAGTGTCTCAGATTTTCAGTTTCAAGTCCAGACCGGGTCTAATCACTGGGGAGGGGAGAGCTGGAGGGCGCACGGAAAATCTCGTGAAATGCTTTGAGTCGAGGGATGTTAGTTGGAAGAACAAGCGTAAAGGCTAGATCCAGTATTGACAAAGCAAGACGGGCCTTGTCAATGTGAGGGGAGTTTGAGGGGTTTCCCGGAATTACGGTGATAGCGAAAGGTACTTCGAGATTTGCTGAGACGACGAAACTTGGTACGTATATTAGGGACTCGACCAGATTGACTTCAAAATAGTACCTTCCCGACTCGATCATCGCGGAGTGAGAAGGAATCCGGAATCTAGTGACATTCATAACCTTGGAACGGGTGATTGTATGTAAATGAGACTTCAGAACAGATGCTCAAGAACAATTGTCTTAGATGTTCAATTTGAATTTTGAACTGGATCCAGTAACTGGTGGGGAGGAGCTGGAGGGGTGGCACTGGCATCATTGTGAAACCCTTAGAGCCGATGGATTGGGATGGAACTTGATGGGGACAATATAGATAAACCCTGGATTCATTATTGACCGAGCAGGCCCGGGCCGGGGCATTGTGGGTGGAGCTGGAGGGGATTTCCCCGAATGCCGGTGATAACGACTTAGGGTACTTCCAGGTTTCCTATGACGATGATACTTGGCAATCGTATCAGGGACCAGACCAGATTCACTTGGAAATAGTCACTTCCCCGTTTCGACCATGAATGGATGTGGAATTCGGAATCTAGTGGCATGTAGAACTTTCGCATGGGTTCCATTTCAACTTAGGACCAATTCCGATGCCAAAGTGGAGCTCGAAGGAGGCCACCGGAAATCTCGTGAAATCCCTTCCAACTACTTCGTGGTATGACCAGTTGGGTCACATAATCATCACAGCTGGATATTTGCTCCTACCATTGATTGAGTCATACGCGAATCGGAAGAAGAGTAGCCTACGACAAAACACATAACCCTTACTCTGAAACAGTTGTCAATGAGTGGAACAAAATTCGACATTTACTAGATCAATCCCGTCTTCTGGTGAAAGAAATATCGGGAGAGAAATCTGACTTTGACATGTGCAGTTATAATATGACTGCAGTTATAATATAAATATGATTATTTTCAACAGTCATGTGTCCAAAAATATTCAAATTCTGTGTCTTTTCTTTATTTTGAAGCTGCTTTGAAGAGGGATTTTCTGGCGATTGACTTTGGTAACTCTACCTTTTTCATCATTTGTAAGACATAAAAAGACAGACTGAACCCATCCACAGGGACGCTTGCAACCACCACCATCAGCCAAGAGGACGAGAAAAATTTATTCCTATCAATCTTCAGAATTGTCAACTCCCTCAAGCTTTCCGATACAATCCAACCCCAGCCGTGGAGGGCGACGATTACTGCTCATAACCAAGTATAAAACTGAAGAAAAGACTGAAGTGGAGCTTACCGCTGTGCGAAATGGCCATAACCCTACCAAAAAAGAAAAAGAAGAGGCCAAGATGGAGCATTTGCTGTCCGGAGCGGTCCATATTACTTAAGAAGAAGAAGTCATGGCAGAATTTGAGCTAAGATTAAAATGAGGTGATCATGTTTGAAAAGAAAAATATGTTTAACTAGACATATTGAAGCAATATTTATTTATCCAATGTGTAAAATCATTCAATTAGCTTCAGTCTAGTAGGCTATATTTGCATTTTTACTGATACCATGGTTTCTGTTACCACAGTAACTGGATCTGCAATTAGTCGTTTCTGCAGTTATTGTGGTATCTGATAATGATGCTCTGCAAAAACGACTATTGCCAAAATTGCACTTTTTGAAGTCATCCCAAAAGAAAAACAGATATCCAGTTACATCACTAAGTGCTAAACTTCTTTCTAACCATCTGACAAAATTTGATGAAAGTGAGATGACTTTTCAGATACCACGGTCGGACCGTAGTATCTGAATATCAGATACCACAATAACTGGCCAGATACCACAATAACTGCAAAAATTACTTTAGACAGTGCAGTCAACCACAAACCCCTGATTTTTGGATACCCTATGCCAAACGTTGGATATGTCTAGTGTTTGGCATAACCTATGCCTAACGCTGGATACACTATGCCAGATGCTGGATACTGTAACCCAGTGAAATATTGATGATTTGAGTGAAGCTAAAAAATCAACCAATCAGGACTTCTTTATATTGGGGTAGGTCAAGGTTAGGTTACCAACAGGTATCCAACGTTTGGCATAGGGTATCCAGCGTTAGGCATAGGCTATGCCAAATGCTAAATATACCCAGCGTTTGGCATAGGGTATCCAAAAATCAGGGATTTGTGGTAGACTGAGACAGTGGTATCAGATACCATGGTATCTGCAAAAAAGCAACTTATGTTTGTCATACATGTTGGTTCTTTTTAAGCCACATAGATTATTCTGAAGGAAAGAATTCTCTTGAAATTTGAAATCTTGACAGGATTTCAGAGTTATCCAACCTCAGCTCAGACAAGATTCTTGGATACCCCTCCTATACCTGTCATATACTTAAGGCGTTTCTCTGTGCTCCCACAAACAGTTTGTGGGTCAACCTTTGGCTCGAAAAGAGTGTTTCCGCATTATTTTGTGCTGCCCATAAATGTGTTTCTGTTACCAACAAGATTTGTGTGGCTCACTTTGTGGCTCAATTCGACAATGAACTGGTGAGGTGATTGTCGACTTTGTGGCTCAATTCTGGCGGGAAATTCAAATTAAGCAGCAAAATGGTGTCTAAACAATAAAATTAAATACATTTTCAAGTATATAGACTTAAAACTGAGGATGTTTATTGTACAGAATGGTAAGGCAATAAGCCAGGAGTTTTATTTATTGAGATTTTACATGAATTTTATTTTTATTTTTTAGATATTTGAAATTACCACCGAAAAAATAGACAAAATGGCATTTCCACGAGTTTCAAACTTGTGGCTCGACTGTGTGGCACAAAATCTTGTTTCCATGACAAACAATCAGAAGTGTGTGGCCCACAACTGTGTCGCGGAAAAACAACTTTGATGATGTGTTCAAAGAAGCATAGGCCTACCTCTACTGTATTCAAGAATTGCTTGGAAATCAGTACAAGATGAGCCCGGCCGTTCCCCTCTCCTAAGGTGAGCTGCTTCTGTCTTGTCTTGTCGGGTGTCAATGCGCTCGGCTTTCGCCCTAAACGCGGCTGCTTCCTGGAAACTGCTTGGAAAAACCACAGGTAAACACAGATTTGAACAGTTCACTGAAGTTGCTCCTTTGGTCGAGCGCTATATCCCTAGTTTTATTGTAGAGAAATATTCTTAGATCTGACTGATGACAAAATAAAAAAAATAATAAAGATTTGTTTAACATAGCTACTTATCGACCATTTCTAATCAGGAAAGCTTAATATTTTTCCATTTCCATTTATTTCGGTTTTAGAGCATCCACGTGGGTTCGGAAAAGAACGAGAACCTGTACATCCAGCTAAATTCAAATATTTACAAACGCATGGCGTGAAGGCTGTGTAAACGGTATTGATAAACGTTGGTGTTATAATAGTTGCGTTTTTTATCTGAATTCTCTGTTCGAAATTCTTGCTTCTAAATTTTCGTATGAATTACCTTTTGCTCATCTGACTTCTCATTAATTTATTTGTACTACATAGACTGCATAACATAAACATAATGCGATAAACAAGACCCCCTGAAGCTAGCTCCATTCTCACTTTTGATGCGACGATAAACAAGACCCCCTGAAGCTAGCTCCATTCTCGCTTTTGACAAAAACAGTAATTTTACAGCTCAGTCCACAACCCTGTGTACGTGTTTATACCTGGTTTATACATATTGAACAATCAGAGAGGAGAATTGAGAATTCACCATCGGAGCAACTTCTCGATTCTACAGAACCGTAAGGCTTTCCCCATTCACCTGCCATTCATGCAAGAAAAGAGAATTCGCTTCATCTGTTTAGTCCAGAATCGCGAAATACGAGAATCGGGATTGGGATGAAAAACACCACTAATATGCTATAGTCGGTTAGAGGTACTGTACTTCTAATGCTTTCACTAGGGTAGTTAAAATGACTGGTTGTATCCAGTTGTATCCCATCATAATACAAATTCAAACATAAACAAAATTGTCTAATTGTATCCCCAGTATTGGGCTCCGTAACTAACGGTACAAGAGCCAAATAATCCTTGTGCCCATATAATCAGACAATGTTTAAAATGGATATGTCCGCTACAATGCTTTGGCAGAGAGATTTTGGCCCTAGTTCTTGTCAGATGTCGAATGCCAGGGACAATGTGCAATGAACCTGCAATCTTTGTTTAGTAAGTAAGTAAGTAACGAATTTATTTCAAAAAACCACTATCATGGCAATGCCAAATTTGGGTATTACGTCAAGTATAATGCACATTTTATAGTCTATACAGTTAATCATCAATTCGTCATCACAGACCTATTATAGTATATAAATAAAAACCAAAAACAGAACACGGACGTTGGGATAATATCACAGACAGCTACCACCATCATTATAAATTTTGGTGAAACTCGGAACGAAGCTTTTTTGGTACCGCATATGTGTTGCAGGTACGGGGGACAACTTTGGAACCTTTGAACTTGCGACCCTCCCTGTCGGTTTCTTGTGTTTTCATAAGGAGGGGGAAGGATATCAAATAGAACAGGATGGTGGAGGAGCTTAAGACCAACCGCTAAGCTCAGCCGCAGTCTCCGACTCTCAAGGGTTTCCATCTTAAACTTTTTTAAGAGAGCAGAATAGGGAACTTTGGGCTCACAACTTATTATTAGGAGTGCACGTTTCTGTATTCTTTCTATTTGTTGTGACTGTTCGGCAATAAGGGCAAAGTGCCAAACAGCAGCCGCGTATTCCAAAGTGGATCGAATGAAAGAAACGTAAATTCGGATAAGATGGGAATTAGGTACTTGGAACTTAGCCAGAAGTTTTAACAGCTGTAGACCAGCGTTTGCACGCTTTAGCATTACGTTGGTGTTGTCCTCCCATTTAAGATCAGACGTGATAGTTACACCAAGGAGCTTTAGCTTCTGTACCTGTAAACCAGATGGCAGTATTTCTTCAAAGGAAATGCTAGTTTTGAGGAAGGAAAAGGTTAAAATTGCACTTTTGTCTTCGTTTACTTGCATGTCCAACAACCTGGCTTCATCTTTAATGTCTTCTATTATGCCTGCAGCTTTGCTTTTAATATTTCTGTAGCATACTTCGGTTAAGCTTAAATCATCCACAAATTTCCAGCGATCCGGGTGCTCTTGCGCTATGTCATTCATCATGACAAGGAACAGGATAGGTCCAAGTAAAGTTCCCTGCGGAACACCACAGAAAATATCCGATAGTTCAGAGAACACGTTTTTGTACTTCGTTGTTTGTTTTCTATTCTTCAAAAATCCAACTAAAATATTTACAATAAAAGGACTGACCTTGAACTTTTCGATAAGTCTCTTAATCAAAATTGTATGATTAATGAGATCAAAACCTTTTCTAAAATCTATGGTTATTAAGTTAATCCACTTATTAGGGTCGTCCAAATTTTTTAAAATAAAATCAATTAGACTAATTAAGTAATGACTGGTAGAAGTTTTAGGACGGTTCCCGAATTGTCTCGGGTCGATCTGCGACATTATCTCTGCTTTCAACCACGCGGATACAAAACTCTCGTAAATTTTGCTAAAAACTGGTGTTAGAGTTATAGGCCTAGTCCCATCAAAATCATTTTTTGCTTCTTTCGTCGGGATAGGCGTAATATAACCAACTTTCCAAATTTCAGGGTATGTACCTGTAAGGGAAATTGAATTAAAAATATCTGTAAGTGGACCTGCCAGTTCATTGGGAAAAGCCCTGATTAACTCGACGGGTATGTCAACAGGGGTTACACTAGTACGTTTTAAAGAACTTAACTTTTTTGAAACTTCGTCGCGTGAAATTCTTGGTACTTCTTTCTCATCAACTGGTTCTTGGGGAATACTTTCAACAACAAGAGGGGGAAGTGATTGGACTATTTTTGAAAGATGGGAATTTAACTGGTTTGCTGTGCTTTTATCATCTTGATCAAGATTAAAATCCATTGATTTCTCACTTTTTCCACAAAGGCGCTTAACATTTTTGTACCAGTTACTAGGTTTAGACTGAAACAGAATTCCAACTTTATTTGAGTAAAAACTTGCTGCTGCATTTCTAGTTTCTTTTCGTATTCTATTTCTCAGCTTCTTACCTTCCTCCGTTTTTCCCTCCCTGAACAGTTTAATTTTTTGACGAATTAGCTTTTTTATAGCAGCCGTAATGTATGGTCGATTAGTAGAGCATCTCTTGTAAGTCTTTTCTGGAAAACACTGTTCGTACTTATTTCTGAGTTGGTTTGTTCCTTCCTGAATTTTGTTCTTGATGTTCCACAGCCTGATAAGGACCCTTGACAAAAAGAACCAAACATTGCTGCCCAAGTATCTTAGCTGACATATCTATTTTGTGCATTAGTTACATTTTTGCAGATACCATGTCGGAATGTCGGAATCGTTTATTAATAAAACAGCTGTCGTAGCCTTCTCGTGGACGAGACGCTAAATTACGCTATTCTTTACAAATTCAAAATAAATATATAGCAAGGTACTACACTTCTTTGTTATAACGGTCAGTAAAAAACGGCACGAACGAGTGGGCGAACCGGTTTGTTCTGGTTTTCACAGGCACAAGCTTATTGCAGCGACGGGTACGACTAGTACTTGGGGCGTCAGGTGGAAGAATGGATCTGTGTTTGTCACTAGCGAGCAGATTACGGCCGAAGTTCATTATAAGTTCTTTTCGACGGTCGAACAAGGTAGGTAACCGTAAGTCTCGTAGAGCTTGCTCGTATGTTAGGTACTTCGGGCCTAATGTTATTTTTGCCGCACGCTTCTGGACGGCTTCAATTTCCTCTGTTAGGTAAACGGTGTTCTGGATTTGAGGGCCCCACACTGGGCAACAATACTCGAGTATCGGCCTTACGTTAGTAACATAAGCTTGGCGGAGATCAGAAACGCTGAAACCCAGCCTGCGCATTGATGTTAAGGTCAGTAGTGCGTAATGTCCTTTCTGCACGATTTTCTCAATATGTGGCCGAAAAGAGCAGTCACTGCTAAAAATGACGCCCAGGATTGTAGCTCCTTTAGAGACTGGGAATTGAGTGTCGGGTTGCGAAACGTCCCGTTTGAGCAGGTTAAACCTTACCACTTTGGATTTCTGCTGGTTGATTTCGAGGCTGTTTCTTTCGCATTGTGCTTTGAATTCAGAAAGTAAAGTTTGGCTAAACTGTGGTAGTGGAGTTGAACCTTCAATCCGGTACTTAAGGATTGCCGATAAGTCGTCAACAAACTTAAATCGTTCCTCGAAATCAGAAAGCACGGAATTGATCACGGCCAGGAAAAGTAGAGCTGCTAATTTTGTACCCTGAGGTGCGCCACAGGTAAGTTCAGTCCAGTCGGAGTTAACGTCGCTGCTGTAAAGTGCATAGACACACTGGCGTCTGTTACGCAAAAAGTCAATGACCAGCAATAGTGTATGCCTCATTGCGCCCATGGTTCTTAGGTTGGTAACAGCAACAAGATGCTTGATCAGGTCGAAAGCCTTACGAAAGTCGACCAGTAACAAATCGAGGATTACACCGCCTCTATCCAGCCATTCAAGGATTAGATGGAACAGCCTGACTAGGTAAACTGCGGTACTGCTGCCTCGGATACAACCATACTGGTAGACGTCCATGGACGGTGACACTTGGGACAAAAGTTGTCTATAAATGAATGTCTCAGCAACTTTTGCAAGGTTGGGCGTTACTGAAATAGGCCTTAGTTGATCGCAGGACTGGGGGGTTTTCACTTTAGGTATCACCCGAACATACGCTTTTTTCCACGCCCCTGGAAACTTTTGCTCTCGGAAGCACTGGTTTATTATCGAGGCGACGGGCTTTGCTAGAAATGGTGCGAACTCTCGGAGCAGGGATACGGGTAGCTCGCCAGGATACGAAGCACAGTTTTTCCTCAGTTTCTCTATCTCCTTAGACACTTCATACTCGGTAACTTCTGGGATGTCGTCACGGGGACAATCAGCCAGCAGCTCCTGAATTTCCGAGTCTGCAAGGGTAGGGTGGGTGGTTGAGATAGTAGTAAAAAACTGATTCACTTCCTGGGCGTTAGTCAGTGACCCGTCATTCTTAACAATCTTAACTTCATTAGAGTCACACTGTCCGGTCAGGCGCTTAACAGCTTGATGCCACTTTCGCGATTCACCTGTTAAGAGGGGGGAGATTTTCTCGCGCGTATATCGCTTGCGGGCGGCTCTTATGCATGAAAGTATCTTGTTTCTCAGTTTGTTAGCATCTTCGGTGTGTCCCTGTGCAATCAAACGGCATTTACGCTTAATCCTGTCTTTGATGTTTCTGGTCAACCATGGTTTATCGGATTCACTGACATAAACTGTCTTTGTGGGAAAGTACTCGTGAAACTTGGAAAGTAGCACTGAGTATAGTTCCTCAACTTTTTGGTCTATAACTCGAATCTCACAGATGGCACCGAAGTCAAAGTTTCCAATCCAGCGACCGTATGCGTTAACTGAATCAGCATTTATAGGTCTGGACGTTTTCTTTAGTTTCCTGGGTTTGGGTAAACTAGCCTTTGACTCCCAGAGAAGGACATTGTGGTCAGACTTCCCGAGGGGTCCGAGTGATTTTGGTGGTAAGTAGTAGTCACTCAGGTTTGTCAAAATGAGATCGAGGATACTACCGCTTTCGTGGGTCGGTGAAGTGACAACTTGTTTTAACACGTGACAAGTGACAACTTGTATCTGTTACAGTGGTATCTGATATAGGATTGCTCTGCAGAACCGACTATTGCCGAATTTGCACTTTTCAAAGTCATCCCAAAAGAAAACTGATATCCAGTTACACCACTAAGTGCTAAACATCTTTCTCACCAATCTGACAAAGTTTGATGAAAGTGAGATGACTTTTCAGTTACCACGACCAGTTACCACATTCTAACCGTAGTATCTAAATATCGGATACCACAGTAACTGGCCAGATACCAAGATAACTGCAAAAACACCTTTTGACCGTGGTATCAGTTACCATGATATTGCAATGTTTGGTTTCTGTGCTGAACCTGATGGCTACAAGGTCTTTCAAAGTAAAAACTAAATTTTGGTGCTTCTCATGACATTATTTATTAAAAATGTGTCTGCAGGCAGACCTTGAAGCATTCTGCATTCAGTGAAAGTTCTAAGTTGTAGATGCAAAACAAAAGAATGGCAAAGGATGGGGGTTTCTGCTGAAAATTCCACAGAGAAGCTTGGAACAGTATAAAAGGCAGAATAAGTACAAGGGGTCCTTTAAGGCTGCTTACCCTAATTTTGCCTGTGTCTGATGTGTTTAAGACCAGCATATGCAGATATCTTTTCAACCCATGAACCAGACAATATTAAAATATACATTAGCTTGATCTAGAATTCTGTTTTGTGCTGTAGATTATGGAATGTGGCAAGAAAAGAATATCTATTTGTCACTAATCATTGAAGGCTCTTGTTTTTGAACTGGTGGGATATCTATGACTTCGTAAAAGTCGTCTGTCTGTCCATCAGTCTTATGAGCACGATAAGTTTCGAAGGGAATGATATATTTTGATGAAACTTTGTGTGAGTTCTTTGGGTCAATGGACAGGTCAGGTTCGTAGATGGGCTATGTAGCCCTACATTTAAGGGTGGGGGAGGGGTTTCAAATTAAGCGGCGAATTAAGAAGAGACATGCTGAACACGAATATGAAAATCATTTTCTCGCCGGACAATTAGTTCACCCGGAATCCGGCTGAAACCGGAAACTTTGTTAAAAGTAAAAGTTGTACTTGAAGGTGATTAGATGTTCGAATTGGGGGTAAGAAGACATGCTGAATATATGTCTGAAAATTATTATCTTGTCGCAGAAGTAGTTCAACCGGAATCCGGTCAGAACTGGAAAATTTGTTGAACATAAAAGTTAAATCTGAAGTTGATTAGATGTTCAACTTAGGGGTAAGAAGATATGCTGAATCAGTATATGACAATAATTTTCTACTTCGGCATATATTTCACCAAGAATCCGATGGAAACTGGACAATTTCTTAAAAGTTAAAGTTTTATCTGAAGATGATTAGAGGTTCGGTATAGGGTAAGGAGATAAATAAATGAATTTATTCCCAATAAAGACCAAGGTCCATGGCGGGAAACATAATACAATAACAAAAAAAAAAATGAAAATATCATACACTCCGAAAACAACCCAAAATCAACTTCTATAAAAAAAAAATAGTTCACGGTGGGTCATAATAGCTAGCTTCAGGAATCTACCCAGCCTTCGGAGCTCACCAAAACACTTACTTCCCATACATGAAACCAAATCCCTTTCCTCCCAAGCCTCCTGACCAAACACTTCCTTTCTTAATTCTTTCAATTCCTCACAATGACATATCAAATGTACCGCATCCTCTCCTTCAATACCACACATTGGACAAAATTGGATTCATTTTTTAGCTTGTTTTTTTTGCTGGACAAGTAGTTCGACCGGAATTCTGCTGAAACAGAAAATGTGGCAGAAGTATAAGGCAGGGAAGTTTTGATCAGCCTCGTCAAAGTAGATTCAACATATAGGGGTAAATATTCTGTTTAAAGTATTCTAAATACTAAAAATGCTCAAGGAGCATAGCAAAGACTGGATATTGACAAGACCAATTATCTAGATCAAATATTAAGTTTTTGGGATCCCATCGAAACCTTTCAAGATACCGTTTATTTTCTGTATATTATCTTTACAGATAGATATTCAGCTATAAATAAATAAATACACAACTTTTATTACATAGTCATAATAATTGTCGATTTCATTGCGATTTTTCACTCTCTGTTTATGCCTACATGTTCATGTAATGTACAAAATACTGCCTGAACGAGCGCCTGATCGCGAAGACGCTTTGCATGGCACAAACTTGTTTTTGTGCCTTGTTGCATATCTTGGCTGTGGCGCCTCAGGTGGTAGAAGGTTTCGGTGCTTCCCCGACATAAATATTTGTTTACCAAAACTCATGGTTTAGTAGTGGCGTCTGCAAGACAGTCTTTGGAGTTGGAGCTTTTCGAGACTTTGGTCGTAATCGGACTGTTCCTGACCCAATATAATTTTTACGGCTCGTTTTTGTACGCTCTCCAACTCTTCAGATTGCTCTTGGGTCAACCCTGCGTGCCAAGCAGGACATGTGTATTCGACAGTTGACCTTTGTACATTTTATAGCAGTTTAGTAATGATTAACTATTAAAACCCAAACGACGTTTAGGTTTTGTTCAGACTATTGTGCTATGATGCTGTGTTGCTGTGATGTTTTATTTTAACTACAAGCAGAAGAAGACACCTTTTCAACCAATGAGTCTGATAGAAAATATCAAGAATCACATTGCTTGACTAAGAACGTGTCCGAAAGCTCCGAAACGAACGAAAATGCTGAATTATTTCAGCATTTTATGCAGCATTTCGCTTTCGGACTTAAATTTTTGCTCAGTTAATGCAGCATTAATTCAGCATAAAATTCATCGAAAAATTCAGCAAGAATGCTAAATTTTATGCTGAATTTTCAAGAAGAAACTCGGAGCATGGCGATTCTACCAGAGTTTTCGGCGGCAAACATAAAAAATTCAAAAAGAAAACTGACAATTCGGCAAACAGTCCAAATTCTAAGACAACTGGCAATCATGGCCAACGAAGAAAGTAAAGGTAAGAAGATAAGAATGTTGGATATCAGTAGCCCTGTTGGATCAGTAGCCCTGTTGGATATCAACGCCCAAGGCCACCAAGGCAAGTATCCACCAAAGTCCCGAAGCTCATGCCGATCGCATGTAACCGGGAAAGATATTGTAATAGCTTCATTCCGAAATTTGTTGATTTTTACAATAATGTTATTTTGTCTTAGTTATTTTGTTATGAATTTTATTTCGGTTGTTGACTTCAATGGTTTACCTTTTATTTTGATTACGAATTTGATTTTGCAATTGTTGTATATATTACTTGACAAAGGTCAAACAATTTGGTTGGACAACTACGAAATTTTGTACCTGAATTATACAATAAATCAAATCAAATCAAAGCTGATCCATTTTGCCAGCTTTATACAGCTAATTCTTTTTTCTTCTCTTCTTCCTGACTTAAATTTTGGTATTCTAGAAGTGCCAGAGAAGAAAAAAAGGTAACAGCTTTCGGACAAAAAAAGAAAAGAAAATGCAGCATTTATAGCACCAAAAAGCTTTCGGACACATTCTTAGAATTCCTTTTCATGTTTTAGATAATTGAACATGGCAAGAAAAGAATGTTTGTTTGTCACGGAGGCAACTGGGCTGCTTCAGAATATCCTTATCCTTGACAAACAAGAGAATCAAATTTGCACCTTCAAAGGAGGCTGTTCATCACCACATTCTCTCAGCTTCATTGGTGACAACTATGTGGCAGCTGCTGAAAAGCATAAGCCCCTCATACTGGTAGGCACTTTCCTTTGTTGTCAATGGTGTTTTTAAACTGTGACTGACTTGTGACCAGGGTTGCCACATCAAAAATATTTAGAGAGTGACTCTTGGCCCAAAACAGGGAGTGAACTGGGAGTGAAATCTATTTTCATGAAATGTTCACTTTTTGTGGGAATCGCCTCTGTAAAAATGACACATCTTAATTTTTCTTTCATGAAAAAAAAAACTTGAAATCGTCACTTCTGGTCGGAATCCCTGCTGCAAAAATTACACATTTGGTCATTTTCTGAAATAGACTGATTTGTATGTCCTACATAGGACAAGGGTGACAAGAACAAAATAGAGTGACAATTCACACTATCGTGCAACATGTGGCAACCCTGCTTGTGACAACCCTTCCCCTTCTGTTTTTGGACCCAGAAGAACAGTTCTGACTGCTGTCATGGATTATGTTGTTGGTAGGCTAGTTATTGCCTAGACTCATCACCGTAATCAGTGTATTTCTTCTTGTAAGTCGCCTAAACCTATTCTCTTATGTCTGAAGAGATATGTCAATTGCTATTTTGCTGTAATTACGGGAAGTTCGGGCTCCTTTTGAGCAATCCATGCAGAATTGGTAATTAGAATAATTCACTCCATGAAGAATAAATCGGTACCTCCCCCTACTGCAAAAGTTTGCCAGGGCTGTAGCAATAGCGAGTGCATCTTTAAACGAAATTGACAAGATAGTTTTACTTTTTCAGGTAAGCAAGAGCCAACAGCCAAACTTTTGACCTATCTTTAAAACTTCAGGTTTGTTTCAGTATTAACACAGAATACACTGAATAGCGAATGTGAAGAATGGGTGGTGTACAAAAAATGTTAATGATGGAGAATAGAGAGAAAATAAAGAAAAAAGAGAAAAATACACATCACAACTTTAATAAAATGCATAATTTAAATGTGTGAAGTTAATTATTATGTAATTGATGTATACATTCTTTTTAGAGGGTGGGGTTCACAGCTTAGCTATTGGAAAGAGCAATTACGCGTATCTTTTAATAGAGTGTAGTAGTTGAAAGAGCCCATCAGTTGTAGTTACCTCAGTCCAGCGCCAAATATGGTGCTGAAGGGCAAATTTTTACTACTTTTTTCAAGGAAGTCTATTTGTTTCGTTTTCACTCAGTAAGGCCGAATCATTTGCATTTCGTGCTTGTAAAAATCTGTGTAATGCCCACCCGTGGCTGATTAAACACTATTCTAATCTATTATATTCATGTCTGTCCAAAGTAGAGTGCATATACATGTTTTACCTTCCACGTGACAGGGGGAACTTGCAAGGGGGAGAAGATAGACGATAAAGTGGAATATCTTGTGAATAGCTTAGAACTATGAGCCTTGGGCCATTGCTGATGGTTAGCTTTTTTTCTCCAGGTTTGGTCGCTCAACCGGCAAGACCAGCAGACCTTGAGGATAGTCGCACCAGCCCCTGTGTTGTCTTTGGACATTGATCAGTCTGGGACGTTTTGCGCTGCTAGTTGCGGGGAGAAAATTCTGCTCTGGCAAGTTTCAACCGGCCATCTAGTGGCAACTGTTCTACGCCATTATCAGAACGTGAACGTACTAAAGTTCAGTGACTGTGGGAGTTTCCTGCTCTCAGGAGGAGGTGAAGGAATGGTCAACGTATGGAACGTTGGAGATTTGGTGGATCAGGTATTAAACATATTGAACATTAAAAATTAAAAAAGATATTAAACATGTTAACAGAGGGGAATAACGCTACTGAATGGTGGCGAAAGTAACCAGTGTGGGACGAAGGAAGGCGTCACTGGTGAGGTTCGATAGGTTTGACCAGTGAAACATACTGGTACCACAGGAAATGTATTTTGGAGTTTCATAACCATGGATGATCAGTAAAGGAGATAACTGGTATTGCGGAAAACGCAGAGGAACTATCACCAGTTGGTATATGGAAATGATTATTGGGAACAGAACTTTACCTTTTACTTCTGCGAAGTCTTAGCACCAGCCAACATTATTCACAGATAAAGAAAATCAAACTCACCCTAACAGAACAGCAACAGTCCGTTAATTTCGTCCGAATATTGATTCTTCAGTGGGTCAAATAACATTGACCAGCTTAGTTTGTTTTTCTGCCTCTTGTTTTCTTTCTTCTTATAGTGTTTTCTTCTTCTTTCCTTTCTTTTTCTCTTAGTCCATTTACGCCTTGTGCTTTTGGATGGGCAAACAAAAATGAATTGTGATAATTGTTAGTGGGCACACCTTTCCTTCTTGAAAATATGGTGACTGTTCGTCAGAAATTAAATAAAATTCTGAAAACAGACTGTTGAAATAAATATACACTGCCAGATGTTTAGGTAAGCTAAGCTACAATTTGTATGAGAAAGAAATAAGCTGTGTTGTGTAAGTATGAAGGTGTAGTTAAGGTAGTAGCGTGTCGTGGTTATGTGTAGCGGGCGAGCATGGTAGTGGCTATTGGTTTGTGGATCTTAGCGCACCGAGTCTTTCCGAAGGCGATACTCAGTTCGTAAATCAATAACTAAATCACATTATTAAGGTTCGTACTTTGAAGATTGGTTGCTAAACACTTGTCACTTAATTTGCTCAGAACTCGGCTGAACTGAACTGAGCTGAGAACTGAACTGAGCCCCAAGTCGAACTCAACTGAACTGGCTTCCCAACTGGGAAACCCGTCCTTTGGAGGGTCCCGACCTCGACCTCGAGATACTTCGCCCAAGAGGGTTACCTCTCCTTTCTTTTTCAACCAGTCCCATAAGGTCGATTACTTGGTGACCAATAGGGTTAGTTTATCCTGAGTCCTACTTTCCTTCGTTTGAAGAAAGGCTAGTAATCTTTTTCTGACTGGAAAAAAGCGTGAGCTTTGGGGTTAGTTCGGAAATAGAGAGAGATGAGGATAGAGTTTGTTTAGTAGGTTTGTTATCAAAATATTTGTCTATCTTAAATGTAACCTCACATGTGTCTGTTTTTTTTTACTTTTTGTGACTCCACCTAAATATTTTTCTTTCTCTTTGCTTGCTCTCTTTCACTTTTAGAAGGCCATAGGCATTAAGTAAGTAAGTAATATATTTCTGACCCGCTATTTTCAAAAGCGGAGTATGTAAAATAAAATAAAGACCTTAAATAAAACACAACAAAAACAAATAAAATATAAAGTTTTTCATTCTTCGGCCAGAAAAGAATGTAGAATGTCATGCGCTGGCTAGGCCTAGTTGTCCATAAATTTTGGCAGAGCTGACGAAATTTCCAAAAGTGTGACCCTGGAACTGCTCCGTTAGCATGTGGCTATAGCATAAATTTTGCAAATAAATCAGGTTCTTTGCGTACTTATAATAGCACTTTCTCACCTATTGCAACTCCTTCTTCCGTAGAACATGTGCAACACCAGAGCATTGATTTGATTGACCAGAGATGCCCCCTATCATTTAAACATGTGTGTTTTAGGACGTTGGAAGCCAAGTTGGTGAACCTCGCTTTTAGAGATGCCCCCTATCATTTAAACATGTGTGTTTTAGGACGTTGGAAGCCAAGTTGGTGAACCTCGCTTTTCCTTCACTCATCACACGGTCGCGGTGTCAGACCTATGGGTAGGCAAAGGAGGCCTTAGAAGTCGATTTGCGTCATGCAGTAACGACCAGACTTGCATCTTGTATGATCTCGCCTCCGGGAAGTCGTTGCTGAAGATAGTTCTGGATGTTGGATTGCGAGCTGTGACGTCAGATCTGGTGGAATCTGCTTTGTATATTGGTGCAGCTGACGGGCGTATCTTTCAGGTAAGTTGCCACACAAATACTTGCCGGGTGAAATTATCAATTTTCTTGTTGTTGGTACTTGTCAAGTTTCCAGACTCCCCGCTCTCGGAAGCGGAGGTTGGATGCAAAATATTTGAAAACTGTTAAAGCCTAAAATAGAAAAAGCGAGATTTTCGTTTTTTTTTTTCTTGATCAGCTAGTTACCCCTCCAAGATGATGTGCGAGGGATAAATAAAATTTCGGATATTTCTGTTGCACTTCCGGCGAACCGTCCTCAGCGAAGAAAACAAAACTAAATCATAAAATCCACCACGATAACAAATCTCGTTTTTTCTATTTTATGAAATGAATGGTCAGCTTGGCTTCAAACCTTATATAGTGTCAAATCCATGGTAGATTAGTTGGAAAATCTTGCAAAATAGTAGTCGAAAACGCAACGACCTGCTTGTCCAAAATAAAAATAAAAAAAACTAATTTTGAAGCTTCTCATGTCCTTATTTTAAAGAGTTATTGGCGACCTAAAGCGTCCGGCGAAGTTTCACTGCTTGACTTGCTATCTCGGTTCGGCCGAAAAAGCGCATCAAAAGATCGTCGGTGATAAACGAAACAATAGGTGTGTTTTTTGTCTGAATTCTCAACTCTTGCTGTTCAATTCTCGACTCTCATACAAATTACATTTTTTGCGCCGTCTCACTTCGCCATTCTTACATTTGACAAAAAAAAACTAATTTGGCAACCCGGTAATACCTGTTTAAGGTTTAACTGAAAATTAAACCTTTTTTAACTGTGTCATTTAACTGAATACACTGAATTATTTGGATTCTGTAAAGGATTTTTTTTTAGTTTCCACTATCTGCTCTAGTTATGACGTTCAGAATATCTGCGGCCGTCCCCACAGCGTAAATTCTACTATGACGTCGGAAATTTTAATCTCAACACAGACACGGCTTTTCAGTGGGCAGTGGTGAAATTGGTGAAGACTACTTAGTGCCTGAACAAAAAAAAAATCATAAATCTTTCTCGTAAGGCATACAACAAAAATACAAGCGCATAAAAGTAGCACAAATCACGTGGAAATTCCACTATTTGAAAATCGATTATTCGTGAATAGCGGAACAACCAAGTAACGCATTTTCAGCGGGTCTTCAAGCCAATTTAAGTGAATAAATGATAGGTAACTAGATTCTCCTATCCGAACCCTTTTCGGTTAAGCTTTAAACTGATTGAACATCCACCCTTTGCTGACCGATCAGAGAGGAGAACGGAGTATAAGAATCGAGACTCGAGAGTTAACTATCGAAGTAATTTATGGGTTCTTCGATCACGAAGCTTTCCCCGTTTTCGATTCTCCGTTCCATTAGCAAGCTTAGCTTCTAGGCATAAACAACACTTTTAATTACAAATACTTAATTATTTTAATTACAAACACAAATACAATTACTTTTAATAACAAAAAAGCGCACTGATTAGTTTGTTTATTTTGAACTTTGTTTTTTCCATGTATTTCGTTGTATACTTAGTAGGCTAATTTGTTTTTAATGGTCAGCTGTTTATTAGTATGTAAGTGTGGGTTAGTTTGATTGACATGCTGTTCTTCCTTTTTATACATTACTCTTCAGTTTTGAAGGATTCAAATAAATAATAGTAAAAATAATAATAATTGCGAAAGCTAAAATGTGGATTTAAACCTAGGTAGCATATGGCGTTAGAATTTCTTCATCTTTTAGTAATCTTTTAAGTAAGTTATTTTTCCCGTTACTAAAATAATCGAACTCCTTACACAGATGCATCGTTTCGTGGAAATCTAGGGGTGGGCAAAGCGTCATTCCGGGGCCCGTTGGCATTTAATAAAAAATCACAATAAAGGAAATATTATCATTATTATTATTACTACTTCATTTAAGCCCAAAAGTCCTACCGCTGTTTTTTGTCATTCAGTCAGTTATTTCAGTCGCCTTGATGACGGTCTCAAAATACACTGTTTCTGCTTAAAGGCACAGAAAACTTGACTACGCAACTTTCGGCCATCAAACCGACCTGGGGGGATAAAGATATAGGGACTTATTGTCGACAGGACCCCCCTTCTTTGTTATCTCGAACCCCCTCCTTAGTGTTCCCAGAGCTAGCTGGCAGGCCCTTGCCCCTTATGCACTGTAATTATGCACTTATGCACTGTAAAAGTTCGCCTATGGCCGTGTTTCGGCCAGGTTTCGTCCATGTATCGGGATAGTAGTCAAGAGGTCCTGCGTTCGATTCCTACTCCCGGCACACAAACCTTTTGCTTTTTTTTCTACTAACTCAAAAGTCGAATTCTCGGAAACTGCCCGGAAACTGCAATGGTCGTAACGAGAATTTGTCTTACTCTCAATAGCGACTCAGGGTACATTCTTGGTATGTCAGCTAGCTCCCCGAGTCAAGTTTGAGTGAAGTTTTCTGTTCCTTTAAAACCAACTCAACTCTCTTATTTCGTGATGCTTGTGAACTCTTCCTTTCCTAGAAGCATCATAAACAATGATGAAATTGCACACCTTTTAGTTCCTTCAGATTGGTGACTGCAGCATATTTAACTACACGCCAGGATTCTCAAGTTCCTTCCATACCCGATGAAAAATTTTAGCCTGTGTGTTGTATGATAGTTACGAAAGAGTTGCATGTATTGATATGAAAAAACATGCTAAGTTTCTTTCTAAAATTCCTCGAATCCATCACAACCTCGCTGAGGCTGTAGCTGATGGTTGAGTTATTATGCATGCGTTTTATTTTTTTTATTTTTGTTTGATATTTGCCGGTTGATCTGTTTTATGCGATTCGGCCTTGTTATGTCATAGTTGTCAAGAGTTGCATGTATTGATAAGTAAAAACATGCTAATTTTCTTTCTAAAATTCCTCGAATTCATCACAACCTCGCTGAGGCTGTAGCTGATGGTTGAGTTATTATGCATGCGTTTTATTTTTTTAATTTTTGTTTGATATTTGCCTATTGATCTGCTTTATGCGATACGGCCCTGTTATGCCATAGTTGTCGGTCTATATTTGGCCAGTTATATATGCGTTTACTATGTCTTTTACTCTCCGATTTCTGGAGGAATTATATTGAATTGTAATAGTAAAGAGTACTATCATCTAATGTGCCTCAGACTGGGCCAATCTTAAGCAGAAGTATCCAGTAGCATCCTGTTTTGCTAAAGTATCATCCAGTCTTGCTATTAGTAGCATGCAGTAGAATGCATAACTCGGTAGCCTTGACATAGAAGCACGTAGTAGCATCAGTTCGTACTGCATACTACTTTTTCTTGAATGTTTTGTTTGAATATATCTACTTTTTCGTACTACTTCATACTACTATTTTGAGATAAATTTTTCATCGGTTAGTCAAATCCTCAGTGAGCGATAAGCAATCTCATATTTGTTCGGTATAAGTATCAACTTTTAACAGTTCACTCTTTCGAATATTCGAAATGCCTTTTTCATTTATTTTGCCTGTTGCTTGATGACCCGCTACAAAGACAGTGTTTATAAATAAATAAATAAAACCTCCTATTTCCTGGATAATCGCACGCTAGCATCGGATCGTCGTACAATTTAATAACTAGTACAATTAAGACAATTCTAAAGTCAATTTAGGAGACCTACAGGTACTTTAGATGTCCTGTAAATGTCCATTGACAACGTTTTCTTTTATGATATGTCGACGAGAAATGCAAATTTGGCATGATTGCTATGGAAGTCATTATCAAATTAAATTCTACTCTATTCCACTCCACAATTAATGCAGTATATACATTTATTCCAACAATGTTTTCAACGGATACGTCAGCTACGATTCTTCATCAGCGATATTTCGGCCCTTCTTGGCAAGGGTCTTCGTCAGGCTTTCAGTCCTCTTGTTCAACTTCGGGGAAAGAAACAAACCTGTAATAAATAACTGAAGCTTCTACCGACTATAAATATCTTAACCCTTTCCTGTCATCGCCCCAATCATGCAGCAAAAACAGCGCCGGTGTCAAAAATTAAATCTCTGGACTAGTTTTTTCATTATAGTGGTATTTGAAGATAATTTACTTTAATAAGATAATAAGATTAAAGTTTAACTGAAAAGGGCAGAGATGGGACAGTCTTTTTACCCCTCACTAATTCACTTAAAGAGGCTTGAAGACCCGATGAAAATGTGTTACTTCGTCGCTCCGCTGTTCACGAATAATCTGTTTTCAAATAGTGGAATTTCCCTGTCAGATTTGTGGTACTACCTACTTCGTATGCTTGAAGGAAAAGATTTATGAAATTTTTTCGTTCCGGCACTAAGCAATCTTCGACAAGCTTCTCACCGCACACTTAAAAGTCGCGTTTGTGTTGAGATTCAAATATTCCGCGTCATAGTAGAATTTGCGCTGTCAGGACAGTCGTAGATATTCTGAACCTCAGTACTAGAGCAGACGGTGGAAAATAAGAAAATCTCGTAGCAGAATCCAAATAACTCAGTGTACTCAACTAAATGATACGAAAATAAGTTTACTTTTCAGTTAAACTTTAATATATAATATATGATAATAAGATAAATAAATGTTTCAAAGTCAGCTTGGGCTCAAAGAATATTTAGTATATATACAATTTACTTTATAGATTAGGGTGTGTCCTGAGATTGCATCGTACGAAATAGGAATTAGCGAAAAAACAACTTGTCAGTTGAATGACTGTTCTTCTCCTACAGTTAAAGTTCAACTGAAAAGGGCTGATATGGGACAATCTAGCTACCCATCACTTATTCACTTAAAGAAGCTGTAAGAACCGATAAAAATGTGTTCATTGGTTTATCCGCTGTTCAAGAGTAATCGATTTTCATATAGTGGAATTCACCTGTCGTATTTGTAGCTTGTACCTGTGTTGTAGGCTATGCTTGACGAAAACGAAATGTGAAAAATAAGTGTTCACGCAATGAGCTACCTTCCTTGAGTTGATCACTGGCAGTTGAAAAGCCGCAGGTGTATTGAGATTCAGATTTTCCGCGTCATGGTAGAATTTTACGTTTTGAGAACGGCCTTAGAAATTCTGAACTTCTTACTAGAGCAAATAGTGAAAGAAAAAAATTCCCCTAAGAGAATCCAAATAGTGCAGTGTATTTCAGTTGGAGTTTAACTGAAAAGCCAACTTTTTTTTCACAATTTGATCTGGAATGACGTTCAGAATATCTACGGTCATCCTTACAACGCAGATTTATACTATGACGCAGAAAAATTGGATCTCAAAACATACGCAGCATTTCAGTGGCCAGTCATCAGATTATGGAAGGTAGCTCACTGCGTGAGCACTCATTTTTCCTAAATCGTTTTCGTCGAGCATACAACATAGATACAAGCGCATAGAGCATATAAATCAGAAAAGGAAATTCCACTATTTGAAAACCGATTATTCGTGAATAGCATAGCAACGAAGCAACGCAATTTCGCCGGGTTTTCAAGCTTCTTTAAGTGAATAAGTGATGGGTAACTAGATTGTACTACCTAAGCCCTTTTCAGTAAAACTTTAAATGATACAAAAATAAGTTGGCTTTCAGAGAGATAGAGAAAACAAGCTTAATGATTTCGCAAAGGCTGTAGATTATATTAGGATTAGGAATAATAATATTTATTTATTACCCACTTACATCAATAAGATTAATAGTGGAGTATAAACTTGAAGAAGGAAAAAAAACAAAACAGAAAAAGACGTAAAACAACAACTAAAGTCAACAAAACATTAATCAAATAAACGGATCAAACCGTGGTGAGGCAACAAACGCCGATACGCTGTTTCTGAGAGCTTTTTATGTAGATCAGTCAGCTTCTCAGTAATATTCGGAAGATAAAACTTTGTAACTATCTTTCGATTCTTGTACCACAGAGGAAGATAGAGAAGAATCCTTGTAAGAAGTAATCCTGGTCTTTCCCTATGTTTCTTACAAGTGATCCAAGCTTCTTCTTCCAGGTTGGCCTACACTCCCCTCCACGAACAGTCGAGCACCACGTTATGTCATCTAGCGATGAAATGCGAAAGAATACATTCACAGGCCATACTGCTTCCGTCACCTGCTTATCCGTAACGCGAGATGGCACCATGCTCGCCTCTGGCGCAACTGATAATTCCGTGATACTGTGGGACATAGCCTCAAAAAACCGAATCCGGACATTTTTACAGAAAGGAGCCATTACTAACATCCGGTTTGTCTTGACGCCGCGGAATATGGAATCGGAGTATTTAAAGCAGTCCCAAGTTATCGTTCCCTTCAAGCGGCAGGCTGAAGATAAACCGTGTAACGTGGCAGAGGTGATAATCAACCTCCGCCAGTCCGGTGATGTGCTCGGTGAGAAGGTGGAGAATGTCGTCGAGGCAAGTTCTTCAGTCGTCGGCCTTCAGAAGGAAGTCGATGAGCTGAAAGCAATGAATGATGCCCTCTACCGGAGCTCGATGAAGAAAATTTTAAAAAAGTGTGGGGAGGAAGCCAAAAAAATTGAGAATGGTGGGGTGGCGACACCCAAGAAAAGGAAAGCAAGGAAATCCCATTCACATGATGATTCTGTTTGATGTTTGATATTAAAGTTTTCCTTAATACTGGTCGTTGTTGTTGTTGTTGTTTGGGGTTCGACGCGTTCGACCGAAATGTCATATGCGTTCGGATCACTCGTTCTTGCAGAGCTTTATATTCACTAACTTGCTTGGGTACTCCATTATTTTCACTGATTTCGTCTTATGTATATCACTTTGTTTAAACGAGGGGTTTCCCACCAAGGTTTCCCATCTTGTGATCTTATGTTTTGTTTTTTGTTTGGTTTTTGTGTGTTGACTGTTGACTTGTTTTCATGTTACAGTAATCATTTGAATGCTTTTCATTGATTTTGATTTTTAGATTATTTTTTTATTGTAAAAAGTAAAAGTGAAAATATTAAGGTAAATCTTAAGCTATGAATATATTAGTAAAGCTAATAGAATTTTAAAGTAAACATGGAAAGAGTAAGTGCCACACTTGTGTCACTGAGTGGAGTAAGAGGGAAAACAAAACATGAAATGTCTACTATGAATAAGAATTCCAGTTAGCTTGAGCGGGCGTTGTGTCACGAGAATCGAGTGACCGTCCCTTCGGCGATCTTCGTCACATACTAGATACAGTAATGAATGAGTAAGTAGAGGTATGCTTCTTTTAACATTTCGAAATTTGGACCACCTTGGTTTTGTATCTATCCCCCGAACATTTCAAACGGTAATAATTATTTGCAGAATTAATATTAATAAACAGCCAACTCCCAATCGTTTCCGCTTTCTTTTTAGATACCAGTTAGCATGTTTTCATATGATTAATTGCTTCCTTCTGTAGGTTCTTTTTGGGATCCCAAAACGTAAGTGGAGTGATACCCTGACATCGCAAAAGTTGTCCGTCCGTCTGTCCGATAACTATGAGGGAATAAGATATTTTGATGAATCTTGGTGTCAGGATTCTTTGAGTCAAGAGAAAGGTCTGGTTCATAGATGGGCTCTGTAGCTCTAGGTTCAGCGGTGGGGGAGGAGGTTCAAATTAAGGGGGAAACAAAATATTTTTAGATATCTAATGAGATAAGGGGTAAGAAGACATGGTGAACACGAATCGGAACCCGTTTTCTCACCGGACAGGTAGTTCGCCAGGAACCCGGCCAAACCAAAAACTTTCTTAAAAGTAAAAGTTTTACTTGAAGTTGATTAGATGTTCGCTGTAGAGGTAAGAAGGCACGCTGGACACTTGTGTGAAAATGGTTTTCTACCCGGACAAGTAGTTCGCCCGGAATGCGGCTTAAACCTGAAAATTTGTCAAAACTAAAGTTTTATTTGTAGTTGATTAGATGTCCGATTTTGGGTAAGCGGAGATGCTGAATCCGTATATAATTTTCTTCTGAGCTTAATTTTTCGTCGGAATTCCGCAATTCCGCCGCACCGGAAAATTGGCAGAACTAAGGCAGGAAGTTTTAATCGGTTTCGTCAAAATAGATATGAATTATAGGGATAAACAAACACACATGCTGAATCCACATTTGAAATTTGGTTTTCTCAGATGATTAGCTATTTGGCCTTAATCTGTTTATTAAGTTTAATAGTAAAAGACAAGAACCAATCGTCTGGATCAAATATTGAATTTTTGGGATCCAGTCGAAATATTTGGTCTTGTTCTCTTCTTTGGGATACTTTGGACCGTCGTGAATGTAATATAAAGCTGTTGAACGCTAGAACATGAATCCGGAATCGGAGTCCAGAAGAAAATGAGTAAGTTTTTACGGATCCTGACCCCAATTTGGACTTAGTCAAATTTCAGTCAACGAACTCGGATCCTGACCCCAAGTTGGACTTAGTCAAAGTAGGTGGAGTAGGCTACAGTATGTCCAGTTAAAAAATAAAATCATCTTCTTGTGTATTTTGTTCCATAACTGTGCTCAGTACCTATAAGTATTTGTTAGGTTTGTGTATTTTATCGTATGCAGTTCAAAGTTAGTCGACATTCAAAGTGGCACACAGTAGAGCTATACTGAAACATTTTTCGACCACCTTGAGTTTTTACCCCTCCCCCATAAATTAATTAAATCGGAACAATAAATTAAGATCTGAAAGTCAGCTAAGAGCGGAGTGTTTCGGTTGCAACTCGGACTTAAATACCATATGAAAAATTAACTCAAACCGGAAAAGCCAACTACGATATAATTAGTCGCGACAGGTTAAAAGCTTCACGCCAAATGTAATAATAAATAAACATTCTTCAGCGATATTTAGGTCCTTCTTGGCAAGGGTCCTTTTCAGGCTGTAGCTGGAGAAACGAACCCAATTACATGTTTTATAGATAAACCTGCTATCAGCCAGTCACCTTGTTTTTTGGGGAATTACCTAGTTTTTGGCTGCGCTAAATGGATACGTCAGCTGAGTTTTATTCTAGCGATATTTTGGTCCATCTTAGCGAGGGTCCTCAATTAACCTGCCGTAAAATAAATAAAGATTCTAGCACCTAAGAGTAGCTGAAAGAAATAGAAAACCGTGACTTTCGGGGTTTTTTAACACGCACATTTTAATATTCGTTATTTTATTTGAATTTGTCTGTCGTTCAGTCCGCATCGTTCTTCTGGTTTTTAGTTACATGTCGTTGGATGTTTCATTGGTTCCGGATCGTTTTTGTGTTGGATTTTATGATTTGGCTTTTTGTTTTTTTCGCTGAGGACGGTTTGCTGGAAGTGCAACCGAAATATCCAATTCATATTCCCTCGCGCATCATCTTAGAGGGATAACTAGCTGATCAAGAGAAAACCCGAAAATCACGGTTTTCTATTTCTTTCGTAATGAATGGTCAGCTTGGCTTCAAACCTTATAAAAGTAGGTGATTTTGGCGAGTAATTTCGCACAACTTGCTAGGGCAGGTGAGTGAAACCAATGTCAATCAGAATGCAGACAAATCTGCACCATTCCAAGAACCCAAATGAGGAGCAAAAATAACATCCGCGTGCAAACTGAAATCTGAGCACCAGCTTTGACTGGCAGTAGTTGTGTTTTTGCTGATACCATGGTATCTGTTACCACGGTAAGTGGATCTGCAATTAGTCGTTTCTGCAGTTATCGTAGTATCTGATACACGGTGCTCAGCAAAAACGACTATTGCCGAAATTGCACTTTTCGAAGTCATCCCAAAAGAAAAAACAGATATCCAGTTACATCGTTAAGTGCTAAACTTCTTTCTCATGAATTTGACAAAATTTGATGAAAGTGAGATGACGTTACAAATGATACCACGACCAGTTACCACGGTCGGACCGTAGTATCTGAATATCTGTTACCACGATAACTGGCCAGATGTCACGATAACTGCAAAAACGCCTTTTGACCGTGGTATCAGATACCACGATAACTGCAAAAACGAGTTTAGACCGTGGTAACAGATACCATGGTATTAGCAAAAACGCAACTAGTGTCTTCTTATTCGCCGTTCAAAATAAGGCGGCGTCCGAAGAAGCGTACATCTACAGTCGGTTTTAGTTGTAACATGTCTCAAACGCTACCTATTAAGATCCAGTGACAAGTTATGTTCTTAAAATGAAAGATAAGATGGCAAGCTAACGCTCTATACGAAACTGGATAAATGCAAGTGCGATTGCTGTTTTCGTGATAAAAACGAATTAGCGTATTACTTGATCATTTACGAAGTTTGTTTACAAAAGTGATAGTTACAGACTGTAATCCACTTAATATTTTTCATTCAAAACCCAACACAAACAAATATTCTCATTTAAATATGTTGAAGATGTTATTTTCTCCGTGGTAGAGCATTACGTTGATTAGTATAAATGAAAAGTAAGTGAATGGTGCACTTGTACTTCGGATGCGCGACTTCTGTAACAAGACCAAAGGTTTCGATGGGATCCCAAAAATCTAATATTTGATCCAACGAACTACCATACTTGTCCGGAAAAAAAAGTTCAGAAACGAATTCAGCGTATCTCCTTATCCGTATACTATAAAGAACATCTAATTAACTTCAAGTAAAACTTTAACTTATAAAAAAAAATCCGGTTTCAACGGGATTCCAAACGAACTATATGTCCAGGTAAAAAAAAAAGATTGTCATATACAGATTCAGCGCGTCTTCTTACCCCTAAATCTGTCATCTAATCAACTTCAAATAAAACTTTTGCTTTTAACAAATTTTCCGGTTTTGGCCTGATTCCGGCTGAACAAGTTGTCCTGGCAGAAAATACTGTTCACATAAGGGTTCAGTTTGTCTTCTTACCCCTTAATCGAACAACTAATCAACTTCAAATAAAACTTTTACTTTGAAAAAATCCTGTCCGATGATAAAATTGCTTTCACCATCGTGTTCAGCATGTCTTCTTACCCCATAATCGACTATCACATTAAATGTTTAATAATATTTAATTTGCCCCTTAAATTAAACCCCCTCCCCCAGCCCTAAATGTAGGGCTACAGAGCCCATCTACGAACTTGACCTTACTCTTGACCCAAACAATCCTCACACCAAGTTCCATCAAAATATCTCATTCCCTTCGAGAGTTATAGTGCGTACAGACGGACAGACGGACGGACGGACAGACGGACAACTTTTGTGATGTCATAGGTATCCCTCCACTTACGTTTTGGGATCCCATCCCAAAAACAACAACAAGAAATCCACCTTCTTAACAATGTATGTTCCTGGAGAATCTGTGCAAAGTGTCTGGAAAGATTGCGCATATCTTATTAATACGTTTGGAGTTATGTTACGGGGTTCACCCGCTAAGTCACGTAGAACAACCAATGACATGTGAGTTTTCGCCTGAGATGTTAGTTAAACTTGTGTTTTAGAAATTTCGTACAGTATCTTAGTGAACTTCTTACTCGAGTTTCTCGACGGATAAACCTGACTGAAAGAGAGCTGACCTTACCGGTAAGTTCCAACTGATAGTAAGCTATGACTGCTTTTCAACATGTTGTTGATGCGTCTTGTTCTCGAGGGGTCACTCACTTGGTGTGCGAAGGTCCTATGTCTCCAAACAAGTGGGAGATTGTGCAGTCCTTTGAACTAACCATGTCGTGAACATGTCTATCCTGGTCTTTTATAGAGGGGTCACAAACTCGACTCTTTTATTCCAAGAATGTTTTCAACGGATACGTCAGCTACGATTCTTCAGCAGCTCACTTGGTGTGCGATTCTTCATCAGTTCACTTGGTGATGAAGAATCGTAGCTGACGTATCCGTTGAAAACATTCTTGGAATAAATGTTTCAAAGTCAGCTTGGGCTCAAAGAATATTTAAACTCGACTCTTCTGTGGATGATTACACACGTACTTGCACATGGGTCCAGACGAGTGGCGCCTCATCCTTTGTCCGACGGGGGTATCTCTTGCGCCAGCTCTTGGCCGTTTAGCTAGCAGCTGTCCTCGGGTAAAGCGGCTTAAGCCGTTTACAAGTTCATGAACTTTTTTTTACGTTTGACCACAGATTCTTGAGCTAGCCACCCAGTTTTCTTGGCCAATAGGTAAAGGGTTTTGCTAGGAGGACCAGGGGCGACACGACTGGGGGGAGGGGGACGCCCCCCCCCCCCCAATGCTGTCGGCCAGTCGGTAAAATAGTTGAAATAGTCAAAATAGTTGATTTTGTCATGAAAACAGTCGGTTTTACTGAAAATCGGTCGATTTTTCGTCAAAATAGTTGGTTTTTCTGAAAATTGGTGCATTTTCTGAAAACCAGTCGATTTTTTTCAAAAATGTCATTTTTTTGTTGAAAACAGTCGTTTTTTCTGCAGAAAAAGTCGGTAAAAATTACCAGCCACTCGGTACATGCCTCGTCCCCCCCCCCCCCCCCCCCCCCCCCCCCCCCCGAAACATGTTGGCTAGTAACGCCTCTGAGGAGGACTAGTTTAATGTTGCAGCTCTTTCTACATTTGACCAGACTGGGGTTTTAGAAACCGGGTCTGTGCAAATGCCACAGGTTCTGATAAATTCGATAGGTTTAACATTCAGTGGTGCTTTCTGGGCCGTCCCTCAGCGAGCGTAGACTTTTCAGCTTTAATGTAACTTCAGACTGACAGAGTCTGGGGCAGTCTTGCCAGATTGGTGAATTTTACGCCAAACTGGCAGATTTTGTCTGAGATTGGCGTAAATATTTTTTAAACAGGCGTGTGGCTTAAAACGTGGCTGTTTTTGGGATCCCAAAACGTGGAGGGATACCTATAACATTGCAAAAGTTGTCCGTCCGTCCGTCTGTGCGCACTGTAACTCTCGAAGGGAATGAGATGTTTCGATGAAACTTTGTGTGAGGATTCTTCTGGTCAAGAGTAAGTTCGGGTTCGTAGATGGGCTCTATAGCCCTACATTAAGGGGTGGGGGAGGGGGTTTAAATTAAGGGGCAAAGGGAATATTTTTAAACAGATAATGTGATAGTCGACTATGAAGTAAAAAGACATGCTGAACACGTGGTGAAGACCATTTTGTCATCGGACAAGTAGTTCGCCCGGAATCCGGCCAAAACCGGAAAGTTTGTTAAAAGTAAAAGTTTTATTTGAAGTTGATTAGATGTTCGATCCAGGGTTAAGAAGACATGCTGAACACGATGGTGAAAACCATTTTTTTCGCCGGACAAGTAGTTAGCTGGAAATCCGGCCAAAACCGGAAAGTCCGTTAAAAGTATTATTTGGAGTTGATGAGATGTTCGATTTAGGGGTAAGAAGACATGCTGAATACTTATGTGAAAACAATTTTCTACCCGGACAAGTAATTCGCCCAGAATCCGGCCAAAACCGGAAATTGTAAAAAGTTTTATTTGTAGTTGATTAGATATCCGGTTTAGGGGTAAGAAGATATGCTGAATCCGTGTATGACAATCAATTTTTACCCGGACAGTTCGACCGGAATCTGGCTTGAAGTTGATTAGATGTTCAGTGTTGGGGAAAGAAGATACGCTGAGTTCGTTTTTGAGCTTTCCTGTTTTGCCGGATAAGTCGTTCCGGAATTCGGCTGAAATCTGGAAATTGGCAGAAGCGGCAGGAAGTTTTCGTCAAAACAGATATGACTTATAGGGGTAAACACGCATGCTGAATACAGATCTGACTTGGTTTTCTCGGATGATTAGCTATTTGGCCTTCATCTGTTTTTGAATTGTAATAGTAAAAATGTTCAAGGAGTCTGGCGAAGACTGGATCTGGCGAAGACTGGATCTGGCGAAGACAAGACCCAATTGTCTGGATCAAATACTGAATTTTTGGGATCCCATCGAAACCTT
Source organism: Branchinecta lynchi (assembly GCA_023053575.1). NCBI lineage: Eukaryota > Metazoa > Arthropoda > Branchiopoda > Anostraca > Branchinectidae > Branchinecta > Branchinecta lynchi. The sequence continues at coordinate 3,318,794 of JAKZAP010000008.1, forward strand.
TGGTCTTGTTCTTTTTAACTTGCGTATTTTTTGGCGTGATGTGTAAAATTGACTACCTCTACGAACAAGACCTAAGGTTTCGATGGGATCCCAAAAATCTAATATGTGATCCAGACAACTGGGTCTTGTCTTCGCCAGATCCAGTCTTCGCCAGGCTAATGATTAGAGAAAACCGAATTCAAATATACCTCTATAAGCAGTATCTATTTTGACGATACTGACCGAAACTTCCTTCTTTACTTCTGCCAAATTTCCGGTTCCGCCGAATTCCGAACGAACGACTTGTCCAGCAAAAAAAGAAAATTCAGAATCGATTCAGCGTGCGGTATCTCCTTATCCCTATAAAGAACATCTAATCAATTTCAAATAAAACTTTAGCTTCAAAAAAATACCCGGTTAAAACTGGATTCCGAAAGAATTATATGTCCGGTTAAAAAATGATTGTCATATGCAGACTCAGCATCTCGTCTTACCCCTAAATCTGTCATCTAATCAACTTCAAATAAAACTTATTATTTTTAACAAATTTTCTGGTTTTGGCCGGATTCCGGGCGAACTAGTTGTCCGGGTAGAAAATGATTTTCACATAAGTGTTCAGAATGTCTGCTTACCCGTAAATCCAACATATAATCAACTTCTAATCAAACTTATACTTTTAACCAATTTCCCGGTTTTTGCCGGATTCCGGACAAACTACTCGTTCGGCAAGAAAATAGTTTTCACCGTCGTGTTCGGCAACTACTTGTCGGACGAGAAAATGTTTTGCATATTCGTGTTCAGCACGTCTTCTTACCCCATAATCGACTATCACATTAGCTGTTTAAAAATATTCTGTTTGACCCTTAATTTGAACCCCCTCCACCACCCCTAAATCTAGGGCTACAGAGCCCGTATACGAACTTGACCTTGCCCTTGACCCAAAGAGTCCTCACACCAAGTTTCATCAAAATATCTCCTTCACTTCGAGAGTTATCGTGCTAACAGACGGACAGACGGACGGACGGACAGACGGACAACCTTACGATGTCATAGGTATCCCTCCATTTTTGGGATCCGAAAAACCGACTATTTCTCAGACAAATTGATTGTTTTTACGTCGTTTTGATCGTCGCGACCGAAGGCCGGAAAAGGTTTTCGGGTTCTGTGTTGATTGTCATTGAGATTTTGAGAGATTTAGATTTTTCTGGGATATTTTTCAAAGGCCGCGGCTTATTTTTTTACCACGATCTGGCAAGACTGGTCTGGGAAGAGAAAGCTGGAATCAGCTAATGGTTTGTGGCGAAGTATCTTCAAATGTTGACCACTGCTGGAGTGACAATCATGTTGGAGACGTGACGCGTGTGCGGCTACTCCCGTTTCTCTCATAAGACACGGAAGCTACGTGACTCCAAAAACTGATAAGGTAGAAAAAGTCAGGTGTGTTGAGGCTGCGTCACACTTCTCGCGCCATTGAATGAGAAGTTAAGAACCAGGTTTGAGCCGTCGCTGTCGTTAAAAACTGATTTCCTCGCGGGTCCTTTTCATTGGTTTAACCCGCGTTACACAAGTTACCGGGTGCGAGCACCAAGAACTCGGCACAGCTGTGGCAGATGATATTTTGTTCTAGTCATTCATTCTAACGTAGATTTACATCTTCATGATAACTGATATGACCTCAAAGTACCTGTTTTTGCTTAGAACCAGCCCTCTCTTTATTTCGAGATACCCTCAATAGTTTCCTTCCGCAAAAGCACCATAAACAGTGAAAAATCTTCACATACATTCACTTTCCAAGGACCTGTCTTACCAAATAATACTAACGCAACCCACTTCCGTAATCACTCCATATATTTCTAAGCCCGGAGACCCCGACTTCGTACGGTAGCCTACATTCTAACGGCTGTCGACAAAACGTCCCCATGACGAAACGTCCCCACGACAAAACGTCCCCGTGGCGAAACGTCCCCGATCAAAATGTCCCCTGGCGAAACGTCCCTTTTTCGTCGCTGAGGGATAGCTAGGCCTATGAGGCTACTGATTGCGTCGTCAGTTGAGACAAAAAATTTATTGGAATATAAACTTTTGAAAACCATGATGGGCTGACTACTTCAGTATTTAAAGAAACCGACCAAAATGTTGCTCCCGACTATAGCCATTTCTTAAAGGACCACTCGCAGTATTTACTCTTCAAGTTAGAGTATTTCAAAATATTTCTGCTTGCAACAAATAACCCACGGTTTTGGCTGTTTTAAGCCTTTTCTGAGACCCGTAAGCCTTTTCCGAGACCCGTTGGCTTGTTGCGAAAACAGGGAAACAATTTACATAACCGGTTTTTCTGATGGAAAAACTTCTCTCAGACAACCGTCGACAGCGTGATACACATCGATGGTATCAAAACACTGCAATTGAGAAAATCAGCATGGTTTTGTTAGAGGGGTTAAAATGTACCGTACGAAATTGGGGTTTCCGAGTTTAGAGATATGTGGAGTAATTATGGAAGTAGGTTGCATTACTGTTATAGGTAAGACAGGTCGATTAAGGAAAGCGCAAAGATTTAGTGTTTTATCTTTTAATTAATTGGTTTTTGGGATCCCAAAACGTAAGTGGAGACCTATGACATCGCAAAAGTTGTCCGTCTGTCCATCTGTCTGTCCGTCCGTCTATGCGCACTGTAACTCTCGAAGGGAATGAGATATTTTGATGAAACTTGGTGTGAGGATTCTTTGGGTCAAGAGTAAGGTCAAGTTCGTAGATGAGCTATTTAGCCCTACATTTAGGGGTGGGGGAGGGGTTTTAAATTAAGGGACAAATTAAATATTTTCAAACAGATAATGTGATAGTCGATTATGAAGTAAGAAGACATGTTGAGCACGATGGTGAAAACCATTTTGTCATCGGAAAAGTAGTTCGCCCGGAAACCGGCCAAACCGGAAAGTTTGTTAAAAGTAAAAGTTTTATTTGAAGTTGATTAGATGTTCGATTTAAGGGTAAGAAGACATGCTAAACACGATGGTTAAAACCGTTTTATCGCCGGACAAGTAGTTAGCCCAGAATCCGGCCAAAACCGGAAAGTCTGTTAAAAGTAAAAGTCTTATTTGAAGTTGATTAGATGTTTGTAGGAAGCCATGCTGGACACAATGGTGAAAACCATTTTCTCGCCGAACGAGTAGTTCGCCCGGAATCCGGCCAAAACCGGAAAGTTTGTTAAAAGTAAAAGTTTTATTTGGAGTTGATTAGATGTTTGATTTAGGGGTAAGAAGACATGCTGAACACTTATGTGAAAAAATTTTCTACCCAGACAAGTAGTTCGCCCGGAATCCGGCCAAAACCGAAAATTGTTAAAAGTTAGAGTTTTATTTGTAGTTGATTAGATATTCGATTTAGGGGTAAAGAGATGGTGAATCCGTGTATGACAATCATTTTTACCGGGACATATAGTTCGACGGGAATCCGACTGGAGCCGGAAAATTTGTTAGAAGTTGAATTTTTATTTGAAGTTGATTAGATTTTCAATATTGGGGAAAGAAGATACGCTGAGTTCATTTTTGAGCTTTCATTTTTCGACGGAAAAGTAGTTCGGGAATTCGGCCGAAACCGGGAAATTGGCAGAAGTGGCAGGAAGTTTTCGTCAAAACAGAGATGGCTTATAGGGGTAAACACACATGCTGATTCAATACCTGAACTTATTTTTCTCAGATGATCACCCTTTTTTTTTATTTTAATAGTAAAAATGTTCAAGGAGTCTTGCGAAGACAAGACCCAATTGTCTGGATCAAATATTGAATTTTTGGGATCCCATCGAAACTTTTGGTCTTGTTATTTTGTGTGTTAGTTTACGCTGCGGTATAACTCATCGATTTCGCTTCTGTTCAACATTTAATTTGGTGACATTTATTTATTATTAAAAGATTTCATGAAAGGATCGAAACCGTCTAACCTAGGTTAACTATCTCTCTCTACCTAACTAATCGTTCCATTCGCTTTCATTGCTCGCTTCCCATGTCATTTTTAACCAGCATAACGGCACTACGCTTATTTTAGCATTTTCCTTGTTTGACTCTCTTTGAGCCACAGCGGACTTCCCCTTTCTCTGAGGAGCATATTGGTGCTCCTCAGATTGTGCATGTTGCCTCAAACTACGTAGAACTGATCATGTACGAGTCAATTGCAAGTTGCAAGGCATATTACACGACATATTTTAACTGAAAACAATAAATTTATGAAGCAACCGGTCCTATGTCCGATCTTTCCTGCTTATAAGGAATTTTCCCACGTCTGTAATGCACACTCTGAAGTTGTTTTACCTCGATCATGCACCTGAAGATCGAGGCGAACTTAAAAATCTGTGCTTGGGGACGTTTTGTCACGGGGACGTTTTGACACGGGGACGTTTTGACAGGGGGACGTTTTGTCATGGGGACGTTTTGTCCCGGGGACGTTTCGCCAGGGGACGTTTTGTCATGAGGACGTTTCGTCGGTAAGCCCATTCTAACCCTTCTGAAAAAACCACGCTGATTTTCTCACTTACAGTGTTTTGCTACATTCGATATGTATCACGCTGTCGACGGTTGTCTGCGAGAAGTTTCTCCATCAGAAAAACTGGTTATGTAAATTGTTTCCCTATTTTCGCTAGAAGTCAACGGGTTAAAAGAGCCAAAAACGTGGGTTATTTTTTGAACAGCCGAGTTTTAAAGTATTCAAATATTTTAAAATATTGTAAGTTGAAGAGTAAATAGTGCGAGGAGTCTTTTAAGATTGATATTTGCAAGTATGGAACATCTTTTCTCATGGGGTTGTCGGCAAAACGGTTCCCATTCGAAACGCCCCCTGACGAAACGTCACCGTGACAAAACGTCCCCATGACAAAACGTCCCCACGACAAAACGTCCCCTGGCGAAACGTCCCCGGCTATAGAATTTTTTTTTCATCTCTGAGGGATAGGTAGGCCTATGAGACTACTGATTATGTCATCAGTTCAGAAAAAAAATGTTTTTGGAATATAAACTTTGGGTTGACTACTTCAGCATTCAACCGATACTCAAGAAACAAACCAAAGTGTTGCTCCTGCTGTAGCCATTTCTTAGAGAAAGTGCAAAAATTTAGTAGTTTATCAGTTTTCGTTTTATCTTTTATTTAATTGGTTTATTTTGTGTGTTAGTTTATGCTGCGATATAACTCATTGATCTCGCTTTTGTTCGATATTTAATTTGGTGATATTTATTATTAAAAGATTTTATTAAAGGATCAAACCCGTTATAACCCAGATTTACTATGTCTCTCTACCTAACTAACCTTTCCATCCACTTTCGTTTCCTCGCTTCCCATGTAATTTTTATCCAGTTAACGGCACTACGCTTATTTTTGCATTTCCCACTCTATGAGCCACAGCTGGCTTCCCCTTTCTCTAAGGAGCATGTACTCCTCAGACTGTGCATGTTGCTTCAAAGAAAATGAACTGAACTGGTCCTATGTCCGATCTTTCCTGCTTATAAGGAATGTTCCCACATCTGTAATGCACACTCTGAAGTTGTTCTACCTCGATCATGCACCTGAAGATCGAGGCGAACTTAAAAATCTATGCGTGGGGACGTTTTGCCACGGGAACGTTTTGCCGTGGGGACGTTTTGTCATGGGGACGTTTTGACACGGGGACGTTTTGTCATGTGGACGTTTCGCCAGGGGACGTTTTGTCATGGGGACGTTTCGTGGGTAAGCCTTCATCACCACCTGAATACAGTTCGGTAACGCTGGGTTTTAATTTCCCTCCCAGAGCATCAATGGCCAATCATTGTCATCATTTTTAATTTTTAGATATCCGCATGTATTAATTTTGTTCCTTCCTGACATCTTAAAGAGCACGACGCCAAGTGTTATAGGTCAAATTTGCAGATTTGTTGATGGTGTGGTGAAGTTTTGAGAAAGAGGTGGCGAATTTTAGTTTATGTAAAGTTATTTTGTTTTGTTTTTTTATATATTTTTTTTTTGTCTATGGCTTTTGTCTTTGAATGCAATTATATATTATAGTCCATTTTTTCTTATTTATGTTCTTTCGAAACGTATTGCTATGAGCCTGTTCCAGCCTACTTACCGTAGTTACTACGCATGAAGTCACGGATTCTGGCTTCTTGGTGTCAAGGGCTCAAGGCTGGAAAGCATTTTTCTGTTTTCAGCAAAATATCGCGCACAGGCTATTCGAGCCAATCACGACACAGAGATTCGTAATTCCGACGCTACTACGCTCCCGGGCGTGGTAAGCAGATAGTTAGAGCCGGTCTTCACCTCCCGGAACTTCCGGAATCTGTTCTTCCAGATTATTCTTTGACATCTTCTGTAAATTGTATCTGGAATATGAACCAGTTCAAAAGTATATAAAAAATAATCCGGAAAAAGGGGCTTTTGAACTTCCAGATTTCCGGAATTTGTAAATATCGCAGGAGAAATTCAACACAAATCTCGGAATATCTGGGAACCTAGATTTCGAAAGGTGAAGACTCACTTTTACTATTTCGAGAAGCTTGGAATGGTCAGCGTAGTAGCTTTGGTTGGAACGAAAACAGTAACTAATAGTATCGTTTGTTAGAACGGTGGAATACGCTCTAAATGTATTAGGAGCAGAATGTTTCGTTCCTGAAATCTTGGCTGGTGATGATTCTGACACAGAATAGATATTATGTTTGGATCAAGCGAACGCTTAAGATGGGATTAGGATTATTAGGTCCTGGTTTTGATATAGACGTGCTTTTGCCGATCAATTCGCTCTGATAGCTGTGGCGGGTTTTAAAAATAGCAGAATCACCCACGTTGCTCTACTATGCTGACCCAAACATAGCCGTTTCTGTTTCCTGGCAAAAACAATTTGTTCGAGTCACGCCGTGTTCTAAGATCGAATCGAACGGTCGGAAGAAACATTTTTCACATGTTTCATTTTCATTTTTCATGTTCGTAGTCACGTATCCCTTTCTTCCCGCCGCGGAAAACTATGCCGCAACTTTGGCTCCTCCCTTCTCCAGCACCCCATGTACCGTTCATTCCTTCCCCCACCCTTTGTTCCTGTAAGATCTCGTCCCCCCCCCGAGAAGTGGCTGAAAAGGTTCCCAAAACTGACCCCAATCTACTGTAACACTATGCGCTACAGTAGAAGCTTTGTGCCTAGCTTCGTAAAGCAGTACAATGATCTTTAGCATTTATCTGCCTTGTTATTTTTATTTTCTTTTAAGTTATCTGTTGACAACTTATTTTATCTCTGTTTATGACTACAAAAACATCGTATTTGGGCTCTGCCCACGAGAGATATGTTTTGCCTTATTATTAAATAAATTGAAACTGAATTGAAATTGTAAAGTAAACCTGATAAGCAAGATAAAGCTGACAAGAAAACCCGCAAGTTTGTCACCGTCGTTCGTGACTACCAGGTTGCGCTTTTACTCACCAGTGTTTGCATAAAATGTGTCCGTCTGTGTTTTTAGATTTTTAATTATAGACAAAATAATGATTTGGATGATTATTTTACAAGGAATGCTACTGATCTGGTGACGGAGTATAAGAGTGGTGGACGAACTGTTTTTTTTAATTAAAAATTTGGGCCAGGCGGTATGGAATTCACTCCCATATAATGTTAAGGCGCTGAACATCAACAATTGTTTAAAAGAAGTGTAGAGAATTTTTTTTGGAGGGACGAGGAGTCACGATTCAGAGAATGAAGTTATAATTAATTATTTTTTTGTTTTAGTACCTTTATTTATTTATTTGTTTCTTTCTTCTTCTTTTTTCTTTTGTGTGTTATATGTAAGAAAAAAAAATGATTAATTAGTTTTGAAATGAAGTTAAGTTATTGTTTAAGTGAAGTTAAAGTAGTTTGTGGTGGGACTTATCATGATGGGTTATTATGTAATTTAGCAATCAAATAATCTATTCTAATCTAATCTTAATTTCACACCTCGTTCTATACACTCACACCTGGTCGGGTTCGATCCTAATCAAAACCGAATGTTTTGCTGATCTACGTAAATGATGGGACCAAATATCGGTTGCGATTCTGGGTAAAACCAGAAATTACGTGAAAACGAGAATTTAGCGACTGAAATACATAAGGGGGTGGGGGGTGGACACGAAGAATGCATGGGTGGGTACCAAAGTGTTCCAACAGTTGCGTCGGTTGGGTAGATTCCTGAAGGTTGCCATGGAGCACCGTGAACCTTTTATTGTAGGTTGATGTTGTGGTTAGTTTGTGCTATAGTTATTTAGTTATTAGAATTATGAGTTGAGTGTTGAAAATTTGGAATGGTACATTGTATTTAGAGTGCTTATTTTTATTTTTTCCCGCTATAGGCCTTTTTTGGGAATACATTCATACATAGTAAGCTACTGGGACGGATGCGTTAATGCGGATTACAGGGGAGAGACACAACCACCAAACAGTTCCTAGTTGATTGTGCGTCGGAAGTTTAATTTTTTTTTTTCTTGTGTCATCACATTCTGATCTGCAACACCCTCAATTACGAAGCGCGGCCACAGATTGATGAATCTGGCTTAGGTTCTTCACCCTTCCTACTCAACCCGGAATTACTTTTACGCGTGTTTCGGCATCTCAGCTTTACTACTCAGTACTAAGTAAACGCCAAAATTCCGTGGTGAAAGAACACATGACTCATTTCGCCGATGGCGATTGGCTGGCGGCTTCTTCGTTTCCCCAGTAACTCGTAATCAAACAGGTAAAATATTGAATCATCTTAATCCTTCAGTTGAATTTTAGTAGTTGGTGGAGAAGGACTTATTCTGTGTGGGACAGACACAAAAAGTTAGAGCTGTCGGGAATCTTGACAGCTTAGTTTGTTCATAGAGAGGTGAGTACTGCAGTAGGCTAGCATGATTGATTGAGAAACTTAGCAGAACTTTGAACTACATTAGAGGTATGTTTGTTTGAACAGTGGAAAAATGATAACAGTGCAGTTTGGGCTAAAGGCCAGAATGAAGATCCAAAATACCTGTTCAAGTGTTTTCAGAGGCCCTTCTGGCTAACTAATAGTTGACATTTGTCACAGCAAGTAATTGAAAATGGCTTCGAAGTCAACATAGGCTACGTTCAAATAAGCATACCTCTATTGTAGACTAAGGCCGAGATGGGATATACAAATCTTGTTGAAAGCAAAAGAAACCTCTACTCTATGCAGTGTCTATAAAATACAAATCGGTAAGTAAAATAGGTAAAATTGGTTTAATATGCAAAATTAGGTATCCCCTACGAAATGTAAGATAAAGTCGATGTTGCAGAATCGCCCGACAAAGCTGAGACAGGTTGAACACTTGTTTACCCTTGCCCTACAAAGGCTTTCTTTATTTTTGTTTTTATTTTTACTTTTATTTTGATAGTGCCGGGATACTTCCGAATCACGCCACTAGATCACCGTTGTTTACGGAGCTCAGGACTGAACTAGTGACTTGAATTTGGGCGAAAGCTACCATTGCAAATCGAGAAAGATTCGTCATTTGTCTCGTCATTTTGGCGGAATAAAAGCCTTTCATTCGTTCAAAGAAAAAAAAAAAAAAAAAAATGACGTACTTAAAATTCTGAAACCAAAACCATGTTCAAGCCGGGTTCGGATGCCTCTTTGGGTGACAATACCGGTGGGATACGGAAACTACCGGCGAATTACGTAAAATACCGGTAAAATATGTAAAATAGTTAAATTGGTAAAAATAAGTAAAATTTAACTTTGCGACGGTCCGCAAAATTACCGGAAAAATACGTAAAATACCCAACTTTACCGTCACCAGTTTTATCATTTACAACACTGACTGTATGACGCTTGAGTAGTTTTTTTCGTGCGTGTTATGTTTCCCCTAATTAACCTTTGTCTTTTTTTTTTGTACTCCACTATTTTGGTTTTGTACGATTTGTGTATTAGAACAATTATTATTATCGTTACTGTACGTCTACCTAATAATTGGAGAAGCCTATAAAAAAATCAGGGATAAGGTGAACTGTAAGAAACAAACCTCAGGTGACTTACGGTATCCGTTTACCACCATCAAATAAGGTGGAAACCCAACCTTAGCCTATTATTGCAGGCCAGTGACGTTTCCGTGACGTCATCAAAGGAATGGGGAAATTCGATTAAATTATTGTTGCAGAATATGAATGAATGAATATATGTATTACCCATCTTTACATAAAAATGTCACTGATGGAGTATAAGAAAAGAAAAATAAACAAAAAGGAAAAATGAAAAGGAAAAAAAAAGGAACAACACACAAAATACAATTTTAAATTGGCACTACATAATGCAAACAAGAGAGACAGAAAAAATATTAAGAACTACTTAACTTCTGCTTAATTGCTGGATGGAGGCTATTTAGAGGGTCGAGGGATTTCAGAAATCGAGCACGACGCTCTAAAGCAGCCTCAATCGGATCTTTAACTCCATGATTTCGTGTAACGCGTCGATTACGAGACCACAGCGGCAGCCCAAGCAGGAATTTAGCATATTTGAAAAAAGTACTCTAATAGTCCTAAGATCAGATGTGTTGAAAAGTTTCCAGAAAGGTGCTAGTGCAAGTGCATGCGGTAATGCAAGAGCATTATACAGCTGCGCTAGCACCAGTCTGTTGTAACGCGCTTTCGAGGCAGCAATGTATTCGTATCTATGTATAATAGAGCCGACGGCCAGCGAGGCTCCGGTGGCGTTTACATTTATAAACCGTTCTAAGGACAATCAATCCCGTTGCTAATAGGAAAATATAGACTTCTCGTGTGACGTCCCGAGCCGAAGTTCTATGGTGGAAAAAAGGTTCTTTTGTTGATTCTGGAGTCTTGCAGTGACGCGCTCAGGAACCAGACACAAGAAGTAAATACCAAAAAATAAATCAAAAGCTATTTCTGATGATCAAATACAGTACACCTGCGAGGCTACGACTACCGCCACTGTGCAGCCCACCATAGCCGTGGAGTCGAAAGCCATATCTCCCTCAATACAAAAAGTTATTTCCGAGTCGAACCAAGCCGACATGTCCTGGACCGAGATATGAACAAGTCGGGTTGAGATTTGAGCGTGGTCGAGTGTCGAGTCCAACTGAGTTGGTTGCTTTCAGATTTTCCATTAAAGTTTAACTGAAAAGCGAGCTTATTTTTATACCTTTGATTTGAAGACACTGAATTATTTTGACTCCTGTAAGGGATTTTTGTTTTTTTCGTCGCGTAGTCTAGTAGTGATGTTGGGAATCTCTGCTACTTGTTCGACAAATAAATTTACTTCGAGCCGCGGAAAATTTGAATGTCTGCAAAAGCGTGCGTTTTAATGGCCAACAAAGTGAAGATTTCGAAATGTTCGATTCCAGACTGCAGAATCACATTGGAAGATAGCCCTCTATTCATTGCTACCCCGTATAGGTTTCCTTTGTGAAAGGACCTAGTCAACAGAGAGCTAAACATTTCAAACATAGAGGTACGTCAGTATAGAGGTACAACAGCTATGGAAGAGAAATTACGTCAGCTAAAATTCAATAATCGTGGATAACGAAGCAACGAAGTAACGCGTTTTTTTTCGGTTATTCTAGCCTAATTAAGTACAAATATGATGGGTAACCAGACTGTCGTATCTTAGCCCTATTCTCTTAACCTTTAACTGATTTTTCTTCTTCCGCTCTTTTGCCATTAAATCGTTTAAATTTCTTTGTCCTTTGGTTCCTAAGAACGGGTTATCCATTCCGATTATTTGTCAGTACCGCACCGGATAGCGGCGTTGATGAACCAGACAGTTGATGTTTGCAATTTGTATACACAGTGACTGCGTCTGATCCTGGGGTGTAAATCCGGTTCAAACGAGTGAGGAACTCCTCGTTTCCTTGCAAATATTTGTACCGGAAGAGTGTTGGGGTATGTGTCGGGAATCTGTTCCTCCTGTTGCTTACAGCATGGAATATTTCGAGACTTAATGCAGGATCCGCAGGGTTGCCCAATCTCAATTTTGGTGGAGGCTCCACAAAGTGTCCGGCGCCGGCACTTGTTGGATCCATTCGGCACCGGTTGCGGCGTGTTAGAACATTAAAATCAGCATATTTAAAAGCACTGAAAGATGAATCCTGTAATTTGTAGCCGGAAACGCTGGTTTAATGCTCTTGTTATAGGCTGTAAACTATCAACTAAATTTTATTGATTTTCTTGTTGGGCTAAAATTATATCGCGCTAGAGTTCATACTCGTCGATTCAAAAAAAAATCACTACCCACTTCACACAGACGGAAAGAAATTATGTGGAAAAGAGCAAAAGGTCGAATTCCTCTTTAATAGCTGTTTAGCATATTCATTAAATTAGTAAATGGCAAATGACATGCAGTGTGCTCGGAAGTCTTACTATTGTGATTGGAAAGCATGTGTGGTGGATCCCACGGTCTTTTGGGTTTTTGATGATTATTTCCTGGGTGTGTGCCATGTGATTCAGATAGGAAGTAAATGATTCTTAGTATTCTATTTAGCAGCACTTCTGTACTCCTTGAGCCCAAGCTGACTGGGAATCATGTTATTAAATTAGTATATAAATATAATTAAACAACAACTAAAAAAGGAAAAACTGCTACGATGCTCGTCAGCGATAGGCTATTTCGTTTCTTCTTTTCTTCAAGTCCAGCAACAGCCTGACAAGGTACTCGGCCAAAGGGCCAATTGAGTATGCCAGTGTTTGTTATATAATATGTTCGCCAATGTTTAATATAGCAGCACTTCAAATCGTAAGGTAACAAACTGACTCCTCGTCTGTATGATGCATTTTGTTGACCGACTGTGTAGAAATCAACAACAGAATGGCCGTTCAGATGAAGTACTGCCCCCTCGACTCTTCCCCGACTTGAGACGCGCCAATTTATTAGGAACCATAGGAGTAATTTCAGTCATTTGTATCGTCGGATCGGGGAGGGGGGGGGGGTCGAATGTCTAAAACCTGTAGAATGTTCGAATAACGGCCTGGCCTAGGTCCTCGAAACAGTTTCATCTTTGGGTTTCGGAGTTTTCACGGCTCTTTGGTCTGATGCGGAAACGTCAGGATACAACTTTCATAACAACAACTGGCAACAGAAAAACATAACAAGATCTAGCACCTAATTAAAAAAAATGACTTCGAAACGAGACAGTGATGAGTCAGTTGAGCTCCATTTTTTTTAAGCTTCTCTGAACAATTAAAACACGTTTCTACAATAAAACGGGAAAAGGAGGCTCAAAATTGAACCAGAGTAATCATCTCTTTTTGTCAACACCGAACACGGTTATAGCAAGTTTATAGAGCACAAAACAAGACCATTGCAAAGAGGCCCGGAATTTTGCTGAAATAAAATCTGAGCTGATTAATCCGTTTAGTACCATCAAACATGGTTCTCAGTCAGCTAATTGGAGGAATACTTACTTTTCATCAACCTCTCCTCTTGATGTACGCTTATAGTCCGATCACAGGATCAGGATTGGGAGCTCCCTGTCTGGAATTCCTGCCGGATTTTCGGAACCATCATCACTTCTATATGGAAAAGTTGAAATTTTTTCAACTTGATGCTAAAAGTGCAGGAAATCCAGTCGGGAAAACATGATCGTGTGTCCGCACTATTAAGTCGGGTAGTGGACAACCCGTCCTGTAGGTACAAGCTTTTAGTTTATGCCGCAAGATGTTCTGCCTGGTTGGATTAGGAGGATTGGTCATATCAGTGCAGCAATGTTTTTCTTTTCTGTGTCAAAATGCGACGCGATTTCTCGTAGCTGGATGTCTCCCGGCTTATACCAAGAACTTATAATACTACCGCATAGTAGGCCACCCGTCAATCCCTTCTCGAAATTATTATTCATCCTTGCGCTGTCTGAAATTCCCCGACACGAATGACTTATTTTCAGCGTAACCGGAGGAAACTTCTTCGCTCCCACCTTTCTGTAACGTTCAGTTGGCTACGCTAGCTCTGTGGCCCTATGCAAAACAGATAGAGTTCAAGGTCTTGGGAATAAGTACCCACTCAATATTTACGGAACTCTCGTGGAATCTTACTCGATACAAGGCCGAGAGACACGGGTTCTTATCATTATCCGTTCTTGCTTCCACCCGGCTTGAGGAACGTGGTTTCCATGTCGACTGGTGTATTTCGCGGTTAGTTAGACAGACGTGTCAAGTTCACAGTCGCCCATTTGTCCCTTTAATTGGCCACAGACCATTGAATGGAGCTTTTGTTAGTTTTAAGGTCGCTGTTTAAATTAGTTTTATACAGACATTCTGGGTTGGGTTACGTAATTCATTCTTTATCTCGTTTTTTTAGTTTGTGGATGAATATCTTGAGCAGAACTGGGGTGGACCCTCAAATACTTTGCCTATTTGTATGGTTTAGGCTTAAAGACCTTATAAGGGTGGCGAATGAGATTTTCAAAGGAGTTAGCTCCCTCCCCCTTTCGATGGTTTCCGTTATTGCTTAATGTATTTCCCTACAACTAAATAACATTTCATCATGTCTCTTTGTGTCGTAGGAATTCACATGCCTGCTCTCTCTCCAGCATTGCCAAGAATATATATTTCAAAACTCCAAGTTCTTTTCGTTTGAGGCAGGTTTCAGTTTTTTGGGATCCCAAAACGTAAGTGGAGGGATACCTATGACATCGCAAAAGTTGTCCGTCTGTCCGTCCGTCCGTCCGTCTGTCCGTCCGTCTGTAAGCACGATAACTCTCGAAGGGAATAAGATATTTTGATGAAACTTGGTGTGAGGGTTCGTTGGGTCGTCGGACCAGTCAAGTTCGTAGATGGGCTTTGTAGCTCTACATTTAGGGGTGGGGGAGGGGATTCAAATTAAGGGACAAACAAAATGTTTTGAAACAGCTAATGTGATAGTCGATTATGGGGTAAGAAGACATGCTGAACACGATGGTGAAAACTATTTTGTCATCGGACAGGTAGTTCGCCCGGAATCCGGCCAAACCGGAAAGTTTGTTGAAAGTAAAAGTTTTATTTGAAGTTGATTAGATGTTCGATTTAGGGGTAGGAAGACATGCTGAAGACGATGGTGAAAATTATTTTCTCGACGGACAAGTATTTCGCCCGGAATCCGGCCCAAACCGGAAAGTTTGTTGAAAGTAAAAGTTTTATTTGAAATTGATTAGATGTTCGATTTAGGGGTAGGAAGACATGCTGAAGACGATGGTGAAAACTATTTTCTCGACGGACAAGTATTTCGCCCGGAATCCGGCCCAAACCGGAAAGTTTGTTGAAATTAAAAGTTTTATTTGAAGTTGATTAGATGTTCGATTTAGGGGTAGGAAGACATGCTGAAGACGATGGTGAAAATTATTTTCTCGACGGACAAGTATTTCGCCCGGAATCCGGCCCAAACCGGAAAGTTTGTTGAAAGTAAAAGTTTTATTTGAAATTGATTAGATGTTCGATTTAGGGGTAGGAAGACATGCTGAAGACGATGGTGAAAACTATTTTCTCGACGGACAAGTATTTCGCCCGGAATCCGGCCCAAACCGGAAAGTTTGTTGAAAGTAAAAGTTTTATTTGAAGTTGATTAAATGTTCGATTTAGAGGTAGGAAGACATGCTGAAGACGATGGTGAGAACTATTTTCTCGACGGACAAGTATTTCGACCGGAATCCGGCCCAAACCGGAAAGTTTGTCAAAATTAAAAGTTTTATTTGGAGCTGATTAGATGTTCGATTTAGGGCAAGAAGACATGCTGAACACTTATGTAAAAACAAGTTTCTACCCGGACATGTAGTTCGTCCGGAATCCGGCCAAAACCGGAAAACTGTTGGAAGTCAAAGTTTTATTTCTAGTTGATTAGATAAGCGATTTAGGGGTAAGAAGAGATGCTGAGTCCCTGTATGACAATCATATTTTACCCGGACATATAGTTCGACCGGAATCCGGCTGGAATCGGAAAATTTGTTATAAGCTAAATTTCTATTTGAAGTTGATTAGATGTTCATTACTGGGGAAAGAAGATACCCTGATTTCGTGTTTGAGCTTTCTTTTTTCGCCGGACAAGTAGTTCTGGAGTTCGGCCGGAACCGGGAAATTGGCAGAAGTGGCAGGAAGTTTACGTCAAAACAGATATGACTTATAGGGGTAAACACACATGCTGAATCCAAATCTGAACTTGGTTTTCTCAGGTGATTAGCTATTTGGCCTTAATCTGTTTCTGAATTTTAATTGTAAAAATGTTCAAGGAGTCTGGCGAAGACTGGATCTGGCTAAGACAAGACCCATTGTCTGGATCAGATATTGAATTTTTGGGATCCTATCGAAACCTTTGGTCTTGTTATTTCATGAAAAACCGCTCATAAACCAGAGAAGCAAGTTAGAGAAACCAGATTTGTGAAGACATCGCTTGTCTAGTAATTAGACACTGCAGTGCTTCTGGTATGTTTGTGGTGGCGTGACTTCCTTCTTTTCCTGAACTAAGGAGGAGAAACATTCTTTCTTTGCAGAACAGGATTCTCAGGTCGTCTAATCCACTTGTGCGGGCTGCATCTGTCCCGCTTTTGAGGTTGTCTCTGCCTGTGTGGCTGGAATGGGGCGGTCTCTGCGGGTGACCCGGGTTCCACCTGGAGCCCGTTCGACTTGATTGTTTTAGTTTCGTGTACTATTTGTTTTGAGTGTCTTTTTGGGATCCCAAAACGTAAGTGGAGGGATACCTATGACATCGCAAAAGTTCCGTCTGTCCGTCCGTCCGTCCGTCCGTCTGTAAGCACGATAACTCTCGAAGGGAATGAGATATTTTGATGAAACTTGGTGTGAGGGTTCGTTGGGTCGTCGGACCAGCCAAGTTCGTAGATGGGCTTTGTAGCTCTACATTTAGGGGTGGGGGAGGGGATTCAAATTTAGGGACAAACAAAATATTTTGAAACAGCTAATGTGATAGTCGATTATGGGATAAGAAGACATGATGAACACGATGGTGAAAACTATTTTGTCATCGGACAAGTAGTTCGCCCGGAATCCGGCCAAAACCGGAAAGTTTGTTGAAAGTAAAAGTTTTATTTGAAATTAATTAGATGTTCGGTTTAGGGGTAGGAATACATGCTGAAGACGATGGTGAAAACTATTTTCTCGACAGACAAGTATTTCGCCTGAAATCCGGCCCAAACCGGAAAGTTTGTCAAAATTAAAAGTTTTATTTGGAGTTGATTAGATGTTCGATTTAGGGACGAAGACATGCTGAACACTTATGTGAAAACAATTTTCTACCCGGACATGTAGTTCGTCCGGAATCCGGCCAAAACCGGAAATCTGTTGGAATTCAAAGTTTTATTTTTAGTTGATTAGACAAGCGATTTAGGGGTAAGAAGAGATGCTGAGTCCCTGTATGACAATCATATTTTACCCGGACATATAGTTCGACCGGAATCCGGCTGAAAGCGGAAAACTTGTTATAAGCTAAATTTCTATTTGAAGTTGATTAGATGTTCATTACTGGGGAAAGAAGATACCCTGATTTCGTCTTTGAGCTTTCTTTTTTCGCCGGACAAGTAGTTCTGGAGTTCGGCCGGAACCGGGAAATTGGCAGAAGTGGCAGGAAGTTTTCGTCAAAACAGATATGACTTATAAGGGTAAACACACATGCTGAATCCAAATCTGAGCTTGGTTTTCTCAGGTGATTAGCTATTTGGCTTTAATCTGTTTCTGAATTTTAATTGTAAAAATGTTCAAGGAGTCTGGCGAAGACTGGATCTGGCTAAGACAAGACCCAATTGTCTGGATCAGATATTGAATATTTGGGATCCCATCGAAACCTTTGGTCTTGTTTTTATGGTTTTCAAAAACCGTTAAATAAAGTAAATTGAATTGAATTATACAATAATACGAACAAAATCGCGTGCCCCATCTAATCAGCTTTTCTTACAATTAGAAGCATGATATACCAACTATCAAGTACCTCCTCCCCCTCCCTTACTTTAAATAAATTAAACACCAACAAGAAAGAATGCCCAGCTGAATTAGACAGACTGAATTTGAGTCATACTGGGTCTGAGAAGAAACTAGTTCAGTATAGGATCTAAGATAGTTGTATGAGATCAATTTCAGTCGTCATTTTAACTTGTGACGATTTGGAAGTTTTTTCTTTTCCCGGATCTGATTGCGGTATGATGGAAATGACCACACATTCGTTCTGAAACTGTGAGATGACTAAACACATGGTTACGCGTGGCTACTTCCGATATCTCGTAGGCGTTGTCACTAGACAGTCTGTGTAACGGGTTTTCTGAACCCGTTGGCGGATCAACAGTTCCTTAATCCTGCGTAGTTCGGTCCGTACTCGCAGCTCACGCCCATGCCTTGGGCCATTTTGAGTATGATTCGATCAGCGTTATTTTATAATCTATTCTCGACTTTGGGCGTCGCTTTTGGGTTTTTATTGGATGATTTTTTTTTCTGTTTTTTTTTTCTCAAAGTAATCGTGACGCATTGACCTCCTACGTGATACTTCGCCTGGGAGAAAGACGGCTGTAGCTTGTTTTCGAAGAAGTATAAAATTTGGTTTCTAGAATATTTGACTACGCAAAACAGCTAATCAGCTGATGTTTTTTCTAGTGTTATTTCGGATTGTAAGGGTCCTTCAATCTCAAGCTAGAAAAACGAACCTATGTAGTCAACCACCTCTTTATCACAGGTTCGTTTTTCTAGCTCTAGCCTCAAGAGGACCCTTGCCAAGAAGGGCCGAAATATCACTAGAATAAACACGAGCTGACTTATTCGCTCACGCAGTCATACTGGGCTGAAGTAATACTTGTTGGTTTCGAGAAGCTGTAAATTGATCCCCATGCTAACTGATGACTCCAGATTTATTGCCGTAAGATAGGTTCTAACCAGTCTATTTTGGATACCCTATGCCAAACGCTGTGTATATCTAGCGTTTCGCATATCCTATGCCTAATGCTGCATACTCAAGTGGGACAAGAACCCAATAAAGAATTGAGAACTTGAGGGAAGCTCAGAAATCAACCTATCAGAATTCATCTATAGTGGGGTAGATCAGGGCTAGGGTACCGACAGCTATCCATCGTTTGGCTTAGGTTATACAAAAATCAGGGGTTTGTGGATGACTGGTTTTAAGTAGGTATTTTTTTTTATTAAAAAAGAAAAATGCGCGGCCGAAATTCAGTTAAACATGACAAAACAGTTGCGGACTCTTTTTCGCCAGTTTAAGAATTACTAGTGTAAACTTTATTAAGGAACCTATCCTAAATATAATTCCAATTCGATCTTGTATCCACTTTCTTGGTCATTATATCCGTTCTTGTTTTGTTTCCGAGAATTCTTAGTTCATAGTGTCAGTGTTACTGCGCTAAACTATATTTTTGTTTTGCCATGTTTGGCTGTTCTCGTGGCGCACCAAATTCTCGATTGCCCGTGATGTACATTTTCTGCGTTTCTAATCAAAGCCAAGGTTCCTGGGTGCTGCTGAAAGAAGCCGAAGCGTTTTTTTTTTGTATTGTTTTTTAAACGTAGTCTGGTGGGGGGGGGGGGGGGGTATACCTACCGAACAGTTTGAGCTGTAAAATTACAGTCATCTGAGCACATTCGCTTGACGTTTTTTGAGTCTAAAGCTGAATTCACATAGAGGGCGGCTAAATATTGGCAGGCAAAAATACGCTTCTCGAGTCGCAAAGTCGAGGTGAAATCTCAGGGTATGACAGACGGAGAGCATCCTTCCATGTATTTTCTCTTAAGGCGTGTTCTCGCCGTTCCCCGAGGACTCCTCGGGGAATCGAAGGAACGGCGAGAATAGAGGGAGTCACTCCACGCGGACTCCGCGTACAGAAAACAGCGAGAACACGGGGAATGCTTCCAAAACGGATTGCAGTTGACGAAATTAGTCTTGATCCTCTTTAATTTGGTTTTTTTTTTCCTCTGACTGTTTTTAATTAATTTTTATGTTGCACCAACACCAGCAACAATTGATTCCCCTCCGAATCTGAAAGGGAGTCCTTTTTAATGATGGTGATGATAATTGGAGCATTCCCCGTCCGTGGGGACTCGCGAGAATAAGGGGAGTGAGTCCCCGGGACAAACAAAAGAGCGGGGACTCCTCAAGTGGAGTCCTCGGATAACGGCGAGGACTCCATTGTCTTTGTATTCCTTGATAACAATATCGTAAAAGAATTCTGAACTAAACTGTGCTACTTCCATCGTTTCTGTATTTCAAATTATTTACCTGGGGACGCGAATTTTTCGGCTCGGAGCCAATGCCTGACGAAGCCTTTTTTTGACTGACTATGAGCTTTTTTAAATGACTGGAGTGACGAATATTGCGAGGCGAAGCGAAGTTCGCTCTCTTGTGTGAATTAGGCTTAAGACCGGAATTCTACTTTCTAAGCTGCTTCCGGCCGAACCTAACCTAAACAGATCTCTGTTTCTGAAATTTTAGAAACCAGTTTTTTTTGCTTGCGATGGTCTGTCGGACAGGAAGCGAAAACAAGCTGAACCGGTAGTTTCAAAATGAAGCTTTTTGGATGCTGGTAAACCAGATGATATGCATCATCTTTAGCCGGAGGCTGGAGATTCTTGGAGCAGGTTACCTTGATTTGGGGACCTTGGACCGCGTTGGAGGAAGAGATAGTTTCATCAAAGGGTTATTACCCGCAGACGGTCTCTTCCGCGAATTTGAGCGAACCCAGAAACCCAACCATGACGTGGCTGTTTCTGGCTTTTTGCGGGACTAGCATCACTTTAGTAATTTGACTGTTACAAGATATCGCAAAGCCAACATTTACAAGGCATGTTACTAGCTTTTACTGCATCGCATGCACGTTTCCATATAGTGATGCGAATTTCGCATGCATCTTTTGCGGATGCGAGATCTTATTGCACTGTTTGTTGGCGATTCGACTGGTGGAAGCCCTTTCATCTGAAGTAGTTTTGAGTTACTCTATCAATGCCTTCAAAAATTTCTGGGATAAGCTATAGGCTATGCTGAAAAAATTAGTGATGAATAATGTTAGACGGATCCTGTGGGCTTTATTGTTATTATACTGTTTACTAGGTACACCTCGACGGTTTGCTCCCGTTCTGGGAACTCGAAGTCAGACAGTAGGCTATGTGAATGGTTCAGCCTTTTCCTCTGTATTTTTTTTTTTACGTGCGGATTAATGAATGGAGAGCAATCAGTTAGTCGAATTAATTTTGTATACCGCCCTTTAAATTTACGAGACGATAGTGGAGTAAATAGTAGGGTCATTATCGGCATTATTCCCTTGGGCATGGCCAGGTCCGATAGATAACGAACTGTCCGTTGCGGTGTAAGTTGCAAGAGATAAGAGAAGAAATGGATTTGTGTGAATTAGGGGCTTCAGGGACAGTAGCCTATGAGACTTTAGATGCTTAATATCAGCACCAACTTGTTCCTTCCTCCGTTCGACCAGGCGTTTTGATGTTAAAACATTAGGTGTTTTCGCCGTTATCCAAACTTTGAAACATGTAACCTAATCAGTTTATGGGGCTGACTAGGCTGCCTGGAATGAGGAAGAGATTCAGCTTTCAGTAAATGAGTTCTAATGGGACTTAATAAGTCTGGGAAGTATTCAACTGTATTTATCTTCGGCCATTGTCTGACGGAGAATCTCTTGTGTATCCGTGGTTACCAGCGTGGGCTTAAAGTGGGAATAAACAATTCAGGCTTTGCCCTAGCAACGCTTTAGGCTGGCTTTGTATACGGTTAATCTTTGAATATTTAAACGTTAATGTGGGTTAGTCTAAGCATCTGGCTGTTGTCTATTAGCATATAGATTCACTGTTATAATTAAATCTGATCCAGATCTACCCTGTCCCAAATCTTTTCGCGTGTGATGGATCTTTTGCATACCCTACCCTGCCTTTAGGCCGGGTTGAATACGCTATAGCCGGATCTTTGCTAATCGTAAAATATGGAAGACCGATAATTTTGGGAATATATAAGACAAATATGCGCATCTTAGTTTTATATGGTATCAAACTTTCGTCCCTTTTCATTAAACATAACACTTAAAGCTCCTTTAAACCGTCCTAGTGTTATTTTGCGAATCTGTGTCTTGCCCTAGTTAATAACAATTTAATTTCAATTTAGTTAATAAAAATTACATATTGTCAAAGTACTGTCACTTGGTCGTAAAACATAACACTTAAAGCTCCTTTAAGGCACACCTCGCACTATTTACCGTTCATGTTCCAATATTGAAAACTGTTTGTAAAACTAGGCTCTGCTTTTGACAAAATATCTACGGCTTTGGCTGTTTAAAGCTTTTTCCAAGATTCATTGACTTCTAGCAAAAACTTGGCAAAACTCAAATAACCGGTTTTAACCTACGTATCAGTTGCATAATACACGAACACTAGTCGGGAGAGTAATGTACATGTAGAATGGTGGATCGTGTTAAGTGCGAAGAATAATGAAATCTCATTAGGAGGTTGTTTGGGTCTACAGGTTCAATAACTAATGAGTGCAGTTACGGAAGGAGCTTACATTGGCATTGCCGGTACGACGGGTCCTTTAAGCCGAGTATTATTTTTTACGAAGAGGATCCTAACATAACATAGGTCATACAATAAATATTACGCTTATGTCTGATAACACTTATAACAAGGATGCGTAAGCTTATGTTAAATATTATAGGACTTTAGACAGTGCAAAGGACCAACCTTGGCTAAGATGAAGGCTAAGGTGTGCTCATGATCGGTCACTTATTCAGGCTGCTTGATTTAATTTAATTAGTAGATGCTCCCTTTTATAGTCCTTCTGTAAGTTACAGTTTACAACTATTTTAATCATACCATAATATTTCTGTCTAGTCTGAAATAATATTGGACGTGTCAGTCAATACGTTTAACAAATTATTCTTTATATACAGGAGTGTTGCATGAAGCCGCCCTTACTATGGCACCGCCCACCCCCCAATTGGCCATGGTACATGATCCTGCCACCTTGGATCATGAAGCTGCCACCCCCAGAAAAATCATGCAAATTCCAAGAAAACAGCAAATTTTGTTATTTGCAAAAGGTCAAGGAACCTCTCTGACCAAACAGCTGGCCTCTAACTTAACCATGTAGCAAAATACTATTTTTAGCAAAGTGGGCGACTTCATGATCACTTGGGTGCCTATATTCTTTCGTGTTCTCCAGCTTAGCCTTGAACAATTACAAGTAAACTATGGTACCAGCAGAAAGTGAAGGTTCTAAGCTTCCTTTCAGGATACTCCACTGGATTTTATCTCAACCTTTACTCTTTTTCCCTAAGTCATTTCCCAAAAATAGGAGTTTAGGGTTGCGGCTTCACGCAGCACTCCTGTAATATACTTCCCTTTATTGTAACAAAAGCTATCATGCACAGTTGGGTTAAGTTTGAAACCAAAAATTCAAAAAATCTAAATTTTGAAACTGAAAACTATCCCCGGCAGACAGAGTAATTTAAATCTGGAAATTTAAAGAAGTTGCCGTGTAGCAACAATAAAAACGCCAGCTAAATAAAACAGTAGAAAAATAACGACAGAAAAACTTTAAAACAGCTAAAAGTAAATGCATGTCTCATAGTTTAAATCGATTTCACCATTCTGCGGTTCTGCCGGAATAACTGCCACGTCGAAATACCGGGAATCTGCTATATCCCGATAATAATATATTTGTTTTTATTTAGAAATTCGCCGTTTTTCTGTTCTTTCCCTCGTGAGTTCGACCCATCTTGATTGATGCATGTGGATATATTGCTGGAGGTTTCCTGCCTTACACATACTTTTCTTTGGATGTCTATTGAGTTATATATATTCAAGCGATGTATAAACAAACAACTGAAAATTCTAGGGGACGTGAGATTTGATGGGCTTTGTAGCAGCTTGGGGATAATGAGCAGACTGCAATTAGCGGTCAATTAGGGGTCGTGTAACATAATATACACACTGCTTTGCTCTAACTGATCTCCTGAATTTAAAACGACAACATTCAGAATTAGTTGTATCTTGTTCTTTTTCTATTTTGCAACCCAAAAAGCCAGGAAATGAGCCTAGTGTAACCAAGCTCTCAGCTACGATACTTTGGCAGCGAGATTTCGGCCCTTGTTGGCAAGGGTCCTCGTCAGGCTGTTGAACGTTAGGGACGACGTTGGGGGAAGAAACGAACCTGCATTGCAGGTATTTCTGAAATATCACTGCCGAAGCATCGTAGCTGACGTATCCGTTTTATACATTGTTTGAATATATATTTCCCAGTGAGCTTGGGCTCAAGGATATTTATCGTATTATATTTGTAGTGTTATAGCAGCCCCACCTCCTGATTAGATTTTGAAATAGATAACAAGAACGTCATCCAATGGAAAATTGAAAACTGAAGACCCCGAGACTTTAAAACAATAGTTGCGTTTTCGATCCGAATTCTCCATTCCGAATTCTCGCTTCCCAATTCTTGATTCTCGTACAAATTACCGTTTTTGTTCCTCTGGTTTCTCCATTCTCGCTTTTGACAAAAACACTAATTTGGCAGCTCGTCCGCAACCCGGTATATACGTGTTTATGCATATTGAACACTCGCACTCTGTTGATCAATCAGGGAGAAGAACGGAGAGAGGAGAATTGAGAATTCACCATCGGAGCAACTTCTCGATTCTGCAGAATCGCGAGGCTTTCCCTGTTTTCGATTCTGACAAAAATTCAACTGAATTTTATTCAACTGAATAGTCCAAAAACGCAAAATAGGAGAATCAGAAGAAGAATTCGGATCAAAAACGCAACTAAGGAATCAATAAATCTATGATTCGTGTTTTTATTTAATTTTTCTCATTTTCAGAAAACATCACTGCCAGAATGACTGCCACATCGAAGCACCAACTGCCAGTTCGATTCACTGACGTACTGCTTATTTCGTTGCTAGTACTGGTATTGCAAGTCCAAGGTTTCTCTAGAGGATCCCCTGACGGGGCCTGTTCTACACTAACTCCAGGTAAGATTAGAGCTGAGCCTACACTGTAAAAAATTTCTCCGAGTAAGGAATAAAGTTAACTGCAGCATTTGCTACTCGGATTAATCTTATCTCTACTGGGATAAGATTAATCAGAATTACAGATAATCTTATCGTAGTAGAGTCAAGATTAATCCGAGTAGCAAATACCGAGATTTTTTTATTTCCAAGTTACGACCATTTCTTCATGATTTCATTCGTGAAGGGTCGCGCAGCACGGGGGGGGGGGGGGGGGGGGGTGATAACTGAGAAGGAAGAAATATGAATAGACCTTTTTTTTAATATTAACTAATATTGCAATCATTATATTGGCTGAAACCTGTTTTTGAGACTGTACTAGCCAAGTTGCGATTTGTCCAATTGTGATCGAAATATAAAATTAGGTTTCTATCAGCTCGGGTAGCAAGAACTGTTTAAGCACAATGGACACTTCTAATGCTTTACTTTGTATTAAATGCTTCACAAATAAACATTTCCGACTTCCTTTAGAAGGCGCTACGAAAATGGGCCGTTTTCTTGTTATCCCTTGTCTTTACCTCTCTGGCATTTCGGCGATCCAAATCTTAGAAGCTGGGATATCGTGGCAGGAAATTCAAAAACTCCCAGCAACGCTTGATAGAAAAGGATATATTTAAGATGTCACCAAAGTCAAGCCGCAGATGCAGATTACCTGATTGTTCTAGTCTTTCATCAGAAGTTCCATGGCTTAAAGTGCCTATTAAAAAGTTTTTCTTTGTGGAATAGTGCTGTGAAGCTTGATTAGCTTGCTTTATAAAATGTACCAGAATATGCCATAAGCTTATAAAAAATAACACAGCTACAAAAATCATTCAAAAACAAATAACCTATTCAAATCTGAATTATACAAGCTGATTCTAGCATAAATTAAATATCTACTAAGTATTGTAAGAAACATCGCTTTTATCTTTGTCCAAGCTAGTAAATCGAGCATGTACTGGCCCGAAAAATTACGCTCTGAAATATCATAGAGAGGAAACTGCTGAAAAGCTGCTGATCTAGGGGGTAAGCATTGTTCCTAGGTTGTTACAGAGTGTGATTGGGGTAGTTTGATGTGCCCATTGAACTTTTAGTTGTGCTTTTGTTCAGAAAAGACCCGAGTCGGAATACTGGACAAAATCCCTCGAGACGAGATGAGAATGAGATGATCGAGTCGGCACCGAGTCACGCCGCAAGTCCTAACAAAATATGTATATAATAATGATAATAGTTTTTGACATTGTTTGCGGCGTTTAATCTTCCTTCACTATTTTCATGTCTTGTTGTTGTTTTTTTAGTTGTTCCGATGGATTAAAGTTTGGTTTAGTGTTGGCAATTGTTTCCGCATACTTATATAATCATTTATTTTGTTATCATCAATTCTGGTGGATCAGTAAAACATAATAATAAAATAATATAAACTCGCTTTGCTTGTCTCTCTACTTGGTCGTTAATGACGTCCGTGGAATTTTAAATTCGCCGGTCCGAGACGTTTACTCGGATTCTGAACCCTACACCATCACCGGCGAGAACGAGACGTACAAGTCCACCAGTTCAGGTGCCCGCTGCGGTGTAACTTGCAGGAGATAAAGCAGTATTACGGAATCATAGATGCAGACCAGTTCAGTTCGTTCTTATTATTCCCGGTTTTCCCGCTTTTATTTTATCTACCTCCATGGTACAGAAATCGGAACCTCATGTTTGTTTACAGTTTTCCGGATATCGGGTCGAAACTTACGGAGCTCGCTGGGAACACTGTAAAAGGTTTCTCCGAATAAGGATGCAGTATTTGCTACTAGGATTAATCTTATCTCTATTGGAATAAAATCAATCCGAATTAGGAATGATCTTATCTCAGTAAAGACAAGATTAATCCCAGTAGCAAATACTGCAAGATTTTTTTTACAGTGAAATTACCACAGTCAACTTATAAATATCTGACCGTCCACAGTGGCCTTTTCTCGTTTGCTTTAGTTTCTTGCGCTTTTTGTTTTGTTAAGTGCTTGTTTTGCTTCTTTTATTGATACTCCTCGCCAATTTTTTCTTAGCGGGTGAAAAATATATTGTTAGTTGGAGAAATGCTTGATAAGCCCATTCAGATACCTTTAAATATTATTTCGTTTTTCATCATTTTTACTTTTAGGTCATACCGCCTCCGCGAAGACGTCCGGCTCCCCTTACGGCTTGGCCGCGGAGAAAGTCGAAGTTGCTCCCGGGGAAACTGTCGATGTTGCCATTGGTGCCCTACCCGGGAACCCGGGGCTTTTCAAGGGCTATTTGATTCAAGCTAGAGATAAGAATAACCCCGATCAGATTGTGGGGATTTTCCAGCAGCCGATCGACAAGACTGGAAATTTGCTCAACTGCGGGCAAGGAATACAGGTGAGTGGGGTTTCAAACAGTTCGGAAATTGCCGTATTTTTCTGTTAACCGTCAACCAGAGCAAAATAACACTAAAGAGTAGCGCCAAGACTTGACAAGATTGACACACATTCGAATAGCAGCGATACTGGCACCACTAGCGATAGAGACGTCCCTGCTGAAACTCATTCAGTCGCTCATTAGCGCTAGCTCCGAAAACTTCATATTCTGAACATAGCAAAAAATGGTACAGCCTCCATTGTTTCCTTCGTGTGTGCAAACCGCACGTTTGCTTTGCTAGTAATTTCTACACCCGCAAGTTTGTCTCGTTTTAAATGCCGCAAGCGTAACGGCTACGTCCCGTTTGCAAAGCATGTGAAGCATAAGTATAGACGCTACTCACTAGTGTTATTATGCGCTGCCGTCACTTCCACTACGGAAATAGGGCCGAATTCCTGTCATTTTTGTAGCCTATATATTCGAGTTATTTTAACTGTAATGGTCGACAGATTTAGTGCCAATTCGGCGCTACGAGTTGGATCAATCAAATTATCTATCTATCTATCTGATATAAAAGCGATATTTTCCTTCGATTTTGCCCGTGAAGCAGAAAAAGGATCTCCGCTTATATTTGTATATGTTAGTAAATTGGGGGATGGCAGGTAACGATACACATGCGAAAATACTTCGTTTAAATTGGCTGATTTCTGATCTAATATTGCATTCTAGGGGGTGATAATATGACATTATGATTGTTTGATCTGTCCATTGTGCTTGAAGCTTAATTATAAACAGTAAAGTGGGGGGCGTGTAGCCCTAGTGACGGAGCATAACAAGAGAAACAAGACCAAAGATTCTGATGGGATCCCACAAATCTAATATTTGATCCAGACAATTGGGTCTTGTCTTCGCCAGATCTAGTCTTCGCCAGGCTAATCGTCAGAAAAAAACAAGTTTAGATATACCTCTATAAGCCATATCTATTTTACGATACGGACCGAAACTTCCTGCTTTACTTCTGTCAAATTTCCGGTTTCGGCCGAATTCCGAGCGAACTAATTGTCCAGCAAAAAAGAAAATTCAGAAACGAATTCAGCGTATATCCTTATCTACAAGATTATTGTCATATACATACTCGGCGTATCTTCTTACCCCTATGTCTGTCATCTAATCAACTTCAAGTAAAACTTTTGCTTTTGACAAATTTTCCGGTTTCTGCCGGATTCGAGGCGAACTATTTGTCCGGGTAGAAAATGCTTTACACATAAGTGTTCAGCATGTCTTCTTACCCCAAAATCGAACATATAATCAACTTCAGCTGAAACTTTAACTTTTAACCAACTTTCCGGTTTTTGCCAGGTTTCGGACGAACTACTTGTCTGGCAAGAAAATGGTTTTCACCTTCGTGTTCAGCATGTCTTCTTACCCAATAATCGACCATCACATTAGCTGTTTAAAAATATTTTGTTTGCCCCTTAATTTGAACCCCCACCCCTAATTGTAGGGCTACAGAGCCCATCTACAAACTTGACCTTAACCTTGACTCAAAGAATCCTTACACCAAGTTTGTATCAAAATATCTAATTCCCTTTGAGAGTTATCATGCTAACAGACGGACAGTCGGACAACTTTTGCGATGTCATAGGTATCCCTCCACTTACGTTTTGGGATCCCAAAAAGAAAACAATGCAAGAAGTAAGATTTTAGACTGAACAAAAACATAAAACAGAACTAAAATCACACGAAGAGGGAAGTATACTGTTGGTTCAGTTCACTAGCGGAACATTTGAAATCGTCCACTCTTTTATCAATAAAGGGTGGTTAATTTGTTGGTAACCTTTCGTTCAGAATTCCTTTTTGGGCTACGACCTTCTGTGATGGGTAAAAACACGGTCCATTGCTAGTAAATAAATAATTGCTGACGTCAATGGAACAGGAACAACTCAGGAAACATGCCAAAACTTCTATCCTTTGTCGTGTTTTGTTTATTAGAAGGCAATATAAAATTATAACTGGCGACTTCAAAGAAAGAGCAGTTAACGGGAAAAAAATCTGGAATTTTCTCACTTTCCTTTTTGCCTAGATAATGTGTAAGCAACGTCGACGTGTCCTTGATTCTTTTTGCAAGAAATAGCATTTCTTTTCGACTTGATATACCTGCTCATTATTCTTGATGGTAGCTGTGTTTTTCCCTAATGAGTTGTGAATATCAATTTGTACTTTAAAATGTCCGGGCTGCGTCATCGTTATGAGTTGCTGAAATTGATGACTAACTCTCCTTGCCGACGCAAAATCGCCGGGTAGCTAGCGGAAGAGCCAGAAGAGGCATCACCTCGTGTATCACAGCTGCTGCCGAAGATCGTCATGATCGTTTTACACAGAATTTGAGTGTTGAGTTTGAGTCGTTAGTGAGACGTTTTCTTGTTCTTCCCCCGGATCACTGGCGTGTTTTGGACTTAGTCATATGGAGTATTCTAGTTTGTTTTGGCTACTTAACTTCTCGTTTCCTGTCCAATGGGAGCTGTTTAACATCTCGGCTGAATTAGTCCTTGTCCAAACCTGTGCTTGTAGCTTTTGCTACGTACAAACCCACCCTCTTTCTTGGTATATCGTTAAGACCAGATGATAGTTCAGACATGAAAACATTCCCATTGTAAATAGCAACTAATTTCTAGCTGGGAAGGTAATAAATTGAAAGATAACTTTTAAATATTCGTAAGGTCTAAAGTACTATTCATAAGTCTTGACAAGATGATATCTAAAACCCACCATTGTTGTTATTCAATGACAATTCATTGTGCTATTTAGGAATTTAGCAATCGTGTCGCAGCAGACCAAAGGAACAGATGAAATGACCTTAAAAAAGTGAATGTGCCCAGTTTTGTCATTATTTATGACACTTTGTTGAAATAAAAAGATTGTGTGTAAACTTCAGTTCAATGGGTTTATTAACAAATAAGAAGATAAATCACACATCAAAATACCCAGTTCATTCTTGGACGCCGAGAACCACAATCTTTAGATTTTAAACGTAATACGCATAGTGGTCACTGCTCCATAACCAATTTCCTTTTTACCTTCCTGCACCTTACCCCAGGGGAAACCACCCAATCATTTAAAAAAAAATCATATTTATATCTTAATGATATCATTTGTATTTTATTCTTAAACTTTTTTTTTTACCATACCTTATTTTACCTATTCTTCTGTAATGCTAATATGCAGAAGAAACCACGTCAATAACCCTTGTTTTTGACCCCCCCCCAGACCCGTTTTTCTGGACAGACGATCTTCTTAGAGCTGTTCTCGTTGACAAGTCAGTCTTCGATGTGTTGATATTATAGTTCTTTTGAAGGGTTGCACTCGGTTCCAGGAATTCCTTTTTCCTCTTAGGTCCTCTCTATCCAGCAATCAGGCAATAGTGCTAGGTTTGTTTAAAGTTTAACTGAAAAGCCGAGTTATTTCTGTATCATCTAACTGAATACACTGAATTATTTGGATTCTGCTAAGGGATTTTTTTTTATTTTCCACTATCGGCTCTAGTAGTAACGTTCAGAATATCTACGGCCGTCTCCGCAACGCAAATTCTACTAAGACGCGGGAAAATTCGAATCTCAATACAAACGCGGCTTTTCAGTGGCCAGTGATCAGCATGCGTAAAGGAAACCATGCGTGAACACTTATTTTTCGTAACTCGTTTTCATCAAGCCTACAACACAGGTACAAGCGAATAGAGGTACCAGAGAGGTACCACAAAGAAATTCCACTATACGAAAACTGATTATTCGTGAATAGCGGAGCAACAAGTAACGCTTTTTCATCGGGGTTCAAGCCTCATAAAGTGAATAAGTGATGGGTCACTAGATTGTCCTTTCTCGGCCCTTTTCGGTTAAACTTTAAAGGAGTTGAGTTATATGGCTGTACATACGGGCGGAACTATTACCAGTCGAAAGTAATTATTGTGAAAACTACTTTAGGCCTACATTTTATTTCTGCAAAATCCTAACACTAGCGAATATTATTCACAACTGATAGAAGCATGGACTGGGGGGGATCATCTAGTGGTGATATTCAGAACCAGACGAATAGGCAAAATAGGTAAAAGGAAAACATTGAGCCTAGCTTGTATAGGAACGAAACGTTATCATAAAGTTTATATTCAGTTTCTTTTGACTGTGAATAACATTGAAAGTGTGCTAAGACCCTGCAGAAATAAAGGATACACTAGCCTTCACAATAATCATTCCTGTCGACGGATGTTGCCTCTCCCAGTTTCAGACATATCGTATTAATTATCTCTGCTACCTATAGGACTGGTTGGAATCAGTTGGGATCTTCAATAAAATCCATCTATCTATCGTAGGGTCATTGGTTGACGGAGAGGCTAAAAATACACCGTTGCTTCCTTTTTTCTGCCATATTCAGTAAAAGCTGTTTTTACGCACCTGTTAATTATAGAAGTCATGCTGGTAAATTGAGTTCGTTGCCCGTAACTGCGTGTAACTTGTTCGTTCATCTTCCTTGCTATTAAAACCGTTGCTTCGACTGAAAATACCGCAGATTCGCTTGGGAAATTTGGAAAAAAAATATTTCTGTTTTTCAGCGGTGTTTTTATATAGAAGGTGGAGGGCCTTAGTGACCCGACTGACCATGATTAGCGCAGATCGGTTAAAAGTTAGGCCCGAATAGCGTGTTCCTCCTAGCCTTTATCCAGGAAAAAATCATCCTGTGTAGGTTTTGGCAACATTATTTTACCAAGAACAAATAATCAGATAGAACCTCCGTCTCCCTATCTCTGTACTATGACTATGCTGAGTCCAGTATTTCCCCGTACCTTTTCCGCTGTGAACGAGCGGAGGTTAGTAGTTTCGCGCTACATCACGTTTCGTTACCTCTACAATTAGCTATATCGCTGTGAAACCACCTTGCGGAAAAGTGGAAGAGCGCTCAAGAGTGGGTCAGCCCGCGGAGTACGCCTCCTGCATTTTATTTCTCGTCGATGAGCAACGGTGAAGACGGAATTAGAGTAGACGGGTAGAAAGGCTACAGTAAATACCTCTAGGTCCGCTCAGTTTTGTCGGGGTATTCATAGTCGCTGCATGGTACCAAAGACAGAGGTTCTATCTGATTATTTGTTCTTGATTTTACTTCCTCCTTATCTTTCGCCGGCTCTTCTGATGCATAAGCTGTCAGGCAACGATTTTGCTGCCATTACTACCAAGAACCCCACTTGGTAACCAGGAGAGTAATTTGCTTAGCAAAATGTTTTGAAACGAAAAAACCTCCGACGGTGTAACCCTTTTGGCCATCTTTGGTCATTAGCAAGAGAGATAAGAATCCGGAGGAGACCAACTTTCCAACCTTGTTAATATGACGAAAGGGACAGCCCTTTAGAGGTGGGGTCTAGCCGACAATCCTTAACATAGGCTCATTGTCGGTCAATGAGCATTTCGTTCCGGGTTCTGCCTTACCAGCGATTTACATTGACGGTGTGCTTGTTTCTGGGTGCAGCTTAGCAGCAACTTTCGGTTTTGTTGCTCGTTAATTTGTTCAGTTATTTAATATTTTTCTTTATCTAGAACGCCGTGACTCACGCTAATTCAGCCAGGAAACAGCGTGTAGTTCTGAAGTGGCAAGCGCCAGCCGATTTCGAAGGCGAAGTTTTATTTAGGTAAGATTTTTTGTATTTTAAAACTGAACTGAACAGTCTCGTTGAGATGACCAGTCGCCTATTTTTATCCATATTTATGAGACTGGAATCACTGCGGAGAGACGTAAATAGGTATATAAGGTTGGGGGGGGGGGGGGGGCATTTAGCCGAAAAGACATGCCAAGGGGGGGGGGGCAAGAGGTGGCACAGATAGTCCCGACGCAGATGATACGACGTATTGGCATCTGTTGGCTCGCTGCCAGGGTCCATGTTCATATGATGTCGGCACGCGAAGTTAACAAGGGATCCGTCGACGTTATTTTGTCTGACGGCATCGTATTTTAGGTGGGGAGGGCCAATATCGTAAAAAAGCAAATTAGAGTTTCACTAAAAATGTGGAATTTTGTTGTCGGTGACCTGCTGGGGCTGGGCTCTTATTCTTTATGTCCGGAAGGGAATTCCTGACTATGCCTCTTACTTAAAAGTGGCTAAATCTTCGTCGGCTGTTCCCGAATCCGGTTGTTTCCATGTGCAAACTGTGGTTCAAACCTAAAAGGGATATAAGCACGACCCGTTTGACCTGTGTGACCTATGGTCATAAATTTATTGAAGAGTGATTCTGTTCATCGACACGTACTTCGAAAATCATTTAATCACGACTTAATCAACATATCACGCCGCTTTGAGAGTCATCATTGTCTGATTGTATAAATGCAACAATAACCCCATAATTAACTTTGAGTCGCTTCGTGACCTGGCGGAATTTCTTTATCGATTCGATGGCCCTAGAGTTAAAGCACCTATTCAAAGCTATAGAAACGTGTAGTTTATCGTCCCAGTATCTACGGTCTTCGTTTCGTGTAACATCCGTTTCGTTTTGGGGGGCCATTCGGACTCTAGCATGCATAATAATAATTGTATTGAAAAAAGCCCGAGGGCCATATACACGTTCAACACAAAAAGATACATATACACGGAAAAAGGATAATTAATCTAATCAACAAAAATCTTTCTAGCTTCCAACGCTCTACTTATGTAACGGCCAACCCTACTAATAGATTGAGCAGAAGTACACTTCAGAATACCAGGGAGTAGGGGGATCGCAACCCCAAAAACCTCCCTACGGATGCTTGAAAGCTCTTGGCACCGACTCAAAAAATGACCAATGTCCTCCTCTTCTCGTCCACACAGAGGGCATGAATAATTCCTATTTGGGATTCTCGCCTTCCTATCAAAAACTTTATTTCTACCGTGCAGTGGTAGACAATTAGCTCTCAATTGGATCCAGTACCTCAAATAAGTAGCAGGCAAATTAAGCTTAAAATAAAACTCAGATTCGTACACTGTTTTAATCTTTCTGTAATTTAACAGGGTTTCCGATGAAGATATTATACCAACCCACTTTTGTTTTTCCTGGTCTTCAAAAACTCTCAATATTTCATTCAAAAGGGCTGGAGTTTGCTCCGGAGGGCCTAGACCACCATTCCATATATAAGATATATATTCGCCCGTAAAACTCGAAAAATCCGTTTCTGAAAAATCGAAAAATCCGACTCTAGCATGCATATTCGCCCGTAAAACTCGAAAAATCCGTTTAGCAAGATATCAGTGAGACGGGGACCCTAGATGGTAGGAATTGTATTACGAAAGAAAAACATAAAAAGCTGACAAAATACACAACAAATTTATTTATTTATTTTATTTATTTAACTTCTAAAAAAACAAAAGAAAAAACAAGAAAAAGAAACAAACAGACAAAACGGAAAACACGAACGCTCTCATCACAAAATTCAGCTAAACGCTAACCTCCTCAATGCGACCCAAGCGGGAATCGAGATTTGTAGCCAAATTGAGCATATAGCAGCACGTAAGTGGTTATCACTAGCAATCAACCGCCTCCTGAGAGATTTCCGGGAATTCTGAATTTCCAGGAGATTTGTCACTTGGAAATCAGCAAACATTTCCGTAGCACTGCAGAAAGTAGGAATACCATGTAGAAACCGGAAAGAATTATTGTAGCTTGTTTTCAGATCAAAAAGGTATAGCCTATACTGGATATTTTTTCACATTGTTTTGTACTTCTGTTAGGGAGGATTACTGACAAACCGGCACTTGGTGTACACCCTTTCTCGGAACCGAGCTCGCACCAGCCGAAACCCGAGGTTCCGGCAACGGTGTTTTTCATTGACCATTTCCTATATTTTATTTTGTTGGAAGTGTCTCTTTGACTCACCTTTGCTAGCTATCTTAGCTGTTTTAGTCAGTAAACGATATATATACATGGATATAAATTAGGCGATTCATCTTTCAGCGCTTTTAAAGATGACGATTTTACTATTCTACCATGTGACAACCGGGGCGGGCACTGTGGAACCGGGCAGTTGGCTTATATGAGGGACCCATAAATTTCCTGTAATGACTCGCCATTCAGGGGGCTTGTCATTTTCTATCCTTCTATGTTGCTCTGTTGCCCGAGCCTCACCTAGTTTCCAAAAATTCCGCTTGGGTCGAATCGGCGTTCTTGCTCAGATAGACAAAATTGACAGCATGCCACCAGGTACCTAAGCTAGGACAAAAGATCCAGGATACTCTTCCATTACAGAGAAATATTCCTAATTCAGCACAACAGCTGCGAAAAATGTTGCTTATCTGGATAGTTGGGTATTTTATTCCTGTGGGTATTTCTCGAACTATCTGACACTCGGTCAAGAGCGCAACAAAAATCTCTTATTGACTAGCCCCCTGAATTGCGAGTATTTCAGGAATTTTATGGGTCCCTGCTTATATTTGACAATAAAAACCGGATACGTCAGCTGAATTTTTTTAAAGCTCAGCGGCTCCCTCAAGCGACATGAGCCTGAAGAGTACCCTTGCTAAGAAGGGTCGAAACGCAGATCCATTGGACCTTAATTTCTCCAGAATGCTAATTTAGGCAGTTATGTAATGTAGCTCTCATCATATTCAGCTGACATCCGTTTTGAACTGTCGAATATGAGTTGCAGTCAGCTTGGGCTGAAGGAATACTTACTTACACAATTGAGAATGGGAAACCCCTGGGGTGCTGTGGAATTCAAAAGGTATTTTGGTGACAGCAGACAGACAGACAGTCCGATGCGGGGTTACCGAAGTGACAGTTTTAGTGTCAATATGACACTTATGACGTCTGTAAAACTTTCCACACTTTCAGCCCAAACTGTGGCACTTCTTGCTAAAATGACTATGTTAACTTTCTGAGTATTAGTAATATCAGTTTGTAGAAATATATATTTCGGTTAGCGACTAAGCTGCATGGGTGACCGCATGTGTCCAGAACTCTAGTTAAACGGTTGCATCGGTTTTTGACACTGATTGCTCAGAAGAAATCCTAAACATGATTGAAATAAATTTTGGGATAGTTTGATCTCTTATCTGAACTAAAGGTTGTATTTGTCTTATCTTGGATAATATGTTGGGTTTCTGTGAGCAAAGACTTGACTCTATGATCCCTTCTCCTTTTCGCTGTAAACACCGATTTTTGAGCTTTGTGGGAGGC
Source organism: Branchinecta lynchi (assembly GCA_023053575.1). Classification (NCBI taxonomy): domain Eukaryota; kingdom Metazoa; phylum Arthropoda; class Branchiopoda; order Anostraca; family Branchinectidae; genus Branchinecta; species Branchinecta lynchi. The sequence continues at coordinate 3,355,245 of JAKZAP010000008.1, forward strand.
GGTTAGATCGGTTTACCAGTGTTCAAAATCGGCAATTAATATCCAATTTTAAACGGAAATTGGATAAATATCGACACAAATTTTTCACATCACTCCCGTCCACCCTGTGTATTTCTTTAGTGGAAAACATGGAATTTGACACTTTTTGTGACACTTTCTGAATTTGTAAATGACACCGAAATAGCACTTTTTGGCTGAAAAAATGACACTCGGCCAAAAATATTTGGCAACTCTGGTTCCATGTGCTTGGGCAAATGTCGCGAAAAATGATTTCGCTGCCTTGCTGGCAGACTTTACCGAGTGCCTGACACCAGGCCCGTATCCAGGAATTTTTTTTTTTTTTTGGGGGGGGGGGGGTGTTGCCTGCGGGTCGGACAAAAAAGACATAGATCAGAGGGAAAAGCCTATAAAAAATGGTTATTTTTGTATGTTTCGGGGGGATGAGGGTCAACCCCCTAACCCCCCAGGATACGGCCTTGCTTGACACTGACGCATAACTCTGGTTGCATCCCTGATTAAGGAGTGATCGACCCTTCGGCAGAATCGTAAATATAGACAATCCCTTCTATTCCTCTGTACTGAATATTAAGACAAATCTCTGGTCGTGACCCATGAAAATTCCTATGCGCTGATCGTGTACGAACGAAATCGTGGGATTGGTTTGCTATTAAAGTCGGTGAAGCTTCCTCTCGATTATGAGTTTGTCAAATACATTTATCTGATCTGAGATGTTGACGGATGGCTCCGCGTTAATGACCTTGCCTGGGGCTGTTTTTTCGTACCCTAGTAAGGTATGTCCCTTCGTAGGCTAATAGACTATGGCTACTATACTATAGACGATCTTTCTGCCACGGCCGTTATACTATAGACGATCTTCTGCCTTTAGTGTAATATTATCTTGTTAGCATCTCGAAAGACGAAAGCGTAATTGGCGAAAATTTTGAAAATCAACGATGCCACAACGAAAGTGCCACACAGGTCCAGAAGTGGGCGCATGAAAGAAAGATTAACTCTTAGGCTGTGCGCTTAGGAGATGCTTTGGTGGGACTCCATAACGGGATAATACGGGGGAACAACATCTTGAAGAGCAAAAATTTACAAATGATGCTGAAGAGTACAAATATCTACCCTATGTCCCTAAAGAGCCAGGTTCTTGTTTATGGAGCGTTTCCACGGACAAGAAATCCCGTCGGGTAGAAAGGAATTCCAGTCGACTCGAAAGGATTCCGTTCGTGAAGACGACTAGAAAAAAAGTGAAGAGGGACGGGAATTCCTTTCAAGATGAAAGGAATTCCCGGTCTACTTGAAAGGAATCTCGTCGGCGGCGCTGGTGAAAAGTCTTAAATAATTATATCTAGCTTTTGAGAGCAGCAGTTGTCGGCACCGATGTGCAGACAATTGGATGAAAATATTTTCACTTAATGTGCGTATGCCCTGAGCTTTCAGATTTTCGTGGAGAAATTTTTGGTGTTAGTTATTGGGGGGAGGATTGGTTGGTAAAAGTAATGGGAAGTAAATTATTTGGTGATATTGAAAACTTGGGAAGATTCCTTTCGGTTTCGACGAACCACAGAGAAAGGTTCCTGTAAAGGAACATGTAAAATAGTAATCATGTATTTGATTTTTTTTTTTGAATTTTGTTTGTGTTTTTTTTTCCATAGCCTCTGTGCTTTTAGTGGAAAAATTTTTTTCTTATCTTATCATAAATGCTGTGAAAACATTTCTTTTGTTGGCTAGTAGATTTATTTTTGTCAGATATTCAGGCTCGAAGAAATATTTGTTTCCCTCTGAATGTAAACGCAATCTTAGTTGCGTTTTTGCAGATACCACGGTATCTGATACCGCGGTCTAAAGTTGTTTTCGCAGTTATCGTCATATCTGATAACACGGTCAAAAGGTGTTTTTGCAGTTATCGTGGTATCTGATATTGAAATACCGCAGTCCGACCGTGGTAACTGATCATTATGTCTGAAAAAGTCATCTCACTTTCATCATTACCAACAATAGAGCCTAGGATTTTGTCCAATTGGTGAGAAAGAAATTTGAAACTTAGTGATGTAACTGGATATCACTTTTTCTTTTGGGATGTCTCTGAAAGCGCAATTTCGGTAACTATCGTTTTTGCAGAGCAACCATGGTTTCAGATACCCCTATTTTTTGGAAAAATAGTCGATTTTTTCCTTGAAAATAGTCAATTTTTTTTAAACAGTCGGTTTGTCGTAAAAATATCGATTTTTTTTAAAATCAGCCGGTTTTTTGTGAACACAGTCGTTTTTGATCAACAATTTTCGTTTTTGTCTGCCAAAACAGTCGGTAAATACCTTGCCCCCCCCCCCCCAAAAAAAAAAAAAAAACAAAACATTTTGGCTAGTAATGCCTCTGGCTACTATACCTTTTATTTCTCGAATATCGCAACGCGAGCCAACATTTTTGACAACTAACTGAAAAGTGAATCGACCCTTCATCCACTCCGTCAGCTCCGATCGCTCGCGAATTCAACATATGCCAGTTCGATGCTTCCAAGCGGACTAGTTTCTGCAAATCCCCCTTCACCTCACCATCAGCACTTGTGTCAGACATAGAGCCTATTCCACCCTTCTAGCAATAGTAACTCTTAGTTATTATTTTCGTTCCAACCTCTTGAAAAGTTACCACGCTGACCGTTCTAACCTTCTCGAAATAGTAATAATTTGCTTACCATGTTTGGGAGTGTAGTAAGCGTGGTAACTACGGCTCTCTGTAGCGGGACTGGCTGGATTGATATTTTGATGAAAATTAAAACTGCGTTTCAGCCTTGACGCCAAGAACCCAAAATTCATGACGTCATGCGTAGTAACTACAGTAAGTAGGGTGGAACACGCTCATAGTAGAATAGACCCAGAGGTTGCCGAATGCCGAGTAGAAAATCTGCTATCTGCTTCCCGGGTAATGGAGGTTTGCACATGTCTCCTTAGTAGAAAGAGAAAGTTGCCCACTGCCTTATGGATCCGACTTTTTACTGCGTTAATTGTGTCGTCTGTTAGTTATGAGGCAACGGGGAATTAATAGGAACTAGTTCACTTGTACCGCTGATCTGGGAAAAGGCGAATTACTCAGTGGGTCACACTAGAGACGGGCGATTCTGATCGCGAAATGGTTCGAATCCAACCAGGGGTAGGTACGAATCCGATTCCGATTCCAAATCGACCATTTCATGCTAAGGATTAGAATCCAGGATCGAATCCGGGATTCGAATCAGACCTTAACCGAAAATCAAATCATGTACAGGTTTAGTTTTAAAATCAGGAGTGGCAAAAAAAGCCAGCTATCCCGAGGGAAAATTCGGCAGAAACCAGCTACTAGACCGTTCGATTAGTCTTTCGCCCCTATACCAAGCTCCGACGGTCGATTTGCACGTCAGAATCGCTGGGGTCCTCCATCAGGGTTTCCCCTGACTTCGACCTGGCCAGGCATAGCATAGGTCTCCATCTTTCGGGTCCCAACGAGTACGCTCTTGGTGCGTCGCATCCGCAACGGGATCGTGACGCCCGGGGGATGCGCCCGAGCCACCGATGCCGTCTCATCCAAAAGCGAATGATTAGAGGCCTTGAGGCCGTAACGGCTTCAACTTATTCTCAAAGTTTCAATGGGTGAAAAGCCCAGCCGAACTTGATGTGCGGCGGGGATTTCGGATCCGAGTGCCCAGTCGGCCACTTTTGGTAAGCAGAAGTGGCGCTGTGGGATGAACAAAACGTTCGGTTAAACCTGGGCAGGTGAGAAACAACACCTAGGATATAAATAAGAGATCGGAATTGATACATTAATAAATGACAGTAATTTATACAAAAAAATCCAAATTTTTTACTATTTTACCTGAAATGAGGCATATAAAGAACACTGGTGCCTAAGGCAAATGGGACGGTCACTTGGGCGATTAAACCATACTTCTAGGTTTTCAGTTTGCTTGTAATAGTATGGGTTTCTTCTCGGCAACCAGGGAAGAATTTTGGGTTCGTTAAGCACAGTGCCCTACACGCAAAGCTTGTAAAAATTGGGAAAAGATTTGAAACTGGAGCGGATTGTTAAGAAGGAATGCGACTCCGGATCCAAATCCAGCCTGACAAGCAGACGATTCGAATCCGGCCAAATGAAGGAATCCTGGATTCGAATCGAATCCAGATCACCCATCTCTGGGTTGGACGATGATAGTTTAGCGCATACATATTTTCTTTTTGACAATTTAGCGATTGTTAGGCAGAAAAAAAAAAGTTTGCAAGATACAAACACTGAAGAATAAATAGCTTGTTTTAGTTTTTATTCATACACCAGCTTGCCCAGATGGTGCTTTCGGATACTGGATCCCACGGTCGTTCCGAATCGGGGTTTCACTTAGCGGGTTGGATGGGGTTGAGTTAAAAGTTTCGAAATTAAAACATAACATCGACGGTTTCAGAAAACAATTTGTTATAAAATTGGCAAAAATATTGCAACCGTGATCGTCACGGAAGTAATCTCCGGAACGGATGTCAGTGGTTTGTGTTTGGCTGAGGTTTTTTGCAAATAAAATTAGCAAACTTCCGATTGTGAGATTTGGTGGTTTATTCAGACTCGTGATGAAGTGCTCATGGCCAAATCCAGCGTAAAAGTGCGATTTTTTCTGGCTATTAGTTTCGGTTGGGTTTCATTACAGAGGAAGAGGGAAATGGTAGAATGCGAGCAACTCTCAGAACTCAGGATACATTTTCGTAATAGGTATACTATCAAGTTCCCCGATGTTCTCGAAACAAAAAATAAAGCTAAAGCACTTAAAATATGCCAATTTTTAAAGAGTATATTAGTTAATTAAAGATAAGTATTGAGTGCTGTAAAGCGTATTGTAACCATCATGTATTTTGTACGGCCAATTGGCTATTAAATATATTCACTCATTCATTAAGGAGAAACGACAGATTTGGTTCATTTGATAGTTCTTCGAGCAATTATTTTGTGTTTGGAAAGATCTCTTCGTTTGCAGGCTATTAAAGGATGTCTTTGCGGGAGTTTCTAAACCCGGAGACGTTTTCTGCGTTCGCAGACTTTTTAAGGATGTGCTAGATTCCAGGAGACGCGACTGGTTGAGTTCCCACATTTTCGGTGGCTATTTAGGTTTATTCATATTTTTCGTTCATATTACACTGACCCGTTCATAATAAAATAATGATACTTATATTTGACGGTGCAAGACGGATAAGTCAGCTATATTTTATTAGAGCTATATTTCGGCCTTTGGCAAGGGTCCTCTTCAGGCTCAAGCGGCTGAAGCTGGACAGTTAACCATAGAAATATAGCTCTAATAAAATGTAGCTGACTTATCCGTTTTGCACCGTCAATTTCTTGTTTCATTCATATGAAACAAGGAATTCAGAGGACCTTGTACATGAGAGACGACATACTTCACGGTCTGGTTTTGTGTTTAGAAATGTGAGTGTTTCAGTATGGAATAATCTGCCGGAAAGCACTAGGATGGCCGAGAGTGTATATTCATTTAAAAATAAGATGAAAAGTTTTTTGATGAGTAAAGATGGGTGAGGAGAGAGGGTTACCTTGGGTATGAATCGGTTCTGGATTGCCACGAGGTTTAATTGTCTTCTGTTTATATATAATATTGAAAACAAAAATGTATTTATTTAGTTGTTTATGTATATTACTGCATTTATTTTTTCCCTTTTCTTTTTGGTTTAAAATATAACTAGGCTAAGTGATTAAATTATTTAGTCCTGCCACAAACAAATCTGTATAGATATCAAATTTTCTTTTGTAAAATTCCATTATATATAACATTATTTGTCTCTTTAAAAAAAAAAAAAAAAAAAAAAAAAAGACAGAAAAAAAGAAGGACTATCTACTGATACCTGTTGTACTGGAAAATAAATTATATAGCATTGCAGTAATGATGGTTTAGAGTCGAGTGGGGGAAAGATCACATAAGTGGAAAACTATCATACTTTCGAAAACTTTGCCAAACTACTTTGTTTCTGCTCGAAATGAAATTTTTCACTGTTCTCGTAAAGAACGACGAGTGCCAAGAACGGGGGGGTTTAGGTTGACCCCCCCCCCCCCCCCCCGAAACATGCAAAAATAATCATTTGTATAGGCTTTTCCTATGATCTATGTGTTTTTTGTACTTTTTTGTCCGATGGCCCCCCCCCCCCCCCCCCCCCGAAATAAATTCCTGGATACGGGCCTGTGTATCGGATTGGTGATATTCTAAATATGGAGAATCTGACTTGCACATAACATGACATTCGCTTAATACATTGACTAACCTCTTCCTCGATACAGCATTTCCTGTAGAGAAGATCAAGCTTTATTAGTGTAGTGTTCAGAAAAAAGAGAGCTCTGTGTATCAAATATAGTGTAGTATTTACCAAAGTAAGGAGCCCCTCAGATTTAAAAGAAGTTGCAGCATCATTTGCCTGATTAAACTCCGGTCGTAATTCAACAGCTTCCAACGTTTATCAGAATAAAACAGAAGGTCAAATGTATTACCTCTTGTTATATCATGCCGCGTCGTGGGACATGTTTGTAGTGACTGGGATTAGTAATATTTGATCTTCCTACTTTTATGGCAGTCTTTTGTTAGCTCGTTTTCTGCTATTCATACAACAGCAGTTGGAAAGTTGAGATGGTCCGGTAGTCTCTTGTGCGGTCTCGTGAATAATTGTCGATGGGGTCAGTGCACCCAAGGAGGGGGTGGGGTTCTTTTCGTTTGGTTCTAAGGTTTTCTTGACGCTGAGTCCGTCGATTGTGACCGCAAATTAACTATTCAGTGGGTCAGAGAGAGAGAGTAGAATAACTTAGTAGATTTATTTATTTTTTTTGAAAATTTAGGTGATTGTCAGGGATAAATTGCATAAAAAATAAAAAAAAATTACTGAAATAAACACCGGAGGTCATTGTGTCTTTACAGCTTTTCGCTGGATCGTCACTTTCCACGCTCGTAGTAGATATACTTTCCAAGTCACTTTCTAAAAGTATAGGAAGCAAAAACAGCCTCAGAAAGGGAAGCGAGTTTTTGTTGCAAGAACTATAGTATCCGCCGTTACAACCGCCGTTATAATGGTGGATATAAAAGCAAGTGCAGCTTTCCAGACCGCTAAAATCCCTCTTCAAGCGAGTTGAACCAAAGTTCAAGATTTTAATGAGCTCGTTCCACCGTTCTAACAATAGTAACTACTATTTCTCTTTCCGTTCCAATCTCGTGAAAAGTTACTGCACCGACTGTTCAAGCCTTCTCAAAATAGTAACTATTTGCTTACCACGCTCCGGGGCGTAGTTAGCGCGGTAACTACGATCTCTGTGACGTGATTGGTTCGATCAGCCCGCAGCATGATGTTTGGCAGAAAATATAAAATTGTGTTCCATCCCTGACGCCAAAAAGCTAGGATCCGTGACGTCATGCGTAGTAACTTGGGTAAGTAGGGTGGAACACGCTCAGTATTATATATATTCGAGAATAGGCTTTTGATAGTTGCTGAAGTTTCAATTGACTTGAATGAAATGTTAGCAAACTTCCGACAATGTTTTCCGCATACTAGACTTTCGGAACCCTCCCGACAATATTTTAGAAAGTCGCTTACTAGCGGCATCCTAGCGTGTCAAATTTGCAGTGTAATGGCTTTGAGAAATTTTCTTGATTGGTGACAATTATTGTTAAGCCGGCTGGTCATTAAGATCTTATCTTTTAGTCGTTTGCACGAAAGGAGGAAGTCTGGGCATTAGTGCTTGCGTCATGAGGAAAGAAGAGAGATATGACCTCTCTGGTAGACGACTTAAAGGTCACGTCAATGTTAAAGAAAGTAGCTGAAATGGTCCGGCCCTCTTGATTTTGTCGGGGCACTACCGTGTGGGAATTATCAGCAACTGGTGAAACTAGGATTAATGGAAGTGATACTCACTTCACAAACCCATGCACACCGGTTGCCGTTGCCATGCGGGAGGTTCCGGAAAGGTGCCTGGAATGAATTTACACCGAGTGTCGGAGAGTGAGCATCCCTTCCGGATTGATTGATTGATTTTATTTGTTGTTCTTCAGTTATAAAAGTGGAGACAACCGGCTGAAATAGTATTAAAAAAAAACACAAGTATTACAAGAAAAACTAAACGAAAGCTTGATAACATTTAACGCAAGGATGTGCGATGTCGGGAGAACATTTTAGATATTATCGTTTAATGTTAAAGAATGTGCGTCATGAGCCTTTGACTGTTATGTTTCTGTAAAAAATAACACAAACAAATTATTTTTATTTGAATTTAAAGGTAAATGTAACAAATAAAGGTCATAACGGAAGTTTTTAAGACTTGCAGATAACACCCAAGGTGTTTCTCCGTTGAAATTCCATCTCTTTGAGTTGATTGTTTTCAAACTAAAGAGAGTGTACCTCCCTAAATTTAAATGCTAGCAGTTCGGCCCTCCTACTCCATAGTGGCGTCCATCCTTTTCGATTTTTCTTTTTGTGTTGTTTTGTCGGGAATGCCTGGTGGCTGTTTCTTTGGAATAATTAAACAAAATGAAGTTAGCGAACATTCGTAAGATAGTGAGTAATCTTTATTCTGTGACGCCAAGTAATGTGTTCTCTTGAGAGAGGAAGTAAATGAACTTTCTAGCAAATATATATACTTGCATACAAATAGCTGTGAAAGTTATCTTGAAAATGATTCACCTTGAAAAACTCCTATCGTAAGACTGTTCGTTGACTATTCAAATGTGCAGTGTTTCTGCATAATGACGCTAAATTACGTTAGCTAGAAAACCGCGTTTGTGTTTATTTTCTTTCTTATTCGCAACCAGCTGATCTTCTCACGGATTTGCTTTCAGAAAAGCGAAAGAAAAATTCGCCACGTGCAAGAATTCTCAGAAAGCAGTTTGGGCTATTTGACTATCTAGAACCACTTTCAGCTCATGTCGTACATTAGCTTAACCAGTAGGACAAGTCGATTTGCTTTTCCGAAACCTGCCCAGCGCCAAACAGATCTGGAAAGTGAAACGAGTTTAAGTGGAAATCTCAAAATCAACTAGTGCATAAGCTCGGTGCACTTCCGCGACCGCCAGAATAGCCCTGTAGCTTTTTGTTCTAACAAAGACTATCGCCCTATTAGGAGAGACTGTTTACGTTGTAGAGAAGCGAGTGTATGAACCCCCAACTGTCAGGAAACGGTCGAGTCTATATGAGCTATTGACCATTTATACCAACAGTAATATCACAATTCTCGCTCAAAACATCATCACAATATAAAAATGTTAACAAGTGGCGGTTGTCCTGGGGAACCGTCAATTTGTAACCCATCAGTTCTTAACCTATAGAAATCCATCGCCTAAAAAATCCGTCATTCTTCCATCCGTCATTTCACCACAACAGTCGTCACTTCAACCACTTTTTCGACAGTCCGCGCAGCCGTCATTTAATCAACCCGTCAGTTCGCCCACCGTCAGCTCAGCCATCAGTTCATCCGTCCGTCAGTTCGCCCACTTCTAAAAACGAGTTCCCTAGGAGAAGTTTTTTCTTCCACTTCCATGTCAGTGTATGCTATATTCCATGAGCTTTCCAGACCCCCTTTTTCTTCTGCAATTGTAAATGTGACAGTTTCCTGGAATCATCTTTCATTTTAGTTTCTATATTCCAGAGCGACATTCGTTGAGGATTACAGCAGCTTTTGGACTAATGTGCAATCCGAACCTGTTCGGGTCGCCAGGGCAGCTGTGGAACCCCCCAAGCCTTCTATTACCTCCACTACTACTGCAAGGACCACCACCACAAGCACAACGACAAGGCCAGCTCCAGTAGTGAGGTCCGAGGTACCAGCCTGGTCTTTTTCCACGACGGTGAGTAGGATGCGCGCTGATTGCAATTATAAGCGATTCTTTTATTTCTTCTCGTTTACCATTACCATTTCTTCTCTCCGTTAACATTTCTTACCATTTTTTATTTTCGTTACGTGCGTCGCGGGTGCGTCAGCTTATCGACTGGAAATCATCTCGTGGTGTGGCTCCGATATTTGAGTCCTAGACTTCTAAATTCAATTAAAAAAAATACTTCTGGTTTGTTTGTCACGGTACAAATCCATTGTATCACATGCCGTCTCCATAGTTTCAGGCTATCTCCGTAACTGGCGACAAGTCATACAGCAGTTTTGGTGATACAACGAAAATGGGGTTTGTAAAGGCCAACGAATATACTGAAATGAAAGGCGAATATTTCGGGAGGACAACCGCCTCCCTTCTTCAGTGCAGATACAAAATTTCGACGGAAAATGCCAAAACGAGGATGAAGATCAACAACCAAGAAAATCAAAAGAAAGCAGAAAATCAACAAGAAACCGATATTAAAACCAAAATTGGAAGAATTGAAAGCCTAAAAATAAGTCAGTGAGCCACTCACCAATACTTGTGAATAACAATTAGGACTGTTCTCGCTCGGTACTATCATAGTAAATAAATATATCTGTTTCGTATTTGAGTATAAGGTCCTATTAGAAGATGAACTGAGTAGTTACGTAGCCTTCTTTTCTGACGCGTCGAACTATAATCGGACGTTAAACCCGCGTTTTTTTGCCACTGCTTCGGTCTTGATTACCAGTCCTGTTTCTTTTTAAGCCGTCTTTTTTTAAGTTGATTGACATTTGATATGTTCATCGCACAGGACTGCGAACACTCTTCTCAACGAATTTCTGTAATAATAATAATAATAGATTATTGCCCATCATAATGCACAAACGTACGAAAAGACGGAGTTAATTAAATAAAGAAGAAGAAAAAAACAAAGAAAGAAATTAAAAAAAGAACCTACTGTCAACAACAATAATATAAAGAGCGCAAGAAACTTAAAAAGAAAACAACACACACTGACAGAATTTACACTGAGTAAAGCAGCTGCTGAGCTATATTAAGGCTGCACTTAAAGCTAATTTTTTTTAATTAAATGTAGAGATAGAGGAAGTGTAGGTGACGCTAAATATATAGGTCGGTCATTGAAAAAAAAAAATATCAGATGTTAGGACCGTTGGCGTCACGGAGGGAAGTGGAAGCGTAGTTACCTGGCCAAATCATATTGGACAGGAAGAACGGAAAAGAAGCTACGCGGCAAAAAGAAAACGAAAAACAAAAATAAAGCGCTCTCGCCTTTCCCGAATAACAGATATAAGTCTTACTACTCCATACTTTGAAGGCAAGCTGCTATTACTTGTCCAAGGTCGAACCCTCAGCACTTGTCTGAGTGTCACATGTCTGAGCAGGAAAACAGCTTCCACAATTCTAATTCTCCAAGTTCTTTCCAACACGAAAAGCCTTGTATTCCGGTAAATTAGTAAGTAAGTAAGTAAGTAATTTATTTATCACCCGCCATTTTGAAAAAGCGGAGTTGAAGAAAATAATAAAAACACATAAGACTCTAAACACGATGCGTTTACATAAATCCGATTGACAGATTCTCCACCACGGTCTGTCACAACCCGAGCTCTTTGCACTTTCAAGTAGGCTACGTCCCTAACTCTCTTATCTCTTGCCGCAAAGCTATTGGTACTTGTTCTATCTATGCGTTTTTCCGCGCGTATTTTATGCCATACATTTCTGAGAGTGTGTCGTGGAAACAAGAGTTTGTGTCACACACTGGACCCACAAGTTGAAAGTAGGGGAAACGCTGCTATGCCTTTTTTTTGCGGTAATTTAAAATGCCTAAAAATAAAATCTGAAAAAACGAGGTTTTTGAAGGAAGGAGATAAAACCCTAATAAACGGAACTTCAGGCGTGCACCCTTACCATTGTGTGGGAGAGCGATCCATAGCTTATGTCTACTTGCTTGATAAAGTGGCTAATTTTATTATTTGGACTTTATTATTTGTAATTTGCTGCTGAGTTTTAATGTCCCGCCAAATTTGAGCCACAAAATCGGAAATCACCTCGGCAGTTGTTTTTCAAATTCGAGCCGCAAAAGCGAGCCATACAAAAAGACTTGAGAGCCCCACGAACGACCGCGGTCTTGTCTTACAGGGTTATGCCACAAACCAAACGGTAGGCATCCCCAAGACTCGAACCAGCGACCTTTCGCTTACGATTTTGGGTGTGCTAACCAATCGGTCATAGACGGAACGACCGCTGAAACCTTCTTTTGAATCGCAAACTCTTTTTGGGAGCGCGGAAAAACACTTTTGTAAATGAATGTTCATAAATTCGATCTTTTATCCGAGATACCATTTTACCCCATCTTCCCTGGGTTTGCATAAGTCTTACGCAGTAGTTTCTGCCTGCATGTTTAGACTGCGCTCTCGGAAGTAATATGCTCGAACATTTTCTATCCGCAATAAACGGGCAATGAATCCACACACACATGCTACATCTTTGCTGAACTTCAACCCGACCTTCAACTGTTACTCTGGGAGCTGGTGGGAAAACTTAGTTGGAACTTAAGCGCTCCTCTCGCTCTGCAATTAGCTTTAAAGTCACTTTGATATTAAACCCGCTAATTTGTACGTGTTTTACTGATGTGTTTGACAGATCGTTCCTTGAAGTCGCTGAGAAAATTTAAGAGGTATTTAAATACCGCGAAGATGAGCGCTTACTTTTTCCCACAGTTTGAGGACGCATTTGTTGAAGTTCATTGGTGGGAAAGAAAGACCTGCGAAGAAAAAGATGGTTTAGAGCTGCTATAATGGTTCCTGGGAAATTTTAGCTTAGCAGTGCTGATTCTGCTTCCGGACAGGAATAAGATCAAATGTCTTGATTAAGTCCCCAAGTGAAATATTTATCAGATTTCAACCAGACTATCGGGTCTTATAGATTTTCAGACTTCACTAGATCCCGTAAGCATGTTATTGATCCCTAATAAACCACTTAAAGAGATCCAGTTGGTTATTCCTTGGTTCTGATTGGTTTATTGTATAATTCAGGTACAAAATTGCGTGGTTGTCCAACCGAATTGCTTGACCTTTGTCAAGTAATATATACAACAATTGTCGAAACCGAATTCGTACTCAAAGTAAAAGGTAAACCATTGAAGTCAACACTCGAAATAAAATTTCTAACAAAAATCCACAAATTTCGGAATGAAGCTATTACAATATCTTTCCCGGTTACATACGATCGGCATGAGCTTCGGGACTTTGGTGGATACTTGCCTTGGTGGCCTTGGGCGTTCAACCTCAAAATCAGGCGGTAAAAGGGATCGGAGAGTTGGGTGTTCAAGGAGTTTTAGTCCAAAATTTTGACACAACTTCTGCCTCCTATTAGACAGCGCATCCAGTCCAAATAAAGAAAGAAGGCCAGAGTACGGGATTTCAAACAGACTATCGGATCTTGTAGATTTTCAGTCTTCACCAGATCCCGTAAGCATTTTATTGATCCCTATTAAACCACTTAACGAGATCCAGTTGGTTATTCCTTGGTTCTTTCCACTACCCTTAAATCAAATCTCATTAGATTTGTTGTGTTTCTTTTCGCTCGTAATTTGAAACCCTTCACCACCACCTAATAGAGTAAGTACTACGGAGCCCAACTACGAACGTTGCCGACCTACGCTTTCAACCAAATGATCCTCACGACAATAATAATAATAATAATAATACAAAGCAAGAGAAAAGGCTTTCGCCTCTAAATAACTGTTAAGAAATTTTGAGTAGTAGAAATATGGGGCGAAGCGAGATCGGGTCGTTAACCCTAGGTGGATCCAAGTTTGAAATAAAGATGTCAACCCCTTGAAGAGCTATCGATGCCAAGGGCTAACTGACAAACAGACGTACGGACGAACGGAAGAACTTAAAGAAGGCAAAGGTTTCAAGTCACTAAGTTTTTTTTTTTTTTTTTTTTTTTAATCAATCAATCAAGTTTAATCCGAATAGCTAAAAGCTGGAAAAGGAATACAAATTTACAAAATACACAGACACACAAGAAACAATTTAACTAATACACTTACAAGAAATTACCAGAAATAAATGATGTAATGAAACTACGTAAAAATTGGGTAGAACATTAGCGGGATATGGGGAAAACTTATTGCCAGTATTCCTCTCGGACCGACGCACGGAAGACGGAATGGGAGGGGGGAATGGATGGGTCATCTGGGGACAACACGTTATCTTAGCTCCAGATTTGTTTGAAAGAGTATTTCTACGTACAGATAACTTAGGAATGTCAAGTTTAATGAGAGCCTCTTCGTAAGTAATATTATGATCACCCAGAATGATTCTCATGGCTCTCTTTTGGACATTTTCCAGGAGATCAGAGAGCTCTGCAGAAAGAGAAGAATGCCAGACCGGTGAAGCATATTCTAAATGAGGACGGATATAAGTTTTAAAATAACAGAGGAGGCATTTAGTATCCACACCGAAAGATTTAAGGTTGGAGAGGGATTTAATTAAAAAGTTGGTTTTACGGATAATATTGTCAACATGAGAATTCCATCTTTTAACAACCATCACAGTAGAAATTATTATATATCTTTAATTTTAGTTTTTTTTTCTTTGAAACAGTAGAGATCTTTAAAAGGGTATGGCCTACTTTTCCGTAATTCCCGGCTAAGCGAAGAGAAACTGGAAGGGCAAAGTAAGATTGCCCCGAGTTGATGGACTAGGAAGGTTCTAGGACATTGTCCTAGGCTTTAGGCCGACACAGGGTTTAAGCCGCAATATACCATACGTCTGCTAATTTCCTTAAAGTAGCCTATGTACCGACACTTTACATTCTGCACATGCACTCATTTTAGTCCTAAAAATAAATTAAAAAAATAGTATGCTGAGAAGAAATATGGGGCGAAGCGAGATCGGGTCGTTAACCCTAGGTGGATCCTACGCTTTAGGCCGAAACATAACAGAAGCCACGTTATATCACACATATGCCATTCTCTGTAAAGTAGGCATCACACATGACAGACAATCCAGGGTCTCAGAGGTTAGCATTTTCATGCCCAAGAGCGAACTCGGGCTATAGATTACATATAGTTAGGGTTTATAATTTTTCAGAGCCCCCCAAGTCCCGTTACTAAATTCCACAAGATCTACGAGGGATGCAGTGAGACAAAGGGATGTTTCGGAATCCCGACCGACTGTATTGTGGATGGGTCTTGTAGAGCAATAGCCAGCTACAGTGTCAAAGGGGATAGGTACGAGTTTGAGCTTCGAGGCTTCGTAGACAACCAAAACAATGGAGGATATGTCGCGATAGGATTTTCAAAGGATCGTTCCATGGTAAGTGGGCTTGTATCTCTATTGTCGAAGGTTTGCTGAAGAGCTAGACAGGTTTGTCCCCATAGTTCTGTAACACGATAGCGTCACTCAACGTCTAAAAGCCCTCTGCAGACGTAACACTGTATCTTCACTTTTCTCATGATATCTATTCGTGCTGAAACACGGCATGTCTGTTCCGGCGGCTCTGTGTTTGGCCGAATGCGGAACCGCTCTTTCTAATTAAAGAGGGCCTCAAAATACACTGTTTATGCTTATATTCAACTCCTCTCTTTATATCTTGAAACCAGCAATCTTTTCCTTCCTGGACATTGTCATATACAAACTAAACAAATGCACATAAACTTCCTTCATTTTGCTGCACTGAGGTGGCTAACTTCTCTGCTCAAAACTTTGATGGGATTCGGTGACGCCTGGATTCTTACGTATCAGCGAACAACACCTTGCGAATGTTTTCTGCCTCTGTTTTATTTTTGTTCTTGTCGAAAATTGGTTGCTATATAGGACAAGAACCTAGTCAGTACGGTAGTTTGGTAATTATGATAGTTCAACAATCAATCAATCAATCGTCTTTATTCTTCAGAAACATTCCTTACGATATTAACAAGAAACCGAATATTTGTTCTCTCGTCAAACGTAATTATATACAATTAGCGTCAAAAGAAAGTACTATAACCGATGAACTTGCTTGCGTTCTGATTGAGCTATATAGATTGTTGAAAATGGGGTATCCAGATATGTTGAATGTAAATAAAACAACCGCGCTGATCCGCTCTGGAGCGCGTCAATAGAGTCAATCAGCGTTGACTTCTATATTTCCTCTTTAGCAACTTACCGGCGATCTAGCTATTTGTAGAGGTAACGAAACGTGATGTGGCGCAAATCCACTCGTTTGCATCGGGAGTCGGTCGTATTTTACTCGACTCAGCATGTTTGAATGACCGAGATAGCGAGACAGTTCTGTCTCATTATTTTTTCTTAATGGGATGTCTCACTTTTTCTCAATCCCTACAAGAAAATCATTGATAATTTTGTATCTAAAGCTAATAATATTCTGATTCTGAAGAATCTGTTTCCGTTTTTCGCTAAAAAGCTAATAGTTAAGTAAGTACAGTGCTTTGTTTAATGTACGTCAATTGTTATTTGTGTTGCGAGAGCAACACTTTGGTTTTGTCCTCGTTTTTTTTTTTTTTTTTTTTTTTTTTTTCCTATGACTCCGATTTCATTTTATTCCTGGTAACTGAGAAGGGTCTAACCTGTGCGGTTTTTACGGAAAGTGTGGACCTTAGGCCGGATTGATGAATATGACATTACATTTTGGAAAGCTCCGTAGAACTCTTGCCTGGGGCCAATAAGGATGGTTTTTGCTTGTCCGCGAGCCAGAGCCTACGGTTTGCAAAGTGAAGTGGAGTTGTATAGCCTATGTCAGAGAGGACTATCTGAAGTTGTGTAGCGAACCTTTCGTTTCATCAAAAGATGTTTCTGCTTTCGAGTGGAAAGCTCCGTTCTAGCACGCAAGCAGGCAGGCACCAGTTTCAAATTGAAGATGGACTAAAATCTATAAGTGTTAAATATATGCGGCAGTTACCCGGCCCCACAGCCAACGTATCTTCTTTGAGTGATAAATAGAAAAATCTACAGAGACAAAAAAGTGGCTTTTTCCCACGGGTCCGAAAGTGCTGCCATCTATTGTTTCTGTCTATGTCTGCGACGATTTCAGCTGAGTTTATAATTTTTTTTTTTTTGCACTTTGGTTTGTGGTAGAGTAACGGTATCAGATGTGCCTCTTAAACTTTAAAAGTTCTCTCATTGCTAAAGAAACTAGAGCTTATCCTTTGCTCCTTTCTAAGTCGTGACGTTAGAAAGTTGGCCTACGGCAAAAAAGTCAACTTTTGAACTAAGACAGGTAGAATTTTTTTTTCGACGGCAATCGATAGCCATTGATGAGCTGATCAAAGTATATGTCATCCATTTTTTGGTACAAAAATTCCTTCATGAGATACACCAGTTTGAAAATTTAAAAGGGGTTGACAACTTCATAGTAAGGTACATTGAAACCAAAAATAGGCGATACCAGTTATGATTCATATAGGGGACTTTTAAGCAACAGTCGACTGTTAGCCCATAATCATCTTCGGTAATGAGGGGTTTGCAGCTTTTGCTAGTTGGTATACCTGTTATTTGTTTCCGGTGTATTCGATGGTAAGAACAATTTGGTTCCCAATGGTAAGATATGCAAGGGACTTGTAAGTAATAATCGGCTGTTATGCTACAATCATCTTCTGCGATGATGGGTTTGCAGCTTTTGCTAGCTGGTGGACCCATTATTTGTTTCCGGTTAACTTAATGTATATCACGGGAGAGGGACTTGTAAGTAGGAATCGGTTCACGAGGGGCTAGGAATTTTTGCAAATGGGTGCACATTGTTTTCGATTTATATAAATCTGACGGTAAGAAATTTTGTATCGATGGTCTATCGCTGTAACCTAGGATTTACGTAGGTTTACGCATAATGTAAAACAAGGTAGTTTCGTAATAATTAATAGTGTCATCTATAGTATTTTAATTACGGATAGCTTTCTAATGCCAACTAGATTATGTAAGATATTGTTCCAAGTTTTCATCCGTCACGATGTCTACGATTGAAAAGGATAAAGTACAACTGACTGCAAAGTAAATTTAGTCCCTTCTTCCTATATTATTTTGTTGTTGTTTTTACAACGCTGAAGAATACCTTTTGATCATATGATTAATTTTTTTAGAACATCCCGTTTAAAAAGCTTATGCTATAATCATCTTCAGCGATGAGGGGCTTGGAACTTTTGATAGCTGGTATATCCATTATTTGTTTCCGGTGAATTTGATGTCAATCACGGGAGACGGACTTGTAAGTAAGAATCGGTTCACGAGGGGCTAGAAATTTTTGAAAATTGGTGCACATTGTATTCGATTTCTGTAAATATGACAGTAAGAAATTTTGTATCAATGGTCTATCGCTATAACCTAGGATTAACTGTTTACGCAACGGGTACAAACGATACGGTAATGTAAAACAATAAGGTAATTTTGTAATAATTAATAGTGTCATCTATGGTATTTTAATCCTGAAAAGTTACGGATAGCTTTATAATATCAACTAGATTATATAAGATATTGTTCCAAGTTTTCATCCGTCACGATATCTACGATTGAAAAGGATAAAGTTCAACTTCGACGGCAATCGA
This sequence comes from Branchinecta lynchi, assembly GCA_023053575.1. Taxonomy (NCBI): domain Eukaryota; kingdom Metazoa; phylum Arthropoda; class Branchiopoda; order Anostraca; family Branchinectidae; genus Branchinecta; species Branchinecta lynchi. Next base: position 3,373,658 of record JAKZAP010000008.1, read on the forward strand.
TAGCCGCTGATGAGCTGATCAAAGTATATGACATCCATTTTTTGGTAAAAAAAAATCCTTTATGAGATACACCAGTTTGGAAGGGTTGAGAACTTCAGTAGTAAGGTACACACTGAAATCAAAAATAGGCGATACCAGTTGTGAGACATTTAGGGGACTTGTACGCGACAGGCGACTGTTAGCTCATAATCATCTTCGGCAATGAGGGGTTTGCAGCTCTCGCTAGTTGGCGTACCTGTCATTTGATGAACAATTTGGTTCCCAAATGTAAAACATGCAAGGGACTTGTAAGTAATAATCGGCTGTTATGCTACACAAATCTTCAGCGATGAGGGGTTTGCAACTTTTGCTAGTCGGTGTACCCATTATTTTTATCCGGTGAACTTGATGTCTATCACGGGAAAAGGGACTTGTCAGTAGAATCGGTGCACGGTGGGCTAGAAATTTGTGCAAATTGTTGCACATTGTATTCGATTTATATAAATCTGACGGTAAGAAAGTTTGTATCGTTGGTCTATCGCTGTAACCTAGGATTTACTGTTAACGCAACGGGTACAAACGATACTGTAATGTAAAACAAGGTAGTTTTTTAATAATTAATAGTGTCATCTATGGTATTTTAATCCTAAAAAGTTACGGATAGCTTTATAATACCAACTAGATTATATAGGATATTATTCCAAGTTTTCATCCGTCACGATGTCTACGATTGAAAAGGATAAAGTTCAACTGACTGCAAAGTCAATTTAGTCCCTTTTTCCAATATGCTTTTGTTGTGGTTAGGGCAATCGATAGCCCTTGAAGAGCTGATCAAAATATATGCCATCCATTTTTTTGAACAAAAATCCTTCATGAGATAAACCAGTTTGAAAGTTCCAAGGGGTTGACAACTTCAGGAGTAAGGTACACACTGAAACCAAAAATAGGCGATACCAGTTGTGAGACATGTAAGGGACTTGTAAGCAACAGTCGACTGTAAGCAACAGTCGACTGTTAGCTCATAATCATCTTCGGCAACGAGGAGTTTGCAGCTTTTGCTAGTTGGTATACCTGTTATTTGTCTCAGGTGTATTCGATGGTAAGAACAATTTTGTTCCCAATTGTAAGACATGCATGGGACTTGTAAGTAATAATCGGCTTTTATGCTATAATCATCTTCAGCGATGAGGGGTTTGCAACTTTTGATAGCTGGTGTATCCATTATTTGTTTCCGGTGAATTTGATGTCAATCACGGGAGACGGACTTGAAAGTAAGATGGGTTCACGAGGGGCTAGAAATTTTTGAAAATTGGTGCACATTGTATTCGATTTCTGTAAATATGACAGTAAGAAAGTTTGTATCGATGGTCTATCGCTATAACCTTGGATTAACTGTTTACGCAACGGGTACAAACGATACGGTAATGTAAAACAATAAGGTAGTTTTGTAATAATTAATAGTGTCATCTATGGTATTTTAATCCTGAAACGTTACGGATAGCCTTCTTCCGATATTGTTTTGTTGTTGGTTTTACAACGCTAAAGAACAGCTTTTGATTATGTGATTATTCTTTTTAGAACATACCGTTTTAAAAGCTTCGATAAGTTGACAATTTCAGCATTTAACCGACAGCGAAGAAACAAAACCGAAGTGTTGCTCTCGCAACACTTTAGTCGGCGAAGCCGGACAAAGGTTGCCGCAACACTTCACGTTGCCCGGGCAACGTAGGTCTAGTTATTGTTATGAAAGTTATTTGTAACAGTGTTTTTTAAGTTTATTTTAGTACTCCTCATTATATATTCTTTGAGGGAAATAAATAAATGAATGAATGAATGAATTGACAAGAACTTTTTGGCTTTTACAGCAGTTTTTCCTTTTCAAAATACACAGAAAAGATATTCCTTTTCTACTCATAAACTAGATTGAGCATTCGCTCTTGAGCTCGTAGTCGCTGTAGGCTAGTTCCGTTTCAAGTTTTTGTAATCACTGTATCTCTTCTCTTGATGAAAAAAGTTTTTTTTTACACATTTGTATTTAATGCACTTTTATTAAATTTTGTGAATTTTAAACACCGACTATTAAATTGGATGGTACCTCCCGGCACCTTCCACTTTTGTCAGTTTTTAACCTGTCTAGGATAAAATGGCGCTGTCTAGCGTCAAAAGAAAGTACTATAACCGATGAGCCTTCCGGTAGACAGGTTAAAAACTGACAAAAGTGGAAGGTTCCGGGAGGTGCCGGAAGGTGCCGGGAATGAGTGTACACCAGTGACGGAGAGTGAGTAACCCCCCGTATGCGATGTTTGGAACACCACCCATCCTCACCGGTGTCCGAAGTTGTTATTTACTGATCCTCTGACTTCTCTCTCTAGATGGGGTATGAGGATTCCCATTCATTCTTTGTAGTAGCCTATAAGGGGTAATATCTTTTAACAACCATCAAAGTAGAAATTATTATATATCTTTAATTTTAGTTTTTTTTTATTTGAAACAGTAAAGATTTGGAAGTTAGCCTAGGCTTCTGCCTTAGAACTGTATGCCTATTCCGTAGTGGTGTAATAAAGATGTATCACTGATGGCCCTGTAGCATGAATGACCTGTTCAGAAACATCGTACACTGTTTATTTGATCTGAAACATAAGTAGGATAGCACACTTAGACCCTGCAGTCGATGCGAATTTCCTCCTTCGCTCCGGAACTTTGACTCATGCAGAATATCGGTAAACCGCATGCGTAATCCGAGGGGTTACTCACTCACTGACATTTGGTGCACACCCTTTTCCGGCACCGGGCACTTGGTATACACCAAAATCGACGGACTGCGTGTTTAACGTTTATAGTGGTGAATGGTGGACTAAAGGATTACGTAAAGAAATAAAAAGCTAATTTGTTTCGATTTATTTCGACTGCCTTTTCATTTTCTCACCGATTTACTCCACAGGGAGATGATAGCGTTACTGAGTGTGTCTACAGACTGGGACAGGCCCAGCCAATTGCTGTTTATAACTCGAAGAACGTTGGAAGATCGAATTCAAGGCTCACTTCACAGGTGAGGCTTCTTGTACTTATTCTATCCTGTGTATTTATTTACTGTTTATTATGAACACAAGTCTGACAAAAGTGATAATTCTTTTATCAGCATGCTGTTGAAAGGATGGGCGAGATTCGAGATCTCTCTCCTAACACTAGTGTTGGGCGATATTTGGATTTTTCGATATATCGATATATCGATATTTTCACGTTCGATATTCGATAATCGATATTTCTTTAGTATGTCTCGCTATAGGATATGTCTCGTTTCGCCCAAATTTACTAAAGAAATTGTCGTTAAGTAGCATCTTGCATCATCTCAAACTCTGGATAAATAAGAACTGAATTACGGAAAACATATTGCTCCTATTATGGATATGTAAATGTAGGTTATGTTGGATTATTTACAATAATTATAAGTGAAAAAATATCGTTTTCGATATCGATATTTATGTTTCGATATCGATATCTCGTCCGATATATCGATATATCGTTATCGATATCGAATATCGTCCAACACTACCTAACACCATTTCAAGAGGATGGGGGTGGCGAGATTTAGTGAAACTAAGGTTCCTGGGGTGTGGTCTAGAGACAATCGGACACCGTAAGTGCTCACTAGTCCCAGGACCAGTCAGGGAACCAGACATAAGAGGCAAGGGAAAGCCTCAGGGACTATAGTTCAGCCGCAGTCAGTCAAGAAATCCCTCATCAATCTGGTTCACACATCCTAGTGAAGCTGGAATTACGACGGCATGGTTTCCCACTTAATGTTTTTTTTTCTTTGCTTTCTCCTTCATTTCTTTTTGTTCTTCCTTTTTCAGTTTTCTTCTCTTTTTCGAAAAGCATGTGAAAATTGGTGTAAAGTGAAGTGTCTTTTTTACTGCAACCACAGGCCCATACCCCTACCCCCCCCCCCTAAAAGGGAGGTTTAAAGGTGAAACAGAACTGTCTTGGCTCCAAAAACACTTTGAATGAAATACATCAAAGCCTGACTTAAGATTAGTACAGCAGCTAACTCGAGCTGGGAGATGAAGACTGAGTGACCTATGTCACGATGCCGGGGTATTCATGATGGTGGAAAACCGAAGAGATATCTAGAAAGTAGGTCGTAGAGGGAAATAAACCGGAGGACTTTTGCAAGTAGGGATGTCTCCATAACAATAAACTTGTGGCATTAGAATACATAAGATAAACTTGACAAGAAGTTAGCATAGTCCTGGGTTGGCGGAAATGGGTCTGCGTAAAATATCAGAGTAGAGCGTGATTTAAATTAGTGAAACGTTGGTGAGCATCCTGTGTTAGTCGTACATGATAAAGAGCGTGTTCTAACCTACTTACCATAGTTACTACGCGTGACGTCACGAATTCTGGCTTTTTGCCGTCAAGGCCTGGTCAAGACTGGAACGATTTTTCTATTTTCCAGCAGGATCTCACGCCAGGGGTGAATCCGACCAATCACGTTACAGGGATGCGTAGTTACTACGCTCCCGAGCATGGTAAGCAAATAGTAACTATTAGTTACTATTCCGACAAGGTTGGAACGGTCAGCGTAGTAACTTTTCGTAAGGATGGAACGGAAATAGTAACTAATAGTAACTATTGTTAGAAGGGTGGAACACGCTCAAAATAATGACTTCGGTATTCCTGACAACAAACCTGTAACATCCAAAAAACATATTTACACAGGTAGCCATATTGTAGTAGAGAAGTGTGCAGTACCGGGCTACTAGTATTTACTTCATCGGCCATCAGGGGATACCCACCCCCGGGCTCTGGTATACAACCTTTCCATGAACTGGACACTTGTTGTACACCGGAATCGAGGGTAGGCAACCCCTCGCGTATAATTCTGTTGGAAAAACGGTGCTACTCTCTGCTCTTGGTTGTCAAGCATTCTGGGTCTAAAAAAAAAAAAAAAAAAAAAATCGATTTCAGGCCAATAAAAGTGAATCAAATAATGATTTCTTTCTTTAGTCTGTGGGTGGGTTGTACACCTTTGCTCCTCTTAAATATAGTGGACTACTAGCGTTTAGCTGATAGAACCATATAAGCGTGTTAGGAGAACACCGTTTTTCTCTTCTCTGCGTGCAAACCAATGGGGAAAATGCTCGGTGTTTCGGATTTTTTTTTTAGTGTTAAAGTGGTTGGCCAAAATAAACGTATGTTATAAGGGTTTAATATGTTGCCAGTCCATGCCTGCTATGTAGTATTACTATTTGATATACTTTCGACATCGAGGTTGATATCGGATTGTAACAACGAGACGGCCATTGAAAATAACCTGTTCGAGCCGAAGGCGAGGCAGGTTATGAAACATATCCGCCGAGCGCAGCGAGGTTGATATTTTAAATGGCCTTTGAGCTAGTTATTCCGATATCAACTTATAACATAATTTTTTGTTTTCGTTGGTATCTTCTTTGGTAGTATTTATTTGCTATTTTTATAGGGATTTTTTTTTAGTGTATATACCCACTTCCATTTGGGATTTGCTTTGCACACATAGAATCCGCTAACAGTGATAGTGTATTACTGTAGAAATGTGAAAATGACTACTGTTGTGACCCGGGCGTTTCTGTCTATAACAATACAATCCTTATCCAACACCATCTTTTTCATATGTGGCGAAACAGATGCCATCTTAGTGGCGTGCTCTTACAGAGATATAATTAATCAAGCTTAAATCGGTGTTGCCGATGGTCGCAGAATTCTGCGAGTTTACCTACAATTTCGTTTCTTCGACAAAGCGAGCCAGAATTGTGCGACCGGTTCCTTACCAGTAAATACAAAATGAAGAATAGAAGTTGAGGAATATAATTATGAAGATGTAAAGCTAGATTTCTCGTTAATAGCTGGTGCAAAGAAAATAGTTTCACAGACGCCAGAATGTCACTGGGTTTTGCAGCCGAAAGTCACTCCGTCAGAAGAAAGTGGCAACCAGATGCCAAGGCCTTTGAAGTGATAGAAAACACGTGGATTGTTTAAAAAATTAGAGCAAAATCAAGAAACAAGAGCTGGAAGCTCATATGGCACTTGCAAGGCTGGGTCAGAGGATGAAAGCAAGAATTCGTGGGTTTGTTGTGATCATTTGTAATCAGAACTCTTGAAGCAAAAATTATGACGAGCTCATCGGGAGCACGAAAACGTATATTTGTGCTCAAAAGTATTGTTTTTATCAATTATAAGCAAAACCCTTGAGGCAAAAATCATCATCGGCTCATCGAGATCAATAAAATGTAGCTTTTGCTTAAAAGTATTTCTTGAGCTTTGCGGTTAGGATTAGTACTTTAAGGGATGGTCGGACCTGGGAACGGACGATTTTCGAAGCCAATCTTGTCAAGTGTCTAATTTCCAAGCCAAGTTTCATCGTCCTAGCACATCTGGACGTACCTTGATTCGCGATCCCCGAAATTCTGGATCCCCCTCCAACTCCCCCCACAATGCCCGAACCCGGGCCGGTTCTGTCACTGATGTATCTGGGGCGTGTGCTTGTTCTCCCAACCAAGTTTCATCCCAATCGCTCCACTCTAAGCGTGTCACAAGATTTCCGGTTCTTCCCTCTACCTCCCCCGAACATTCATCCGGTCTCATCCGGACTTTAAATAGGACATTTGAGACATGAGGTCTTTCCAAATATCAAGTTTCATTATCCGATCACCCGTTCAAAAGGTATACATACCTCAAGATTCAGGATTCTTCCTCCCTCCACTCCCCCTACGATGGTCGGATCAGGGAACTGACTATTTCTAAGCTAATCATGTCAAGTCTTTAGTTTTCAAGCTAAGTTTCATCGTCCTAGTACGTCTGGAAGTACCTTAGCTTGTGATAACCGGAATTCCCCCCCCTCTAACTCCCCACAGTGCCCGAATCTTGTCCGGTTCAGTCACTGATGTACATAGGGCTTGTGTTTGTTCTTCCCACCAAGTTTCATTCCGATCGCTCCACTCTAAGCGTGTCACAAGGTTTCCGGATCCCCCCACCGATCCCCCAACCTTCATCGAATCCGGACTGAACTTGAAAAGGGACATCCGAGACGTGTGGTCTGTCTACATATCAAGTTTCATTATGATCCGATCAACCCTTCGGAAGTTAAACATACCTCGAGATTCCAAATTCCCCTTCCCTCGACTCCCCCCTCGATGGTCGGATCGTGAAGTTGACTATTTCCAGGCTAATCTGGTCTGGTCCCTGATTTGCCTGCCAAGTTTCATAGTCATAGCCAACCTAGAGATAAGTTAAATATAAGGTTTGAAGCCAAGCTGACCATTCATTACGAAATAAATAGAAAACCGTGATTTTCGGGTTTTTTTCTTGATCAGCTAATTATCCCTCTAGGATGATGTGCGAGGGATAAATATAAATTCGGATATTTCGGTTGCACTTCCGGCAAACCGTCCTCAGCGAAAAACAAAACAAAACTAAATAATAAAATCCACCACAATCACGTTTTTAGTTACGTCTCGTCTTGTTGTCTGTTGGTTCCGCATCGTTCTCCTGTTGTGATTGTGGTGGATTTTATGATTTAGTTTTGTTTTGTTTTTCGCTGAGGACGGTTTGCCGGAAGTGCTACCGAAATATCCGAATTTATATTTATCCCTCGCACATCATCCTAGAGGGATAATTAGCTGATCAAGAAAAAACGCCGAAACTCACGGTTTTCTATTTCTTTAGAGATAAGTTAACTCTGTATCAGCGGAATTCCGGAACCCCCTTCAACTCCCCCCAAAGTGCACGAATCCGGTCCGGTTCCGTCAATGGTGTACCTAGGGCTTGTGCTTGTTCCTCCGACCAAGTTTCATCCCGATCGCTCCACTCTAAGCGTGTCATATGATTTCCAGTTCCCCCTCCGCCCCCCCCCCCCCCCCCAAATTCATCGGGTTCGGTCCGGACTTGAAATGGGACATTTGAGACATAACGTCTTTCCAAATATCAAATTTCATCACCCGTTCGAAAGTTATGCATGCCACTAAATTCCGGATTCCGGCTCCCCTCCCACCCCCTACGATGGTCGGATCGGGCGCCCATAATACGCCTGCCAAGTTTCATCGTCCTAGCGTATCTGGAATTACCCTAACTCGCAAACAACGGACTAACCGACCGACAGACAGACCGACAGACCGACGGAAAAGGGATCGGTATATGGCCGGAAGGCAAGTGCCATAAAAAGACAGTGGTAATTGCTACCTTTTGGAAAGCAAAGGAGAGGAAGATGTTGTTTCAGTTGACAAGTTGTGTTTTCAGCGGAAATGTGATTGTAACAAGGTATGACCCAGGTTGGTTGACTATACGAAAGCAAATTTTTTTGTGTGTTTCGAAATTTTTTTTCTGTGACTTTTTCAACCTTTTTTCTCTTTAATTTTTTTTCTGACAGTGATGTCTTTTACTAATTTTTCGGATGCCAAGCTCTACTTTTCCGTATTTGAGGAAAAGTACTCGATGAACTTCTGCGGAGGTTGGTACAGCCTCGTATCAACCTCTTTGGAGGCTGATCAGCCTCCACAAAACTCATTACATACATGTATCAGCCTCCACAAAACTCATTACTCGAGAAAAGTTATGATAGGATATGTAACAAGAACAAAGGTGTCGATGGGATCCCAACAATCTAATATTTGACTCAGACAATAGGGTCCTTGTCTTCGCCAGATCCAGTCTTGGACAGGCTAATTATCAGAGAAAACCAAGTTCAGATATACCTCTATAAGCCATATCTATTTTGACGATACTGACCGAGACTTCCTGCTTTACTTCTACCAAGTTTCCGGTTTCACCCGATTTCCGAGCAAACTACTAAGCAAAAATATGTATAATATATTACATGTCCGGGTAAAAAACGATTGTCACATACCGACTCAGCCTCTCTTCTTACCCCTTAATCTGCCATCTGATCGAACTTTTGCTTTTAACAAATTTTACGGTTTTGACCGGATTCCGGGCGAACTAGTTGTCCGGCGAGAAAATGATTTTCACCGTCGTGTTCAGCATGTCTTTTTACCCATAAATCGAACATTTAATCAACTTCAAATTAAACTATTACTTTTAACCAACTTTCCGGTTTTCGGGGATTCTGGACTAACTACTTCTTCGGCGAGAAAATTGTTTTCACCATCGTGTCCAGCATGTCTTCTTACCCCTAAATCGACCATTTAATCAACTTCAAATAAAACTTTTACTTTTAACCAACTTTCCGGTTTGTACCGGATTCCGGACGAACTACTTGTCCGGCGAGAAAATCGTTTTCACTATCGTGCTCAGCATGCCTTCTTACTCCATAATCGACTATCACATTAACTGTTTAAAAACATTTTGTTTGTCCATTAATTTGAACCCCCTCCCCCACCCCTAAATGTGGAGCTACATAGCCCATCTACCAACTTGACCTTACCCTTGACCCAATTGATTCCCACGCCAAGTTTCACCAAAATATCTCATTCCCTTCGAGAGTTATCGTGCGATGTCATAGGTATCCCTCCACTTGCGTTTTGGGATCCCAAAAAAGCCCAAGGACCATGGCAAAAGAAAACAACAGACAAAACCTTAACCACCTTCCAGATTCAAACCACTCTAAAATAAACTCTTGGCGCTTCATTCACGACAAGAGAAGAAGTGTGGACCAGTAGGCTACTATTTGTATAATTTTAGTATTTTTTCAGAATGCCATAAAGAAGATTATCTGTTGTTTACTTGCTTACGGATTTGATTGCCTTGGCTTAAAACAGTCTCGTGAAAAACACCGCATGTGTGAGAAAGAAATTTTATATGTGTTCCTATCAGTACGGTGTTATCAAGAATCGTTCGAACCTAAGTTACATAACATACTTACATCAATCTGTGAAGTGTTTGTATAGCAGTTACAGACGGATTTGTAGAGCCACGGAGTCTATAGCTGTGGACCGAAGTTCAATGACACTCATTTGTTTACTTCTGGGGAATTTTTTGTTTTTATTTTCGATTTTTCTGAAAACCCATTGTCACTGTGAATGCACATTTTTAAGGAACTCTCGGCTACCGATCGAAGTGCTATAGTGCGATCCTAGTGTCTGTTCGTCGGTTGTTCGGACGGTTGTTTGGAAGTTCGGGTACCTCTGCATAGAACTTGGCAGGCATGGATCGACCCGAGTTGATGCTCCTAAAAAATGTAGTTTTCTGAGTCCGACCTTCAATGAGTGGAAGAGGGAGGGGGTTGTTATTATCTACTCCTTTACAAGATTAAAGCAAGGGGTTACTCACTCCTGAAACCTGTGTATACCAGGTGCTGGAGACGGAAGATGCCGGGAATGAGCGTAAACCGGGTGTCGGAGAGTGAGTATCTCCTCGGATTCAAGCTCGTATAAAAACACACCGCTCCCTAGAAATAACTAGCTCTCCTTTGCTGATGCATCACTTTCGATCATTGCCAAAAAACGATATGCCGGGTTGTAAATCGCGAAGTCCAAATATAACTTGTCAAAAGTGACACAGATTTTGGACCTTAAACCCGAAGTGAACCGCTTATCATGTCTCATGTTTTATTTAGTTTTTTTTTCTTATGTTATTAAAATTACGAAAGCAGCACATGATAAAGCTGTGCTCTTGCGTTTTGGTTTTAACTCTCCTTGTATTTCTAGGCTGGCCTCACGCTCCTATCCCAGTCCTTCGAGGATGGTCATATCTATTGCCGATTCGAACGCGACCAGGTTATTGCGATTGATGGGTATAACTGGGACCTGAAAAATAAGCATCATATTCTCGTCGCCAGAGGCGATACTTCGGGAGGTAAGTCTCTTCCCAGGTTTTGTGTTCGAGGGGGTGCTCACTCCCAAAATAGCTGTAGGGTCAGTGCCCGGTCCCCAGCCTATGCCCATTGAGTGATTCCCACCAAGTGAGTGTCCCCTCGCTTCCGCTTCCCGTGTTCCAGTTCATGGACATCCTGATAAAAAATTTATCTCAAAATAGTACTATGAAGTAGTACGACAAAGTAGCATCCAGTACTAACGATGCTACTACATGCTACTATATGGTATTATTAGCAAGACTGGATGCTACTATGGCAAGACAGGAAGCTACTGGATACTACTACATAAGACTGGACCAGTCTGAGGCACATTAAATGTATTCTTTGCTATTACATTGTATTACATGCAACTTTTTCGTACTACTACCATACTACTACGCAGGCTACAATATTTGTCATCGAGATAAAACGAGATACCACTCGTTACAGCTTAGAAAGCCAATTTTCGCACCACTTGTCGGATTCCGCAACTGTCCGATCCAATCCGACAAAATCGCTTCACCGCATGATTGGCGATCGAAAGACGATCAAAAAGTACCAGAAAATGTATTCCTTTAGCCCAAGCTGACAACTGATCACACTTGTTGCTCAAGCTTACTCGCAGGTTCGTTTTTGGGATCCCAAAACGTAAGTGGAGGGATACCTATGACATCGCAAAAGTTGTCCGTCTGTCCGTCCGTCCGTCCGTCTGTCAGCACGATAACTCTCGAAGGGAATGAGATATTTTGATGAAACTTGGTGTGAGGACTCTTCGAGTCAAGGGATAGGTCGAGTTCGTAGATGGGCCCGATAGCTGCATATTTAGGGGAGGGGGAGGAGTTTCAAATTAAGGGGCAATTCTTTTGTTTGAAGAGCTAATGAGATAGTTGATTATGGGGTAAGACGACATGCTGAACTCGAATATGAAAACCATTTTCTCGCCGGACAATTAGTTCACCCCGAATCCGGCTAACACCGGAAATTTTTTTAAAAGTAAAAAGTTTTCATCTGAAGTTGATTATGGAGATAGGAAAGATGCTGAATCTGTTTTTGAACTTCAATTTTTTGCAAGACAAGTAGTTCGCCCGGAATCCGGCTGAAACCGGAAATTTGGCAGAAGTAAGGCAGGAACTTTCGTCAAAGTAGACATGACGCAGGCTATAGGGGTAAACTCACATGCTGAATCCATATTTGAACTTCGTCTTCTCCGATGATTACCACTGGACCGCTACAAGACCCGATTATCTGTAAATATTAAATTTTTGGGATCCCATCGAAACCTTTGATCTTGTTCTAGCCTGAACCTGAAGAGGACCCATGGCAAGAAGGCTGAAATATCGGTTGAATAAATGTCAGCTGGCTTTTTCCGTTTGGTGCCATCGAATACTTTCAAAAAATGGATGACATAACATTTTTTAAATCAGATGTATCCATCTTTTTCTGTTTCCACCGCTGCGTAATTCAGTTCAGTTCAGTTTTATTAAAATCAAAATAAAGGAACAAAATAAATTTCGACCCCTACAAAGCTCCATGGCCCGATTTCCCCTGATTCCCGCCCGATTCGCGTGGAGACTATTTTTTCGCCACGTAGCTTAGGACTCCGAACATAGAAGAAAATCGTCTTATTCTTGACGAAAATGGTCCCCTTCTCACGCCATCTTAGCGATAGGAGAAGAGAAAGAAATAGAAAACCGTGATTTTCGTTTTTTTTTTATCAGCTAGTTTTGAGGACGGTTTGCAGGAAGTGCAACCGAAATGCCCGAATTTTTATTTTACCCTTGCACATCATCTTTGAGAGATAACTAGCTGATCAATAAAAAAAAACACGAAAATCACTATTTCTATTTCTTTCGTAAGGAATGGTCAGCTTGGCTTCAAACCTTATATTGGAGAAGAGAAGTACTGGGGGGGGGGGTCTGCTGATAAATGATATCGGGATTTTAATTATGCCCTAGCCCGGAAGTAACGAATTGGTCGTAACATCTGGCGGAGCACATATTAGTTTAAATGACTTGCCACTCCAAGCAACATTTTATTTGTTTTCTTAAAGGATGTAATCCGAAAAAGAACTCGACGACTGTTTGGTTCTATTGTCAGCATGTTAGACAGCGTCCATTCAGTGATTTTAAGGACATGGAAGAGCTTAAATTAAAGTACAAATCTTCTGTTTCTTGACCGTTGCAAAATGACGTTCAGAAATGTACAAAATGTCTTGTTTTCGCTTTAGATTCTATTTTTGTTTGCGAAAGTCCTGGAGTTACGGAAATGTTTGTAACTAGAAAGTTGGCCGTCTGTTTTTATTAGTGTTGTAATAAGGTCTATTTTAGACTGAATTGAAGCTTTTGCTTGAAATTTGACGTAATATATTTATATTACAGTTATAGACTGAGACATGAAGATTTGGAAGAGTATTTAAAAGTACTTATTGTGTAATTTTCAGTTAGGTTCAATCAAAATTGAATTTGGGTAGACTGCCGCAGGTAGGCGCCACAGTATTTTAGGAGCCGTCACATTCGCGCTCCCCTGATTTTGAATTATTTATTATTATTAACTTTTTAATCCAGCTTTCGCCATAAACTAACACACAAATAACAAAAAACAACACTATGGTACAACATCAATGTGTTTCCAGCAGATACCTCCAAACTGGCATATTGTGGAAATGGGGTTTGCTGTCAGGAGAATAAGACAGTTCTCCAACCGCCATAACCTTACAACCAAGGAGGACCGGGCTTTTCGAGCAAGTGTTTAGCAAAACTGCAGCAATGGTTCTGGACAAATGCCTGACTTATGCTCTCTCCAGCCGGCAGACAAATCAGACGCCTAAAAATTGTCTTTTAACAAGCCTCCACATTACAGTATGACCTGTTAGTGTAACGAAAACATAAAGCTATCGCAAAAACTGGTAGCAATACGTCTTAAACAGCCTAATCTTAATTGCACTGTTTACAAAACAACCATCCAAGGGCGTCACGACTGGGGGGGGGGGGGGAAGGTAAAATTCGGTAAAAAATAACCGGGTCAGCGCGTGCCACGATTTTTCTTCTAAACAGTTGATTTTTTTCATGAAAACAGTCGTTTTTCTGCTGAAACAGTCGGTAAAAATTACCAGCCAGTCTGTAAATGCCCCCCCCCCCCTTCCGAACATTTTTGCTAATAACACCTCTGCATCCATCTATTATGTATTAGCGCTGTAATAAAGTCTATTTTTTGGATTGAATTTAAGTTTGAGCTTTTAATTTAGTGTTATAATATTTTTAGCATTATGTTTCAGGGCGTGTTAGACAGAATCGTGAAAATTTGGAAGGGTATTTAAAAGTACATTTTCGTCTAGTTTAATCAAAATTAAATTTGTACTTTTTTGTACACCACAGTGTTTTCGGAGCCGTTACTTTCGCGGTCCCTGATCTGGCGTTGACAGAGGTTCAAGTTGCAAATCGGCATCGTCCAAAATTTTTTGTCAGAAATCATCCCATTGATCCATGAGGCAGAGCTGACGTCATCGAAAGCATTGTTTCGTTTCAAGTTGTTTGTTCAACCGCATGTTTCCTTAGCTGTGGTGTAATGCAAGTTTTCTCTTTTTGTCAAATTGATATACTGAAAAAATAGCTAGGGAGTCTCAGTAACTCTATTACTGAGTAATTGTGGTTGGTTGCAGAGTGCATTTGAGCATAAAATTCCTCATTTGTCAGTTTCCGTTGTATTCAAATCCAAACCTTGATACGCGGTGTCTTACGTTTTATCGTCTTAGTGGACCATGAAAACTCAGGCGTGTGAACGAGTAAAGGCGCTTTTCGTTTCGGCATTTTTCCGCTTCCCCAATGTCACTCGGTGAAGCACGCATGTCGTTAAAAGTAAGAAAAAGAAAGAAAAAAAGTGTCTTTGGTAACGAGGGGTGACAATTCTGAAGAGGGGCCTTGGAATTTGTTATGGTTACGTCATATGATCGTGTCCATTGAGTGTAGGCTTGGGATTTATGTGTGGATACCTGCAAAACCTAAGCTAACACCAAAAACGATGATGCTCTTTTCTTCTATCAATTTTAGCTTAGTCGAAGAACAAGGCTCCGCTTTTTATGTATACCATTATATAAAGACAAATAATATAATAATCCAAAGATATATTTGGATATGTAATAATATATAATATTTGGATATGTAGCAGAGCTATATAATCTGCAGTGGCACACTAACACTGATTTACATTTTACGTGTTTATGCTCGAGACTATTTTTTTAATTCTTGTAATGATTGAATATCTTTATTAACTTCTATATCAAACAAAAAGAATACAAACACACATTTAACTAAACCCTAAAAAAAAAAAAAATTTCACTCTAAGAAGCCCTTGGCCTATGCATAGTTTTTTTCACCTTTCACCGACAACCTCCTCCTGCCTCCACATAATTTACCCACTCCATTCCCCTTCCCCCCCCCTCCCCACCCGATTCTAAGTCTGTCCAGGAATAATGTCAATATTTTAATTTTGAATTATTTCTGTTAATTTTTTGTTTAAATTTTAATGTTTTTAAAGAATTGTTTTAAAAGTTTTTTTCATTGTTTACGGTGTTTGATGTGCCTTCGCCGTTTCATGTGTTGTTTTGGGATCCCAAAACGTAAGTGGCGGGATACCTATGACATCGCAAAAGCTGTCCGTCCGTCCGTCTGTGCGCACCCCCCTGGATACGGCCTTGCTTAAAACTCTTGTATCATACTTATCAATTAATCTCAATGCTTTATTTTGCTGAATCTTCACTCGTTTGAAATTGCACATAAAATTACTAGCTCAAATCATGCATCCATAATTTAATATATATTTATAATTTTGCTCTAAATTCAGAACAGATGTACTTTGTATCTACTTTACCGTGGATCGCCCCCTTTTCGTTTCTCCAGACAGCTCTGGGTTTAATAGGTAATCTTGGGATCCGAAAATGGCACTTTTATCGTCAGTGTTTCCACAAAATTTCGCCTGCTGTGCATTTCGCAGTCTTCTGGGTCTTCTCTAGTTAGACCAAGGGTGCGTCATTTAGTTGGCGTTTGAGGCTTGGAATTTTGGGGAGCTTGAACCATGTTAAAACCTAGAATTTTCATGGGAAGTAGTTGAATGTTGCCAGAAAAAAGGCGGATTAAACAAATTTCGCCTGCAGCGCCTTAATTAATCCCTCCCCAGACGTTGTCGCTATGCAGCAACGTCGTTTTTCTGATAATTTCAAGTCCTATTGGCAAAACTGGAAAGCTCCTCGAAAGGTAAAATGCTAGTGATGGCGTTTCCGTAAAAAAAAAAAAAGCGGAAAAACGCGCCTATTTTTCTCTTTATACTTGTTTATGTATACTCTGCAACTTTTTACGTTGTAGCTTCGTGATGGCAACTCGTTGTTTTTAGATTTTTCATAATTCAGTTAAAATCATGTACAAATTCGGTCAACTTTACCAGGTCCCCCCCCCCCCCCCCCCCCCCCCCCCCCCCCAATGAAGAAAGGCTCGGGACGCCCCTACTGCAGCAACACTTTCATATTAAATATATCCTTAAAAACCTTTAAATTACAACTCCTTCTTATATCACTTCTAAATACCATATTGACACCTCTTCCCTCTAGTAGTAAATTCCACATGCTTCCCCATTTTCCTTTTTCACTAAACTTGCATTCAAGATACATCCATTCCTCCTTCACCTTCAAGTTTCTCACACCCTAGGTAAACACTGCACCATCTTTAGTTTTTCCTTCTTTTCTGAATACACCTCCACTGTGTTATCCGAATTCAACTCCAGTTTTGGTAACACTTGAATAATCTTCTAAATTAATCAACTTTGAAGTTTTTCCGGGCTTAGAGCGACCAGAACTACATCGTCAGCAAACAGAAGGACACACAATTTAAAAAGATTTTGAGCTCCTCGTCCCTCCATATAGGCTACCCTTCAATGTCATTTAAAAATGGCGGAAGAGCTTTGGTGATAGCGTACAACACTGTTTTACTCCAATAAACGATCTTGCACTCCTTGAGAATTGTCCCGTCACCCCGTTCGTATTATAATGTCATATTTACCGATTTTCGAATAAAAGATATCAGATTTTTTTTAAGAGATGAGAAGCCCCTTGTAGTCATCGGTATTTTAATTATGCAATTCTGTTTTTTGTTTTGTATATATTATTATTTTACCATTAAATCAGTGTGTGAATGCAGTTCGGTTAGTGACGTGCTCTTGCTATGTACATATGAAATAACTAAACCTTTGGAACCGTACTCGTTTGATTTTTTGTCACACTTTGGTTTTGTTTGTTTATTTTGTCTCTGTTTATCTTTCAGGGGCTACATAAGTAAAAAAATAAAATCAAGCTACGATAAAGACTAACACAAAAATTATAAAACATGATTATAAAACTGATGAAACGCACAAACTGATATGAAGCAACCCATATATAGCACTGTCCTAAACGGGGGGTGGGGGTCAACCGAGGGGCCACCGACTCTCGATTTTTGGTGCACACCAGTTGGCCTCTCAACAGGAGAAACACAAATGATGTTGTGTGTCGGAGGACGGAACTCAATTGACTGGATCATTTTTGAAGAAGGAATTCGAATAATTGACTAATAGCCTTTGGATGACGCCTGCAATTAAGCAGGGAAGATGAGACTTTTTCTTCAACTATAAATTATAATGATCGCAATAGTTACAAGCTGGTTTAGGATAATTAACCATTGTAAGAAAATATTTTTTAGAGGGATTATTCAGTTCATCGACTCTTGATACTGCGAATGTCATTGGTGTCGCGGCGCAACTGCTATTTACTGAAATTCATAAGTTTCTTGATCTATCACGGATTGCATAACCACAAGCTTTTCTTTAATTTCTGGTAAAACTAGCACATACACTAAGTAAGTTCGCCTATATACTTGTTCTTAAAAACCATGGGCAGACGGATCTTTTTGGTTTTCCGTCAGTAATGAAACTTACAAAATAAATATTAACTCGTGTCAACAATTTTTAAAGTTATACTCACTTAATTCAGGTTTAATTTTTATTTTTGTCGAGTCAAAACTAATAAGAAATTAAGCATAACTTTGGATCGTGTGATCGGATTCCAGTGAAGTTTTTGTAATTGAACAGAGGACATGCCTTTGATGTTCTTTTTCATGTCCTAACCGGATCCGACAATTGTTGGGGGGGGGAGGGGCTGGAAAATAGGTGATCCGCTTAGACTAGAAAGATCGGGATGGAACTTGGTGGGAATAAACAACAAATGCTCTAGATAAATTATTTATATAATTGGATTGGATCCGGACACTGTGGGGGTAGTTAGAGGGGGGGGGGATTCCGGTGATCGCAAGTTAAGGTTCTTCCAGATGTGCTAGGACGATGGAACTTGGCTGGAAAAATTATAGATTCGACAAGATTAGCTTAGAAGTCATCACTTCCAAAATCCGACCGTTCCTTAAAGTACTAACCTTAAACGCAAAGTAAAAGTAAGTACTTTTTAGCAAACTATACATTTTAGTGCTCCGCATGAGCCCATGATCATTTTTGCCTTAGGAGTTTGGCTCACAAATGCTCCCTTAAAGTGCGTATCTTAACCAAAAAGTGAAAAAAAAATCCTTTAACCAAACGATATATATTAATGACCCCAAGGGCCTATTATCGTTTTGTCGCTTACAGACGAATTTCTAGCACCTTTAAAGTGCGCATCATTACTACAAAGTTAAAAAATATGAAACTTGGTAGGCATATAGGGGACCCGAACAGATTAAGCTGGAAATGGTCATTTCTTGAGCCAAGCATCGTGGGGGGAGTGGGTGGAGGGGTAATCGGGAATCTCGTGGTATTTTTTAACTTTTGAACGGCTAATCGGATAAAAATTAATTTTTGGAAAGACCTGATGTCTCAGACGATCACCAGTTCCGGTGACTTTGGGTGGGGTGGAGGGTGAACCGGAAATCTTGGGAAACGCTGAGAGCGGAGAATCGAGATGAAACTTAGTGGGAAGGGCAAGTGCGAGTCCTAGATACTAACTCGTTCTTTGATAATAGTTGATCTAGAAAAAAAAATTGCGCGAAGTTTTGGTAGTATTGTTTGCCTAAGAGATTATCTGTCTAAGAAGCGACTGGCAAAGATTTATAGTAGTGTAGTTTTACCACATGTTTTACTGGGTTCTCTTTTTTTGCCATATTTTTCTAAAGGTAATTTAACTTCCCTGAAAACAACTTTTTTTAAATTTGTGAAATTTTTATGTCGTTCTCGAAATTTGAATCCTCTTCTTTGATGATGAAAGATTATAATATGAAAAATCCGGTTGAAATCCTGAAGCAGAAACACGATAAGTTCATGATTAAGCTTGATAGCCTAAAGCATAACCTGGGTCAAGGTTTGAAATAGACTGCGTCTGTTAGTATGATATGTTCTTTTTTATTTGTTTTTTTTTCAAAATTTGTTGAGCATTTGATTGTGCAAGTGTTGGACCACGTTTAATGTATTTTTTGGCCGTGTTGTATTCTTATTTCTCTTTCATACTCGCCAGCTTTGGCGGTCAGAAATAAATGAAATGAAATGAAATGAAATACAACATTGACTGGACCGGATTTGGGCACTCGGGGGGGGGGGGGGGGGGCTTCTGGTGATCTCGCGAGTTCGGTAGCTCCTGATGTACTAAGACGATGAAGCTTGGCTGGCATATCAGGATCTCGAACAATCTAAATACTCCTTGAGCCCGCAAGCTGACTGTGAAACATATATTCAAACAATGCATAAAACGGATACGTCAGCTAGATGCGAAGAATGAACCTGCAATTCTTCCCCGCGTTGTCCCTGAAGTTCGACAGCCTGACGAGGACCCTTGCCGAGAAGGGCCGCAATATCGCTCCCAAAGCATCGTAGCTGACATATCCGTGTTATGAAGTGTATGAGTTTATGTCGAAGAAACTAACTTGAGAATAGTCGTTTGCACGATCCGAACATCGTGAGGGGGAGTGGAGGCACGGGGAATCCGGAATCTAGTGGCATTCATAACTTTTGAATGGGCGATTGGATTTGAATGAAACTTGGCAAGTGGAAAGAGCTGTCGTCTCAGATGTTCCATCCGGACCGGATCCGATGCTTGGAGGAGACACCGGAATTTTCATGAAGCGCTTAGCGTCGAGGGGTCAGGGTGGAATATTTGGTGGGAAGAGCAACCGTAGATGCGTTCTTGTCGGAATCAGATCTTATCGGGGCTCTTTGAGGGGAGCTGGAGAAGATTTTCCGGAATTCGGGTGATCGCGAGTTAGAATACTTCCAGATGTGCTAAGGACGATGAAACTTGGCAGGCGTATTGTGACCTACTAAATAGACTGAAGGACCTAATACAATGCCCTTGGAAGACTTCCGTTCCTGGATCCGGCCATTTTTGAGGGAGTTAAGGGAACGGGAATTCGGAAATTACTGACTTCGTACGGTTGGTCCGATTCGAGTGAAACTTTATGGGTGATAAAAACTCTAGATATGCAAAACTTCTGTCCAAACCACGTGCGGAAATGATTGGGGGAGTGTGGGGGGGGGGGGTCCAAAAACCAAACTAATGGGTCGAATGGGATGCAAGCTGGATAGTACCGAGTTTATGCGGCCTATATTTGATATTTGGCGTCCGAACCGGATCCGGCCACGGTAGAAGGAAGATCATGCGGAAACTGGAAAATTGTAGATATGCTTCGATTCGATTCAAACTTGACGAATGAGAAGAGATGCGAATTTTATGTGTCCTAGTGGTATTCGACCACAGTGGGCCACAGGGAGTTGGAGTACTGGAAATTTTCTGGCTCGCATGGTGATCAAACGAGTGGAGCGATTTGAATGAAACTTGGAAAGATATAATACCAAATTATAACCATATTTCCTACATGACATATTGTAGGGTCCGGACCCGAGCACGGTGGAGGAGGGGGGGGGGGCGGAGTTTCCCGAGAAATACTCAGATTCGAGTGAAACTTTTATTCAAACAATGTTTACAACGGATACGTCAGCTATAATTTTTCATCAGCGATATTTCGGCCCTTCTTGGCAAGGGTCCTCGTCAGGCTGTCAATCTTCTAGTTCAACTTCGGGGAAGGAAACAAACCTGTAATAATCAGGTTGATTATAAGGTTGATTATTACAGGTTTGTTTCCTTCCCCGAAGTTGAACTAGAAGATTGACAGCCTGACGAGGACCCTTGCCAAGAAGGGCCGAAATATCGCTGATGAAAAATCATAGCTGACGTATCCGTTGTAAACATTGTTTGAATAAATGTTTCAAAGTCAGCTTGGGCTCAAAGAATATTTACGAGTGAAACTAGATAGGCGGTTAGACAAGATGAATCCGAACCAGATTCAGTAGTGGGAGTGTTTACACTCCTAGGGATCAAACTAGTGAATCTGACCTTGGAATGCAGACAAGTCATTTGCCCTAGATGATCCGACTCGATGCGGGAAATGCTCAGTCTTGAGAGAAACTAGATATCCTATTTCTAGGTCCGATCCTAGGGGGGTTGAAGGTGGTATTTTGTGACGTTCCGGTCTACTTTATTGTACCACCTACTCGTAACAAGTGCTGTATGAGCTCGCAGCTCTTCTTGACACGAATTTGAATAAGTCGATCAAATGTTGTTTTTGCATCCGAGTATAAAAGATTGTCTAATGACCAATGTTTCGGGAGAAAACCAGAGCGATAGTGTTGACGCTAGGGACCGAGTACGGTAACCGGCCATTGGTGAAATTAGGGAGGACATGAGAAATGTTATGGTTTGGCGTATTTTGCAGTTTTGAGGGTATTTTCTATGCCTATTCTTAGCCGTATGAAATTTGAGGTAATACGTTCAGTGTTTCACAGCAGGTAGAATTCGAGCACGGTGATATTTTCTTAAGGGATATAATATTACGTTCCCGGATGTTCTTGACACGAGATATATAGCTAAAATAATTAAGACTCGCCATGCAATTTTTTTCTCGTTCGTTTTTTGTACTTTGCCGGTCTGTACACTAGACGGGTTATAAATAAAATTTATAAAATTAAAAAAATATTTTTTAAAAGAGTGCTTTAGCCAAATATAGGGACGTCTTGATTATGTAGTCATGTATTTTGTACGGCCAGACGGCTATGAACTATTCAGTTATCCACAGTAGCCTCGTCCAGACGTGGGGTATGTTCAAGTGTCATGTAGTCAGCTCAGGGCAACTCAATCCAACAGGTTCACGAATTTGACAGTGCTATTGCGCGGAAACGATTGGTAAAAAGGACCGGGACTAGGTGAGCCTTTTGACACCGCTGGATACTGCGTTGGATTTATGAATTCTTCTTCTTCTCCACAGTGCTTGTTTAATGTATTTGTAGTCGTCGCAAATAAAAAAAAAACTTCCACTTGAACTGAGCAAAAAAATGATTTTATAATACTCTGTATGACTAAGTCCAAAACACGCCAGTGTTCCTCAGGAAAAAGCGCCTCCGTAACAACTCAAACTCACGACTCAAATCCTCTGTCAAATGAATCACGGCTATCTTTGGGAGCAGCTGTGACAGGGAGCAGTTTTAATATCATGATAAAATGAGGGAATGCCGGACTTCAGATGCTTAAGCTTATGTCCAGGCATGGGGCACCCACTAAACACTTGTTCCGGATTTGCATTTCATTTATCCGACCAAATTTAGGAATACCCTGTTAGGCATTTTGGCCTCACAGTCGAACAGACCGCCAGAATCGAGAAGATTAAAAAGAGCTCTAATCTTAGCGTCAAAGGTGGCCGAGAGGTCCTATGAAGAGTTACTACGTAAATTCGAAATCGACTCCTTACATGAACGAAGGCTGAAACTCTGCATGGAGTTTGGTGTCAAATCTCTGAAAACATTTTCCCTTCTGAAAAGCTGACAAAAAGGCTCCCTCGCAAGGTAGCTACTGCGGTTGAAAAGTTGCAGCCAATCAAATGTGCCCACCAGAGGTTTGCATAGAGTTATGTCCCTTCATTTTTAAAGTTGTATAACGAAGCATAAGCTGAGCTGCTAGTTTAAATTTATAATGTTATTTATGACCGTTGTAGCCCTATATTCGTAGGCCTATTATGTTTTATGTGTGTGCTCCTAAATTATATCCATGACTATACCAAACAAATGTGGCGTGAGCCATGATAAGTTTGTGGTGAATAAAAAGATTATCTATCAATTTCTGCCTTTCTTCCGCTAGGTAACCGGAGAGGCCGGAGATTTTGCATCGGCTAGGAGAGACAGTCATCAAGAGTATTTACATTTCCTGCTCTTATTTCAGCGCCATCTTCTTTTCTTTTTAGACAAGATGTTGCAGCACGTTGAGAGGAAATCATCCGACGAGGCGGTCGACATCGCGTCTGTTAGTGCCGTTGCCGCCAAGTCGGACATTTTGATTCAGGTTCATGGCGCATTGATGGTTGCCGCTTGGATCTGGGCTGCCAGCTGCGGCATCCTCATTGCAAGATACTTCAAACAGACCTGGGTTGGATCGCAAATTATGGGAAAAGACCTCTGGTTTGTGGTAAGTGCTTAAGAAATTTGATATGTGGAATGTTGCGTCGGATTTAAGGCGGCTTCACACTGACTCCGTGGCCGAGTGGTTAGCGCGCCGGACTCGCAAGTGAATGGTCGCTTGTTCGAGTCTCGGTAGTGCCTACTATTTGGTTTGAGACGGGGGTTAGTGGCGTAACCCTGTTAGACAAGCCAAAGTCCACCCAGCTTCAAATTGGCACCTGTAGAAATCTGGGGAAGGTGACAGGAAGGGTGTGTGAAAGCACAGGATGGCTGGCCTTGGTTAAGTGCACTTAAGGAAGAGAGGAGAAAAGTTGTCAAAAAACAAAAATCAAGATTGATTTTGAGGAAACAATTATATATTTTGTACGTAAAAGAACTTTCCTCTACAATACAAGACTTCCACAGTATAGCAAGTGCTAAATCGTAAACCATTTTTTCTCATTTTGAATTATTCGCTGATGATGAAAAGGGTGAAAATCTAGAAGAAACGAAGAAAATATACTTAGCTTCAGCTCCTTGGTGGGAAAGGCCTTAGTACAGTGTGAAAAGCTTCCTTGACTTAACGTAACTTTTGCTACTTAACTTTAGTTCTTAAGTGGCAATGTGAAGCCGCCTTTAATCGATGTCCTGATTAAATCCTAATTAATACGTTAGTGTTTATTCAAACAATGTTTCAAAGTCAGCTTGGGCTCAAATAATATTTACGTTAGTGGTAAAGCACACCTCGCACTATTTATCGTTTATGTTCCGATACTCAATACTATCTGAATGCTGTAAAATCACGCTCTGCTTTTAACAAATTATCCCCGGCTTTTGCTATTTTAAGCCTTTTCCCAGACTCATTGACTTCTGGCAAAAAAATTGGCAAAATTAGGAAACCGGTTTACGCATCAATAGCATAATACGCGAACACTCCTCGGGAGCATAATGCACATGGAAAATAGTGAAACGTGGCAAGTGCAAAGATTAGTCAGATGTCTTTAGTGCGTTCAGAATGTAACATGAAATTTGGGTCTCAAGGTTTGAGAATTAATTAATGCAAGACGGGAATGGTTGCACTGGTATTATCGGTTCGACGGGTCCTTTAGGAAACATCATCGCTGAGATTGTGTATGGCATTTGCCTTTCAGCCAAGTGCCAGATAGCGTCCGTCCGTCCGACGGTGGGTCGGTTCCGGTTTTGCTAGTGCGGCCACATAAGCCAGGACTTAGTTTGGGGTTTGAACCTGATCTGACCACGGTGGGGGGGGGGGCGAAGTTCCTCCAACATGCTCAGATTCGAGTGAAACTTGATAATTGGTAGGCTAAATGCTTGGTTAAAAAAACAGATTCGGCTGAGGTTCAGGGGGGTACTGGAAATCGTGTGGCACGTTTAGGGACCAAACGAGTGGATCTATTGGGTTGAAGCTTGGAAGGTAGAAAAGTCATTTGCCCTAGATGGTCCGAGGCGATGCCAGAAATGCTCAGACTTGAGTGAAACTATATATCCTATTTCTAGGTCTTAACCATATTTTTGGATGGCGGGATATTTTTTGACGTTCTCATCTACTTTCTTGTACCACCCACTCGAAACAAGTGCCATGTGAGCTCTTAGCTCTTGTTTTGAATATCTTCTAACGAGGAAATTTGGCTGTTTTTTTTACCGAATTTTACAAAATGCTACCCAGTGATAATCTTGCGTTGCAATAAACTGGAAAGCAAGCTTCTTCCCTGTTCACCGTCACCAAACCCAAAAGTATTGATGGTTCAAAATCAAAATCTATGATTTTAGAAGTTGATGGTTTCCGGGTATAGGATCGACCGATTACGATGATTAAGCTAAAAATAATCTGCGAAAAAAAACTGTGATTATAGGGCTATGAACACTGCTGGATTTTCTCATGCCTTTCTTGCCAGTACTTTGATGCATGTGTCTTGCATAGACAAGTGAGAACGTGCGGTCATGTCTCGTGATGACGGATTAAACGCATGGCTTGGCTACATCGTACACCACCGCTTGTGAACATCTTTGGCGCCTTAAATTTGTGGTCACTGCTTAAGTTCTTGGCAGGACATTCTCAGTGCTATGGTTTATGTGACAGTCCAGTGATGTCACTTCACCTTTGGTCCAGACAGTTCTTTACGATAATGTCCTGTAATATCGGTAATCATCGTGTTACAGTTAATGACCTATTCATTAGTCAACCTTTCAAGAAACTTACAGAGCTGAACCTGGTCTGTCTAATTTGACACGCTTTAACGCTCGACTTTTAGTAAGCCGGTTTCAGCTCATTATTTCAAGCAAGATTGACGCCCGAAATTATTCTTTAGACCAGTGGTTCAGAACCGGTGGTACGCGTACCTAAAGGGATACGAGAGACCCTCGCAAGGGGTATGTGAAGGTCCCAAAATAAATCCCGTTAATACATCACTTCAGTCATTTTTGAGTCCTCTAACTCAGTTACAAAACTGTTCTTAAAACCACACACCCCATCGTAGTCGTACACGATTTCAGATCTCGCATCGACTAGGCTGCTGTAAAAAAATAGCAAAGCAACAAATCGTCAAAAAGGGGTACGGTACCTTTCTAAACCTTGATTAGGGGCACGCAACCTTTTTGAACTTTGATTAGGGGTACACGATACGACAAAGGATGGGAACCACTGCTCTAGACCAGTGGTTCCCAGCCGGTGGTATGCGTACCCCAGGGGGTACGCGAAGGAACCAAAATTCATTTAGCGTGTAGCTTCAAAATCTCGCATCACTCATTTTTGATTGCCGAAAGCCTAATATTACCAGCAGAGGCATCA
The DNA here is from genome assembly GCA_023053575.1 of Branchinecta lynchi. Taxonomy (NCBI): domain Eukaryota; kingdom Metazoa; phylum Arthropoda; class Branchiopoda; order Anostraca; family Branchinectidae; genus Branchinecta; species Branchinecta lynchi. Next base: position 3,399,706 of record JAKZAP010000008.1, read on the forward strand.
CCAGCCAAAATGTGTCTTAAGGGGCAAGGTGTTTTTACTGGCCGACAGGCTATTTTTACCGACTCTTTTTTTGTTTCTTAGTAACTGCTTTTTCGAAAAATCGCGGTGCTTCACGCCGACTCTTTTCTTTTTAATCGTCTGGCCGACCTTTTCGGGGGGATGGGCGTTGTCAACCCCTGCGTGACGCCTCTGATCACAAGCCCTACTGAAAGTCACCGAAATAATGTTGATTCCAAAAACAGCTAGCCCACTGCCGTAGAATCTGTTCCTGTTTCAAACAATATTATTTCAAGAAGAAATTGAAGACATTGCAAGTGATATTGTCATTCAGGTTGCGAATAAAGCCAACGAAAAAGTTTGCGATACAGCTTGACGAAAGCACTGAGAACATTAAAACCAAACATAGAAACAGGCTGACTGTAAAAAATATGCCGCTAACGACGTCGAGCCGTGATTTGACAACATTTTTACTACAAAGCAGCCTCTAGTAATTGCCTCACTGATTTTGTATATATCTGTACACACGTATGCCTTATTATTTATGATAATAACTATCGTCTTTTTAAAAAGGGGTACGCAATCTTTTTGAACCTTGATTAGGAGTACGCGATACGGCAAAGGTTGGAAACCACTGCTCTTAACTACCAACCCTATTAGAAGATTTCCAACCACTCTGGAACCAATGAAGCCAGAATATCGCATTTCATATAATCCTGAGCAGTAAAATTCTCTCGGTTCTTAGGTATCTCCGGTAAATTTGAGCATGACTTAAGGCGTATTCTCGTTGTTCCCCGAGGACTCCTGGGGGAATCGAAGGGAACGGCGAGAATAGAGGGAGTCATTCCACGCGGACTCTGCGTACGGAAAACAGCGAAAACACGGGGAATGCTTCCAAAATGGATTTTCTTTTAAAAATAAATAAGCACTTGACAAAGTTAGTCTGGATCCACTTTATTTTTGGTTTTGCTTATTCTGATCGTTTTTAATTAATTTTACATTGCACCAACACCCGCAAAAATTGATTCCCCTCTGAGTTTGAAAGGGAGTCCTTTTTGATGATGGTGATGATAATCGGAGCACTCCCCGTCCGTGGGGACTCACGAGAATACGGGGAGTGAGTCCCCGGGACAAACAAAAACGCGGGGAGTCCTCAAGTGGAGTCCTCGGGGAACGGCGAGAATACGCCTTTACTGTTTTTCCCATGTCGCATCCATACGTCGCGTCGTTTGATGTTGTCATCGATAGCCGAGTGGTTAGGGCGTTGGACTAATAGTGCGAACACACGATCAGGATCGGGCGCTCCCGGTCTGGAATCCCTGACCGGATTTTCGCCACCATCATCACTTCCATATGGAAAAGTTGAAATTTGTTTAACTTGATGATGAAAGTGCAGGAAATCCGGCCGGGAAATCCTCATCGTGTGTTCGCACTTTAAGAAGGGCCCGGAGTTCGAATATTGGACTAGGCTACTAGCCATAGAGTCATAGACGACCCAGCTTTACAAGTGGTGCAGAGAGGAATCTTGGACATAGCACGAGAAGTGTCAGGCGGAATCTCCCAACCACCCGTCACGCTTCCGGCCGGGATTGGTGAAATAGGAGATCGGCACCTGCGCTACGCGAACCTTCAATAGTTGCGTTTGTGACCCGAATTCTCCTCGCGATTCTCCTCCGAATTCTCCTATTTCGCGTTTTTGGACTATTCAGATGAAGTGAATTCTCCTTTTCTTGAGTTTTTGTCAGAATCGAGAACGGGGAAAGCCTCACGATTCTGCAGAATCGAGAATTTGCTCTGATGTAGAATTCTCGATTCTCCTCTCTCCGTTCTCCTCCCTGATTGGTCAGAGTGCGGGTGCTCAATAGATAGATAGATAGATAGGTAGATCTGTGTATTTCAAAAGCCCCAATTCACAAACAAACAAAAACAAAAATATAACTTAAACAATCAGACTCCTCCTTAACTCTAAAACATTTGTCTATGTACACGCCCACTCGAGTAATAACGGTAGGGTTAGTATTACTCAAAATTTCGGGAAGTGACAAAATTACACCCTCTAGATAAATTTTCCTTAAATCAGAAAGCTTCAGGCATCTACGGAGGAAATTGTGACGGTACGTCATTTATTTCCAGTGCCATTCATCGTCGTGTATATATTTACCATTCATATTGTTGTCAAGACAGTTAATAAACCAACTTCCGAGGAGACTATTATCAGTTACGTAGGTCACGCCTTCACAAATGGAGAATTCGGATAAAAAACGCAACTAATGGCTTGCGTGCGAAACTGCTTCTTTTTTGCCCAAGTTGCGTGAAGACTCAGTTAATTTGCTGTGGTAATGACGCGAGCCTGTTCTGGGTATGCGGTGAGACTATGAGCGTGTTCCACCCTTCTAACAATAGTTACTATTTCCGTTCCATCCTCACGAAAAGTTACTACGCTGACCGTTCCAACCTTCTCGGAATTGTAACTAATAGTTACTATTTCCTTACCGTGCTCTGGAGCGTAGTAAGCGTATTAACTACGTATCCCTGTAACGTGATTGGTCGGACCTGCCCGTGGCATGATATCCTGCTGGAAAATAGAAAAATCGTCCCAGCCTTGACGGCAAAAAGCCAGAATTCGTGACCTCATGCGTAGTAACTACTGTAAGCAGGATGGAACACGCTCTATATGATAACTCCCGAAAACCGTTGTTTATGCGTGAAGGCTAGGCTACTTTAGGGAGAGGGGGTGGGCTAGGATAGTGTAGTATATAGGCGATTTTGACAGTCTCACAGATTTGCTGTCAAAAAAGCAGATATAAAGTCTGGCAAGCTCAAGCATCAGAGAGAATTAGAACCAGTTTTAGAGCAATTCGTTCGCTTTCAAAACAATCGGAGCTTCAGAGCAGCTCTGGAAGCGGAACGAGGTTTAGTCTAAGCCGCAACAGTTTGCGAAACTGTCAGGACAGTCTGTGTCGACCTTATCCGGGTAGCTTTTTCAGTTTCAGCTTTAAAGCAAAACGCTTACTAGAAATGAAAATCTCACTATGAAATAGATCAGAAAAAATGTTTTTCGAAAATACCATTACTTTCCACATAGATTTAGCGGTTTTCTTGTTACTGCCTGTCGATTCTTCCCAGCCTTCCTGCTCTCCGACGTGGCGGCTGTGCGCAAAACATTTGAAAACTAAACGCGCTGTGGTTAAAAAGTAGGAAAACCCGGTCAACTTTTACTTTAACACTTTGCAACACAAATCTACATAACGCACTAATTGCTCCTGGAGATGTGCTCTTCAATATATCAGGAAACAGTATCTCCCTTACCACCCAGCAAGATTCCCTTAAAAACGAGAGTTCGCGACACAGTGCAACCAAATGGGCTAGGTCATCGTCGCCTTCACCGCAGAGCGAGCAGGGGCTGTTCGTACTGGGGGAAACACTTTTTTTCTTGTCAAACTTACTTTTCTCGTGTACTGGCAGACAGTTCGCTCGCAACTGGATCCAGAGCGTGAGGAAAGTTTTTGGTAGGTTGAGCTTCATGTAAAATTCTGGGCCAAAACTTTCTTTAACCAGTTTATAATTTGCTAGTGTCGCCGATTCTCTAACAATACATGCCCATTTCTGTATTTCTTGATCTTCTAATACTCTTAACACTTCGTTTAACAAGGATGCTGGTTCCGATGTGGGTCCAAATCCATTGCTCCAAGCACACGATAGTCCCACCGAGTCTAGGAGGGCTTTGACTTGGAATGGCCATGACCTTTTTTTCCCCATTAGAAGAAGCTCATTATAAGCAGATGTGAAAGAGTTGCCAGCGGACGTTGAAGATTCCGGCAAACTTTGCGTTGCGTGTCTGTCAAAATTCGGCACGGCAGAAAAAGCGCAAAATTCTTAGGCACAAAACAAAACAATGGAGAAAGGTGGGGTTTCCGAAGCCTATGATTCAATAAGGGATTCAAGTACATTATACATGGCAAAATAAGCAAGAGGGGTCCTTCAAAGGGCATTCAATCAAAAGAACCTAGCAACGTACACATTAGTTGTGTTTTTGGATCCGAATTCTACTTGCGATTCTCCTCGCAATTCTCCTATTTCGCGTTTTTGGACTATTCAGATGAAGCCAATTCTCCTTTCTTGCGTTTCTGTCAGAATCGAGAACGGGGAAAGCCTCGCGATTCTGCAGAATGGAGAAGTTGCTCCGATAGTGAATTCTCGATTCTCCTCTCTCCGTTCTCCTCCCTGATTGGGTGTTCAATAAAGGATCATTTACACGGCAGGTATTTTTTCCCGGAGACGGAAGTGGAAAGTGTTCACACGGTATACGGGTATTTTTCAAGGGAGAGTACTGCCAAGTGGCAATAAATTCCAAGGTTATAAAGCTCAGGATATATATCTACAACGGACAACAACATGTGTCCATTTGGATCACTTTTTATACGGACATAGTCAAAATTGTTGCTCGAAAATCCGATTTTGTTGTTGCTGACGTCGAAGAATACCCTTCGACAAACAAATGCCCGGGTAAAAAGTTCGCGAAATTGAAGTCCAAAATACCCTGGGATTTGTTGCTGCTGCGGGGAAAAATACCCGCGGAGTACGGGTAGAAACCCTCCGTGTAAACGTAGCTTAAGCATAAATACGTATACCGGGTTGCGGACGAGCTGGTTTTTGTCAAAAGCGAGAATGGAGAAGCCAGAGGAGCGAGAACGGTAATTTGTACGAACGGAGAACTGAGAACTCAGATAAAAAACGCAACTATTGTTTTAAGATAATATTTCTTGCTACTTTTTATTGAGATTTGTGTACGGCGAATGCGTGGCTCCGTGATTCTCTTGTTGTTGTTTTTTCTGGTTTGTGCATCGATATCCGAGAGGAGATAAATAAAACAATAATAACGATAGTCTTCTCGAGAAGCTCAGAACTATTTCCCAGCCTTGATGTTGTCAAGCTTCATCACAGCTGCACTGTAAAACGAATCTTGCAATATTTGCTACTGGGATTAATCTTGTCTTTAGAAAGACAATCCTATCGCTATTTCGGATTAATCTTATCTCAGTAGAGAATCCCAGTAGCAAAGATTGCAGTTAACATTAATCCTTACTCAGAGAAACTTGTTACAGTGCGGCTGGAGTCAGCGCTCGCTCACAGACTTCAGAAAACGATAGGGAAATTCTGCCTTGCATAATGAGATACCCCACAAGATTATTATGTTCTTTGTAAGGTTACCACTGGTCAGGGGCGTCGCAAGTGCATTTTCGGTGGGGGGGTGCAGAGCCAAAATTTTACCGAATCTTTCGAAAATTTTACCGAATCCTAGAACTAAGAATTCGAGCTTTAAATTCTAGAACAGAAACGATTACGTAGGAAGAGTAACAATAAAGGACAGCATGAAAGACGTTAAGCCAACTATTAGGCGGCGTTTTGGCGAAGCCCACATGTAGAATATACTGCCGGGCATGATTGCAGTAACAGCTTCTATCTATTATAACCAACAGAATATTAAATCGAGCGCCGCAGGCGAAAATTTTTAAAATCCTTTTTTTTTCTGTACGCTAAAATTTAATTTAACTGCTTCTCTGACAAATTCTATCATTTACCGTTGATTAAATACCGAGACTCTAAGAAGCTCCAGAAACCGGAGGGAGCGACGCTCCGGCAGCAGCAGCAGCAACTGTAGTCTGGTTAATATCCCACAATCACATAAAGTGAGCGCCGCAGGCGAATTTTTTTTTATTTTTCCTCCCAAATTTAATTTCCATCCAAATTCTAGCTTTTAATGTTTCAAAACCTCCATCCTAAAACTCAAATGACGCGCCTTTCCACAAAATAGAGAATATTACGAAAAGTGCTGCAGGCGGAATTTTCGAAATGTTTATGATTAGATATTCTTTTGGAGATCCAAAATAAAAGTAAGGACTATCGATGGTATCATAGATCATCCCTTTTGTCTGCGACCAGTGCTTCACTCGACCTCTTCTGAGGTTCGTGTTAGCTTCCGAATCCTGGCAGTTTTAACGAATAAATTACCGAATCCCAGTTATTATACCGAATAAGTTGAGACCGATAGCATGTTAGGGATTCTGTATAACTACCGAATCCCGGTTACTATACCGAATTGTTTTGGTGTCGAAAGACTACCGAGCAATATTCTTATTCGGTATACTTTCGTCGAAACTGGAACAAAGTCAGGATTCGTTGTTAACTTCTTAATCCTGGAAACTATACTGAACAAAATACCGAATCCTAATCATGATACCGAATAATTTTGAACCAATAGCCTATTCGGGATTCTGTGTAACTACCGAATCTCCATAAATATACCGAATAGTTCCGGCATCGAAAAATTACCAAATGATTTCGGTAAATTCTCTCACCAAATTCGTGATAACTACCGAATACTGGCAAGTATACCGAATCCCGATCATTATACCGAAGAGATTTGTACATACAGCCTATTTAGGATTTTATATAACTACCGAATCCCCGTAAATATATCGAACAATTCTGCTATCGAAAAAATACCGAACAATTTTATTAAAATTTTGGGCCTCCGGCCCAAAATTTTACCGAATTTCAAAAAGGTGGGGGGGTGCTGCACCCCCCGCACCCCCCCCCTTGCGACGCCACTGCCACTGGTAACCAGTCTCTTTTTGTAGTTCCACCGGCTACTGATGGTAACCGCATGGCTTCTTACGATTGCTGGTTTCGTCATCATTTTCGTTGAAATTGGTGGTTGGACTGCGCTACCCATAAACATCAACCCGCACCCAGTTCTTGGGTGCATTACAACTGGATTGGCCTTTATTCAACCATTCATGGCTCACTTCAGACCCCATCCGGGTACTTCGAAGAGATGGATTTTCAACTGGGCTCATTGGTTCGTTGGCAACGCTGCACATATGTTGGGAGGTAGGTTCCCAAAGTTTACATTGTCAGTGTTGCCAGGTGTGACACTTTCGGTGCTTTTTGACAATTTTTGCCTCTGGGTGACACTTCTTCTCTAAAGTGACAACTTTTTTTTACGAATGACACTTTTTAGGTCAGAAAAGTACTTTTTCATTTACTTTACTAAAGTGTCGGATCAAAACGTGTACTTTGCTTTCATTTTGTACACAAAAATAGTTTGAAGCCTTAAATAAAGTTCATTTCACATTAAGTTTTGTTACAAAACTGTGTGTAACAGTTGAGAAATGTTTCGAAAACTGTTGTTGCAGATTCAGTTGTTAGAAATTTTGCGGGTTGTGCAGTGGAATCCACAAACAAATTTGAGGTGTCAAAAAACACCTTTCTGTCAGCAATTGTGACAGTTTTATGAGTCGAGCTCTTGGTAATGGCGACCCTGTACATTGTCTTTGTTTTGTATCTGTAGGGTCGTGGGGGATGATGGAGGGGTAACGGATTTAAACTTTTTCTCTCCACCTCTCAGTGACACAAGTAGCGTGTTCCATCCTACTTACCGTAGTTACTACGCATGACGTCACGAATTCTGGCTTTTTGCCGTCAAGGCTGGAACGATTTTTCTATTATCCAGCAGAATATCATGCTACGGGCGAATCCGACCAATCACGTTACCGAGATCCATAGTTACTACGCTCCCGAGCGTAGTAAGCAAATAGTTACTATTTCGAGAAGGTTGGAACGGTCAGGGTAGTAACCTTTGGTGAGGTTGGAACGGAAATAGTAACTAATAGTTACTATTTGTACAAGGGTGGAACACGCTCAAGGATGGCACCTCCTCCAAAGACCGGCTGGCTTTTCTGTTTGTCGTCATCGTATCGAAAGTTCAGGAAATGCTTTTTCGGCGTTTTTCGGCTCTTCCTGGCAATGCTTGTTATACTTCACAGTTCATGCATAACGTTTGTCGCGACAACAGATAACATTCTAAGTGTTGTCTGTTGAAACCGCGCTTCCTTGTGTTGTCTGTTATGAAATTTCTGACAGTGTAGTTTATTTATTCATTTGTTTCCCTCAAAGCTGACATAAACATAACATAATATATAAACAAAACTATACCGAAATAAACTGATCCAATTAGTGACACTAGAACTTCTTACGTTATTCACTTGTGAAATAATGGGTATGGGTTGTGGCCTTGTGGGTTTGGAGGGCTTCCGAAGTCCTCCAAATCGAATCTTATAATGTCGAAGCCTGGAACAGGGTCCCACGGAAAACGCTATCTGGCAGCATGTTTCGCCACTTTGGGATTTTTTGAAAATAACAGACCAAAGAAAAATACGCACCACGTACTACAAGTACGCAAAATGTTTGCTTAGCGTCCCTCTTCTAAGCTCAGACATGGAATTATCAGCAAAATACAAAATAATAAACCCCGCGGAAAAAATACACAAAATTGAAACAAGTGCTCGAGCAAGAGCTTTAAATGCTTGCGCAGACCATATACTAACTCGATTCGTGGTATAGATTTTGGTATTATGTTTAGTGCGTGTATATATTTTCTTTAGTTTCTTTTCTTCTTTTATTTTTATTTTTCTTTATGTAGGCTACTCCACTTGTTCCCTTAAATAAGCGGGAAAAAATACATGTATATATATAGCCGCGTCCACGTACCGTAAGAGGAAGTTCGCGTCCGACCGCGAGAATTGGACTATGTGTGCACGTATACGTTGCATCCGTTCAAACAGGTTGGACTGACATCGGTAGCTTCTTGTAACTAGTGTTTATAGGTTGGAACACACTTACGAAGGTGCGACAAACGAAGCTTTTCTAAAAATACTGTACTCCGTTCTGTGAGGTTCGTCTTGCAAGTAGTGGGGCAGACATAACGTCAAGCTCACAGGGAATGGGGAATGCTTAGGAGTCGAATAAAACCACCCAGATCTGATAAACATTTTATCTTTCGTTATTTTACTTTTATCTGCATGTCGTTCAATCCGCATCGTTCTTCTGGTTTTTAGTAACATTTCGTCTTATTGTTTGTTGGCTCGCATCGTTTTCCTGTTGTTATTGTGGTGGATTTTATGATTTAGTTTTGTTTTCGCTGAGGACGGGTTGCCGGAAGTGCAACGGAAATAATTTTTTTATCCCTCGCACATCATCTTAGAGGGGTAACTAGCTGATCAAGAAAAAAAAAACGATAATCTCGTTTTTTCTATTTTGTTTACAATGAATGGTCAGCTTGGCTTCAAACCTTATATTTGTTACTTGTTCTTCGCATGATTTATGTTCTTACAGTTGCAACCATCTTCCTTGCCGTCGAGCTGCCTAAAGCCGGATTGGCTGGAAGTGAGGGTGTCATGTATTGGCTTCTTGGTGCCTATGTCGCCTTCCATGTCACGATGCATCTCATATTCTCGGTAAGTCCTTTAGATTTCTTATTGGCTATAGCAAACGGGGTAGACTCAAGTTTGAATAAAGGAATGAGTATGTTTATTACCCATCTTTACATAAAATGTCACTGATGGAGCATAAAAAAAGAAATAAAGAAAGTGGAACAATGAACAACACACAAGGTACAATTTTAACTTGGCAATACATAATTCAAAAAAGAAAGAAAAATACACTATACACTAGTATATATACACTATTTCTGTAACTATTGTTTAATTACTGGATAGAGGCTGTTTAGAGGGCCGAGGGATTCCAGAAATCGAGCACGACGCTCTAAGACAGCCTCAATCGGATCTTTAATCCCATGATTTCGTGTAACTCGTCGTTTGTGAGTGCTACCCTTTTAAGCTATGTTCCCACAGAACGTGAATTCGTGTTTGCTTGGAGAATTTGACATCCGTGTCGTCTAGGCCACAGAATTTGCTAGGCGCCATTCCAACGCCAAACCGAATTTTGTTTACCTTGGGTCTACTCGTAAGCGAAAAAGATTCGTGTGCTGTGGGCACCAAGCTTAAGCCTTAGTCTTTACGTATTTCGTAAGTTCGCAAGGTTTTACATTCTCGGTCCTTCATTGAGAAGATTTGTGGCTGTCATCTAGTCGTGTTGTTTGAAAGTATTTACTCAAAGTCAAAAGAAGATAGATGGCGGCTGCGTGGGCCTTTATTGCTGTCTAGACGATAATTGTATGAAAAGTACTTTCAAGGAAAAAGAGCCGGCAGATGGCATCAGCGTACCAAGGATGTAAACGGTTTTTGGGTTTATATATTTATTTATTTCCCTCAGAGCAGAGGAGTACAAAATAATGTATAAAACAGAACTGTTCCTAAACCATCTGGTACATTCAGTGACCCATAAATATTATAAAAAATACACACGATTTCGACAACAAAGTTAAACTTATTTACGCACTATATTATTCACTTGTTAAAAAATGGGTACAGGTTGTGGGTTTAGAGGGCTACCGAAGCTTTTTAAAAGTTGGTCATCTTTTTCCTCGAAATTAAAACTGGGTCTTTTACTTTAAAATTGGAAACCAACTCCGAATTACTGAAAGAAATGCGGAACCCAAAGAGGGTTCAAGGGTTCAAGGAGGGTATGTCGCAAATTCGAAAATTTTCTACGATTGTTGCAGCAAAAGGAACGTGAGGTAAATCAACGGCGGTGAACAATGACCCTAGGATGTCTTTCCTGTATTGCCCACGAAAACGAATTAAGAGGCCAAATGCCTTGCGAATTCTTTTGTGTATATTATTGACAACTATAACTGAGAAACCTTAGCTCACGATGCATATTGGACCCCTAAGTATACAAAATTACAACTTGATACTTAACATGGTTCAAGAGTTATACACTACAAAAAAAAAAAGGTGAAAACCGGCTAGTGTATCCACAATAATGAATTGTCCAGATGAACACTCCTCTGAAACGATGTACAAAGTTTTCAGAACAGTGTTAAACTCAACGTCACTCAGGTGATGGTCTACACCTGCTTTAAACTGATTTATGTGTTCTATGTGTCATAGTCAGCACAGACATAGGTCTCGCTACTTATGTTTTTTGCGTTCACAACGTTTTCAGACAAACGGCTCTAGTGCTCCGCTGTTCGAATTTTAAAGCTGCCCCTTCCATTCTCTTTCCAAAATCTCTCACCACCAAGTCACCAACTGTGTCCTGTAAGATCATTGATGTTGAAGATGGTATTGTTAGCTTGATCCTTGTAACCACAAAATGAAGACGAGTAGCCACGAAGTATATGAATATTTGAGTATATGAACAGAATTGACCGAAACACAACAGACTATCCCCATATATCCCACTTACAGCAGTTGGAGAACAATTACAACAATAAGATTAAGCATCAATGAGAGAGAATTCTTCTGCAATAGGATAGTTTTGTAGATAGGATAATGTTGTCGTAGTCTCTATGTTGTGTCTGGTTTCCTCTTCAGTACAGTTCAGATCAGTTTTATTTTCAAAAATTCGCTCACGAACAAAGCCGAACATTGAATTTCTTCCGTCATTTATAACCTAACAATTAAAAAGAACTATAACTAATGTTATTCATTTGCTCATACATGTATCCCACAATAAAACTCTAAGTAAAACCTTTAATCATACGTAAAAACTTGCTATAGTGTTTCCTTCTTCTTTTCTTTCTTTATTCCTACCTTGTCTATGCCGTGTGCCTTTTGATGGGTGAAAAATAAAATTACTATTATTATATACACTTACACATGTTGTTCATAAGAAGATGTGTTTGTTGCAACAAGTGTAAGATTGCAAATTGTACAGCCTGGGTAAAAAATACTTTCTTTTTATAGGTGCACCAGATGTGCCAGGAGAATCAGGATCGCAGCAAAGACTTTGCGTTGAAGGACTTCGGTAACCAGAATGGTGTGACACCGTTTACTGTCGACCGGAAAGTCGATGCACCGGGAAGCATGCTTCGAAAACTCCTTGTGACTCTTTATTTCTTGGTTATATCCGGAATCAGTGCAGCCCTGATAGCTATGATCGTACTAGGCCCAAGCCTCCAAAACAGAGTGAGCAAAGCTTGAACAGGCCTGGCAGCTGTGAGACAGAATTAGAGTTTAACGCATGGGTGTTACCGCGATTTGGACTTTCGTTGCAATCCGAATAGAATCTTTGCTTGAGTGACCAGTGGCATGTCCTGCGATTATTACGCGATAAACCTTTGACAATATATCTGTGTTCCTTAAGGTGGGATTTGGCAGCAGTGGCCGAAGTTTGTGTTGAGAGTACGTTTTGACCGGCCACCAAGCTACAGGAGGCATATCCAACTTCGAATATACACAACCTCGAACCTGGCATAAGAAGGATGGAAGGAAATTTCAATCCAGTCTTAAATATTTCCTAACTGTCAAGAAGGAAACCCTGAGTGACCCAGGACCTGTTTTGGACTGCACAGAAATTTCCTCGTAAGGTTTTCCGGCCAAGTTTTGTTGTGTATTCGAGGTTGGATACGACTCCTGTACCTTAACTGTTGGACATTCCCATCCACGGACCTTTCAGTCAGGCTTCTTGCTGCATTTGTATCAAGTTCTTACCGTTCGCGATTCGTATGTTTCTTGCGCGTAGTTCTTGTAGCGTGATAGAAAAGCGCGGGATCCCGTTTGAAATATGTCTCGAAAAAGGCTGCTCGGTTAAAACACGTCGCATCGGTGTCAACTTTCATTTCTTTGTAGAATTCTGGGATTGTAACATTATTCGCAATTACTGTGATAATACATAGATGGCACTTAACACGAGGGACTTGTACCCGTGACCAATAAAACATAAACATTTCCAGAAACTTTTATTTATTTATTAATTATTACGTTTGGCGTTAAGCTTTTAGCTTGTCGCCACTACTACACAAGTACAAACTGACACTACAAAAGTAAAAAAATTTTCAAACTACAAAAGCAACTGATTAAAATAGGGTGACGACTATACCACGCTTAAACGCTTGGATACTGCCTGAATCAACAACTTCTGCCGGCGAACTGTTCCACGGTACAGTTACCCTATTAACGAATGAACACTGTCCAATTTTTGTATGTGGCTTCGGAGGGTATAGTTTATAAGTGTGTTGGCGGGTTGCATGGTAGTGACTGAACTTGAAAAATGTATTGGGGTCAACATCATCTACTCCTTTACTTATCCGAAATGCGTTAATAATGTCACTACGACACCTTCGGAACTTGGTATGTGACGGGATCAACCTGGTCGCCCTTCTCTGAACTTTTTCGACTTTGTTTCACCGGTCACATTTAAAGCAAACCAGACTGAAGTGTTGTATTCAGCGATAGGATGCACCAGGGATTTGTATAGCAACAGAGAATTGCAGAGATTGAACTTACTAAAACTTCTTTTTAGGGTTAAGAGACGATAATTTGCATTTTTCACAATTTCCTAAAACGTGCTTTTCAAACTTTAGCTGAGTATCAAAACAAACACCGAGGTCACATGTTTCTGGTTTATTGGTCACGGTATAAGTCCCTTCTGCAAAGTGCCGTCTATGTCTTATTATTAATTTCCGTGACATGGGGATGTGAACTGGTTAGATGAATTAGCCTTCTGGCGGGATCACTGTTCCTATGGCCGGCTTCTACCAGACTGTTGTAGCGGTTTGCGGACTCTGTTCACTCACAAGCCCCACGGTAGCTCAAATGGTAAGAGCGCCTGCGTTCTAAGCAGGGGGTCCTGGGTTCAAATCCAGGCTGAGGAGTATTTTTGTCTTTCCGTTCATTACGAATAAAACGATTGTGGTGACGCGCTGCTGCAAGAAATTCTGGAAATGGTGATTTTTTTTAGTCTGAGCAGGTTCTACTTTGCCACGAAGGTACGCAATGATAGCGAAACTAAACCAACCCTCCTTTGGTGGATTCGCGGAGTAGGAATTGTCCGTAGTCGCTTCAGGCTCTGTAGTGTAAGTAAACAAAAAAAATGCCAAAAAGTAAAAGTTTGACCTTGTTGTATATACTTGCGACACAGTTTTAGTTACTTATTTTTACAAAAATATTTATATTTCGTAGTTATATTTTTATACTTGTTGCTTTGGTGGTCGTATGGGGTATGTTCCAGAGAAACAATTACTAGTTTTTTTTTGTTTGTTTTTCTTCCAAGTAAGGGGTCTTAGCACCCTCAGGCAGTAACTGTTGTAGATAAATATTCTTTGAGTCCAAGCTGACTTTGAAACATTTATTTAAACAATGTTTACAACGGATACGTCAGCTACGATACTTCATCAGCGATATTTAGGCCAAGAAATATCTTTTTTTGCCAAGAAAGTCCGAAATATCGCTGAAGAAGAATCGTGTCGTTGTAAACATTGTTTGAATAACTGTTGTAGGCTACTTTAGCCATTGTTCTGTATGAACTTGCGGATTCGATAGGGGCTGTGTGGAGGCAAAGTTTTTTTTTTTTTTACTTTTCTACCACCAGATGACGATAGTGATGATTTTATTTGTTCTTTAAACGCCTGTTTTGTTTACATCCGGTAAGGGTAATGTCGAAAGGATGTAAATTGTATAGTTAGAAACCATATTTGACACAATTTTAACCGTGCGATTGAGTGTAATCTATATATTTTTCGTTAAATATAGTACTTGTAAAAAAAAATGTCGGAAGAGCAGACGTATGAATTGTATTGAAAATATTTACAAGAAAGCCCGAAGGCCATGGCAAAAACATAGGGTTTACATTGGCTTGAATAAACATACACTACTAACAACATACAAATAAAAAGATAGCAACTACTGGATAAAGAAATCGCGGTGGCGCAAACCAATCCGGAGAAATTTCCCCAAAAATCTCACATCACAAAATAATTTACTTTTTATATTTTAGCCATTCACTCTTTACCAAACACTCTTTCTCCGAATACCTCAGATCTTAAATCATTTAGCTCTCTACACTCACACATAAAATGGCTCAAATCATCATTCGCAATCCCACACATTGGACAGAAGAAAGGGAGACCAGTCCTTCCACGACATTTACCATTGTAACTTCTCCTCTCACCGAACGGTAAACAATTTCCCCGAAAACTGATACTTGCGATGGTTGCTTGGGACTTCAAATGGGATATCAAAGATATGTCATCTAATCAGTTCTTAAGTTTCATTCCAATCCGACCACCCGTTCGAAAGCTACGCACTACTCAATTTACATTATATACCAACTCAGTGTTTTAAAATTGCGGCAGAAGCTAAAGGCACTGATAATCAACTGGTTCCTTCTGGTTCTGGTTGCTTGCCATTAATAAAGTTCTTGCAGTGATCAAACCACTGTCTAAACAGCTGCAGGTGGCAGACCTAGTAATTTCAGAAGCCTGCACAGGATCTGATGAATCGGAAAGGAGCACTACTTCAACAAAACATTTTTTGTTCATCAGTTCAAGAATTATTTGCGTGAAAGTAGAGAAGAAATGACATATACAATTGTTCCAACACAGAAGGCGAAACTAACAATTTTCCTTAATTTATTTATTTATTTTGTGACCCGCTTTTTGGATAACAGCGGAGTATGAGTAAAATACACACATTAAACATTAAACAAAACAACGTAAATAAACGAGACTATATTCTTTGCATATAGTTTAAAAACACATTAAATAGACTTAAAATCTTTACACTTTTTAAATTTTTAACAAAATTTAATTAAAAATAGCAGTTTTAAAGTCGCTGTCTCTGGTCCAGTTGATTTTATTCAGAATTCGGCAGAGTAGCCTATTGTAATTTAGACCAGTTTAACATAAGGTTATTGCCATTCTGATATTAGGCATTATGAGTGTTAGCCATTGAATCTTGAGTCTGAGTAATAAACCTGAGAAGGGACCACGAATCCATCTTTCGCCCGGCCTAAAGGCTTACTGAAATGGTGCCGCCTCTGAATGAGATGCGAGTTTTCCGTTATTGCGAAAAAGGAAGAATAATGTCCCTTCAGACTGAAATAGCTCTTTCGAATACACTTGATGACTATCTCTCCCTTCCGATGCAGAATCTCTGGGTACGTGCGGAAGAACGGAAGAAACGGTGTCACAGCTGCGCTGACTCGGGATTTGAGTCATTGAGTTACAGACACGTTTGCTCCTTCTTCCTCAGAATCACTGGCGTGTTTTGGACTTAGTTAGATAGAGTATAGAGAGATTGCACCATACCCAACGAAAACGGACGGGATCGTAACGAAAAAATTTAACATTAGGAAGTATAGGAATTTCGACTTTGAGACTAAATTACCGGCCTTTGATAGCCACTTTGAGCCAGCAAATTGCAGAAACCTGGCTCTTTCTTTTCGGAATAATATAACTTTTGTAAATGAGTGTTCTTTACGATCAGAGCTTGGAAGGCGTCAAAGTTTGTAAACAAAGACGGAGTCTCGTCCTATTGGTCAATTATGGCACATTTTTTCGAATCCGCGTCATCGCCGACCAATAGGATTCGACACTCCTTTTTTGTGTTCAAACTTTGAAGCTTTCAAGCTTTTACTTCCTTGGAAATTCTTTTGCAAAAATAGAATTATACGATTAAGGAATAGCCTAATTAAACATTCCTGCAAATCCAGTGGCTCAGAATGACGGTCAAACGCCGATAATTTAATTTCAAAGTTGAAAGTCCTATACCTCCCAATGTTAAATTTTGCTGTTACGTTCCCGTGATGATGGTGTAGCGATATCCGTTTTCGTCGGGTAGGGCGCAATCTCCCTATTCTCTTCAAACCCGTACTATTACGGCCGTTATGTCGACGTAAGCGTAAATATTTCCCGTAAACTCGGAGTTGGAATTTATTGAACGTCAGAAGAAGAAGAAGGAATTAAGTAAATTAGATTTACTTTATTAAAATATTTCCCAGTTTGTCCTGGATTCAGGCGAGACCTTGGATTTAGAAGAAAAAAATATATTCACTTCGCTTTGATTCAACCGGTGATCAAGAGCTCGAAGCTCATATGAGGGTATGGCACAAGAATGAGGGTAGGGCGACATCCCTGGATGCTAGGCTTGAGTATTTTTTTACTTTATTTTTTATTTAGTTATTTTTTTTTTTTTGAAAATTAGTGATTGTGGGATATCGGCGTGGACCTGGAAGTGAACTTTGATGATGGAGCGGTAAGTAAAAATAAAACAAATTCTTCAGCTGTTCTTACTTTATTTTATTGTAATAGTGAAGAGACTCGTTCATTTGCTGATTATTTTTGTAAAAACCCCTATGTAACGGGCCAAGGAGCTTTGTTATAGGGGTCCAATCTTATTTTGTTCATTTATTTGGAATTTAACAAAACTGAACTGAACTTGCAAGGCTGGTTCAGAGGATGAAAAATGGAATTTGAGTTTTCGTGGGGTTCGGTTTGTAAAAATGTGTAGCCTACGTAGTAGTATGGTAGTAGTACGAAAACGTTGCATGTAATACTATGTAATAGAAAAGAATACTATCATTTAATGTGCCTCAGACTGGTCCAATCGTATGTAGTAGTATCCAGTAGCATCCTAGTAGCATCTAGTCTTGCTAATAGTAGCACATAGTAATATGTTATAACAGGGTAGCCTTGAAGTAGAAGCATTTCGTAGCATCGTTAGTACTGCATGCTACTTTTTCGTACTACTTCATAGTACTGTTTTGAGATAAATTTTTCATCGGGTTGTAAGCACAACCCCTGAGATTATAATGATCATGGACCCTTCAGAATCACGAGAATGTATCGTATGGTAAGAGGTATTTTATTTTTGAACTTGGCTTTAATGATGCTCACTTTAAAGGCGCTAGAAGTTCGTTTGTAAGCAAAAACGGTGAGGCAAAAACTATAATGGGCCCTTCGGTATCATTAATATATATCGTCTGGTTAAAAGTATTTTTTTTTCCCTTTTCGGTTAAGATGCGCCGTTAGTGGAAGAAATTAATTTTGAAATAAAACTCCTGCGGCACAAATGATCATGTGGCGAAATGTATCGTTTGGTCGCACTTTAAGCGAGCCATAAATTCATTTGTAAGCAAAAACCTAACGGCAAAAACGGTCATGGGCTCAAGGGGATCGTGAAACGTGTAGTTTGCTTAAAAGTATTAATTTTACTTTGCGGTTAAGATTAGTACTTTAAGGAATGGTCGGATTTGAGAAATGATGACTTCTAAGCCCATTTCGTCGAATCTGTAATTCTCCAGCCAAGTTTCATCGCCCTAGCACATCTGGACGTACCTTAGCTCGCGATCACTGGAATGTTGGACGCCCCTCCAACTTCCCCCACAGTGCCCGGATCCTATCCGGTTCTGTAAATCATTAATTTAGAGCATTTGTTTTTTATTCCCACCAAGTTCAACCCCGATCTCTTCAGTCTAAACGGGTCAGGTTTACCCCCCCCCCCCCCACCCCAACAGTTGGCGGATCCAGTCTGGGCATGAAAAGGATCATCAGAGACATACCTCTGTTCAATTATTAAATTTCACTGGAATCCGATCACCCGTTCCAAAGTTATGAATGACTAAGTATTCCGGACTCCCACTCCCCCACAATGATCGGATCGATAAGAGAGAAGCTTTGGCTTAACTTCTTTTTCTATTCATAAACAAATACAAGACAATTTAATTCCCAAGTGACTTTGATCGGGTCCCTGATATGCCTGCCAAGTTTCGTCGTAAAAACCCCAAAACCGCCAACACCGGAATTCCAAGAAAACCCCTCTCCACCCCCCACCCCCCAAAGCATCCGATCCAGTCCAATTGTGTAAACGATTTATCTACAGTAGATGTTTGTTCTCCCCATCGAGTTTCACTCCGATCCTTCCATTCTAACCGTTTCCCAAGATTTCGGGTTTCCCCCAACTCTCCCACAGATGTCGAATCGGGACTTCAAATGGGATATCAAAGATATGTCATCTAATCAGTTATTAAGTTTCATTCCAATCCGACCACCCGTTCGAAAGTTACGCACTACTCAATATTCGGGGGACTGATTATTTCAAAGTTAGTTTGGTTGGGTCCCTGATATGCCTTCCAAGTTTCATCGTCCTAGCACATCTGATAGTACCCTAACTCGCGATCACCGGAGTGACCGACCGACCGACGTAAAAGTGATCGGTATATGGCACTTGACCGGAAGGCAAGTGCCATAAAACTGTGAAGAGATAAATTGCAAAAATTTAACCTATCGAATCGGCTGAATCGGCCCGGTGCAGATGTGAACGGGTCGACGCGACATAAGAGCCCCGTTTTCGTTGCTATAGCGCTGCCGCATCGCTGCTGCAGCACTTCTTTGCTTTCGCACAATATGCGTTTTTGGATTCACATTCTTCTTGGTTGAAGCGGCAGCACTGCAGCACCTTGCAGGGAAGCACGGACTTGGTCGGTGAGCAAGTCCGTGATTCTCGAGAGGCGCTGCCGTCTTCCGCGGAAGCAGTTCAGTGCACAAACGGATGTAGAAAGAATCAGTCCGGAATCGGCCGAGAAAGGAACCTGCAGCATGCAACAAAACGAGGCTAAGATCTTAAGGAAGCGTAACAGAAGTTTGGAGCCTACGTATCAATTTCGAGCGACCTCAAACCAACTGGCAGCACGCTAGTGAAGTAGACATGAGCGGGGTACGTACTGGCAATCGTATGCTGTCGGAAATAATCGTAAACTGTCGTTACGCCGCGATTTTCAGCCAATTAAAGCACGCTGGGTCTGTACAACCTCAGTTGCGAGGGCCTGACGATTGCCGGGGGAGGACCTACTATACCAGTATATAACGGAGATCCGTTACCTTTGAGGCTTATCGATTATTTCCTAATAATTCCTGTCAGACTTTTATGAAACAAACATCTTCGCAATCACTTGATCTTCCAGTTGCGAGTTTCTACGCTTTAGTCTTGTTTCAGGTGTTATTGTGTATTGAAAATAACATACAATGTTAGTTCACTTTGTCGGAGAGCACGCATGGTGACCAGAAAGAAAAAAATCAAATAAAATGTTTGATGGTCTGCCAATCGCAGTCACCCATGGCATCTCATTTATCCGGACAGTTATCTTGTTTGATTGTCATCCTCTTACCCGATGACCAGAGCCAGCCAAAGCTTGAGCCAGAAGAGGACCCTTGCTAAGAAGGGCCGAAATATCACTCGAATAAAATCAGCTAAAGTATCCGTCAACTATGAGCTTTGGCTGAAGGAACTTTACCCTATGATTTTATAACTCACGGTCCCTCTTCTAAACCTTATTGTGCATTTAGACACTCCATCAAACCCGAGTCTATTTTTAACACCGTCAAGCCTGAGTGTATTTCTCTCACTTTTTTGCTACAAAAACTTTCTAGCGGAAAAACGAGCGGAAAATACGCACGGATTTACACAGCCGTTTGTATCTTTGCTCTGTACCACTATAATCATTTCATACCGCCGTTTTATTCCTCCCCTGAAAATCTAATCTCTTGGTTCGTCCCCCACCTATTCTAGCCGCTTCTAATGCCTTCGTCTATTCGATACACTCTTTTGTATCTTAATTGTGAAAAAACATCGATCGCCGAGGGCGAGGCAAAATGATCCCTGATGCCTGTGTTCTCACCGTCCTTCCAGGCAGGTCTCCGCGATCAGGACTATCCCCTGGAAAAGCTTCCAGTTTATGTCCTATTGTGGAAGAGAGAAGTGGGATATCGATGGTTTGGCAAACAGGGATACAGATATTTGTGGCAGCTGTGATTGTACATGGAAGCCACCACTTTGAAGCGGCGTTTCAAGGTAGAAGAGAAGCTTTGTTTTCAGTTCGGGAATAAACGATGATTGTGATCCCTTCGCCAGCCGGAGGGGTGCGATAGAGTTCACAGAGGAGCCTTGTCTACAGCAGTGGTTCCCAACCTTTTCGTACTGCGTACCCCTAATCAAGGTTCGAAAAGGTTGCGTACTCCACTTTTCAGAACGTGAAAATACGATAATTATTGTCATAAATGATATGGCATAGGTATCAGTGTAGAAATATATACAAAATCAATGAGACACTTGAGTCTGCTTTGTAGCAAACCTTTTTCAGATCTCGGCTTAATGAGAAACGGCAATATTTGTTACAGTCAGCCTGTTCATTGACACAAGAATGAATTTTACGGCTGTAGTTTTTTGGAATTAGTATTATTTTATTGTCTTTAACTAGAGCTTGTAAACAGAGGCGTCACATACGGGTTGGGGGTACCCATCCCCCCAAAGTGGTCGGTCAGTCGGAAAAAGAGCTGCAAGCTAAACCGATTTTGGTACCTTCTCATACCCCTTGCAAGGATCTCGCGTACCCCTTTAGGTACGTAAAGGTACGTGTTGTGCAAAGGTAACGGGTCCAAGCTCCGGAAGTCCAAGCTCCAAATAGAATCCAGGTGAATGATGATGATGAATTATGCCGAAATTCTAGTCCGTGGCTATCTGACCAGTCAGCTCCACGAAGATGATACTTTGATGTACTATGGTATTTAAAGGTTTTTTTTTCTGCTGCAGAGTCGTGTGCCGGACACCACACCACACCCGATTGTGTGGCACAAAGTCGAACCGCAACTTGAAATTCGCAGAAAGCCGTTTTCTCCGTTTTTTAATAAATCCAGATAATTTAAGGATAAAATAAGTCCAACAATAAATTCATACAAAAATAATCCAGGCCTAAGTCCTTACCATTCTGTGCAAAAAGGATTCTCAGTTTTAGTCTTTATGCTTGACAAACTAGTTAGTTTTATTATTTAGATGATGATGATGATGAACGAATTAAAGAACCGTCTTGACTACTAGGTCACTTGGGTCTTCTATCCTTAAATCTATGATACTCTTTAGTTCATAATTGTTCGAGAAACAACTCTATCACATTCACTTATCATATTATTGTCCCCTTCATCACATCTTACAATCCCTCCCGATCACGGTTAAAAATTGTGCAACCAGCTTTAAGATCTCTATATTGTCACCATCATTCACAAAACCCCCCAATATCATGTTTACACTCGGCTGTAGTCCTCTATCATGAAAGAATGTACTGATCTCACGTCTCTGGGGGGAGTACTGGTCACACACTATGAGAAGATGCTCCAGATTTACTTTATTTTGCTGCTAAGTTTAAATTTCCCGCCAAATTTGAGCCACAAAGTCGAAGATTACCTTGATAGCTGTCAGTCGAATTCTTGCCACGAAGCGAGCCACAAAAATCTTGTTGGTCGAAGACAAGAATAATTTTGTTGGGCCGCGGAAAACGCTTTTATAAGAGCAGAAGCTTAGCGTTTTGTGTGGAAGTGTTCCGCAAACTGAGTAGCCTACGCAATAGCAGGTCTGATTGACTTCTCACCTAGATTTGTTTCGCATTTCTCCGAAACTTTGAATTTGGTCCGATGTGGTCTAGCGACTTTTTATTGATTTTCGCCTTTACCACGCACGACCACTATTTTCGAGATGTTTTATTTCCTTCGGCACGCCGTTCTTAATAGCAAAACGCTGGGAATACCGGCTTGCCACCGTTGCCACACGGCGAACGAAAATAGAGTCAAAATTTTTTTCTCTTTCAAGTTACAGAATTACTTCACAGAAGGAAGACATTTTGTAATGTTGGAAAATAACAATGTCTAGCGATGAACTTCCTCCAGTTACGTGTCGAGATTCAACGCATTGATTTGAACTTCGACGATTTCTCTCTGGTTCAATTTCTTATAGAATTCCGATTAGTCCCCGAAGCCGCGCCGAATCGAAATTGAGCGGCGGCGGCGCGCCGTCGATTTATCGGCGTTTGGTCTATTTGTAGCATTTTTTAATTGTTTCTAAATTTTCCAACAACTTTTCAATTTCTTAACCACAAATCGTCAGCGTTGTTAAGTCGGCAGTAAGTTCCTTCGATGAAACATTGCTTGGTCCGAACCGCATCCGATGGTGGGATGGAAGGGGGGGGGCTAGGCAACATGCATAGGAGCCAAATGGATGGAAGGATTAGGATGAAACTTGGATTGTGCAAAGGTAACGGGTCCAAGCTCCGGAAGTGCTTCCATTCGAGTGACTCGGTGCGTAATAGGAGCAAATGATAGTTGTGTGTCTTAATCGCATTTGAACACAGTGTGTGTGTGTGTGGGGGGGGGGGGGGGTCTGGAAACTTTGTGATACAGGGGATGCAGGGGCGTTGCAAGTGCATTTTCGTTGGGGGGGGGGAGGGTGCAGAACCAAAATTTTACTGAATCTCTCAAAAAGTTTACCGAATCCTAGAAACAGAGAATTCGAGCTTGTAATTATGGAACAGAAAAAATTACACGGGAAGAGTAACCTTAAAGAGCAGCATAAAAGACGATACGATAGGAACGGCCAACTATCAGACGGCGTTTTGGCGAAGCCCACTTGGAGAATATATTGCTGGGCACGATTGCAGCAACAGCTTCTATCTTTTATACCCAAGAAAAAATTAAATCGAGCGCCGCAGTCGAAAATTCTTGAAATGGCTAAAATTTAACTGCTTCTTTTACAAATTCTATCAGATGCCGTGAATTAAATACCGAAGCTCTAACAAGCTGCAGAAATTGGATGGAGCGACGTTCCGGCAGTAACAGCTACTATAGTCTAGTTCTAGTCAATAATACCCATAATCACAGAAAGTGATCGCCTCTGGCAAGATTTTTTTTAAGTTAGCTTTTTCCTGCCTAATTTAACTATTTCTACCCAGATTCTAGCTTTTAATCTTTTGAAATGCCCATCCTAAAACTGGCTTAAAACACCAGTCAAGTGACGCACCCTTTCACAAAACAGAGAATGTTGGCGCCGCATGGGGAATTTTTGAAAGATTTATGATTAGATCTTTTTTTTGGTATACAAGATAAAAGTAAGGACTGTCGATGAAATCATAGATCAGTCCCTCTGTCTGCTTAGTGCTCTACTCGACTACTTCCGAGTTTTGAGGTTCTTGGTAATTCCCGAATCCTGGCAATTATGCCGTATAAGTTACCGAATCCCAATCATGATACCGAATAATTTTGAACCGATAGCTGATTCGGAATTTTGTGTACTTGCCGAGTCTCCCTAAATGTACAGAATAGTTCTTGCATCGAAAAATTAACAAACAATTTCAGCAAATTCTCACACCGAATTCGTGATAAGTACTAAATACTGGTAATTATACCTAATCCCGAGCATTACCCAATAGGTTTGTACCGATAGCCTATTTGGGATTCTGTGTAACTACCGAATCCCCGTAAATGAACCGAATAGTTCTGCTATAGAAAAAATACCGAAAAATACCCCCCTCCAATTGTGACGCCACGGAGATCTGGACTAGATACAACCACATGCTATGGATGGACTACTACTCAAGTGACTTTACCGTGACGAATAAGCTCTCAAGAAGGTCCTGGGTCTAAATTCGGACTGTCTAGGAGCCAAGACAATTTTCGCGATGCACGCGGTTCACAAGTTCACAAGGTCCCGGATTCCCCTTCACCAGCTCACACACCGATGGTCGGACCCGGAAAAAAAGATTTCATTGAGTGTCGGTTGGGTCCTTCATAGTCCTTAGTAGACCTAAGCTTATACGGAAATGCCGGAACTAGCAAAGTGGTCAAGGGTATTTGTAGTGAAATTGGAATCCTCCAGCATTCGAGGGAATTCCAAGGGAATTTCATACGTTTGCCAACATTTAGTGAACTACGCCTCCGTCCAGAAGGAATGACAAGTTTTACCGTCCTAGCTTGTCTGGAGGTATCTGAACAAAGTAAAGTTGGACAGATGGAAGTACCGACAAGAAGCACGAATGGCGCTTTGTTTACACGGTTTGAAGCCAACATCCAATTGTTGCTAAAAATTTGTCATTCCTGCACTGCCGCCACAAGCGCAGACTCTTTCTGTTAGTGCACGCTGGTGACAAAAACAGATTAACAACCTGGGGCCTTGGGAGGATAAATCCCCATGGAAAGAAAATCAGATACATATCACTTAAAAATATTCGACGTCAGAACTGTACCGGCGAGCAGCCGCCACCAACCCCATCGGCGACGCGCCGGCGTGCCGAAATGTTTTCAGCGGCGGCCCGCTGAGGCCTTGGGGACTAATTCTGATAGCATATATAGAAGGTGTATTTTATTATTTCAGGGAGATGCGGAGGAACCGTTCCTTGCACGCAAACATGCTCGGATCTGTCAAATGGGGCATATGAGTGTGGCTGTAGAGAAGGATTTATATTATTGCCTAACGGATACGAATGTCAAGGTAAAGAAAAGAAAGATCCCAGCAACTATATTTAACTGTTTGCACTTTCATAGGTTATTGCAGTTGCAATATATATGCAAGATAGTAATGCAGGATTTTGTCTCCCGCCCTACAGTCCCTCTAACAGTCATAACACGTCGTGGTTTCCTTTTTACTGTAGTTTTGACTTTTCACCTGTTGCTCTTTCATGACGACACAAGAGTTGTATTTTCTTAAACTCTATGCCCATTTTCTTTGGCGCCAGTTTCGAGTCCGAACTTCGAATGTTGGAATGGTCTTTGGTACTTATCTTAAAAGTTGGAATACCATCTGCATGAATCACCTTAGACTAGCGGTTTCAGAAAAATACTCATGCTCAAGGTAAATAGTAATTTTTTGCAAGCTACATTTTGCTACACAACCTTTTTGCAAAAAGCTT
The DNA here is from genome assembly GCA_023053575.1 of Branchinecta lynchi. Lineage (NCBI taxonomy): Eukaryota > Metazoa > Arthropoda > Branchiopoda > Anostraca > Branchinectidae > Branchinecta > Branchinecta lynchi. The sequence continues at coordinate 3,425,116 of JAKZAP010000008.1, forward strand.
GAAGTGGGTTGCATTCAGTTGCATCAGTTGCATTCAGTTGCATCAGTTGCATTAGTAAGCTAAGTAAGTATAGAGAGATTTCACCATGTCTAACGAAAATGGGCGGGACCTTAATGAAAAAAAAAATAACATTAGGAAGTATAGGACTTTCGAATTTGAGACTAAATTACCGGCCTTTGATATTCACTTTGAGTCAGCAAATTGCAGGATTGTTAATCCTGTGTTAATCTAGCTTTTTCTTGTTGGAATAATATAACTTTTGTAAATGAGTGTCCTTTTATATCAGAGTTTGAAAAGCGTCAAAGTTTGTAATCTAAGACGAGGTCTCGCCCTATTGGTCAGTTATGACACATTTTTTCAAATCAACATCATCGCCGACCAATAGGATTCGAGAATCTTTTTTTTGTGTTCAAACTTTGAAGCTTTCAAGCTCTTACTTTTTCGAAACTCTTTTCCAAAAATAGAATTATACAGTTTAGGAATAGCCCAATTAATATTCCTGCAAGTCCCTGGCTCAGAATGATGGTCAAACGCCGATAATTTAATTTTAAAGTTGAAAGTCCTATACCTCCCAATGTAAATTTTTTTTGTTACATTCCAGTGATGATGGTGTAGCAAAATCCGTTTTCATCAGGTAGGGTGCAGTCTCTATTATAAATAAGATAGGTCCTTTAAGCGAGGGTGCAGTGCTGGTACACAGTACAGCAAGCACAGAGTTAAGCTAGATTGTGCTAGATTGGCATACCTACCAGACACCTAACCAAGTCTGCAAAACACCAAAGCTGATGCAAAGCAATGGAATTAATTGTTCATAGATATGGGAAGAGCCTTTGTTTGTGAAAACCTATCGAAGACAGAAGACACTGCTCTAAGAGCTTATCTGCTCAATATCTACTAGAGGAGAGCCAGAGGGGTTTCCACAGTCCTCAGTCTCAGACCAAGTTTTCAGATATCAAGTAAGAAAACCCTTTCTTCAGAAAGACCTATCTGGCTTAAAAAGGAACAGGACAAATCAGTCTTGTACACTAGCCCCTTTTCAGGCACGGTGCTCACACGTCTAGCACCATGCCTGGGTGCTAGACGTTCAAGCACTGTACCTTGGATTTCACGTATGGTGCATGGATTTCAGTATACAGTGCATACATCAAAAACACTGTTTCTGTCATAACAACTGAGCACCAGCTCGAACAGGGCTGAAATTACTACCATGAATTAGAGAAATCAAAGACAATTATTTATATATTTTTCACAACAAAAACAAAAAGGCTCGGCTGATGACAGATGTGAAAAACCTCATTTCCTTTTCTACATAGTCAAGGGTTTTGCATGCAAAATGTCCTGTGCCTCAACTTTTTCTACCTAGCAGCCAACCAGAATATTGACTCTTGGGGAATAGATAGGGAAAATACATGGAAAATAAATAGGGTGCTGTTAGGTTTTTCATCTCCATCATCATTAGAGCCCTGTTGTTTTTGTTGTGAAAAATATATAAAGGACTTTCTTTGATTTCTCTAATTCATAGTAGTAATTTAAGCCCTGTCCGAGCCGGTGCTCAGTTGTGATGACAGAAACTGTGTTTTTTCTGTATGCACTGTGTACTGAAATCCATGCACCATACATGAAATCCAAGGTACAGTGCTTGAACGTCTAGCACCCAGGCATGGTGCTAGACGTTTGAGCACCGTGCCTGAAATGGGGCTAGTGTACTAGACTGGGACAAATACCGTAGTAAAGCTTAATACAAAATTATGTTTAGGAGAGTGCAGTGCCTAGCCTATCACATTTGCAGTTCAGAGCAATTTCGGTTTCATACAGAGTCTGTCAGTCTGCTGCTTGGGTTCCTCTCCTTGATTTGTTAGATGGAAGATATGGTAAATCTTGAAGTCTACAAGCAGCAATACCCTTTTCCAGGCATTGCCAATCGAATGAAAAGGCAGATATTTTTGTCATTGGATCTATTGTTGATTTGTATTGTGCTTTCTGAAACCTGTTTGTGGGCAAACAGATAGTACCAAGTCGGGTGAGATTTAGTTTGATGCTCTCATAAAATCTAGGGTGCATGGCCTCTCCCTGCCCTCCCCCCTCAAAATGGTTCCTCTGTTCTTGACTGTCACTGAACAGAAATGTAATTTTATAAGTTTTGGTTTCAAAGTTGTGTAGTTTGACATTGCCCACCTATACCGTAAACATGGGAAATGAAAACAGAATTTCAGTTATGGTAACATACTGTTGGACACTGGATGCTAAAAATACAACTAAATAGACCTTATTTTTAGCCTGCAGGTTCGAGGTTGAGTTGGCCTCAGGAAACATTTTATATGTTATGAACTTTATGTAGGCTGTCCCCATGGCTGCCCTTTGGCCCTTACCAAACCATTTCCCTTATCTTTTTTTTTGTTATTTTTACAGAAGGTGGTATTAAACCGTTTATAAATAAAACAAATGAACATGGATTAGGAGTAAACAGAAAGTTTTGTAGGACTAGACTGTTCAACCTCGTCCCTTTTTATGCCTTTTGGTCTTGAGGAACTAAAGTAAATAGTGTAGGGTACGGTATTGATCATTGACTAGTGAAAATTGTAGTCAGCCCAAGATCTCTTCCCTTTTGTCAAGTGAGAGTCCTATGCCAACGTTTAGCCCTCAAATATGAAAAATATTAAATAATACTAAACCACTGCACTAAATTACGTCTCTAGGCTGCACTAGTGCACCCTTATAAGTTGTTCCTAACTTAGTCCTTCACAAGGACCTTCCACTACATATCCTTTGATAGATTAATCTTCGTCCCTGTTTATTTAACTAATACACTAATAAAGACTACTATAGATATATAGATAGAGACTACTATATAAGACTACTATATATTGTATGTACTGAAATGACACCTTTTGTGGTGTATCATGAATCAGTCACGTTAGTCTGTGAGGCAATGTAAGATGGCAAGAATTCAAATTAAAAATATGATATGTCTGACAGTAATGGCCCTTATAGTTTCAGGCAAAATAGAGGTTAGATTGTGAGACTGCAAGCTCTGGGTAGCATGCGTCTTGAGTATACACTAACTTGTAGAACAAATATTTGAAAGTTAACAGTTGGGATCTCTCAACTCTAAACACCCTTTTGAAGCTGCTGTTCTCGTGTTCATCCTGGGCAAGGTTTGACCATCAGTGATTAACCGCTGGGTCCCTGGAAAGCTGCGATTAACCGAAAAGTACTTGCGTGCTCCTACAGTGCCACTGCTCTGCAACATGTTTTGTGCTTTCCCGTTATCTTCAAAATCTTCTCAAATTCGTTTAATTTTTTCTGCTTTCCAGGAATTGGCTACGCCTCCCCCTCTGGACAAGTAACTGTCACTTAATAGGGGGGGGGGGGGGGGTTAACCTGGTACATTTTGACCGAATCTTACCTGATTTTTACCGAATTTCATAATTTTTTTCTAAAAACGCAGCGAATTGCCTTCAAGGACCACAATGTAAAAAGTGTAAAGCCTACAATGCCAAGTCTAAAGAGAAAATTTGGCGCATTTTCACGCTGTTCCACTTCTGTTTGTTCAGAAATACCGCGTCACTAGCCTTTTACCTCTGGGGCATCTGGGAGACGTCCAGTTTTGCCAGTAGGACTTGAAATACAATAGAAAAAGCGAGATTTTCGGGTTTTTTCTTGATCAGCTAGTTTCCCCTCCAAGATGATGTGCGAGGGATAAATAAATTTCGGATATTTCGGTTGCACTTCCGGCAAACCGTCCTCAGCGAAAAAAACAAGACTAAATCATAAAATCCACCACAATCACAACAGGAAAACGATGCGGAACCAACAGACAATAAGACGACATGTAACTAAAGACCAGAAGAACGGTGCGGACTGAACGACATGCAGATAAAAATAAAATAACGAAAGATAAAATGTGCGTTTTATAAGTGTATATGTACAAATCTATGATTATTTACAATTCTGATTTCTGTGTATATTTACAATTTACCATCCGTCTGGTAAAGCGCAGAAGCTTTCACCCAGAAAACGGCCCACTCCCCACTCCAAAAATCCATAACACGTTTGACCACTTTGAATAAAAACTTCCACAGAACTCTTTCTTCTGGTCTTTAGTTACATGTCGTCTTATTGTCTGTTGGTTCCACATCGTTTTCCTGTTGTGATTGTGGTGGATTTTATGATTAGTTATTTTTATTTTTCGCTGAGGACGGTTTGCCGGAAGTGCAACCGAAATATCCGAAATTTATTTATCCCTCGCACATCAGCTGATGATCAGGAAAACCCCCCGAAAATCTCGTTTTTTCTATTGTATTTGAAATGAATGGTCAGCTTGGCTTCAAACCTTATATTCAGTAGGACTTGAAAATATGCCGACAAAAACGCCGTAGCGACAAAGCGACAACGACGCCAACGGCTGCACACACGACAAATCAAAGCGCCACAGGTGAAATGTTTTTAATCCGCCTTTTTTCTGTCAACTTTCAGTGAAAATTTGAACTCTTAATGTGGTTCAAGCCCGCAAAAACTCCAAGCCTCAAATCACGCACCTTTGTTCTGAGTAGCGAAGTGCCTTCTTGCGATCCCAGAAAAGTGCCTTCTTGCGATCCCAGGACTACCTATTAAACCATTTGTCTGACGAAAAATCCAGGGTAAAGTAGATACAAAGTACATTTATTGTGAATTTACGGCAAAGGAAAGTAGGCTAGTTTCATGTCAAGAGACATGCTTATTCCTGAAGTACCGTAATGCAATCATTAAAGTTAAAGTTAAGTAATGAATGGCAACCAGTTGAAGCCACCGTTAAATGGCAAAGAAGAAGAGCTAAAGAAATGCCACTTAAATAACCGAACTTAGTAACTAGGGTGAATCAAATAATGAATCCGTACTACCGAAAAACTAACACAAAAATAAGGAAAAGATCGGGAGCGGGATAACAACCGAGTTTCGTAATGGAATAAATCTCTTGTTAGAACAGCCGAATGTGAGTCTGGTAATAGGTAGGGACTAAACAAAACTCTGCTGAAATACCTAATTCGGTAACGAATCAGAACCAAATGAATCGATCAATCACCGAATTATGAAATAGACGAATGCGATAGAAAAGACCGTCTCCTAAAGTCCAGGGACGACCGAATTCGGTGAAATCAACGCGGACTGAATAAAAGTTGGATGAATTACCAAACTGGATAAAGAATGGGAACCAATAAACATGTTAAATCGTCCGGTTTGGAAATGTTTGCCTTCGGCGAAAATTTAACCGAATACCCCAAAAGTAGGGGGGCGCGTCGCTCTCCCCCCCCTCCCACCTCGGGACGCCCCGCTTATAGGAAAGTTCCATATACTCCTGGCCAATCCAGCTGCGGCTTTATTGAATTCCATGAATAGAACAAAATAAAATCGTAATCACCCATGGAGGTGGAGATCCATAATATTTCGGTTTAGGGACTATTCATTATTTTGTTTGTAATTGTAACCTTATTTCTTGTCATTTCTCGTACTACTCCTTCTGTACCTACGGGGGCTATAAATAATATTTAATTAATTTCTTTCTTTTAATATTTTTACCTCTTTTTTCTTTTTTTTTTTAATATTTTAAATTAGTTTTCTGTTATTACTTATTGAATAATTTTAAGTTAAAAAGTGGTTAGAAGATGCAGCCACCCACAGGATTTTTGTCTTTTATGTGGTTGTTGAGTTTCTTGTATGATGTATTTTTTTATTTTTTTGTGAAGTAAAATAATCTTAATCTGAATCTGAATCTAATATTTCCAGACAAGTCTGAGTATGAAGCAGATGCACTGCGCCCTCCAGAAGCAGGAATAAGCCTTGGCTTAGAAAGTGGGAATGAGACCTTAGTGGAGTACAGTGCTGGTGAAAAGCAGTTCAATCAAAGCAGCCAGCCTGCGCGATGTTCGTTGGAATGTCGATCAGGGATTTGTGTGAGAGAAGGAACATCTTACGAGACAGTAGAAAGATGCCAGTGCCCATTTGGATTGAAAGGAGATACATGCTCTCTGCGTAAGTATTTAAAGGACCTGTCTTGCCTATAATAATAACGCAACCTACTTCCATAATCACTCCATATATTTCTAAACCCGGAGAGCCCGATTTTGTACGGTACATACTAACCCCTGTAACAAAGCCACGCTGATTTTCTCACTTGTCATGTTTAGCTACGTTCGATGTGTATCATGCTGTCGACGGTTGTCTGCGAGGAGTTTTTCCATCAGAAAAACCGGTTATGTAAATTGTTTCCCTGCTTTCGCTACAAGTCAACGCGTCTCGGAAAAGGCTTAAAATAGCCAAAACGTGGGTTATTTATTGAAAACACAATCTAGTTTTAAAGTATTCAAATATTTTAAAATACTGTAAGTTGAAGAGTAAATAGTGCGAGGGGTCCTTTAAGCAGAACTCCTGAGGTAAAGATGACTATGTGCACTTGTAGTAATTGTAGATCGTGAAAATGTGTCTTTTAGCCCCAATTTTTTTTTTCACTTTGGGGTCAAGATGCTCACTTTAAGCGGACTAGAAATTCTTGCAAAACCCTTGAGGCACACATGATAAACATCAAAGGCACCTATTCATGCGCAGTGTCATAAGATACAGCCGGGAGACTAGACTATAATCACTCAGTCTGTCCTGTTCGAAAACTAGAAGGAAGTCTTCGCCGTATATGTTTATTTATTTGTTAGTTCCGCGTGGCTCCTAAACTCCGCTCGTTCGCATCTGACGAGGCATCGGGAATCTCTTCGACTGGTCGTATTACAGAGATCGGGAGACGCCAAGATTGGCAAGCTTAGTATGATCAGGGACCCATAAATTTCCTGTAATGTTTCCTTACATTACAGGAAATTTATGGGTCCCTGATATGATCAAGAATAGATAAACCAATAGAACCTCTGTCTTCGGTTCCATGCATCGACAAATTGAGCAAAGCTACAGCTAATTACTGATACTTACTGTGGTTTGAGTTGACGTCCCTCTTTTCCAGTTGTTCGTTTAGTAATGTTTTAGCCTGTGAAGAAACTACTAGACTCCGTCTTATTGGCTCCCCATTATAATGTTTTGAGAAATGGTATCCTATGAGATTTGCTCATTGGATAGCCTACCATTCTTTGAAAAGGAAAGAAGTGTGATAAGAGGAAAGGGTATTTATTTAATATTATTTATTTATTTGTTTATTATTTTAATTGTAAATTGTTTGTTTAATTTGTATGTTTAAAAAAAATAAAAAAAAATGTCTGTCTGTCTAGGCTATGCTTTTCTGGGAACAGTCTAATCCATGAACATCGTCGTTGGTTTAACATAAATTTCCGGGTTTCGTGCTTTTCTTGTCTTTTCTTAACTTTCCTTTTTTTTTCAAGTTCAAGTTCTTTTTATTGGCAAACTTAGGTATACAAAACTAACATAATACTAACATATACAATAAGCAAAATCTATTTATTAAACACAATCCCAAGGGCTATATGGCCCGTTGGTTGGGAAAAAGGCTGAGCTTAACAGGAAAGAAATACCCTTGGGCGTAGAGATAACAAAAAAGATGGTGAGGTAGATAAGTCTGAAGCTTTTCTGTCTATCTTGTGAAATACTTATGTGGACTTCATTTCAGGGAGAGATATTTTTGCTAAAAGAATAGTAAAAAAACATAAATGACCAACGAAGGACTTCTGTGGTTTTGAAGACTCTTGAGAACCGTAAAAAACAACAACTACAAAATCGTATGGCACTTGCAAAGTTTTGTCAGAGGATGACTGTGGGAATTTGTCAACTCCTGGTTTACTGTAATCCTTTGTAAACAAAACCCCTGAGGCACTAATGTTCATATGCCCTTGGGGATCATGAAAATGTATTGTTTAGTCGCAAGTGTTTTTGCGCTTGGCGTTAATGAGCACACTTTAAGGGAGCTAGAAATTCATTTTTAAGTAAAACCCTTGGGTCAGAAATGACCATGGGCCCTTGTGATCATTAAAATGTATCGTTTGCTCAAAAGTGTTTTTTTTTTTACATTGCGGTTAAGATGAGTACTTTAAAGAATATTGTTAAAGGACCGGTCTTACCTATAATATTAATGCAACCTACTTCGTTAACCACTGCACATTTCTAAACCCAGAGATCCCAATTTCATACGGTACATTCTAACCCCTCTAATAAAACCACGCTGATTTTCTGTGTTTTGGTACCTTCGATGTGTTTCATGCTTTCGACGGTTTTCTGCGAGTATTTCCATCAGAATAACCGGATTTAGAATTTTTTCCCTGTTTTCGCTTTAAAGTCAAAGGGCCTCGGAAAAGGCTTAAAACAGCAAAAAGTGGGGGTTGATTGTTGAAAGCACAGCCTAGTTTTAAATTATTTAAATATTTTAATATACTTGTAAGCTGAATAGTAAATAGTGCGAGGAGTCCTTTAAGCAGAACTCCTGAGGCAAAGATGATAATGGGCCCTTGTAGTCAAACTGTTTTTCTTTTTACTTTGTGTCAAGATGCACAGTTTAAGCGGACTAGAAATTCTTGCAAAACCCTTGAGGCAAAGATGAAAAACATCAGAGGCATGTACTCTTCTCAATTATCGGATTCGTTTCACCGTTCGAAATTTATGCATCCCCTTCCTCAAGTTTTCGGATTTTCCTTCCCCCCATTCTCCCCCCTCCCCTTAGGATGGTCGGATCTTGTAGGGTCTTTATTGTGCTAGCAAACTTTCACCGTCCTAGAACATCTCGAAGTACCTTAACACTCGCCATCACTAGAATTCCGGACCCCCCTTCAACTCTCCCACAGTGCCCGGATCCAATCCGGCTGTGTGAAAGACGTATCTAGGGCTCGTTTTTTATTCTCACCAAGTTTCATCGCGATCCCTCCACTCTGACCGTGTCACAAGATTTCCGGTTCCCCCCTTAAGCTTGTGCTTAAGCTTTCCACCAACTTTCATCACGATCCCCCTACTCTTGAGTGTGTCACACGATTTCCTGTTATCCCCTCCCAACTCCCCCCAGAGTCACCGGATTGGGTCCGGACTTGAAGTGTGACATTTGAGACACGAGATCTTTCCAAATATCAAGTTTCCTTGAGATCCGATCAAAGCTATACATTCCTCAAGATTCTAGATTTCCCCTCCCTCCACTCCACCCATGATGGTCGGATCGGGGAAGTGAATATTTCCAAGTTAGTTTCGTTGGGTCCCTAATATGCATGCCAAGTTTCGTCGTGCTAGCACAGTAGGACGTGCTCTAACTCGCAATCACCGGACTGACCGACAGTCCGTCGAAAAAATGATCGGTATATTGTACTTGACGGAAAGGAAAGTGCCATAAAAGTCTTTCTGTGTATACCTCAGGTAAAGTCGATGGTGCTAAATAGCCGGTTGAGACATATTTCAGCTCTTCTTGGTCCTCGTCAGGTTTATACTTATCTAGTTACCCGATGAAAAATTTGTGCCTGCGTATAGTAGAGGTATGCTTATGTGAACGTTTGCTAACAGTGAACGATCGCCGAAGACAAAACTAAAACCAAAACCAGGCTTTTTTCCTATAAATACTAGTAATAATCACTCACGCTTTTGTCACTTTTTGAATATTTTGCTAATTCACCATTCACCTATTCAATTCAATTCAATTCAAATAATTTATTTCCTCCAGAAATCGGAGAGTAAAAAACGTAGTAAACACATACATAACGGGTCCGGACTTGAAAGTGACTCAGCTGACACCTCTGTTTTGTTTTTTATAATTTGAAAAGTTTGCCGGGAGGAACGCACCTTCAATGGAGAAGATGACAGTCTGAACCGTCAGATACCTTCAAAAGAGGAAGGACCTTTTTAATAAATTCAGAATCAAAGAAATTTAATTGAATTTCTGCTTTAAGTTTGTGCCAGGATAACCCTGAAATAGTTGGCTGTTAGCTGATATCAAGTTTGTTACTTTTCTTTTCCATTTTACTTTTTTATATGCAAGTAAGAAAGCCAAGGTAGTGGAACAGTTAAAAAAGTGTTCAAATAAGCATACCTCTACTGTAGTTGTATGATAGTTTTACGAAGAATTTGCATATTTTGATATATAATAATACAGAATACGATCATATTATGTGCCCCAGACTAGGCCAATCTTATGCGTAGTATCCAGTGGCATCCTGTCTTGCTACTGTATGCTATTGAAACTTACTACTCCCTATAACTATTTCTTGAAAATTTGTCATCGGGTACAGCCTGACGAGGACCCTTGCCGAGAAGGACCGAACTTTCGGTGGAACAAATCTCAGCTGACGTATCTGCTTGCTGCCAGCGACTATGATTCGCTATCAGCTTGGGGTGAAGGAATGCTTATCCTTCATATATTTCGAGAGTTCGGGAAAAACCCTTTAGTTCCTCATATTCGAATTCAGCACATAAAACTACATCAGAAATATGTTTCTCGTGAAGTAAACACTAAGACTTAAGAAAATAGAAAGTTTCAGCTGAAAAACAAGAAATACCATTTAAAATGCTAAAAAACACGAATTTAGCACCCGCTAGCTAGGTTTCTCAACTTTAGATGTAGTTTTTTTTTCTCTACAAGATGGTGTAAAAATCATTTCTGTTGCAATTTGTTTGCGGTCGAGTCATATTTGACGCTATATAGATTGACTGTACGCGTTTATATTGCGCATCTCAAAGATGCGCAATATCAAGATGAGAACATAAACACAGACAAATTAGCTTATAAGCCTTTAAAGTTCAATGGGCACATCAAACTACCCCAATCCCACTCTGTAACAACCTAGGAACAATACTTACCCCCTAGATCAGCAGCTTTTTCAGCAGTTTCCTCTCTGTGATATTTCAAAACGTAATTTTTTGGGCCAGTACATGCTCAATTTACTAGCTTGGACAAAGATAAAAGTGATGTTTCTTATAATACTTAGTAGATCTTATTTTATGCATAAATCAGCTTGTATAATTCAGATTTGAAGAGGTTATTTGTTTTTGAATGATTTTTGTAACTATGTTATTTTTTATAAGCTTATTGCATATTCTGGTACATTTTATAAAGCAAGTTAATCGAGCTTCACAACACTATTCCACAAAGAAATACTTTTGATACGCACTTTAAGCCATAGAACTTCTGATGAAACACTAGACAAATCAGGTAAACTGCATCTGCGGCTGACATCTCAAATATATCCTTTTCTATCAAGCATTGCTGGGAGTTTTTTGAATTTCCTGCCATGATATCCGAGCTCCTAAGATTTGGATCGCCGAAACGCCAGAGAGGTAAAGACAAGGGATAACAAGTAAACGGCCGATTTTCGTAGCGCCTTCTATAGGAAGTCGGAAATGTTTATTTGTGAAGCATTTAATACAAAGTAAAGCATTAGAAGTGTCCATTGTGCTTTAAGTGTTGAGGTCCTGTAAGACATAAAACTGAACGTGGTTTGCAACGTTACTTTCAGCTAAAAAATAACACTATCAGCATTATCATGTCATATCTTTTGATACTGTGCATCCTTGTAAATGTTATGAATGAAATTTGACGGTGCAGAATGGATACGTCAGCTGCATTTTACTAGAACTATAATAATAATAATAATAATATAATGCAAAAATAAGGCACATGGCCTCTACAATACAACTTCGGCCCTTCTTGGCAAGGGTCCTCTTTAGGCTCAAGCTAGAAAATTCAGCTGAATTATCCGTTTTCTAGGGACCCGTTCCGAGGTTAAGGACCGAGGCAGCTACCTAGTTTGCCTAGGCAGAAGTTCGCACACTCAATTAACACTTCTGGATTTTCATTATAAGATCATAGCACTGGTAGCCAGTTTCGCTATTTTTCAATATTTCTCATATTTGCTTTCTTCCTTTTTTTCCTACCCCATCCGTATCCGTATTTTTGTGTCACTTAAATGTGTTGCCTCCATGACACCCTTCCTGATCCCGGAACTCGGCGGGCGAGGGGGAGTCTTGCTCCTAACACTTCTTGCCGTTTTTGGCCTTGCTTCGTATCCCGGATCACCCTCGAAGAAAACTAGAATCCGGAAGAGAAAGCTGGAAGATGCAACCTGGTCTTAACTTGGTTTTTACACAATTAGTTTCTAGCGTCCTTTCCTGTCTCGAGGCTTCAGAGAGCTTTCATTTAACGACCCTGGCATGCTGATTTGTGGTTGCTATTTCCAGCGTTAGAAGTGGGAAATATCTGTGAAAGCCAGGCTTCACCTTCTAGATTTTTTTACTGATTCCAGATATCAGTTTTCGTCGAGGTGGATCTGGACGGTGAAGCCAGACTAAACACGCCTTGAAGTCTAGGGTATATTGCACCTCCAGATACCGGAACCTGGAGTGGTGTCATAGAGGCAATATTTGCGTCTTTGTATATACCATGGTGTCTGATACCACGGTAGCATCTGCATTTTGTCGTTTTTGTCTGGATCTGCATTTTGGATCTGCACTGGATCTGCATTTTGTCGTTCTTGCAGTTACCGTGGTATCTGATACGGCTACTGCTTTGCAAAAACGCAAATTGCCGAAATTGCGCTGCTCGAAGTCTTGGTATGTAATACCACGGTAACTGAATCTGCATTTTGTCGTTTTTGCAGTTACCGTGGTATCTGATACTGCTATACCTTTGCAAAAACGGCAATTGCCGTAATTGCGCTGCTCGAAGTCTTGGTATCTGATACCACGGTGACTGGATCTGCATTTTGTCTTTTTTTTTTTTTTTTTCAATCAATCAAGTTTAATCCGAATAGCTAAAAGCTAGAAAAGGAATAAAATATTTAGAAAAGGAATATATATATATATAAGAAAAGGAATATATATTTTTGCAGCTACCGTGTATCTGATACTGCTGTTGCTTTGCAAAAACGCCAATTGCCATAATTGCGCTGCTCGAAGTCTTGGTATCTAGATACCACGGTAACTGGACCTGCATTTTTGTCATTTTTGCAGTTACTGTGGTATCTGGTTCTACGATTGGTTTGCAAAAACGCCAATTGCCGTAATTGCGCTGTCCGAATTCATCGCAAACGAAAAAGTGATATCCAGTAACATCACTAAGTGTTAAACTTCTTTCCCACCAGTTTGACAAAATCCTAGGCTCTATTGTTGGTGATGATGAAAGTGAGATATCTTTTTCTGATACCACGCTAACTGCAAACACGCCTTTTGACCGTGGTAACAGATACCATTGCGAAAACGACTAGACATTGGTATCAGACACCATGGTATCTGCAAAAACGCAACTTAATACATTTGCGAGATAATAAACATGCAAATGGTTGGGGTATAGAAGCTGGGTTGGAGAAGAAGACCAAAGGTTTCAATGGTATCCCAAAGCACAATGTTCATTGGGCGTCCTTCATCTACACTATCCGGTCTTGCAGATTGGTCCGGTCTAAAACAGAACCCTTAGCATGTTATTCATCGCTAATAAACCGCATAACCAGATCCATTAGGCGATTCCTTCCTGTCTTTAATTTACGGTCTAGTCCAGCCATCTTCAGCCGTAATATCTCAGGTCTAATTTTGTAGCATGAGCAGGGCCATTGACAAGAAGGATAAATCACGAAACATCTAATTGAAAAGTTCATTGAATAGTAAGGTGGTTCAGCGGGTCCTACAAGACCAAGAAATCCAAAAATGGGACCGCGATAAGGATTATGAACCGTCAATTCATCTTTACGCTAACGCAAAAGAGTATAGGGGTTTAGAAAGAGATGTTTTTTTAAGGGAGGGTTATCGTCGGAGGAATTAAAGTTGATTGTTAGCGCTCGTAGTGATGCCTCCCGCTGGGAATTCGGAAAAATATTTGGGAAATGTTAAGGGTCTAGTGGTCCTTACTTCTGACAGGTGTGTAGTTTTATGGATGAAATTTTTTTTCATGTGCGAATGTGTGGACTTTAATGATTTGAGAGTTGATATATTCAGGGAGCGAATTTTCGTGGAAGGTTGTCTGGTGGAAAAGTTTGTTTGGGGGCAGCTTGAAGGTTTTTGCGAATAGGTTAGAAGCATAGAGAAGAGTTTTTTTTTTAGCTAGGGTTTACTAGAAGATTTGTCTTTTTGTTTTTTATTTGTTTTGTATCTTGTTTTGTATGGGCTTTAAGCAATATATAACACATCATATTATAATATTTCGTTTTTCGATATTCACACTACCTTATTTTCGGTTTGCATCAGAAAGTGGAAATATGGATTCAGTTTTCTTACTCCTATACCGACGCGAATAGTTGGGCAGAAACATTGATTAGAATTGAAGAAATTCACGTTTTGTCGGATTCCGGCGAAATGGCAACTTACTAGGAAAACGAAGCTGGAAGATCGATTTGCTGTGTGACCTTTTCCTGCAAAGAATCTGCAAAGTATCAACCAAGCAGGAAAACAAAGCAAAAAGAAATTTAGTGTATCTTACGCGTTTCTTGGATAAGGTTTGAGATTTGCAGAAATAATTGAGAGAAAACATAACAATTGTGCACATTTTATGTTCCAGTATTTGAAACCTTGATAGGTTTTTCAATAACTCAAAGACCATCCTGGCTGTTTTAGCCGCACGCCGTCCCCATAGCTTTGATGAGAAACATGAAAAAATTGCATAACTGATCTTTCTGACCAATGAGCTCTTCGGAAGCAATAAGCTGGAGTCTAGTTTACTTTGAAAAGCAGTTAGGGTGGATCAGTGAAATAGGAGGTTTGAAATCTCGGAAATGAGAACAGATGGAAACGAATATAAGGGAGGGACGTTGAATGAATCAGTAATATATGTATGACGTCATCTTCCTTCCTTTTCCCGGCAAGACTGGTACTTAATATACCATAAAATTAAAAGCACACCCCGGTAATGGGATCCTGTCGAAACCTCTGCTCTTGTTCAACTCCAGATCACGCCGTTTAATATCTCCTCAATCTTCCATCATTTGTATGCGATTTTTCGGGAGTACGAAGGAAACTCGAAACAATAACGCTGCCGTTTCTCTTTATTGTCCACCAGGGGATCGTGGAAGTCCTGAAGGAAAGAATGAGTAACAAAAGAATATCGAGAGGATATGCGAGGTCAGCCGTGCTTTAGCGTTATCTCTTGATCTTGAGAAGTTGCCTTTTGAAGTCTGAGAGGGTAAAGGGATTGAGCAGGACAGGGGGCGTGGAATAAATGTTCCGTGGAGTTTGTTCCGGACAAACTCCTGAAGGGATTGAATCACAGAACTCTGAATTCATGATGGTGCTAAAGCTCAGCCATCAGTTCCCCTTTCAGCTTTAACATACAACTTTTCAGTCCGATCGGCTAATACACATAATGCCCACGACCACAATGCGCACGAATCATAATGCCCACGGTTCAAAATGCCCACGACCCAAAATGCGTACGACTAAAAATGCCCAAGGTTCAGGATGCCCACGATTGAATTGTTTGCGGTTTTCAGTCCGTAGAAAACTTGAACTAGTGATTAGGGAGATACAAAGTGTCCACGACCCAAAATGCATACGACTAAAAATGTCCACGGTTCAGAATACCCGCGAGACCTGGGGGACAGTGCCGGACAGTTTTATACACTAAACACATGTGTTCCAGGCGGGAGCATATCACGAGACAATCGGCTTTTGACAAGTGTTACTAGGCGAATCCGCACGAGGCAATCAGAGCATTACACAAATCTGCGAGAGGCAATTATTCGTTAGGCAACCCTTCCACGAGAAAACCCGTATTAAGAAAAGTAGGATTAAGACAACCAGCTTAGAGTGAGCTACCGTACATACAGTAGAGGCGGTGCATGTTAGGATAGTCGGTTTTGGTTTGGAAACAGAATGTCAACCCAAATCCAGTTCGAAATGGTGAAAACTGCAAGAGGAAGGACTGCAGTCCGTACTAGTGGCTTCAAGTTCGTTCTGCTTTCAACACCTTCAGAAAGTAGCTACTACAGATGCTCTGACAAAGGCTGTCCAGTACGAGGGCAATAATGTAATGGCAAATTTACTCCAACTTCCGCGGCTGACCACAACCACATGTAAGTCTTTATGCCGGAAAGAAAAAAAAGAAAGAAAAAAGTTGATAAGACCGTTGGCGTCACCGAGGGCAAGTGGAAGCGTAGTCACCTGGCCAGTTCATATTGGACTGGAAGAACAGGAAAGATACTACGAGGCTTTAAAAAAAAAAAAAAAAAAAAAAAAAATGCCGGATTTGTGTCACGGATGTTTGTCTTGAGCAAGGTTTACCTCGTGATAACTTGTCTACTGATAATTTGTCTCGTGAAAAATTGCCAAATGACTGACTTGCCAAGCGAAAATTTGTCTAGAAATTTTTGTCTCGTGATAGACTTGTCTCGTGAAAACTTGTCTCGGGATAGGTAGCCGTACATGGCTTACTTTTGCCTCATTTACCCGTTAGGAAAGAGTGATATTTTGTATTGGAATTAGATGTGTCTCAGTAAGTAAGAATAAACGTTCCTTCAGCCCAAGCTAACTGCGAATCATATTTGAGGGGGCATAACGGTTTGCCCCGTCAAATATAAGTAAGAATAAGCTTTACTAGGAGAACAGAAGATGGAACAGTTTTGTGAGACGATAGGTGACGTATGAGGATTGCTTTTCAGAGTCCTTTCAAGCAGAGTCGATCAATCTTCTTCCATTATACCAAGGCTTCGAAGCTCGTTAAAAATCACGACTGGACTCGAGAAAAAATATTAGCGCATTTCTTCTAGTTCTCAGCATCTGTTGATTAGGCAGGTTTCGGTAAATTAGGGTGTGACATTGTCACTGTCTAACTATAATCACCTTCCACAGGTGACTTCGCGTGTGGTAAGTAGAGCCATCTCAGATATTTGAAGTATTTCGAGCGGGCGTCCAAGGTCCTTTTTTTTGGTACATGTTCTAGTCCAGCAAGGAAGTTTACACACGTTGCGGAAGAGACAGTTTAAATTAAAACTCAGTACTAGTTTTTTCTTTACAGTGGTATTTGAAAGTAGTTCGCCCTGATAAGATATTTATACTCAATTTCAATTTCAATTCAATTCAATATAATCTAAAAAACAGATAACGGACAAGCCGATGGGTCGTTTTTACGTCAATACATAACGTCATAACAGAACAATCTAGAAGTATATACAATTTTGCGACATTTATACCGACATCTTATGATAAATATGGTCAATATACAAATACATTAAATCAATCAGATATAAAATACAAATAACATAAAAATTAACGTTCAGAAGCGCTCTGAGTTATATACACGAACAAACGAGGGGACGAAACTCTGAGCATACCTAGTTCGCAAAGCTACCACCGGCTCTAAACGAGGCACAGGATCGGCAGCTTGACGAGGAAGACGAATTCGTAAGGGGAGAAAATCAGGAGGGAGTATATCCCGGTGAAGTGGGGTTTGTAATATAGATGTACCGAACTTCATACAAAGTTGAAGTCGGCGGCATGAAAGGGTATCTAATTTATATTGCTTTAGGAGCTGAATGTATGGGACCTTTGGAGCTTTAGATGTAACCAGCAACGCTCTATACTGTATCCTCTCAAGCAAATCCGACTGTTCCTGTGTCAGACCAAAATGCCAAACCGGACAGCCATATTCTAGGTTAGAACGGATAAAAGAAATGTAAACGCGTAGTAAATGGGGAGATGGAACACCGTAACGGGACAAAAGTTTAAGGTAGCTTATAGCCGCGTTAGCTTTTTTAAGTATACTCTCAACCTGTCTTTGCCACCTCAGATCCGAGGTTATGTATACCCCCAGCAGCTTCAGTTCATTAACCTGACATTCATCTAGGAGTGGTGGGTTGAAAGATAGGGTACCTTGAAGGAAAGAAACTGTTAAAATCACAGACTTATTCATATTAACAACCATTTTGTCAGACTCTGCTTCCTCGCAGATATCTTTCATTATGGTTGCAGAGCTACTTTGGATATTTTTATAGCACAAAACTCGGTGGAAGCTCCAGTTATTTATCACAGGTTTATTTCCTTCTCCTAAGTTGTCCCTGAAGATTGACTACCTGACGAGGACCCTTGCCAAGAAGGGTCGAAATATCGCTGATGAAGAATCGTAGCTGACGTATCCGTTGTATATATTATTTGAATATATGTTTCAAAGTCAGCTTTGACTCAAGGAATATTTAGAATATAACTTCTCAAGCCCAGGTCTGCTATACCCCGAACGGTTCGGCACAGTTTTGCAGTATTCATTCATTTATTCGTACTACATAACATAAATATAAACAAGAAACAAGACCCCCTGAAGCTATCTTGTTGAGTAACCAGTTTTAATTCCATTAGCTGCTGTAGGTTCGGTTCTTTCATTCGCCAACGTTGTCCCTGACTTTCGACAGCCTGATGAACGCCTGACGAAGACCCTTGCCAAGAAGGGCCGAAATATCACTGCCAAAGCATCTTACTTGACGTATCTGTCTTATCCATTGTTTTAAAGAAATGTTTCCCAGTCAGCTTGGGCTCAGGTAGTATTTATCTATGGGTATAATGTCCGGAATGGACAAATATCACGCTTCAAAGATTTTTAACTTAATTTTTTTCTAGCCGCAATGCTCAGCAGCTCCGTCCGCTTCCGAAATCCGGAAGTCCGAAGTGGGAGTTATGTTTCCTTCCCCCCATTAGTTGGGGCCTACAAGAATCTGAGGATTTCTTTGGAATTACGTGCCGAATCCTGGGATGGGGTCATACTATTGACTGGGGAAAAGGAAGACATGGAAGGGGATTATGTGGCTCTCGTCCTCAAGGGAGGATTTCTGGAGTTCAGGTATGGACTTTTCTTGAAAAGAGATTTAGGGATGTTTTCCGAAAACAGACCTGACGTTCGGGCGCAGTTACGAATGGGAAATGAGTGGGTTAACCTTGAGCGTGTTCCATCCTACTTACCGTAGTTACTACGCATGACGTCACGAATTCTGGCTTTTTGCCATCAAGGCTGGAACGATTTTTCTATTTTCCAGCAGGATCTCACGCCAGGGGCGAATACGACCAATCACGTTACAGAGATGCGTAGTTACTACGCTTACTACGGTCCCGAGCATGGTAAGCAAATAGTAACTATTAGTTACTATTCCGACAAGGTTGGAACGGTCAGCGTAGTAACTTTTCGTGAGGATGGAACGGAAATAGTAACTATTAGTAACTATTGTTAGAAGGGTGGACCACGCTCCTTGAAGAGCAACAGATTCATAGTGCTCGTTGTGTCGTCGGTGGCTTAAAGTTGAGATGAAAACCTCGTTTTCGTTTTCTTTTTCATTTTGCTTCTCAGTTCCAGCGGCGTCACCAGCCTTGCTCTCAATCTTCTTTTGACTAGTTGTGGCCGCACCATCTATTTCCAGTCTGCGAAGGTGTTTGCTCAGGGTGATACGTGAGCCAATCAAAAGGCTCACTTACAGTCTTTCCGACCATGAAACCGCAACCGCCTGAACAGACTTTTAATTAAGCATTGTGGAAGGAGCTAGAGGAGAAAGACGGGACATTTCTTTAAGCGTACCAGCTAGGTTATGACTAACTTCGGCTAACTTGAAAGTCTTTGTTTTTTCCATATGTGAGTTATTTACAATGTAACGTAGCCTAAGAATCATGTATTCGTAGTGCATAACCTGCGACGCAATAGAAGAGTCCCAAGTTCGCCCCATTTGTCTCATTTTCAAGCTTGTGCAGAACAAAATGTGACACCGAACTCATACCTCTATAAGCCATATCTATTTTGACGATACTGACCGAAACTTCTTGCTTTACTTCTGCCAAGTTTCCGGTTTCGCCCGAATTCCGAGCGAACTACTAGTCCAGCAAAAAAAAAAAAAAAAATTCAGAAACGAATCCAGCGCATCTCTTTATCCCTGTAAAGAACATCTAATCAACTTTAAATAAACTTTGACTTAAAATCGGTCCTACCAAAACAACGGAAATTACGCAAAAATACGGTCAAAGTTCGAAGACGATGCCGTGATGAAGGAAGATATTTGAAAACATAAAATGGAGGAAGAATCTATAGCTGCAACTTGAAAAAAATTTAGGTTACAACCGGATTCCAACTAATTGTATGTCCGGGTGAAAAATTGATTGATATACACAGACTCAGCCTTTCTTCTTACCCCTAAATTTGAAAAAACGTTTGCTTTTAACAAATTTTCCGGTTTTGGCCGGTTCCGAGCGAACTAGCTGTCGATCGAGAAAATGGTTTTCACAATCGTGTTCAGCATGTCTTCTTACCCTTAAATCGAACATTTAATCAACTTCAGATGAAACTTTTACTTTTAACCAACTTTCCGGTTTTTGCCGGATTCTGGACGAACTACTTGTCCCGCGAGAAAATGGTTTTCACATAAGTGTTCAAAATGTCTTCTTACCCCTAAATCGAACATTTTCCTACATCGCCATCCTTTCAAGTCCTTTTTTCCGGCGCAGAATGCATTCCATCACTTCAGATCAGGTCCAGGTTCAGGTTCTTTTTAATAACAAACTAAATAACAAAATGTCCAGAGCCCGGCTGAGAAGACAAATTCGTAATGCACGGAATGGAAAGACTTCTTTGAATAAATACAGCATTTGTACTTCTGTACGTGCCATTCATACAAATGGAAATATGCGTATTCCCCCGTCAGCACCCGGTCCCCAACACCACCTGTTGACAGGTCTACATATTGTAAGGCAGCCTAAACAATATCTATCCGTAGGGGAGTGCTTCTAGGGAAACCCAGTAGAAGAGACGCTTTGCCTCCATGTCCGCTTTTCATGTTTGCAAATATAACATATTAGCCTATGTGTAATCTAGTCCCCCGAAATTCGGGGACACCTTGTCATTCTTCCTACCACCCGTCCCAATCCTAATTTCTGTTCTGCCACCGCTAACACAATGACTCTGCTGGAACTCAGATAATTTCGTCCATTACCGATCTCTCATATGGAATACACAATCTTGAATCCCCGTCCCCCTTTGGTTTCTTTTATATCTAATTATCTTGCTTGATTACATCTCATGGATAAGGTTGCCCCACTTTTGTTATTGTCCAGTAGCCATGGGGATTGGAATATGGGCCTATTGATAAGAATACAGTACGTAAAATGGCCACGCAAGGACCTGCCCCATGGAATTGTATGAGGAGGTGCTGACTTTGTTTTGATTGGTGGCCTGACGAAGGCCTATAGATCGATCTACCATAAGTGCTTGTCTTTGGATAGGCTGTGCCAAATGTTCTTGCCAGACTTTGGTTAGCGTATGCCAAATGCAAACGTTAGTTAGCGTATGCCAAGTCTATGGAGTCACTATGGACATCCTAACCTAATCACATAAAACAAATCTGAAAATATCTGAATACCACCCAGTCATTTCTTGAATTCCAGACGGTGTGTGAGTGAGTGCGTAACACGGATTCACAGCATGCCATTTCAGCTGTAGTGCCTGTAGTCACTGTGTCGAGAAACTGGGAGAAATCTGTGCGGGCTGCCTCGGCCGCTGCAAAGGTTTAGGTAACACCTTTTTGGGATCTCAGAACGTAAGTGGAGGGATACCTATATGACATCGCAAAAGTTGTCTGTCTGTGCGTCTGTTAGCACGATAACTCTCGAAGGGAATAAGATATTTTGGTGAAACTTGGTGTGAGGGTTCTTTGGGTCAACCGTAAGGTCAAATTCGTGGATGGGCTATGTCGCCTCACATTTAGGGGTGGGGGAGGGGGTTCAAATTAATAGGCAAACAAAATAATTTCTAATAGCTAATGTGATAGTCGAGTATGGGCTAAGAAGACATGCTGCAATTTTCTCGCCGGACAATTAGTTCGCTCGGAATTCGGCCGAAACCGGAAAGTTGGTTAAAAGTAAAAGTTTCATTTGAAGTTGACTAAATGTTCGATTTAAGGGTAAGAAGACATGCTGAACACGATTGTGAAAACCATTTTCTCGCTCGACAGCTAGTTCGCTCGGAATCCGGCCAAAACCGGAAAATTTGTTAAAAGCAAACGTTTTATCTGAAGTTGATTAGATGATGAACGTGTCAGAAAGCTCCGAAACGATCGAAAATGCTGAATTAAGCCAGCATTTTATGCAGCATTTCGCTTTCGCACAATTAATGCAGCATTAATTCAGCATAAAATTCATCGACAACGCATGAATGGTAAACTTTATGCTGAATTTTCAAGAAGAAACTGGGGAGTACGGCGATTCTCTCAGTGTTTTCGGCGGCAAACATAATACATTCAAAAAGACAACTGACAATTCGGCAAACATTCAAATTCTAAAACAACTGGGGGTCATGGCCAACGAAGAAAGGAAAGATAAGAAAATAAGAAGGTCTGCTTACGGGTAAGAAGACGTGCTAAACACTTATGTGGAAAGTAGTTTCAACCCGGACAACTAGTTCGCCCGGAATCCGGCCAAAACCGGAAATTCGTCAAAAGCAAAGTTTCATTTGAAGTTGTTGATGTTGTTTATATAGATAAGGATATACGCTTAATTCGCTTCTGAATCTGCATTTTTGCTGGACAGTTACTTCGCTCAGAATTCGACCGAAACCGGAAATTTGGCAGAAGGAAAGCAGGAAGTTTCGGTCAGTATCGTCAAAATAGATATGGCTTGTAGATCTGTATCTGAACTTGTTTTTTCTGATGATTAGCCTGGCGAAGTGGATCTGGCGAAGACAAGACCCTATTGTCTGAATCAAAAATTAGTTTTTTGGGATCCCATCGAAACCTTTGTTTTTGTTTCGTTTAAAATTCAGGTAGGCAAGCGGCCTGTCCGTGGTGACAGGCTCTCCAATGCCTTTTTCTGGAAAAATTTAGCTATAGTACTACACAATTTCCGGCTTTTAATGTGTTTCAAACCCCAAGAATTTCTATCCTAAAACGAAAATCGAATGATACACTGTTCTTCCAAATAGAGAATACTGCAAAATGCGCCTCAGGCGAAATTTTTGTAAAACTAACTGTAATGCATCATTTGAGATTGTTCCTTTGATGTAAATTCATATATTTAAATTCACATATTCGGCTTTTCGTTTCAACCTTCACTAAAAAGGGAAGCTTCCAACGACTATACCCAGAACAAATTGAACGAAGTAACGCCTGCGGAATTTTTCTAAATCTGTATTTTTTCCGGAAAAATTTGCGCCCGATAAATGTTTGCAGAATTTGATTTCTTACATATAAAAAGACCCGATGTGCCGACAAGAATACCAACGCCGGACAAAAGCATCCAGAATTCGATTTCTTTTGTGTTTTGCCCGGCAAGACTGTAAAGAACTTTTTTTTACCTGCAAATAGAAGCCGATGTACCGAAGCGACTTGAACTTTTTTACAAAATTTTGATTTTTGTTTTTGTTTAAAAGAACCCGAAGTGCCGACGAGAATACCGACGCCTGACGAAACCATAGAGCATTTGATTTTTTCTGTGTTTTGCGTGACTAGACTTTACAGAACTTGATTTCTTACGTGTAAAAATAACCCCTTGTGCCTATGAGACTTGAACTTCCCGGGTGCGCCCGACAAAGTTTGCAGAATGTTATTTCTTACATGTAAGTAGAATCGGATGTGCCGATGAGTCGACCGACGCTCGACAAAAGCATAAAAATGTATTTCTTGTGGATTACTTACGTATAAAAAGATCCCTATGTGACGACGAGAATACCGAGCCACGACATAAGCATGCAGAATTCGATTTCCTCAGTCTTTTACCAGACAAATGTTTGCATGATTTAATTTCTTGCGTAAAAAGAACCCGATGTGCCGATGAGTCTAATCAAAAATCAAAAATATATTTCTTCTGGGTTCCTTATGTATAAAAAGAACCCGATGTGCTGACGAGAATACCGAGGCACGACAAAAATATGCAGAATTCGATTTCTTCAGTGTTTTGCCCGACAAATGTTTCCAGGATTACATTTCTTGCGTATAAAAAGAACCCGATGTGCCGACGAGTCGACCGACCCCTGACAAAAGCATACACAGTTTTATTTCTTCTTTGTTTGCCGGATTCATACCTGATCGGTTTCCTTTTTTCTCGTTCCAAGATTTCGAGCTAACCATGTGATTTTCATCCGTAGCAAAGGTACTGATTTTTGCATTTTCCGTTTGGCTTTTTCCGAGACAGTTTAGATCTCGCTTATTACGTCCAAAAGCTCATTGCTGAGAATTACCGGTCATGGAAGTTTTTCCGTGTCATCACAAACACAGGGGACGGGTTCGTAATCTTTTGAAAACCCGGCAGAGTTACAAAACATCCACGAATGTAAGAATATTAGAGTAGTAACTACACGCACTGAAACAGCCGGGATTCCGATGGTAAGAAAGATTTTCGAAGCCTTCAGTTCTTGTAAAGTTGGTATGTTTCTCTATCAGGATCAAACCCCCTGCACATCCTCCTTCGGGAGGACATATACATTTACCTGCGATTGAGGAATCTAGAATCCCCTCAGAAATGCCCTCATATTGAGACGTGACTTCATCAAGGCACTGGAGACTCTGGAAAATAAGATGTTTCCAGAGAACTAATATTTGGCTGTCGGAAGTGACGTTATTACTGAATTTTTGTTTGCTCGGGAATAGAAATTTTCGTGCATGAGCTACTTAGTTTGAAAAGGTAATCAGAGCTACTTTCAGTTCGGGTACTTGCGTGGGAGGGTTAATTGGGATGAGAACTCGGGCACAAATGCAGTATTGATTCCACCTGTAGTTGTAGCTCCACACGCTTCTAGTTCGAAATTCGAGAATTCCTGAATTTGAAGAATATGAACCGGATTTCTTAAACTATTAAATACTGCGGGGCGCATATTTGGTGTTGCGTACAGATGTCATACCGCCCAAAGTGGAAAGATCAGTAGAGGGCGATTCTGTCGGTCTTGAAAGCTCCGCTGGCCTATCCTCCGTGTGTTCTTGCGATTGAGACTAAGAGCGTGTTCCATCCTACTTACCGTAGTTACTACGCATGACGTCAGGAATTCTGGCTTTTCGCCGTCAAGGCTGGAACGATTTTTCTATTTTCCAGCAGGATCTCACGCCATGGGCGAATCCGACCAATCACGTTACAGAGATGCGTAGTTACTACGCTTACTACGGTCCCGAGCATGGTAAGCAAATAGTAACTATTAGTTACTATTCCGACAAGGTTGGAACGGTCAGCGTAGTAACTTTTCGTGAGGATGGAACGGAAATACTAACTATTAGTAACTATTGTTAGAAGGGTGGAACACGCTCTAAAACTCTCCGAGGCATTTTTAAGGCTCCACCAATTGTGGAAAGTGAATCCACTCCGTACGTGGAAAGTGGATTCGGCAAGCAAGCGAGAAGTTATAACGGCGCAACGACTGTCTGGGGTACAGGCGTTAGAAGCTACTTCTGGAGCGCCGCTCTTTCCAGCGAAAGCTGAAATGAAGGGCCTGCTGGAATTTAAACTGCAAATTGGATTTAATATTTCTTGATATTCGTTTACTTTTTTGCCAGTGGTGCGTGTTTCTTGTCTATTACTTTTTAAAGTTTAACTGAAAAGGTAGCTTATTTTTGGGATCCCAAAACGTAAGTGGAGGGATACCAATGACTTCATAAAATATGTCCGTCGGTCCGTCCGTCCGTCTGTCAGTACTATAACTCTCGAAGGGAATGAGATATTTTGATGAAACTTGGTGTGAGGATTCTTTGGGTCAATAGACAGGTCAAATCCCTAGATGGGCTCTGTATCTTTGCATTTTTGGGTGGGGAGGGGTTCATATAAGGGGTACAACACATATAATGAAATCATTTTCTCGCCGGTCAAGTAGTTCGCCCGGAATCCGGCCAAAACTGGAAAATTTGTTATAAGTAAAAGTTGTTATATGAAGTTGATTGGAGGTTCGATGTGAAAGGGTAATCGGACATGCGTGAAACTTGACATGCGTCAAGGAGAAGTGTTCCGTATATTCAGTTTCAAATCCTGACCAGATTCGATACCTGTGGTGGGGGGGGGGGGGGCTGGAGGGGGGCACAGGAGATCTCCTGAGACGCTTCCACATAAGCTAGGACAATAACACTTGGAAGGCATATGAGGGAACCGACCAGGATAACTTGTAAATAATCAATTCCCCGATCCAGCCATCGCGGGGGAAGTGGAGGGATGGAGAAGCCGGAAACTAGAATCATACGTAACTTTGGAACGGGTAATCGGACATGCATGAAACTTGGCGTGTGAAGAACAAGTGTCTCAGATTTTAAATTTCAAATCTGGCCCGAATCCGATAAGGGGTGGGGGTAGAGGGGGGACCGGAAATCTTTTGAAACGCTTATGGTTGAGGGATCGGGATGGAACTTGAAGGGAAGAACGAGCATTAACCTTAGATACTTTATTGACAAAATAGGACCGGATCGTGTCGCAGTGAAGGGTGTCGGAGGGGGTTTCTTGGGTTTTTGCGGTGATCATCAGTTAGGGTACTTCCAGATGTACTATAACCATGAAATTTGGCAGAAATATTAGGTACTTTCGTAGGTCAACTTGGAAGTAGTTCCTTCACCGATACGGTGATGTTTGGGGGAGCGGAGGGATGGGGAATCCAGCATCTAGTGACATGCATAATTTAGAACGGGTGACGGGACGTGAATGAAACTTGAGAAGTGTCAGGAACAAGTGCCTCAGATGATCAATTTCAAGTTCGGAACGAATCCAATAACTGGGGGGGGGGGGGGTGCAAGAAATCTCATGAAACGCTTAGAGTCAAGATACCGGGATGGGACTTGGAGGAAAGAACGTACATAAGCCGTAGAGACAATACTGACAAAACAGGACCGGATGTTGTCACAGTTGGAGGAATTTGAGAGGGTTTTCCACAATTCTGGTCATCACGAGCTGGGGTACTTCCAAATGTGCCATGACCATAAAACTTGACAGGCTGTGCTATGACCATGTAACTTGGCAGGCATGTTAGGGACTCTGTCAGATTGGCTTAAAAATATCCCCCCCCCCCCATCCGATCATCGTTGTAGGAGAAACAGTTATCAGTGAGTGGAGTAACCATTTCAGATTTAGTAGATCAAGTCGATTTTCTGATGAAATGAATATCGGGAGAGAGATGCGGCCTTGACAACTGCAAACCGTATCTGACAAACATGCTAACTGTTCTTACAAGTGCCGTATGAGCTTTCAGCTCTTGTTTTGTCAAGATTCGGCATTTTGGAGACAAAAACGACTTCCGAAACAGGTCCAGGACGTCAGTTGGCACTATAAACATGCCTGACTTGATTTTTCGTAAAACCCTTTTTCTTAATAAAACAAGACCAAAGGTAAATATTCTTTGGTCCCAAGCTGACTTTGAAACATTTATTCCAACAATGTTTTCAACGGGCAAGGGTCCTCGTCAGACTGACGAGGACCCTTGCCAAGAAGGGCCAAAATATCGCTGATGAAGAATCGTAGCTGACGTATCCGTTGAAAACATTGTTGGAATAAATGTTTCAAAGTCAGCTTGGGCTCAAAGAATATTTATCTACGAAGTACGGAACTTTCACAGCCCAGACATGCTTAACTGACGAGGACCCTTGCCAAGAAGGGCCGAAATATCGCTGATGAAGAATCGTAGCTGACGTATCCGTTGAAAACATTGTTGGAATAAATAAGACCAAAGGTTTCGATGGGATCCCAAAAGTTCAAATTTGATCCAGACAATTGAGTGTCTTCGCCAGATCCAGTTTTCGCCAGACTCCTTTAACAGTTTTACTATTAAAATTTAGTAACAGATTAAGGCCACATAGCTAATCATTTGAGAAAACCAAGTTCAGGTATGAATTCAGTATGTGTGTTTTACCCCTTTAAGTCATCTATTTTGACAAAGCAGATCGAAACTTCCTGCCTTACTTCTGCAATTTTTCGGTTTCGGCGGAATTCCGGAACTACTTTTCCGGCGAAAAAATAAAGCTAAAAAACGAATTCAGCATGTCTCCTTACCCCTACATCCAACCTCTAATCAACTTCAGATTAAACTTTCACTTTAAAAAAAATTTCCGGTTTCAGTCGGATTCCGAGTGATCTATACATCCGGTGAGAAAAAGATTGTCATATGCGAATTCAGCATGTCTGCCTACCCGCAAATCGCTCATCTTATCAAATTTAGAGAACACTTTTGCTTTAAACAAATTCACTGGTTTTGGCCGGATTCCTGCCGAACTGATTGTCCGTCGAGAATATAATTTTCATGTTCAGACTCAGCACGTTTCCTTGTCCCTAAATCAATCCTCCAATCAACTTCGCATTAAACTTTTACTTTTCACAAATTTTCCGTTTTCGCTGGATTCCGGGTGAACTATTTGTCCGGTAAGAAAATAAATTTCATATTTGGATTCATCATGTCTCTTTACCCCTAATTCGACTATTTCATTAGTTTAAAAAAAAATATTTTTTGTTCCCCTTAATTTCAAACCCCTCAATATAGAGCTACATAGCCCATCTTCGAACTTGACCTGTACTTTGACCTAAAGAGTCCTTGTGCCAAGTTTGATCAAAATATCTCAACCCCTTCGACAGTTATCGTGCTAACAGACGGATGAACGGACAGACGGACAACTTTTGCGATGTCATAGGTATCCCTCCACATACGTTTTGGGATCCCAAAAACAACCAAAACAAATAAAAAACATCTATGAAAAATGAAAATAAGCATAGGAAACGGTTTTTGTGGGTCAAAGTAGCCAAAAAACATGTTTCGCAAGCCAGAGTTCGTCCGAATTATTTTTTTTTTTTTTTTTAAATCCTTAAAAAGGATAAAAGTGCACAGAAAGTTAATTTCGCCCCACGCTAGCACTTTCTGATATCTTGCAGAGAATTGTTTTCTGATCAGGACAGGGCCAAAAATATTTTTATTGCAATTTGTCCCAGGTCAAACTAGATTGACTGTGCTGATATTTCTTTTTGTTACATGCCTTATTTTCGGCACGGCTTATGTAGCGTTTACACGGACAAGAAATCCCATCGAGTAGAAAGGAATTCTGGTAGACTCAAAAGGATTCCGTTCGTTTAGACGACTAGAAAAAAAGTCTAGCGGGGTGAGAATCCTTTCATGATGAAAGGAATCTGGTCTACTTGAAAGGAATCTCGTCGGCGACGCCAGTAAAAAGACTAACAAAAAAGTCTATCTAGCTTTTTAGACCAGCAGCCGTCAGTACTGATGTCGTTTTTATGGCACTTGAGCTTACTCAAGTGCCATATAGCGATTGTAATTTCTGTCCGTCAGTCGGTCTGTCGGTCCCGGTTTTGCTAGTTCGGGCACTTCCAGATAAGCTAGGACGACGAAACTTGGCAGGCATATCAGGAACTGGACCAGATTAAATTAGAAATTGTCGCTTCCTCGATCCGACCATCTGGAGGGGAGTGATTGGGCCCGCACCGGCTCCGTACGTTCTCCGTACAATCTCTCCGGTCCGGAAAAAATAGGAAAAATGAGATATTTTTAGCTTACGAACGGGTGATAGGATCTTAATGAAACTTGATATATGGAAGGACATCGTGTCTCAGAACCTCCATTTTAAATCCAGACCGGATCCGGTGACACTGGGGGGAGTTGGAGGGGGAAACCGGAAATCTTGGAAAACACTTAGAGTGGAGGGATCCGGATGAAACTTGGTGGAAAGTACAAGCAAAAGTCCTAGATACGTGACTGATATAACCGGATCGGATCCGCTCACTTTGGGGGAGTTGGGGGGTGGAGAAGTCCGAATTTGTAGTGATCTCGCGAGTTCCGTGCTTCCTGATGTGCTGGGACGATGGAAATTGACAGGCATGTCTGGGACCCGACCAGATTAAATAGGAAATCGTCAATTCCCCGATTCGACCATCTGGGGGGGGGGGAGTGGAGGGAGGGTGAAGCCAAAATTTTAGGTATTTTTAGCTTGCGAACGGGTGATCGGATCTTGATGAAAATTGATATTTAGGATGACCTTGTGTCTCAGACATCTCACTTTAAATCCGGGCCGGATCCGATGACACTGGGGGGAGTTGGAGGAGGGAACCGGAAATTTTGAGAAACGCTTAAAGTGGAGGGATCGGGATGAAACTTGGTGGGGAAAACAAGCACAGGTCCTAGACACGTCATTGACATAACCGGACCGGATCAGGGCACTGTGGGGGAGTTGGGGTGGGGGTCCGGATTTCTAGCGATCCCGCGAGTTCGGCATACTTCCTGATGTCCTAGGGCGATAAAACTTGGCAGGTATGTCAGGGATCCGAACAGATTGACTTGAGAACAGTCGTTTCCCCGACCCGACCATCGTGGGGGGAGTGGGTGGATGGGGAGTCAGGAATCTAGTGGCGTGCATAACTTTTGAACGGGTGATCGGATTTGAATGAAACTTGTCTGGTGAGCTATCGCCTTGGACGTTCAGTGTCACGTCCGGGTTGGGTCCGATACCTGTGGGTATGGGGGGGGGGGAAACTCAAGAAAGATTGGGACGAAACTTAATGGATGGAACAAGCATTAGGCCTACATGAAGTTGACGGAGCCAGATGGTTTCGGGGCTCTGTGGGGGGAGTTGGAGGGGGTTTCCTGGAATTCCGGTAGTCGTGAGTTAGAATAGTTCCAGATGTAAAACGACAAGGAAACTTTGCAGGCATATTAGCGACCCGAATTATCTTGACTTAAGAACAGTCGTTGATTGAACAGCCAAGATTGACTTGAGAACAGTCGTTTCCCTGACCCGACCATCGTGGGGGGAGTGGGTGGATGGGGATTCAGGAATCTAGTGGCGTGCATAACTTTTGAACGGGTGATCGGATTTGAATGAAACTTGTCTGGTGAGCTATCGCCTCGGACGTTCAGTGTCACCGGTGTACCGGAACTTTCCTAAAATGCTCAGATTCCAGTGAAACTTGATAGATGGTATAAAAGAAGATGCTTTAGGTGGTGGATGAAAGTTTGAACCGTCATGTGCATTTGCTACAGATAATCGAGACGATGCCGGAACTGCTCAGAAATGAGTGAAACTAAATATCCTATTTCTATTTCCGAACCGCATTTTTGGATGGCGGGTGTATTTTGTGACGTTCTCATCTACTTTCTTGTACAGTCTACTCGTAAAAGTGGCATATGAGCTCGTAGCTCTTGTTTTTTTTTAAATTTAATTTCAAGAGCATGTTTTTTTGTTTTTTTTTTTTCCCACGTAGCATCTTTTCTATAAAATAATCCTGTTTCCGAAGTTTTGGGCTACGACTCATCCTCCACTCGGTGACGTTAATATTTTCTTGAACTATTCCACGTCAGCTACTCTTTCCATAACAGCAAGACCAATGGTGTCGATGGGATCCCAAAAATCTAATATTTGATTCAGACAATCGAGTCTTGTCTTCGCCAGATCCGGTCTTGGACAGGCCAATCATCAGAGAAAACCAAGTTCAGATGTACCTCTATAAGCCATATCTATTTTGACGATACTGACCGAGACTTCCTGCTGATTTCCGAGCGAACTACTAGTCCAACAAAAAAAAAAATACAGAAACAAAACCAGCGTATCTCCTTATCCCTATAAAGAACATCGAATCAACTTTGAATAAAAGTTTGACTTAAAAAAAATCCGGTTACAACCGGATTCCGGAATAATTATGTCCGGGTAAACAAGACCAAAGGTTTTGATGGGATCCCAAAAATTCAATATCTGATCCAGACAACTGGGTCTTGTCTTAGCCAGATCCAGTCATTGCCTGACTCCTTGAACATTTTTAGAATTAAAATTCAGAAACAGATTAAGGCAAAATAGCTTATCACCTGAGAAAACCAAGTTCAGATATGAATTCAGCATGTGTGTTTACCCCTATAAGTCATATCTGTTTTGACGAAAACTTCCTGCCACTTCCGCCAATTTCCCGGTTTCGGCCGAACTCCAGAACTACTTGTCCGGCGGAAAAAGAAAGCTCAAAGACGAAATCAGGGTATCTTCTTTCACCAGTAATGCACATCTAATCAACTTCAAATAAAAATTTAGCTTATAACAAATTTTCCGATTCCAGTCGGATTCCGGTCGAACTATATGTCCGGGTAAAATATGATTGTCATACAGGGACTCGGCATCTCTTCTTACCCCTAAATCGCTTATCTGATCAACTAGAAATAAAACTTTAACTTCCAACAGTTTTCCGGTTTTGGCCGGATTCCGGGCGAACTACATGTCCGGGTAGAAAATTGTTTTCACATAAGTGTTCAGCATGTCTTCTTGCCCTCAATCGAACATCTAATCAACTCCAAATAAAACTTTTAATTTTGACAAATTTTCCGGTTTGGGCCGGATTCCGGTCGAAATACTTGTCCGTCGAGAAAATAGTCTTGACCATCGTCTTCAGCATGTCTTCCTACCTCTAAATCGAACATCTAATCAACTTCAAATAAAACTTTTACTTTTAACAAACTTTCCGGTTTGGGCCGGATTCCGGGCGAAATACTTGTCCGTCGAGAAAATAGTCTTGACCATCGTCTTCAGCATGTCTTCCTACCTCTAAATCGAACATCTAATCAACTTCAAATAAAACTTTTACTTTCAACAAACTTTCCGGTTTTGGCCGGATTCCGGGCGAACTACTCGTCCGATGACAAAATGGTTTTTCTTGTCCGTCGCGAACCTACATTCCGGGCGAACTACATGTCCGGGTAGAAAATTGTTTTCACATAAGTGTTCAGCATGTCTTCTTGCCCTAAATCGAACATCTAATCAACTTGAAATACAACTTGTAATTTTAACAAACTTTCCGGTTTCGGCCGGATTCCGGGCGAGCTACTTGTCCGTCGAGAAAATGGTTTTCACCATCGTCTTCAGCATGTCTTCCTACCCCTAAATCGAACATCTAATCAACTTCAAATAAAACTTTTACTTTTAACAAACTTTCCGGTTTTGGCCGGATTCCCGGCGAACTACTCTTCCGGTGATAAAATGGTTTTCACCATCTTGCTCAGCAAGTCTTCTTACTCCATAATCGACTATCACATTAGCTGTTTCAAAATATTTTGTTTGTCCCTTAATTTGAACCCCCTCCCCCACCCCTAAATGTAGGGCTACAAAGCCCATCTATGAACTTGACTGGTCCGACGACCCAGCGAGTCCTCACACCAAGTTTCATCAAAACATCTCATTCCCTTCAAGAGTTATCGTGCTTACAGACGGACGGACGGACAGACGGACAACTTTTGCGATGTCATAGGTATCCCTCCACTTACGTTTTGGGATCCCAAAAACTACAAATTTAGACTTCAAACCTATAATCTTTATTTCTACTATTAAACTATTTTATGGATTTCAAATTACACATTCAAGTTTTATCTTTAAACCATTTCTCCTATAACTTTTACTAAATCTTATTTTCTTCTATACTCTGTTTTCTCTTATCCACAAAAGCGTAATCCATCACCACTATACTTATAAACTCCAACCGTACTCAATTGCTACAAACTATCTCCAACAAACACGGAACTGCGATATCTACAAACAACCTCTTTTCAAAATCTCAAATTCAAAACTTCACTATTTGAATTATGGCCTACATTACAAGTGTCATAACAAGATGTCATAAATGCTCTCAAAACACTTTTTTATTGGCTAGTGAATTTATTTTTGTCAGATTTTCTGGTTAGAAGAATTTTTTTTTTCCTCTGCGTGTAAACATAATCTTGTCACCGAGATCGGATTCTGTTCAAATTTTCCTGTACTTGTTCAAACATAGAGGGACAAGCACATAGAGGTACCACACATTTGAAAGAACAAGTTCATTCAATCAGATTGATTATCTCTGGATAGCACTCAAACGAAGTAACGCATTTTCATCGGTTATTCAAGCCTGATCCAGTGAGTGAGTGATGGATCACTAGACTGTTGTATCTCAGAGTTGTTCGGTTAAATTTTTAATGTTCTTGAAACTACTTACTTCCTTACTTACTCTTTAACCCGGAAAAAGAAGTTCCGTATTGACTAGCCTAATACAAGAATACAAACAAAAACAATAACAGTAACAGAACGAATATCACCTATCCACCTGGGAAACCAAAAAGATCGGAATTGACCTTATCCCAGATCGGTAATGATAACTGCATAAAAGGGGTACTCACTCCCTCGGTGAGACTATTTCCGCAATAATTATTTACAACCCAGATTATATTTGATCCCCGGCTCCTGCGAACTACCTCCGCAAAATCAGGCAATGTAGCATCAGAAAACATTTCCGTTGCGCTACACCAACACGGCAAAAAATGTAGGAGATGGAACGAGTTGTTGTTCACGGTCTAGTTTTCTGTTTAGAAATGTGAGTGTTTCAGTATGGAATAATCTGCCGGAAAGCACTAGGATGGCCGAGAGTGTATATTCATTTAAAAATAAGATGAAAAGTTTTTTGATGAGTAAAGATGGGTGAGGAGAGAGGGTTACCTTGGGTATAAATCGGTTCTGGATTGCCACGAGGTTTAATTGTCTTCTGTTTTTATATAATATTGAAACAAAAAATGTATTTATGTAGTTGTTTATGTATAGTGCTGCATTTATTTTTTCCCTTTTCTTTTTTGTTTAAAATATAACTAAGCTAAGTGATTAAATTATTCAGTCCTGCCACAAACAAATCTGTATAGATTTTCACGTGGTAGGTCTGTTATGATATCAAAATTTTCTTTTGTAAAATTCCATTATATATTACATTATTTGTCTCTCTCTCTGTAACACACACGTATTGTAGTAAAAATTAGTTTAATATTCCGCCTGTTGGGCTGTGTTTCTTATCGATTGTTTACAGTCAGTAATATTAAGTCTGGCCAGGCATTAGGCAGCCGCAGCATCGTCAAGAAAATACTCCTCGTTAGGGGTATTATCGATTTCTGGTCCCACGCTCACACAAATTACCTCTTCGGCCCTTCAGCTCCGTAAATGCCTAAGAGAATTCATGTCCGCCTGGGTCTCTCGCATTCCATTTTATTCATTTCAGTTATAACTCACTTTATCCTCCTCCTTCCGAATTGAGTATCCGCTTTATAAAATAAATACTTTATGGAAACATGAATAGAATTTCCAGACACACGGAGACTCATGGGATTACATTTCCGAAGCTTTGAAGCCGTGGAACTGAGTCGCAGGGAAATGGGATTTTCTAGTGTTTCTTCTTCTAGGTTCGACTGCGGGTCAGGGGAAGGCCTGTTACGGTCCGGTGAGCCGATCAAGCTGCATGACTGGACACGTGTCCGGATCGATCGACATGGAAGGGATGCGAGACTATGGGTCCAGCATAGCGGCGTGACCCGAGCGAGAGCACAGGTAGGAATTCTGCCCCAACTAAGCCACTATTATCTCTTAACTTGTTTCAAATTCAATAATTCAACGTCTTTTGTGATCAAGAACAGCCCTAAAGCGATAACTTGTCGAAATTTTATTTTTTCGTCCGAGATAGAGATGTTAAGAAAATACAAAATATAATGGTGGTCAGACAGATTACTCAACTCCGACCAAACGTAGTGATCAACCCGAACACGTGAGTGGACATGTGTCCGGATTGGTCGACATGGAAGGGATGCGAGACTATGGGTCCAGCATAGCGGCGTGACCCGAGCGAGAGCACAGGTAGGACAAAAACAAAACTTTGCCCCAACGAAGCCACTATTATCTCTTAACTTGTTTCAAATTCAAAAATTCAAAGTCTTTTGTGATTAAGAACAGCTCTAAAGCGATAACATGTCGAAATTCTGTTTTTTCTTCTAAGACAGAGATGTTAAGAAAATACAAAATATAATGGTGGTCAGACAGATTATTCAACTCCGACCAAACGTAGTGATCAACCCGAACACGTGAGTGGACACGTGTCCGGATTGGTCGACATGGAAGGGGTGCGAGACCATGGGTCCACCACAGCGGCAGACCCGAGCGAGAGCACAGGTAGGCAGATTTTGATAAGCTTCGTTAATGGTGAGTTGCTCACTCAGTTTTGTGTGTACATTTGGTACAGTATTGCGGATTGTTCTGTTTCAAAAGAAGACCTGGAAGCTCATATGGCACTTGCAAGGCTTGTTAAAAGGACGAAAGTAGGAATTTGCCAATTGGTGGGTTTGTTGTGATCATCTGTAAGCAAAATCCCTGAGATAAGAATAACGATGGACCCTTGAAAATCACGAGAAAGTATATCGTTTGGTAAAAAAAAAGGAGTTTTGTTTGCACTTGGCTTTGATGATGCGCACTTTAAGGGTGCTAGAAATTCATCTGTAATCAGAACCCTTGAGGCAGAAATTATCCTGGGCCCTTTAGGCTTTAGGATCGTGAATATATATAATTTGGTCAAAAGTATTTTTTTACTTTTCGGTTAAGATGCGCATTTTCAGGGTGCCAGAAAATCATTTCTAAGCAAAACCCTTGAGGCAAAAATGATCATAGGCTCATCATTGGGATCATGAAAATTTAGATTTTGCGTAAAAGTATTTCTTGTACTTTGCTGTGAAGATGAGTACTTCAAAAGATGTTCGGATCTTGGAAATGACAATTTCTAAGCCAATCTTGTCAAGCCATGTTTCGTCGTCCTACCACATCTAGAAGTACCTTAAATCGCGATCACCGGAATTCCGGACCACCCTCCAACTCCCCCCAGAGTGCCCGAATCCGGTCCGGTTCTGTCACTCATGTATTGAAGGCTTACGTTTGTTCTTCCCACTAAGTGTCATCTCAATCGCCACTCTCTAAGCGTGTCACACAATTTCCCGTCTCCCCCCCCCCCCCCAGACTCCCGCGCATTGATCGGATCCTGTCAGCACTTGAAATGGGACATCTGAGATATCATCTGAGACATGAGTTCTTTCCGAATATCAAGTTTCATTAAGATCCGATCACCCGTTCAGAAGTTGGACATTTCTCAAGATTTCGGATTCCACCTCCCTCCACTCCCCCCACGATAGTCAAATCGGAGAAACTACTGTTCTTATGTTACAATTGTCGAGTCAATGACGGGCCTGCCAAGTTTCATCGTCCTAGCAACTGTGTAAGCATCTTAACTCTGGATCACCGGAATTTCGGAACCCTCCCTCGAACTCCCCCCGTAGTGCTCGGATCCGGTCCGGTCTTGTCATTATGTATCTGGAGCTTGTTCTTCCCACCAAGTTTCATCCCGATCCGTCCGCTCTGAACATGTCACAACAATTCCCGGTTCCCCCCTCAAACTCCCCCCAAAGTCACCGGATCCATTCCAGACGTGAAGTGTGACATTTGAGACAGGATCTTTCCGAATACCAAGTTTCATTAAGAAACTAAGAGCATTAAAACCCCGTTCAAAAGTTAAAAATACGTCAGCATTCCGGATTCCCCCTCCCTCCACTCCCACCCCACGATGGGCGAATCAGGGAAGTGACTATTTCCAAGTTAGTTTGGTCGGGTCGCTAATATGCCTGCCAAGTTTCATGGTCCTAGCACTTCTGGAAGTACCCTAACTCGAGATGAGTGGCCTGACAGACAGACCGAAAGACGGACCGACCGAAAAGTGATCGGCATATGACACTTGAGCGGAGCTGCAAGTGCCATAACAACAGTTCTGATCCGAGATGTTTCTTCGAGTAATTTCTTACCTTTATAAGTTCTCAGATTTTTATGGAGCTTCCCACCTGCCCTGTGGAGACAGTTGTGGGAAAAAGTCTAACGGTTCCAGAGCGCGAAACCCCTAACTGAAAGCTCCCTAACTTTCCAATGCAGTGCGGCAACCAACAGAACGCGATTCGCGAATTTTACCTTCCGAAAATAGTCGTCATAAAGTTGCATAGAGATCAGACAGAGATCGAGACAAGACGGGACAGGATTGCTTGACCCGGGTATAGGACAGTGACAATTTTTTGATCGAGTTGCAGTGAAGGCCAGGTAGAGATATTAACAGTTCCTGGTAGCCTACGTACAGAAGAGCAACATCTTGTTGCCCATTATGAAAAACTATCATTATGAAACGCGTCATGCTAGTGCCGGCTTCCCTACTAGATTTTCAGGGCCTAACGTGTGGAACTCTGTTCCGGAGAGCATTCGGGCGGCTGAGCACCTGGAGTTATTTAAAAGTAAATTGAAAAAGTATTTGTTAGGCCAAGGTTCATAGTTTTTTTTCTTTTTTTCCTATTAAATGAGTTGATGAGAGATTGATTATTATTTTTTGTTTTAGTGATTTTTTTTGTTATGTTTTATTTCTAGTTAATTATTAGTTAGGAAATGAGTTTTATGTACCCGCAATTTTGAAAGTGCTTTTTTTACCTTTCTTGGGGCGGGTACCTGCATATTAGTTAAATGTATTTGGTCGTAAAAATAAACTGAACTGAACTGAACTGAACTGTTGGAGCGATTGTAGGAGCGAAGCAAAAGACAGTACATTTCACTAAAAATTAATTTGAAACGCTCATGGGGATCCTCCAGTCGCTTGAGCTCATCTGTCCAGACGAACTGTTCAGCGTCTAGGTTTACATAAACATCGTAACAGATGACAGGTTGACGCATGTCGAAGTATGTCTCTTTTGTCTTGTCAGCCATCTTGAAAGTCTCTTTTCTTCTGTCAGGTACCTCTTGGTATGGTCCGGTACCTCTTGGTATGGTCTCCAGACTATTTCCCACACATGCAAGCGTCATAACTTTGAGCAAACCGAATGATCGGAAATCAAGTAGATCGAAAGTCTAGGTTGGCGGGAATGTAGGAGCCGCATCCCCACAGTTATCCCGAAGACGACATATTCGACGTGGTCTGCCTCGGTTCCTAGGCTTCTATTATTCAAATTCAAATTATTGACCTGCAAGATCGGAGAGTATAAAATTTAATAAATACAAATAAATCGGCCCGACATGTAATATACAAAAAAACAATCTGGCCAAAGAATACTAAACATACAAGAACATAAAATTATACACACGCGTTGTGTAATGATACTGTCAGCCGTATGTAAACCCTTCAATGGTCTCCGCATCGCACCGGACTCGCTATCAGCCCAGCTTTATTGTTGGCAGATGAAGCCAGACAAGGAGAAAGAACCATGTTGCACGAACCGACGCGAAGCAGTAAAAACGAGCTCTAGTCCTGCTTCCTTCTGGCTTCTCGCCGCCTCCCTTGTCTCTGTCCCTGGCGACTAAGATGAATATTTCACTGTTCTTTTTTTGAAGATTGTGCTGCCTAATAGTCTGAAGTTTGTCCTCTTTCCTGGAGTTGAACGATGGCATTTTGTCATGCAAGGAATCACTCCGTGTTCCTATTTCTTTCTTTCCTTTAAGTTTGTCAAATGACTTTGAGAGAACTTGCATGTTTTCTTGGGATGATTGCAGTTTTTTGGAAAGTTAGTAGAGAGAAATTGCATGTTTCTTGGGATAATTGCAGTGGAATTGTGTTGCGTTGCAGGTTGAAAAGACAAGTCTGAAGTGCGGTGTCGGTGTTTTTCCAGGTCGATGACGCTCATTCCTTTTGGCTCATGCCCTTTTTAGGGGCTAAGCGCTACTTCGCTTAATCCTTGTCAGCGTCAATCATAACTTGCCAAGAGTAGTGAGCCGAGGCACTGAGGCTGTAAGTGCTGGATTTGAAGGGCAGAGGTTTTTGAATGAATGAAGGGTTTATTAAAAAACAAGACCAAAGGTTCCGATGGGATCCCAAAAGTTCAAATTCGATCCAGACAATTGGGTCTTGTATTCGCCAGATCCAGTCTTCGCCAGACTCCTTGAACACTTTTACTATTAAAATTTAGAAAAAGATTAAGGCCAAATAGCTAATCATATGAGAAAACCAAGTTCAGATATGGATTCAGCATGTGTGTTTACCCCTTTAAGTCATATCTATTTTGACGGATCAGATCGAAAATTCCTGCCTTACTTCTGCCAATTTTCCAGTTTCGGCAGAATTCCGGAACCACTTGTCCGGCGAAAAAATAAAGCTCAAAAACGAATTCAGCATGTCTCCTTACCCCTACATCTAACCTCTAATCAACTTCCAATTAAACTTTTACTTTTAACAAATTTTCCGGTTTCAGCCGGATTCCTAGCGATCTATACGTCCGGTGAGAAAATGGTTGTCATATGCGAATTCAGCATGTCTACTTACCCGCAAATCGAACATCTTATCAAATTTAAATAAAACTTTTACTTTAAACAAATTCTCCGGTTTGACCGGATTCCGGCCGAACTAATTGTCCGGCGAGAAAATAATTTGTATATTCGGACTCGGCACGTTTCCTTGCCCCTAAATCGAACCTCCAATCAACTTCATATTACTTTTCACAAATATTCCGGTTTTCGCCGGATTCCGGGTGAACTATTTGTCTGGCGAGAAAATAAATTTCATATTCGGATTCAGCATGTCTCCTTACCCCTAATTCGACTATTTCATTAGCTTTTAAAAAATATTTTGTGTTCCCCTTAATTTTAAACCCGTCCCCCACCCCTAAATATAGAGCTACATAGCCCATCTTCGAACTTGACCTGTAGTTTGACCCAAAGAGTCCTCATGCCAAGTTTGATCAAAATATCTCAACCCCTTCGAGAGTTTTCGTGCTAACAGACAGACGGACGGACGGACGGACAGACGGACAACTTTACGATGTCATAGGTATCCCTCCACTTACGTTTTGGGATCCCAAAAACTGGAATATTCAATGCCCAGAGGCGAACCTGTAAGGGACTAATTACCCTCGAAACAAAACATTAACAACAACACAAACTTCGACAAAAATAAAGGTAAAAAGGAAAGAAAGAAAGAAAGGAGCTTGACTTACCCGGTCTGGGACGCCCAACCAGAAAAACAACAAAAAGAACAGCAACACATTTTCAACCAGAATCACTACTAACTATCCAAAACAGAATATGATTCCAACATTCATGGCTATTTTACTACTAATACACGCAATTTGATTTTTGAAACTTAAACATTCATCAATAATAACTCCAATGTAACGAGTACTTGGACCACGTTTAATTGTTTGACGACCAAATTTTACATTTCGTATGGTTCAGTTTCAACTTGTTCACTCTCATCCACTTTTCAATGTATTGCATATTTTTTTAGATTTATACTAGCTCACATATACCTTAACCCTATTTCTTAACTTAGTTCTTAGGGGTCTCGGTGTAAAACCAGTAATAAAATGATGGTGTAAGTGAATTAAAAATCATTTGCATCTATAGAAGACAATCTAAGGATTTGTCAGGATGCTTGTCAAACTGAAGGTCAGCCAAGTTATATTCAAATAATGCATAAAATGGATACGTCAGCTACGATGCTTTGGCAGCGATATTTCGGCTCTTCCTGGCAAGGGTCCTTGTCAGGCAGTTAAACATCAAGGTCAAGATTGGGGAAGAAACAAACCTGCAATAAATAACTGAAATAAAGAACTGAACTCCTTCTCCAACGTTGATCCTGAAGTTTGACAGCCTGACGAGGACCCTTGCCAAGAAGGGCCGAAGTACCGCTGCCAAGGCATCGCATATCCGTTTTTTGCATTATTTTAATATATTTTTCAAGTCAGCTTGAGTTCATGGAGTATTCGTCAGCCAAGTGACAGTCCACACCGGCTTTAAATCAATCAATCAATTTATTACCCGTCAAGAGAAACAATGGAAGGCGTGCAGCCCTAGTGACAGAGTACAAAAAAAGAAAAGAAAGAAAACAACAACAACAACAAGAAAAAAGACAACGCACGTAGCAAAACTTTACACTAAACACAGCACAAACATAACTAATTACACGAAGAGGGAAAACAGATTTACAGTTTTATAGTGCACAACCGTTTCGGGAACGATTCCAATGGTCAAACACTTGATTTATAAAACTCTTCCGTCCAACCCTCATGCTTAAAAAGTGGGAAAAAACGAGCAAAAGAAAAGGAGTTTAAAACGGAAGATATACTTCTTTCCCTACCAAGACTTCCAGAATGAGAAAGGAGCACGTAGAAGTTTCTCATACCCTTGTTTCTGAAAGAGCTATCGGCGGACCTTAAAGCTTTTGGTGTAGTTGGGGCTGCTTGACCTGCAAACTCGGCTCGGCCGAAAAAGTGATAAAAAATCTCGGGTGCAAAATGAAACAACGGCGAAGGGCTGGGATTTCTGAAGGTAGGTGGGTAAGTAGGTAGGTTTTAATTTTTAACCAAAACACTGAAAATAAAATAAAATAACATTACTTATCTCCTATTGCAGCAAAAAGAAAGTCCTAAGGACTTGTACTACTTGTATCTAATAAATTTCGTAATATAAGCAACCGCAAAATAGGTAGCGAGGATAGCGTGCCTTCCTACTTCATCATCCAGACATTCTTAGCTTTCCGGTCCTCGCCAGACGCGTAAGATCGTTGTGTCCCCAGTGAACTAAATCCGTCTCGTAAATCCTTTCTGTCTTTAAGGTACGACAGAATATCAGTGTTAGACGAAAATCAACGAATATTCTTATCCAACATGTTTTTTGTCTATATTTACACAATCTTAAAAATTTTACCGGAGGATTTTATTATTCATTCTCTGTTAAGGTGTGGGGGGGGGGATGCCCCATGG
Source organism: Branchinecta lynchi (assembly GCA_023053575.1). Classification (NCBI taxonomy): domain Eukaryota; kingdom Metazoa; phylum Arthropoda; class Branchiopoda; order Anostraca; family Branchinectidae; genus Branchinecta; species Branchinecta lynchi. Next base: position 3,467,477 of record JAKZAP010000008.1, read on the forward strand.
CCTTCCACTGTGACCCAGAGCTACCCACGAGAAACCAATGTAAAAACCTAGTTGACAAAATCGAATTTTTATTTTATATCTTTATTTATTCGTGACCCGCTTTTTGGGCGGAGTATCAGCGGAGTATCAGAAAATAGACAAAGTAAAATAAACATTAAAACACTAAACAAAAATTTTAAATAAACATGACTACATTCTTTCATACAGATTGAAAAGACACTGTAGAATGTGTCTCTTTATACAAAATATCTATATATCTATATAAAATATCTTTATACAAAACAGATTTGTTTACTTTTCGTGCATGTGTAATTAATCACTTCGAACACACAATCTCTGGCTTTGTCTTTTCTGTTGCTTTTTCCGAATCCTTCCAGCAAATTCAGTGAAGCCAGCGTAATAACGAAAAATAATATGCCGGTGGCGTGGACTTCGGTGGAGCTATGCCCTCTTTCGAACTCCCGAAAGGGAAAACACTAATCCACTTTCTCAGATAACACTCCCCCCCCCACATACCGAGGGTTCCGGTTTATCTTGTCTGTTGCTTTTCTTCCAAAAGCCTTCCGGCAAATTCAGGGAAAGCCCTGTCATGATTCAGTCCAAGTAGCCGTCACGGCCTGTCGTAACCTAACGCGTGACTAGAGAAGACAACTCAATCCGGCTAACTCAGTCTATTAAGGACAACAAGGGAAAGCCCTGCACTCGCCCACCGCCCGACCACTTTCTCCCAGAGGACTGGCTAGGAAAAGCGAACAGAGAAAAATGTTTAAAATCAGTTTTCTCCCTGTTCATTCGCTGAAAGGAAAAAAAATGCAGCCAGATCCTCAAGGGAAAGCATGGAGAGTGTCAAAAGTAGCGAAATCTTTTCGGTCTCATCCAGAAGTTTTTTTAAGTGACTTCCCATAGAATGATAAGATATTTATTACCCTAAAAGCCCAAGGGCCATGGCAATACAAACAAAGAATAAACACAATGACGACCTGTCTCTAACAACCACTAAAAACTACAAAAATCCTTCTCTGTGAATCACTGAGAACTTGAGGCCAACTACTATTTTTCTTTGTAGTAACATTACACTCGCTCTTCAACATTTCCTCCATCCATTCCTGATCACACTCAATTACTCCAAATATTTCTCTTTTCAAATCATTCAGTTCCCTACATTCACATATAAGGTGTCGTACACACTCATTCATATCTCCAATTCTCCCAATCGGCCTACCCGTGTACCCATTTCTATCCCCGGTAAAATATATTCAAATTAAATTAAGGGTTTAGCTTTCTTTCGTTTCTTCACCAAGCTCTGCCATTAAGATCCTGGAGTTTCAGAAACTGGATTGCCAAGTCAGCAAAAAATGCTGTTAATGTCATGCAGGTCCCTTACATAAATTCCATCTCCACGCATGAAGTCACACGAGAACCTCCAGGTCCGACAAATGGATAAAAGTCGCTCACAAAACCTTCTTCTTTTCATTTCTACTCCCCTCCTCTAACTCTAGATGATCCACAAGAGGGTTTGTTTGAAGCAAAAGCAGAAGATAGGACTAAGACTAAATGTCTAGGTTTTATGGGGTCTTTAGCTTTCGTCCATATCTCCCACTGGAAGTTTAACCGAGAACGGCTGAGATAGCGCAATCTAGTTACCCATCACTTAGTCACTTAAAGAGGCCTGAAGCACGTGAAAATGCCGTACTTCATTGCTACAATAATCGATTTTCATATAGTGGAATTCCCCTGTTGGATTTGTGGCAGCTCTATGCGCTTGTACCTGTGTTATATGCTTGGAAAAAATGATTTGCGAAAAATAAGTCTTCACGCAGTGAGTTACCTTCCGCTGGGCACTGAAAAGCCTCGTTTTAGTTTAGTTTTTTAGTTTAATACTCTTTATTATACAAACCCAACTTTTACATGCTAAACTATATGAACACACCTTTTGTAACCCTCTTAACATCCTTTATACATGTAACTGATACTTCTGACTGGAGGGAAGCCCGAATGGGCATGTGGGGGCAGCCTTTGTATTGAGATTCAGATTTTTCCGCGACATAGTAGAATTTGCGTTGTGAGGTCGGCCGTAGGTATCCTGAACGTCATGCTAGAGCAAATAGTGAAACAAAAATCATCCCTTATCAAAATCCAATAATGCAGTTTATTCAGTTAAATGATACAAAAATAAGTTGGCTTTTCAGCTAAACTTTAAATAAACCGAAACTTGTCCGGGCACCGTCCATCGTAAAACAGATCATCTGAGGCTTGTGAGCTACGAGGTAGATACAGGGTTGCCGTATCAAAAATATTTAGAGAGTCACTTTTGACCGAAAACAGAGAGTAAATTGGGAGTGAAATTTATTTTCATGAAATGTTCACTTTTGGTCGGAATCGCCTCTATAAAAATTACACATCTTAAGTTTACTTTCATGAAAAAAACTTGAAATGTCAGTTCTGGTCGGAATCTCTGCTGCAAAAATTACACATTTGGACGTTTTCTGAAATAGAGTGATTTTGATGTCCTAAGTAGGACAAAAGTGACAAAAACAAAATAAAGTGACAAATCACACTATCGTGCAACATGTGGCAACCTTGGGTAGATACCATACATGAGTGACTTCTGGCAACACACCCTGACAGAGATTCTCGGAAACAGCCAATCACAGCGTCTGGAATAAGGTCGTTACCGGATTAGTGATATGAGAGAACTAACGCCAATCCGTGAACTAAGAATGGAGTTGCTTCATTGATATTATGAGCGTGTTCCATCCTTCTTACCGTAGTTACTACGCATGACGTCACGAATTCTGGCTTTTTGCCGTCAAGGCTGGAACAATTTTTCTATTTTCCAACAGAATATCATACCACGGGTGAATCCGACCAATCACATTACAGAGATCCGTAGTTACTACGATCCCGAGCGTGGTAAGCTAATAGTTACTATTTCGAGAAGGTTGGAACGGTCAGCGTAGTAACTACTGGTGAGGTTGGAACGGAAATAGTAACTAATAGCTACTATTTGTAGAAGGGTTTCACACGCTCCATGGTTACGACGACTGGCTGCACCTTATGCTCATCAGAAAGTTTTCTTGTAAATAGCCTTGCTGTGTTCGTTCAGGGCTTAGGCACAGATCCGTCTTTCTTTTTTTTTCTTTTTTTTTTAAATCCCACCTCCACTCCACTCAGTGACGCAACTTTCTTTATCATCACAACTCAAATTTCTTATCTCTAGACGTCACCTACACTTTACTCTTACACTAGATTCTAATTATAATTTATTTCTTACTTTAAATTATTATCAATCTTTTAATTTTATTTGAGCAGTTAAAACAATTTCTTTGGGGCGGTATAATTATTCGTTTATCTGTATTAATTAGTATTTAGTTACGAACTATACTCGCATGCATCTTTGGCCTTTCAGTGTAGAAATACATACATACTTACATATTAGTAAGAGGCTTGAACCCTTTGCATAGCATAGGGTCAACTACCAAAGTCAGCCTGCGTCTGAGGAGCAATACTCTTAAAGGACTAGTCGTACGTACAATGCCAATGCAACATGCTTCTATAATCGCTTCATCAGTTCTTAGACACGGAGACCGAAATATCATACGGTATATCCCCCCCCCCACCCCACCTAACGACACCTTACTGATTTTCACACTTGCCGTGTTTCGCTATTTTCGATGCAGATCCTGCTCCCTACTGTTTGCGAGACTCTAACCTGTCAGAAAAATATTGTTATCTTATTTTTTTTTCTGTATTATTGCTAGAAGGGAACGGGTCTGGAGAAACCTTAAGACAACCAAACAAAGCCGTAGCTAATTTGCTAAAAGCAGAGCCTAGTTTCGAAGTATTCATCTATTTTGGAGTACTTGAACACAAAGAGTAAATATGCTAGGTATGCAGATGTGAAATATACATTATGTTGATGCTACCCTATCCTACAAAACTGTTCAGTTAAAAATAATACCGGTTTCAGGAAAAGGAACACTTAAGAGGCACATAACCCTTCTTATGTGTTGCTACCATAAAGCTTGTTTTTAATTTCCATAGGCAGCTGGTATGTGTCGGTAGGCAGGTTTTTATTTTTTTCAACTAAACATTAAAAACAAAACAAAAACAAGCAGTAACAGAAAAGTCCTTAGGTTTAACCGAAAAGTCGACTTATTTTTGTGTCATTTGATTAAATACACTGAATGATTTGGATCTGCTAATATATGTTTTTTATTTTCCACAATTTGCTCTAGCTATGACGTTCAGAAGATCTGCGGCCGTCCCCACAACGTAAATTCTACTAAGACGCGGGAAATTTTAATCTCAACACAAACGCGGCTTTTCGGTGGGTATAGTGGTGAGCTTGGTGAAGACTGCTTAGTGCCCGAACAATACAGAAAAAATCATAAATCTTTCTGGTAAGGCATTAAACAGAAATACAAGCTCATGTAGGTACCACCAATCGCACGGAAATTCCACTGTTTTATAATCGACTATTCGTGAATAGCGGAACAACGAAGTAACGCATTTTTAGCGGGTCTTCAAGCCAATTTAAGTGAATAAGCGATGGGTAACTAGATTGTCCTATCCCAGCCCTTTTCAGTTAAACTGAAGGACTTGTGCTGCAGATTACTAATACCCAATATAAAAAACAAGGAACAACTAAAGCTTCTTAAAGTTCAATGGGCACATCAAACTACCCCAATCCCACTCTGTAACAACCTAGGAACAATGCTTACCCCCTAAATCAGTAGGTTTTTCAACAGTTTCCTCTCTATGATATTTCAAAGCGTAATTTTTTGGGCCAGAACATTCTCAATTTACTAGCTTGGACAAAGATAAAAGTGATGTTTCTTATAATACTTAGTAGATCTTATTTTATGCATAAATCAGCTGGCATAGTTCAGATTTGAAGAGGCTATTTGTTTTTGAATGATTTTTGTAGCTATGCTATTTTTGATGAGCTTATTGCATATTCTGGTACATTTTGTAAAGCAAGCTAATCAAGCTTCACAACACTATTCCACAAAGAAAAACTTTTAATAGGCTCTTTAAGCCATGGAACTTCTGATGAAACACTAGAACAATCAGGTAAACTGCATCTGCGGCTTGACCTTGGTGACATCTCAAATATATGCTTTTCTATCAAGCATTGCTGGGAGTTTTTGAATTTCCTGCCACGATATCCCAGCTCCTAACGTTTGGATCGCCGAAACGCCAGAGAGAAAGACAAGGGATAACAAGAAAACGGCCGATTTTCGTAGCGCCTTTTAAAGGAAGTCGGAAATGTTTATTTGTGAATCATTTGATACAAAGTAAAGCATTATAAGTGTCCATTGTACTTTAACAGTTTGCAACGTATATAAATCGTTCAAATATTCTTTGAGCCCAAGCTGACTTTGAAACATTTATTCAAACAATGTTTATAACGGATACGTCAGCTATGATTTTTCATCAGCGATATTTCGGCCCTTCTTGGCAAGGGTCCTCGTCAGGCTGTCAATCTTCTTGTTCAACTTCGGGGAAGGAAACAAACCTGTAATAAAAAAAAACACTTGTCCTTTCCTTCCGGCCAAGTTGGATAATTGTCTGCATGTCTGGGCTGTGAAAGTTCCGTACTTCGTAGATAAATATTCTTTGAGCCCAAGCTGACTTTGAAACATTTATTCAAACAATGTTTACAACGGATACGTCAGCTATGATTTTTCATCAGCGATATCAAAAATCAAACCTGATTACAGGTTTGTTTCCTTCCCCGAAGTTGAACAAGAAGATTGACAGCCTGACGAGGACCCTTGCCAAGAAGGGCCGAAATATCGTTGATGAAAAATCATAGCTGACGTATCCGTTGTAAACATTGTTTGAATAAATAAATCGTACATCCTCTACCCAGTAGCGTTACATGTCAGTGAAATATATGGCCCTGCCCATTCCTTTTGTCTCTACTTTTAGCTAGTCTGGGAGTATCTCTATTCACGATGGCATTCTAGAATTTGCTTATCCAAGGAAAGGTTTTAAACGAGTCTAGTTGGAAAACGGTCAGGAGAGAGAAAGGAAAACGGAATCCCGAAGAGTCCTCACTCGACTGAGTTTGCACGGGCAGGGAGAAGTGTGGACCCTTGGAGAAGATCGAACGTTAATTAAGAGAAATAAGGGGAGGGACACAAGCGACAAATCGAAGATTGCTTTCCAGTACTGAGAAGTTGGAGACAACTACGAGCGGAACCGTCACGTAGATAATAGGTACCAAAAGAAAGGAATAACCTGGTGACGAAAGTCAGTAGCGTATATTCCGATTATTTTCGGGAGGGGCGACAGCTTAGTGAAAATATGCTGCCACCCCCTTATCGACCGGAAGGGCGAAATTTTTTATATTTTTTTTTGCATATTTGGACTGTTTTTAACACTAAAAAACCTCTAGGTGCAAAAAACACCTTTTAAAAATTGTAATCATGCACACTACGACTCAAAAACTGTTTTTAAGATCAATTACTGAACCATACTGTAAATAATTTCGATTTAGCTCCTCAATTTGTATTTTCGCGTACGTTTTCCCCGAAAAAACTCCTTTTCCGAGATTTCGGATGAAGATCCCCCCTGTCGCCCGTATTTCGCACACGTTTTTCCAATTAAAATTCCCTTTTTCAAGAATTCCGGGGGGGGGGTCGCCCCTGTTGCCCCCCCCCCTAATATACGCTACTGACGAAAGTGAAGTAACAGACTCATAGGTAGCTTTCGGAAAGTCCCTCAACTATTATTTGCCTCACATATCTTAGTCTGCCTTTCTACTCAGACTTAAAATCGACAAGGCTTGGTCTAGTCACCGACGTTTCAGAAAAAGTACGGAAGTGTTACGGCACCCTAGTATCCTGTAAGTGTGTGTATAACCGACATCTTCTTGCACGTCTCTACAATCCTGTGGCTCTGCCACATGTTATAGCTTTGGCACCACTTTGGAATATAATGCTACAGTCCCAACGTCAAAATATTTGATCATATTATTATAGGTATGCCAAGTATCTGTTGAATCCCCCCCCATGGGCAAAGAATACAAAAATCAGTACAAAATATCATCTTGCCGATCCTGTGACTGCGTGTGAGGCAAGAATAAAGATGTTTGAAAGTTCATTAAACAGATCCCACAGTTTCTACGACTCATTTACGTGCTAATGTTCGTATTCTCTTACCTTGTTGCTATGTTAAAATGTTGTATTGCGTGTTTTATTTTCTTCTATTCTATTTTGTTTGCTCCATCTAGGCTCCCTTCAGACCAATTTTGATGGGAGATAAATTGTTTCATTCATTCATTATGGCAACAAGCTAAAAGCTTAACGCCAAATGTAATAATAATTTAACAATAATAATATAAATTACTTTCCAGCATTATATACAGACGAGTTCTATTCAACAACGATGAAAACGGATAATTGATTGGGAAACAGTGGAATAACCTGATGAAGACGATGAACTAGCTGGCGACTCTCATATGTACCTCCAAAAAAGCCCATCAGATTAGGCGTTCAGCTCTTTCGATACTGAGAGCAGTGTTTAAGGTTTAATGAAAAATTGCCATAGTAGCAAACGCTCGATAATGGCAACAAAAAGAAAATTAATAAACAAACAGTAATAGCGAACTACATCTAAGGGGCAAGTACTTCTATTTTGTGTTATTAGTATAAGTGTTAAGTACTTCTCCAAAAATCTACTGAAGTAATAAGTACCTTTTGAAAAGTAATTGAGTACTTAAGATCTCAAGTACATAGGCTACTTTCACTACGCCCACCCATCGTTTCGCATTAAAAAATATGTCAGTTCACCCACTTTTTCCGACAGTTTGTCCACCCGTCAGTTTATGCACCCGTCATTACGTCCACCCGTCACTACATCCACCCTTCACAACGCCCATCCGTCACTGCGTCCACCCGTCACTACGTCTACCCGTCACTAAGTCTACTCGTCACTAAGTCTACTCGTCACTACGTCTACTCGTCACTACGTCCACCCGTCAGTTCCCCTCCCGTCAGTTCGTCCACCCGTCATTTCGCCGAAAAATCATTCAGTTTGTCCGCCCGACAGTTGGCAGAATTCGAACCTGTCATTAAATCCATGAAAGAGTGGGTCAGGAGTGGGCCAGCTGACGGATTTCACGAGTGGGCGAACTGACCGTGGAACAACTGACGGGTCGGTCAACTGATGGTAGGCGAACTGTCGTGTGGTTGTAGGGACGGGTGGGTGTAGTAGCGGGTGACCGTAGTGACGGGTGGATGTAGTGACGGGTGTGCGGGTCCTTTGGGTCAATGTATAGGTCGTTAGCGGGTGGGTCACGAGGCCTCTATTTAGGGTGGGAAGGGTCAAAGTACAGGCCATTCGTAGATTGGCAGCGTATTGCTCTATATATAAGGATGGGGAGGGTGTTTTAGGTCAAGGTTTAATTTATGGGTAAAGGAGATGTTGAAACAATATCGTAATTTTTTTTTCGTCCTGGACAGTTGGTTCGCCGGAAAGGGAAAACAAAAAATCGTAAAAAAGTTAAAATTCATTGCTCTAGGAATTTCGAGTGTCGATAAGCTGAAATTCTGAGTCAATCTGTTTGGCTGTTTGTGCTTGTTCGGTACTATGGATGAACTTAGGGGAAGACCAGAAGTTCAGTAGGCCTCGGGTCCTTATCTGGAGTTATGAGTTTCGGATAAATATTCTTTGAGCGCAAGCTAACTTTGAAACATATATTCAAACAATCTTTACAACGGACATACGTCAGCTACGATTCTTCATCAGCGATATTTCGGCCCTTCTTGGCAAGGGCCCTTGTCAGGCTGGTCAACGTCGGGAAAGGAAACAAACCTGTAATCAGTTTTGTAATAGGTTTGTTTCCTTCCCTGACGTTGACCAAGAAGATTAACAGCCTGATGAGGACCCTTGCCAAGAAGGGCCGAAATATCGCTGATGAAAAATCGTAGCTGACATATATCCGTTGTAAACATTGTTTGAATATGAGTTTCTGATTCGCCAGAATCAAGTGAAGGTTGGAACTTGCGTAAATTCAAGTAATAGATTTTTCCAGTTCTTCGGGACTGTACAGGGCTATATCCAGTGCGGAAAGGATTATCGGATCTCTGATGTTCGTTCAGGTTCGATAATTAACGTAGTACTTAACGTCGTGCTAAAGTACGAGTAACTACTTTGTAAATTTTGTACTTCATTATTTCCTAACACTGTTTGTGAGATTTCATTCCTATCAAACGAACTGATACGAAAGCTGTTTCAAATAAAGCCTAGAACTTCCTAATAAATCTCTAAATCATTAGTTTTAAGTAATCTCTTTCTCAAGTATGGAAAGGATTTGAGGCTAACTTCGTCGAAAATGTGTTTGAGATTCTCTCAAAAATCGTCGAGAATCCCTCAGATGTCTTCGAGAAGTCGCAAGTCGAGAATACAAAAAAAGTCTTCGAGATTTTTTTTTTACGTTTTTGGGATCCAAATAAAAGTATTTGAGAAAGAGGAAAAAGGTTTCGAGAATTTCTGAAAAGTTCTTGACATTGAAATTTGAATTAGGTAAACGTATAAACGTATTCGGGAATCTCCCAACGTACGACTTCGTACGACTAGCCAAAATGTGGAATGTATGTAGTATGTGGACAATAACTGGCCTTACTCGAATGAAAACTTCTGAGCTTTCTCGGAAAAATAATTGTAAATTAATACTGAATTGTACATGTATGTTAATTCTAGAAATTACAGAATTGTTCATGCACCCATTTTAAAGACGCACATTCGAATATTTGTCTCTGTCAATGTCCGCATCGTTTTTCTGGTCATCTCATCGTTTGTCGAGTCTGCATCGGTTTTTGGGATCCCAAAACGTTAAGTGGAGGGATACCTATGACATCGCAAAAGTTGTCCGTCTGTCCGTCTATGCGCGCTATAACTCTCGAAGGGAATGAGATATTTTGACGAAACTTGGTTGGGAGGATTCTTTGGGTCAAGGGTAAGGTCAAGTTCGTAGATGGCTCTGTAGCCCTACATTTAGGGGTGGGCGAGGGGGTTCAAATTAAGGAACAAATGAAATATTTTTAAACAGCTGACGTGATCGTCAATTTTATGTAAGAAGGCATGCTGAGCACGATAGTGAAAAGAGTTTTCTAGCCGGACAAGTACGGACAAGTGTTTCTGAATTTTCTTTTTTTGCTGGACCAGTAGCTTGCTCGGGAAGTCTCGGTCAGTATCGTCAAAATAGATATAGCCTCTATAGGTATATCTGAACTTGGGTTTCTCTGATGATTAGCCTGGCGAAGACTGGATCTGGCGAAGACAAGACCCTATTATCTGAATCAAATATTAGATTCTTGGGATCCCATCGACACCTTTGGTCTGTTGGAAGTGAAATATTCGAACTTTCATTTTATCCCTCGCATAACATCTTAGACGCCTAATTAGCTTATTTACAACATAAGCCCGAAAATCTCGTATTTCTTTCTTGTACCAGATGTCAGTTCAGCTCGGTATTCCGCTAGGCGGGATGTTCCTCTACGCTGGATGTCGAGTTCTATTTAACCTCCTCGTAAAACCCTAAATGGTCAGTTTATTGGGAGAAACACTCGATCATGGCCCCTCTTCATGAAAGATATAGAAGGAGTTTTGTTCCAGCATATGTTGAGTTGTACAACAACCGATAAGTTAGTCCCTTTTAGTGTTTTTGTTTTATCATTCGTTACAAAGTGTTATGCATTCTTCATTTTGTATGACAAAAAGGTCAACTTCGGCGGTAACGCTGTGACAGCTACTTTTGAAAAATAAAATTCTATCCTATCCTATGTTCCTCCACGTTGAGTTGTAATTGCTGAAGGACGCGTTTAGTCGTTCCGCGCAGCGCTTTGACAAGTGCTTCTTGCTGCTACAGGGTGCGGGCAGGGGGTGCATCTGGGGTATGTGATACGATATGACATATATTCCTTAAAGCCCGAAGCCCATTACTTACAAGACATATACGAGCAAGATAAACAATTTTTCTAATGAATCCTAACTAACTCCTTTACCCTAGCTGAAAATGAAGCACCTGGATACCGGCCAACAGTTCTTGTGAACGCCACAAAGCCTCGCCAATGAGAGGCGATTAAGATGTCAATCCTTTCTGATTAGTCCACTTCAAGTCGCACAGTGTCGCGCTGAGACTTCATGAATGAAATATTTTATTCTGTCTGACTAAAGCAGGTGATCTTCAGCATCGCACCAGATAGTGGACAAAAACGAAATTAGTTGCGTTTTTGATTGAAGTTTTGTTCGCCGTTCGTTTAGCCGGTTGTTTTATTTTCGTTTTCGAACGCCGTCGAAGTTCGCCGTTTGCTTAATTAGTGTTTTTACGACTCCGGTGATCCTTGCCGGGTAGACGTTTCGAGAGACGTTTCTTCGACAGACGGAGAATTTAAGTTCTGCTTTGTCTAAATGCTCGTGAAATTGGTTCTTGTCCGTTGTATTGCGAATGAGATAGGTAAGCCTATGCTTGAAATAGTCCTGGATCCAGACCACTATCTCGTTCAGAAACGGGAGAGGGGAGGGTTCACAAGCTGCAAAAGAACATTTCTAGACCAACTCCTGTGCTGAGAACGAAAGTCGTACCGCATCACTGCTCAGTACGTCAGAGACTTTTTAAACTAGACGTATAAATCCCAACTCTATAATAACATCGGGGCCGTATAAGCTAAATCAAACAAATTATACATGACCAGAATCCTCTTTTCATGGGTAGGAATGGTAAATTTGTTCCTTTTTTTAACTTTTCTAATCGAAAAATTTGCCGCAAACTACAGATTTGTATTATTCCACCAGAAAGATAAGCTCTTTGCCAATTGTTTGAGCTATTAAAACTTGAAAAATATTTAGTTTTAAGAATTTTTGATTTTTTTAAAACAGCGCATCCACGTTTTCATTAATGAGAACAGTAGAGATGTAAAACTAAAGATATTAATCTGACGGGTAACTTTAGGGCCAGATTTTTAAATGGAATCCAGTCACGATTTCCCTTCGTCATGATTTCCCTCAGGACACTTGTCGGTAAAAATAGGTTATATAATATATAGGCTGAATAGCCTATAATCATCTTTTTTGAAAACACAAGTTTTGAATAATCTTTCCAGGCATACTCCTTCAGGTTCAATATAAGTTTTCTTCGTCGAAAGTTGAACTAATATATTTAGTTTGAAGTTTTTCTCTGTATCTCATTGGCGAAAACTTGGATGTTCTGCTTACTGAGGTTCAATATAAGTTTTCCACGTCGAAAACTGAACTAATGTATTTAGTTTGAAATTAGTGCAGAAGGTTGAATTAAAACCAATTTTAAATTAAGTCAACGGATGTCGCTAGACCACGCCGGTCCTCGGTTGAAAAAGAATAACGGAATGAATTACATTGACCTGTCTATCTGATGTCCACATAATGACACGAGCCGTGTTAGCGAGCACCTTCTGCAAATCGCAAGACTCGAGACTCGACACCGGGGGTAACCAGTAGAGGAAAGCGCTTGTTACACTCTGCCAAGTTCGTTGTCGCATCGGTTTTTGACAGTAGTCGGGGATCATTATCAGTTCTTGGTCTTAGATTAAAACTGCTTCGAAGCTCTCTCGAGCTCTAATAAAATCGCTGTCTGGAGCATCTGCGTTTTCATGGCGTAAATAATTCTCGGCTTCGTATTGCCAGTTATTGGACGTTACGCCTCCCAGCTCTTTCATCCGGAGTGTTCCCAGAATAGGACGTGCAATGCATAAATTGTTCTTGCTCTTCTAATGAAATGAAAGGCGAACTGAACTTGTAGAGTGGATTCATTTGCTCTTGCGGATAACCTGTCAAGTGGTCAGAGTATTAGGTTTTCCATCGGCGCTACTGAATGAAATGAATGTGTTTATCACCCATCTTTACACAATGTGTCACTGCTGAAGAACGAGAAAGAAAAAAACACAAGGTACATATTAGCTCAAATATAAATTATTTAAATAAATTTGAGAGCTATTTCACAAACTATTACTTGAAGGCTGGATAGAGGCTGTTTAGAGGGTCAAAAGAATTTAGGAATCGAGGTCGACACTCTACTTCAGCCTTTTCGGTCTTAAATCCCATGTTTACGTGTATTTTAGTGGCAACCCAAGCACGAATTCAGCTAAACTGTACTTTTAATAGCTCTGGTGTCGCAAGTAAACATTTCCATAGCAACTCAAGTGACACCTGAATCCCATGCAACGAAATCGGGACCAGTCTGGAAGGGAGGGGGCTCTCCACTAGATGACATGGTGTAACTGAAGCGGTAAGGAGGCTGACCGGAAAGACTGGGCCTTTCGTCATTTACCTGACCTACTACTACCCGAACGCTTGATTTACCGGCCACTTCAAACGTGTATTTGATCGAGTATTAAAACAGCACTAGAACCCGCTTATGAAGAAGAAACTACGAACAAACCTAAGAAATTAATTAATACAAATTTTATCACAGCTCAAACATATTATTAACACACATACACTTTTACAAATACACCAACATGGCACAGGAATTCGTTGTCGAAGAACAACTGGTTCAGAATATCATATGGTAACGTTCCTGCTTTATATAGTCAGCGTGGGTATAAATCGAAGATGCATGCGTGCATCGTGAAAGCCCAAAGGTCCACTGTACATTACTTAACATTCTAAAACAAGTGCCTAAACAAATAAGCAAATTAATTGTTTCAGCTTAATACAAAATATACTATATCTACCTGTATATCTGTGGTACTCTTCAGAAGACACTGGCTGGTGGTCTTACCAGCTGGATTCGTTTTCTGGGGTTGTAATGAGTCAATCCCCTGAGTGATTAAGGGGTGCCATTTAGCGAAAACTTAGGGGAGTGGGGCAACGGCGTCTTTCCGGGTCATTAACTCGGCTTCTAAGCTCTAAGGGCAGCTGCCCCTCCCCAAATGAAGCCTCTGGAAGAATTTTCTTACTGTTTCTAAAAATATTCAACTAAAAGTGTCTTAGAAGAACCACGGTTTCTCAAGCATATTATTATGTACACCGCCGCTGTCCAATAGACATTCTATCGGTTGAGAAGTGGGACGTGCGCTTTTAGTTTTGATTATAAGCAATTATTGACACTTGTGACAGAACAGAGAACTATCTTGCACTAGTAATGCTTTTTTGCCAGAAGGCAATACGATGTTTTTGACAAAAAAAAAACTGAAGTGCATGCTTTAATCATGGAAAGCAAACTAAATTTCTGTAAATGATGATTTCTAAGTAGTGTTAACTCAGAGGTGTTTTTACGATGGTAAGGGTCAGGCGAGGTCATAGACTAACACGGGAGCGTGAGCCGGGACGTGTGGATCTTTGGTTGCAGTGAAATAACAGTATTCCCTAATATGAGGCAGAGGACTGGATAGGAGAAGAAACACTCTAGAAACACTTATACCAAATCACTGGTAAATAAAATACAGATTATCCGTTTGATCTGCACTGAATCACAGTCGCGAAGGAATAAGGTTGGAAAATCACTCTTTTCCGCGCAAGTGGATGTCGCGCCCCAAAAATCAGTGCGCGCTGGAAGCAAGAATTTCCGTTATCTATCAAACCCAAAATCTGCATTTACTCTACAAAAACTCGTCCCGATTCAGAATGCGTTAGTTTTGAAACGAAAAGACACACCAGAAGCAACCACTGCTAATCGCAAGGTCATATCGCTTTCTAAACCTGTCCATTGCAGAATAGGATCCTCCACTCTTTGCCGAAGTGTCTCAAAGATTTGACTTGGCAACAATGTCAGTCCTCTACAGGTAAGTTTACCTCTTCGCAGTCTGAAGAGAAGTCCCAGATGGTCTCCTCGCACGCCGTATCAGCAAGAAGCGTTGCGAGGCCACCTGCCGGAAGAAACAGAAACGCCGAGAACAGGGAACTTGAGAGAAAGCTTCCTTTGTTGTTGCAGGAAAATGTTTCCAGAAAGCCTCTTACTCAGTAAACTGTACGTTTGAGGCTTCATGAGAGATTTTAGCAGAAAATGATCTTCTAGTGATGCGCAGTTGTAACTTGAGACACTTCGCGCTCACGAACGTCGTGGCAGATATGGAAAAAGGATTGATGATCTTCCAATCTCTCCGCTAGCTGGCCTGGCTTGACCGCTGTACATCAGCGGCGAAACAAGTTTGTTTCCTCTTTGGACCAGCGCCAGCCTGTTATAGGGATTTTCGTTAGCATTTTTTCCAGTAATCTACAGCATATGGTCATGTTTGTACCATTTTTCTGTAGGTGCTACACTTGTTGATTGATTGATAACTTGTCAACTATGTCAGCATGCTGTCGTTGGCAGCTTATTATGTTAGAAGAGAGTCATTAAACGCAAACAGCTTAATTGCGAACAGTCTGACAAATTGAGACCGAGTATTCTATGCTGTATGTGGTACCTTGAATATTTTTGGTAGATAAGGTATACCTAGATGTCAAATGCTCAATCTACATTTGTAATTTATTCTACTTTCATCCATTCTCGTTACCAAGATACTTTACGTCACAAGTGTATCCTATCTCCTCCGTGAGCATTACAATGAGTATCACGCTTGCCAAGTTTGTCTCTGTACGTGACGTATCAGGCTCCCATCACTGTTTACGAGACGCTTATTGGTCCTAAGCCCGGTTGTGGAAATTTTGCCAAGATTTTCATGTAAAGCGAGGGACATGGAAAGAGGCTAAAAACAGCCTAAGCCTTGTGTACCTTTTCTGTAAGCGTAGCCACCTTTTAAGTCGTCAACTCTCTCGAGAGCATCTTAGCAGAAACACCATGTATTTGAAGGTGTTCTTTAACAGAGTGGTCTTCTTCCGCCTTTACTTAATAGTTGCGATTTTGATCGAATTTTGAAGTTACTTTCAAACTCAAAGGTCCATATTTAAAAACCGTTTTGGTGGTCGGTCACAGTTTCTTTGTCCTTCAAACTCTGACCGTCCAACTTCGTGAGCTAGCAAGTTCGAAGTTTTCTTGAATCGTCGAAGAAACGTCGACCCGGCAAGGATCACCGGAGTCGTAAAAACACTAATTAAGCAAACGGCGAACTTCGACGGCGTTCGAAAAGGAAAATTAAACAACCGGCTAAACGAACGGCGAACAAAACTTCGATCAAAAACGCAACTAATTTCGTTTTTGTCCACTATCTGGTGCGATGCTGAAGATCACCTGCTTTAGTCAGACAGAATATTTCATTCATGAACAGGGTGGGGAATGTGGTCCACCAGTCTCTTTCGCGGAACACACCAGTCTCACTGTTTTGAACCATCAGTCTCAGAAAAATGGCGCCGGGAACCACCAGTCTCGGAAACGAGACCAACAGTCTCAAATCCAGACCAACAGTCTCATCTAATTTCCAATTTTTTTAGAGTAAAAAAGTGTTTTCTTTGTTTTTCTCTGTCAGTCCCTTGAACTACGTGCTTGTGTCAGCACGACAGGTAGAGTGAAGCTTGAGCTTTCCATACATGTATTCATCTCTGCTATTGGCTTGGTACTTCTCAGTGAGTAGGGCTCTGAAAAAGCAAACAAATTTATTTTTTTGTTTTCTGTGTTGTTTAATAGAATTCTGCTACTCTGCCAACTACTGCAGGTAAAGTGAAGCTCTGGGCTTTCAAACGATATAATATTCACTGTTACTGGATTACCAAGTGTCATATTGTGTTGCTCTGAAAAATTGTTTTGGTGAGCAAATGTAATTTCTGGTTTGTCTCTGCGATTTCTTGGGATTTTCTAACTTTACAACCAGTTTTGGTAGATTTAAGCATGGACTTTCCACAGATACGCGTATCTCTGATATTGGCTTAGTCAGTTTCTTGCTGGTGTCCTCTGATAAACTCATTAGTTGTGTTTTTTTAACTGACCTGCTTGACCCTGTTGAATGTTTTGTTGTCTCACTATTCAGTTCACCTGACTGCCTGGTCCGGTACTAGTTCGTTCCATGCATTTTCCATGCTTAAAATACTATTCTGGGGCTGTCTCTACACAACTACAGTAAGCGGTCAAGTAACACTCAATGGAACCTATTATCGCTCACCAGAGCTGCGTTTGATTTGCATTTCCAGTTGACTGATAGCGGTCAATTTATCCAATCTATTGAGATTGTCGACTGAAAGTTGACTTTTGACAAACGAGAAGAAATGGTCTTCCATGGTTAACCGGTTAACCTACAGTAAGCGGTCAAGTAACACTCAATGGAACCTGTTATCGCTCAACAGAAATGGGTTCGATTCGCATTTCCAGTTGACTCAAATCATCACTTAGCAGTTTTATTTGGTATTCTCAGTTGACTGACAGCGTTCGATTTATCCAGTCGATTGAAGTTGTCGATGAAAAGTTGACTTTTGACAACCAAGAAGAAATGGTCATTCGTTCCATGGTTAACTGGTTAAGCTACAGTAAGCGGTCAAGTAACGCTCAATGGAACTTGTTATCGCCCAACAGAGATGGGTTCGATTTGCCTTTCCAGTTGACTTAAATCATCATTTTCCTGTTTTATTTGCTATTCTCAGTTGACTGACAGCGTTCGATATATCCAGTCGACTGAAATTGTTGATTAAAAGTTTACTTTTGACAACCGAGAACAAATGGTCATTCATTCAATGGTTAACCGGTTAAGCTACAGTAAGCGGTCAAGTAACGCTCAATGGAACTTATTATCGCTCACCAGAGCTGTGTTCTATATATCCAGTTGACTGAGATTGTCGAGTAAAAGTTGACTTTTGACAACTGAGAACGAATGGTCATTCATTCCAAGGTTAAGCGTAGGTTGAGAAAAAGATTGTGGATTCCAACCCACCGGGCACCTTTTACTGGTCATCTTAAATTGCGGCCATGAGGCCAACATTTTTTCATGTTCTAACAAATCTGGTGCTACAGAGTACGCTACCTACCCAATGATGGTAAAAAAAAAATAAGCTTATTCTTAATGTTTACACTGGCTATAGAAGTCCTAGCTAAAAGTGTTCAAGTTAACCTACATGAACTAACGTAAAGTCACCCACTCTGGTAATTTTTGTTTTGTTGGTTTTGGTGATTCTTTTTTAACATACCATATGTTCTTTACTAGTCCTCCATGAATATTCCTCTCACTCTTTTTCTAATTGTTGAAGTACTATCTCCTCTACAGATGTTGCTCTTGTTATAGGAACATACTGTTGTATGTTACAAACATATTGTTGTTTGTATGTTGAACTACTATAGATGGGTGCATGTAAGAGGTCTCTTCATGAGACCTTCAAATTGAAGCGGCTACGTACAGCATCATCAAGGAGACAAGCAAAGGGTAATTTTAGTAATTGTCTAAATGTTATAGAACATGATTAGGTCGCTTTGTCATATTGTTTTAGTGATGTTCCCTTACCTTCTCCAGTTTCCACACCCTTGCCAAGAGCTAAATCGAACAATATGGATCAACTGAGAACAGCAAATAAAACAGTAAAATGATGATTTAAGTTATTTGGAAATGCGAATAGAATAACAGCTCTGGGGAGTGATAATAGGTTCCATTGAGCGATACTTGACTGCTTACTGTAGGTTAACCGGTTAACCATGCAATGATTTACCATTTTATCTCGATCGTCAAATTTTAACTTTTGGTGATTCTTTTTCACATACCATATGTTCTTTACTAGTCCTCCATGAGTATTCCTCTCACTCTTTTCCTAATTGTTGATCTCCTCTACAGATGTTGCTCTTGATATAGGAACGTACTATTGTATGTTACAAACATACTATTGTTTTGTTTGTTGAAGTACTATAGATGGGTGCACGTAAGAGGTCTCTTCATGAGACCCTCAAATTGAAGCGGCTAGGTACAGCATCATCAAGGAGACAAGCAAAGGGTAATTTTAGTAATTGTCTAAATGTTATAGAACATGATTAGGTCGCTTTGTCATATTAATTTAGTGATATTCCCAGTCTAGTACACTAGCCCCTTTTCAGGCACGGTGCTCAAACGTCTAGCACCATGCCTGGGTGCTAGACGTTCAAGCACTGTACCTTGGATTTCATGTATGGTGCATGGATTTCAGTATACAGTGCATACATCAAAAACACAGTTTCTGTCATAACAACTGAGCACCAGCTCGGACAGGGCTGAAATTACTACCATGAATTAGAGAAATCAAAGACAATCCTTTATATATTTTTCACAACAAAAACAAAAGGGCTCGACTGATGACAGATGTGAAAAACCTCATTTCCTTTTCTACATAGTCAAGGGTTTTGCATGCAAAGTGTCCTGTGCCTCAGCTTTTTCTACCTAGCAGCCAACCAGAATATTGGCTCTTGGGGAATAGATAGGGAAAATACATGGAAAATAGATAGGGTGCTGTTAGGTTTTTCATCTCCATCATCATTAGAGCCCTTTTGTTTTTGTTGTGAAAAATATATAAAGGACTGTCTTTGATTTCTCTAATTCATAGTAGTAATTTCAGCCCTGTCCGAGCCGGTTTCTGTATGCACTGTATACTGAAGTCCATGCACCATACATGAAATCCAAGGTACAGTGCTTGAACGTCTAGCACCCAGGCATGGTGCTTGACGTTTGAGCACCATGCCTGAAATGGGGCTAGTGTACTAGACTGGATATTCCCTTACCTTCTTGAGTTTCCACACCCTTGCCAAGAGCTAAATCGAACAATATGAATCAACTGAGAACAGCAAATAAAACAGTAAAATGATGATTTAAGTTAGCTGGAAATTCGAATAGAATGCAGCTCTGGTGAGTGATAATAGGTTCCATTGAGCGATACTTAACTGCTTACTGTAGCAGTTAAGGTTAACCATGGAAGGAATTACCATTTTATCTCGAACGTCAAAAGTCAACTTTTTGGTGATACTTTTTTCACATACCATATGTTTTACTAGTCCTCCATGAATATTCCTCTCACTCTTTTTCTAATTGTTGAAGCACTATCTCCTCTACAGATGTTGCTCTTGTTACAGGAACATACTATTGTATGTTACAAACATACTATTGTTTGTAGGTTGAAGTACTATAGATTGGTCCACGTAAGAGGTCTCTTCATGAGACCCTCAAATTGAAGCTGCTACGTACAGCATCATCAAGGAGACAAGCAAAGGGTAATTTTAGTAATAGTCTAAATGTTATAGAACATGATTAGGTCGCTTTGTCATATTGTTTTAGTGATGTTCCCTTACCTTCTTGAGTTTCCACACCCTTGCCAAGAGCTAAATCGAACAATATGAATCAACTGAGAACACCAAATAACAGAGTAAAATGATGATTAAAGTTAGCTGGACATGCGAATAGAATGCAGCTCTGGTGAGTGCTAATAGGTTCCATTGAGCGATACTTGACTGCTTACTGTAGGCTAACCGGTTAACCATGGAATGAATTACCATTTTATCTCGATCGGCAAAAGTCAACTTTTTGTTGACAATCTGAGTCGACTGGATAAATTGAATGCTAACTGAGTATAGCAAATAAAACAGCAAAAAGATTATTTCAGTCAACTGGAAATGCAAATCAAACGCAGC
Source organism: Branchinecta lynchi (assembly GCA_023053575.1). Lineage (NCBI taxonomy): Eukaryota > Metazoa > Arthropoda > Branchiopoda > Anostraca > Branchinectidae > Branchinecta > Branchinecta lynchi. The sequence continues at coordinate 3,487,971 of JAKZAP010000008.1, forward strand.
TCTGGTGAGCGATAAAATGTTCCATTGAGCAATACTTGGCCGCTTACTGTTGGTTAACCGGTTATCGGTGGAACCAATGACCGTTTGTTGTCAGTCGTCCAAAGTCAACTTTTAGTGGACAATCTCAATAGATTGGATAAATTGAACGCTATCAGTCAACTGAGAATAGCAAACAAAACGGCAAAATAATAACTTAAGTCAACTGGAAATGCGAATTAAACGCAGCTCTGGTGGGCGATAATAGGTTCCATTGAGTGTTACTAACCGCTTACTGTAGTTGTGTAGAGACAGCCCCAAAATTGTATTTTAAGCATGGAAAATGCATGGAATGAACTAGTACCGGACCAGGCAGTCAGGTGAACTGAATGGCGAGAGAACAAAAGATTTAACAGGGTCTAGCAGGTCAGTTAAAAAAAAACACAGCTAATGAGTTTATCAAAGGACACCAGCAAGAAACTGACTAAGCCAATATCAGAGATACGCGTATCTGTGGAAAGTCCATGCTTAAATCTACCAAAACTGGTTGTAAAGTTAGAAAATCCCAAGAAAGACAATCTGAGTTGACTGGATAAATTGAATGGTAACTGAGAATAGCAAATAAAACAGCAAAAAGGTTATTTCAGTCAACTGGAAATGCAAATCAAACGCAGCTCTGGTGAGCGATAAAATGTTCCATTGAGCGATCGGTTGTCGGTCGTCCAAAGTCAACTTTTAGTGGACAATGTCAGTCGACTGGATAAATAGAACCTATCAGTCAACTGAGAATAGGAAATAAAACTGCAAATGACGATTTAAGTTAACTGGAAACGAGAATCAAATGCAGCTCTAGTGAGAGATAAAATGTTCCATTGAGCGATACTTGACCGCTTACTTTAACCGGTTATCCATGGAACAAATGACCGTTTGTTCTCTGTTGTCAAAAGTCACCATTAGTCGTCAGTGTCAAAAGTCACCTTGTCAGTCGACTGGATAAATTGAACGCTATCAGTCAACTGAGAATAGCAAAAGAAACAGCGAAATGACGATTTCAGCCGACAGGAAATGCGGACCGAACCCAGCTCTGGTGAGCGATGATAGGTACATTGAGCGTTACTTGACCGCTTACTGTAGCTTAACCGCTTAACCATGGAACGAATTACCATTTATTCTCTGTCGTCAAAAGTCAAATTTTAGTCCAAAATCTCAGTCGACTGGATAAATCGAACGCTATCAGTCAATGCAAATCAAACACAGCTCTGGTGATCGATAATAGGTTCCATTGAGCGATACTTGACCGCTTGCTGTAGTTGTGTAGAGACAGCCTCAGAATAGTATTTTAAGCATGGAAAATGCATGGAAAAAGAATGGAACAAACTAATACCGGACCAGTCAGTCAGGTGAACTGAACAGTGAGGCGACAAAACATTCAACAGTATCAAGCAGGGCAGTAAAAAAAAATAGCTAATGAGTTTACCATAGGAACCCAGCAACAAACTGACTAAGCCAGTATCAGAGAGACATGGATCTGTGGAAAACTCATGCTTAAATCTACCAAAACTGGTCGCAAAGTTGGAAAATTCCAAGAAATCGCATAGACAGACTAGAAATTACGTTTGTTTACCAAAACAGTTTTTTCAAAGCCACCCAATGTGACACTTGGTAATCCAGTAACAGTGAATCATATATTGTTTGAAAGCCCAGGCTTCACTTTACCTGTTGTAGTTGGCAGAGTAGCAGAATTCTATTAAACAACACAGAAAACAAAAAAATAAATTTGTTTGCTTTTTGAGAGCCCTACTCACTGAGAAGTACCAAGCCAATAGCAGAGATGAATACATGTATTGAAAGCCCAAGCTTCACTCTACCTGTAGTGCTGACACAAGCGCGTAATTCAAGGGACTGACAGAGAAAAACAAAGGAAATACTTTTTACTTTAAAAAAATTGGGAATTAGATGAGACTGTTGGTCTGAATTTGAGACTGTTGGTCTCGTTTCCGAGACTGCTGGTTCCCGGCGCCATTTTTATGAGACTGGTGGTTCGAAACAGTGAGACTGGTGTGTTCGATTTTCAAAACGGCCGTGAGACTGGTGGACCACATTCCCCACCCTGATGAAGTCTCAGCGCGACATTGTGCGACTTAAGTGGACCAATTAGAAAGGATTGACATCTTAATCGCCTCTCATTGGCGAGGCTTTCTGGTGTTCACAAGAACTGTTGGCCGTTATCCAGGTGCTTCATTTTCAGCTAGGGTAAAGGCAAAAACAAAGGAAATTGCCTCATTGTCTTTTCCGAAAACGGAAAACCCCATCAGCCTTCTGTCTTCTTAGGAAGCAGTACACGTCGCCTCCTGGCCTCAGTTTTTAATGAGGTTTGAAACTTGGAATTACCTTCCGCTCAACTGGAGGCTAGAAAGAGAAGTTGGATAATGGCGGTTTGTTGGATTTTCTGCTTTTGGAATGGGGATTGTTGTTAAAATCCTTGGCAAGATGACAGTAAAGACTTATGGGTCTCCCTCAGCGTGGTTGAAGGAACGATTTTTTAGTAGTGCAAGTTTGCAGCTTTCACTGTAAGATACTCCTTGAAAACAAATCTGCTCCCTTTTTTATTCCACGTGCAAGCTTTATAAGGTTTGAAGCCAAGCTGACCATTCATTACGAAAGAAATAGAAAACCGTGATTTTCGGGGTATTGTGTTGGATTTTATGATTTAGTTGTTTGTTTTTCGCTGAGGACGGTTTGCCGGAAGTGCTACCGAAATATCCGAATTTATATTTATCCCTCGCACATCATCCTAGAGGGATAATTAGCTGATCAATAAAAAAACCCGAAAATCACGGTTTTCTATTTCTTTCCTGCAAGCTTTTTCTTCCATTAGATTCTCTTAAATAATGAAACAATTGCTGAAACATTCACTTCCTTCGAGAAGTCAATTGCAGAGCCTGGAACCTCTTTGATCGCCTCCCGTCCCGTCACTCTGTTTTAACGCCGTGATTTCCAAATTCCTTGGATTAGCACAAAGAATAGTCAGTGAATAGTTAGTAATGGCATTTGACTGGGTTAAAGGTCAGCTGAGTTTGATTCTAGCGATACTTCGGCCCGTTATGGCAAAGGTCCTCTTCAGATTGAAGCGAAAACGAACTAAAGATCAGATGTTCGTTATTTTGGCTGTAGCCTGGAGAGGATCGTTGCCAAGAAGGCCCGAATTATAGCTGCCAAACATCGTAACTGAATTTCCGTTTTTTTTTTTTAAATTCTGTTTATTTTAATTATAGGCTGCTGTTGAGTCAGCTTGGGCTCAATGAGTATTATACAATATTACAGTTTCTGTAAACTGGGTTGCAGAAAACCAGTCATCTAAGCTCACAGGACGCTCATCATATGGCTAGCAATCCCATGTCAGTAGCAGTACATCATGAGTTGTACATACTTTGATAATATTCCCAACTCATTATGTTGCGAGAGCAACACTTTGGTTTTATCCTGTTTTTTTTTTTTTTCCTAGGCCGCCGATTTAATTTTATTCCTGGTAACTGGTCAGGGTCTAACCTGTGCGGTTTTTACGGAAAGTGTGGAGTGTGAAGTGAAGTGTGAAGTGGCCGGATTGATGAATATGACATTACATTTTGGAAAGCTCTGTAGAACTCTTGCCTGGGGCCAATAAGGATTGTTTTTGCTTGTCCTCGAGCCAGAGCCTACGGTGTGCGAAGTGAAGTGGAGTTATATAGCCCATGTCAGAGAGGACTATCTGAAGTTGTGTAGAGAACCTTTCGTTTCATCAAACCATGTTTCTGCTTCGAGTGGTAAGCTCCGTTCTAGCACGCAAGCAGCCAGGCACCAGTTTCAAATTAAAGATGGACTAAAAACTATAAGTGTTGAATATATGCGGCAGTTACCCGGCCCCAGAGCCAACATATCTTTTTTTGAGTGAATTATAGAAAAATCTACAGAAACAAAAAAGCGGATTTTTCCCACGGGTCAAAAAGTGATGCCATCTGTTGTTTCTATCCATGTCAGTTCGCGATTTCAGTTAAGTTTATCATTCGTTTTATTGCACTTGGGTTTGCGGTAGAGAAATGGTATCAGATGTGCCTCTTAAACTTTAAAAGTTCTCTCATTGCTAAAGAAACTAGAGCTTACCCTTTGCTCCTTTCTAAGTGGTGACGTTAGAAAGTTGGCCTAAGGCAAAAAATTCAACTTTTGAACTACGACAGGTCGATTTTTTTTTCGAAGGCAATCGATAGCTGTTGATGAGCTTATCAAAGCAAATGTCATCCATTTTTTGGTACAAAAATTCCTTCATGAGATACACCAGTTTGAAAATTTCAAGGGCTTGACAACTTCAGTAGTAAGGTACACACTGAAACCAAAAATACGCGATACCAGTTGTAAGACTTGTAAGGCATGTAGGGGACTTGTAAGCAACAGTCGACTGTTAGCTCATAATCATCTTCGGCAATGAGGGGTTTGCAGCTTTTGCTAGTTGGTGTACCTATTATTTGTTTCCGTTGTATTCGATGGTAAGAACAAATTGGTTCCCAATGTAAGATATGCAAGGGACTTGTAAATAATAATCGGCAGTTATACTAAAATAATCTTCAGCGATGAGGGGTTTGAAACTTTTGCTAGCTGGTGTACCCATTATTTGTTTTCGGTGAACTTGATGTCTATCACGGGAGAGGGACTTGTACGTAGGAATCGGTTCACAAGGGGCTAGAAATTTTTGCAAATCGGTACACACTTTTCTATAAATCTCACGGTAAGAAAGTTTGTGTCGGTGGTCTATCGCTGTAACCTTGGTTACCTTGGATTAACTGTTTACGCAACTGATACAAACGAAAATGTAAAACAATGAGGTAGTTTCATAATAATTAATAGTGTCATCTGTGGTATTTAATCCTGAGAAGTTACGGATAGCTGTATAATACCAACTAGACTATATGAGTTATTGTTCCAAGTTTTCATCCGTCACGATGTCTACGATTGAAAAGGATAAAGTTCAACTGACGGCAAAGTCAATTTAGTCCCTTCTTCCGATATAATGTTGTTGTTGTTTTTGCAACGCTGAAGAATAGCTTTTGATCGTGTGAATATTTTTTCTAGAACATCCCATTTTAAAAGCTTCGATAAGTTGACAACTTCAGCATTAACCGACAGCGAAAAAACAAAACCAGTTTGAAAGTTTCAAAGGGTTGACAACTTCATTAGTAAGGTACACATTGAAACCAAAAATAGGCGATACCAGTTGTGAGACATGTAGGGGACATGTATGCAGCAGTCAACTGTTAGCTCATAATCATCTTCGGCAATGAGGGGTTTGCAGCTGTTGCTAGTTGGTGTACCTGTTATTTGTTTCCGGTATATTCGATGGTAAGAACTATTTGGTTCCCAATCGTAAGACATGCCAGGGACTTATAAGTAATAATTGTCTGTTATGCTACAATCATCTTCAGGGATGAGGGGTTGGCAACTTTTGCTAGCTGGTGTACCCATTATTTTTATCCGGTGAACTTGATGTCCATCACGGGAGAGGGACTTGTAAGTAAGAATCGGTTCATGAGGGGATAGAAATTTTGTAAATTGGTGCACTTTGTATTCGATTTTTATAAATCTGACGGCAAGAAAGTTTGTATCGATGGTCTGTCGCCGTAACCTAGGATTAACTGTTTACGCAACGGGTACAAACGATAATGTAAAACAGTGAGATAGTTTACTAATAATTAATAGTATCATCTATGGTAGTTCAATCCTGAAAAGTTACGGATAGATTTATAAACAAACTAGATTATTTAAGATATTGTTCCAAGTTTTCATCCGTCACGATGTCTACGATTGAAAAGGATAAAGTTAAACTGAGTGCAAAGTCAATTTAGTCCCTTCTTCGATATTCTTTCGTTGTTGTTTTTACAACGCTGAACAATAAATTTTGACCATGTGATGATTCTTTTTAGAACGTAACGTTTTAAAAGCTTCGATAAGTTGACAACTTCAGCATTTAACCGACAGCGAAGAAACAAAACCAAAGTGTTGCTCTCGCAATACTTTGGTCGGCGAAGCCGGACAAAGGTTGCCGCAACACGTCACGTTACCGAGGCAACGTACGTAGGTCTAGTTTTCTTTTATTTTGTCCTTAATTTTAATACCAATTCCGAAGGGTACCAACTCCCAAAATTTGGGGTACTGTGTTCCCGACAATTGAGTTTGTTCGAAGTCTGCCCGACTATGTATTATGTTACCGAAGTCGTCATTCTCGTGAACATTGGGGTAGCCTACACTATGCCCGACCAGTTGCCAGCCTCTGCTCCAAGTGTCGTCGACTCCCCGGTACACAGTCAATCAATCAATCAATAAATTTATTACCCGAAATACACAAATGGTGTAAACACGGAGTAAATATAAAGAGAAAAAAAAAAGAAGAAGAAAACAGACGCAGACATAGACAAAACACCTTCTCACAACAATCGAGAACAACTACAAAAAGAAACACACTTAACAAGAAGAAAGAAACAATAATCTTCAAGTAACAATTTACAGAAAGGCGCTGAACAAGCTATTCGTCGAATCCGACGACTTACCGCAATCTTCGTTCCGCGATGGCTTTGATCGGATCTGTGACCCCATACAGAGAAACCAGGCGCCGCTTTCTGGCCCATAGAGGTATAGCAAGCAAGAACTTGGCATACCGAAAAAAACAACGATCGCAGTTGGACCAGGGTTGCCACCGGTAGTACAATTGTACTCTTTTTAGTACATTTTTTTCAAAGTAGTGAGTTGGTAGTACATTTGAAAAAAGTAGTACTTTCGTAGTACATTTTAAGAAAGCTACTACTTAATTTTTTTTTTTTTTTACAAACTTCTGTCTAAGATGATGTGGGGCTAGTTGCATTTAACTCATTTTATCTGAAACATTTGGTCATTGGATCTGATTAGTTTAATCTAATCTTTGTGAGCTAGTTAAGTCAATATTTGACAGTGCAAAATGGATACGTCAGCTAAATTTTATTGTAGCTATATTTCGATCCTTATCGGCAAAGGTCCTGGTGTCATAAGTTCTTGAAACTGTTAGCGCTTTTCTCCAAACCGTATTTCGGGTCTTAGAACTGTCATGAAATACTACATCACGCATTTGTGCACATTATTAAATATATTTTTGATCCCTTGCCCAGAGGTGTTACTAGCCAAATTGTTTTTTTTTTTGGGGGGGGGGGACGAGGCGTTTACCGACTTACCTACTTTTACCGGTTGTTTTCAGAAGAAAAATAATATGGTTTGAAAAAATTCAACCGATTTTTGAAAAAACAGACTGTTCTGACGAAAAATAGACTGGTCTTCAGAATAACCGACTGTTTTCATGAAAAAAAATCAACTGTTTTTGACGAAAAATCGTGGCGCTTCGCGCAGACTCGGTTACTTTTTATCGACTGGCCGACAACACTGGGGGGGGGGGGGGTGTCCCCCCCGTCGTGACGCCCCTGCCCTTATCTCCTAATTGCAATAGGCCAATCTGCAAGAACAGACAAGAAGAGGAGAAAAGAGGATGATTTCGTTTTCTGTTTTAAGAAATGATACAATATTTCTATAGATTTTACCTAACCGGAATTTGTTCAAGTAGGAAAAACTCTAGTTTTGACGAAGGTTCGATTCAGGCCATATTTATAGGGTCGTGCGAAAGGCATTTACAGTAGCGGCAGGGGAAGACAACGCGCGTGTTGCGCGAAGCGCAACACGCTAAAAAAATTTTTTAGGTAGTACATTTTCTCCCCTGGTAGTACCTTTTTGGTACTTGGATAGTGCATTTTATTTGAGTCAAGTGGCAACCTTGAGTTGGACGACAGTTGGTCGACAGCACGCTTACTCCATAGGAATTCTCGGGTCAATAAAATTACTTACTTTTATATTAGCTCTCCGTAGTTTTGATTTCCTTTCGACGGTTCAGCCTCATTAAAATACTCTCTGTTTGTTTTCAGGGCGTATTCTCTCGGATAACTTTCCGTCAACCTGTTTACCTCGGAGGCATCGGGAACATGACGGCAGCAGAGTCTAAGCTTTCCACAAGGAGGGGTTTCCATGGTTGCGTCAGGAATTTTGAAGTTAATGATTATAAATATGACCTTGGACTCGACAGCACTGGAGGATGGGATCTAGGTAAGAGTATGTTTCATACCGTTTAGGAATTGCTCCCTTGAGCTTTTTGTGTACATGAAGCGCATTGTCTTAAATTTCATCAGATAACACAGGGATGCGCGGTTTTCAATAGATAACAATTAGGGTGTTGTCTGTTATGTTTTTCAGATTAAACGTTATGCATACAAGAGCCGAAACATTGACGAAAAAACATAAATATCTGATAACTTTTTTGTTCGTCATCAGGATACTGGAAAAGTCATAAGATGGTTTTTCGTTGTCTTTTCGACTCTTCCTGACAATGCTTGATGTGCATAACGTGTAATGTATAAAGTTTGTGAAATCATAACAGATAAAATCACAAGTGTTGTCTGTTCAAAATGCGCATCCTTGTGTTATCTGTTGTGAAACTTCTGACAATGCGGTAGATTTTGTGTCAGTGACGGTGATTTTTAGTCGAATTCCAGTTGGTGCCTTGTTGATTTGTAAACAAAAATGTGCATTCAAAACGTATCTGCTGAACATTTTTTTTTCGTGATGTAGACTACGTGCATTGCCAGAAGATCGGTCAGGTCAGAAGTTTCATAAGAGACAATACAAAGATGCGCGGTTTCAACAGACAACACTTGGGGGATGTGATCTGTTGTGATTTGAAATCGTTGTGGATTGAATTACTTGCATAACAAGTATTACCAGGGAGAGCCGAAAAGTATCTGCGGACTTTTGACGAACAAAAAATTCAGTTGATGCTTTTTCGGCTCTTCCTGTCAATGAGTGTTATCCATAAAGTTAAATGCGTAACGTTTTCAAAATCGTAACGGATTACATCCTAAGTGCAGTCTGTTGAAACTGCGCATCCTTGTGTTTTCTGTTACTTCTGACAGTGAGAAGGCACTAAGACAGTACACAAGAACCATGTCCACTAATTTCGTCGAAGAACGAAATATTGTCCTAAAAGTCGGGACCCTGTTTGTCAATGAGGTTATTGCAAATTGCTAAAACAAGGCTCCTGACGTTGAAATCTGTCATGGAAGAGGAGAATGATTACAGCAGAACAGGGCTTCTCTCTCGACGTCGAAATCTGTCATGGAAGAGGAGAATGATTACAGCAGAACAGGGCTTCTCTCTCAACTCTTCGAGAGGTGCCAGTTGGTGCCCGGGTGGTTTCCTGTCCGAGTGTAAACCAGGTGATCGATCTTTAATTTTCCAAGCTCCTCACGGCATTATGAATACTCCGACTACTCATGTCCGAATACTCTTCGACATGGATCTGTTTGGTTCGATCTTTATAATTGAAATGGTAGGACATTCTGATTGTGGAAGCTAGAAGCGGTAGGACTACGTAATGTGTTGACCAATAGATCCCTCCTTTCCATTTTCCCCTCCTGTCCGCCCACACGTTATTTGATCTTCGACCTTTAAATTTGATCAAAACACTGAGGAAGGTTAGGCTCCGAAGAACGATCTTCCACAACAATGGCTGTCAAACAGTAGCGATCGGTTCTGCAAATAATGAAACACGGTAGGGGGACAAAAGATACACGAAAATCATTACGTGGAGCCTCTTATGGCTCATTGTCCATTGTTCTGCCGTACACAAAACCTTTTGCGTATCATCTAACGATTTCCTCTCAGCCGGGGAGGAAAAGACGGGACGGTAGCTTCAGGTTCCCTGAACAAATATTTTAGAAGACAAAGATAAGGACCCTTGATAAAGCTCTAAGGCAGATACACATCGTACTCGCCTTTAGAGAACTTGCCTCGGGTCTTTTTGCACCGCATTTCTTGCGGCCGAAGTTTCCGGAGACCCATGCCTGGGTGGGATTACAAAGAGTGCTCTTTCTGTTAGAAAACAGAGACGTATACTAGTACCGTGTTCTTCAAAACTGTACTAACTAAATTTTCATAATTTTTGGGCCCAGTTTCGTGTATGCTTTCTGCATGAAGAAATTGGGAACTCAGAAAGTTAAAACTAAACTACCTGTTAGATAGTGCTCGTGTCGTCATCTAACACTTAGCACAATTTAACAGAAAGTCAGCGATGTTCTTTCCAATGGCATAGTTAACTCAGTTTTCAAAAAAAATTCAGTTAGCTCAGTTTTGAAGAAAACGGTACAATAGAGGTATGCTTCTTTGAACCTTACTTCGAACAGCAGCGTAAATGGTAAAATTAAGATAAAAGACACCCCTTCAGATAAGACACCCCATCTACTTTGGTTTACTGGTATGGCTTTTGTATCAGCAAGTGGTTGAAAATGACATTGTTCAAAGTTAACTAACGTTCACAGAAGCATACCTCTATTGCATTTTCTGTTCCGATGGTGGTTAAATTTGTATTGACCAAGTTAAATACATAGACCATTCAATACTACCTCGCCCCATTTGTAGGCCGAAGTGCGAATATTTAGCCCAAGCTGATTGAGAATCATAGTTGACTGCGCTATATTGATATGTCAGCTGATCTTGTTCGAGCCATGTTTTGGCCCTCCTTCTCTTCAGGCTCAAGAAGTAAACCTCTTCACATGTTCACTTCCGTTGACTGAGTCAACTCTGGTAAGCGTCCTATTAGAAGATGAGCGGAGGCTATACTAAATTTGTGTGATCTCATCGAAACCTTCGGTCTTGTTACTGATTTAAAACTGAGATACAAAGCAAATCTGTCAGGATGATGTCTTTTATTTTTGTCTTCGGAACGAGAATTGTCTTCCCAGATTATTCTTAGATTTTTGGTTGCTTCTTTGGTTCAAACCTTTTTAGACAACTTCTAGTTGCATTATTTGTCTTCTCAAAAATGATTTTTATTTATTTTAAATTTTACTCATATTTGATAGTGTAAAGCGGATACTTCAGCTGAATTCTATTAGAGCTGTATTTCGGCTCTCCTTGGCAAGGGTCCTCTTCGGGCTCAAAGGAAAAACGAACTGGTAAAAAAACACAAGTTTGAAAAAAACACAAATTCGTCCACAAGTTAGGCTAGCCTGACCAGTAGCTTCTCTTCCAATTTCCTAGTGGCATTACTTTCGTCCTCCGGGTTTAATTTCGTCGCCCATTTCTCAACGAAGAGAAAGGAGTCAATCTGCTGCCGCTTCAGCAAGAGTCGGCATTCAGACCTGGGCCTCTTTATTCTAGTACTGTAGCCTATAATCTTCACTTGCTTCATACACACTGGCCATCTGTTGAGGTCCCTGGCCAATACCAACCGATATTTCAGACATAAAACATTCTCATCCTAAGTAGAACCAGTTCTAGGCAAGAGAGGGGACAAAGCAGGATCCGAGGCAGGATCGAAAACGTTCAAAAGATTCGCAAGCAGGGGTGTCACCAAGAGGGGGGGGGGGGGGGACGCCCCCGCCGAATGTTGTCGGCCAATCATTAAAAAATAGACGAACCAGCGCGAAGCTCCTCGATTTTTCGTAAGAAGAGTCGATTTTTTTCTTGAAAACAGTCGGTTTCTCGTAAAAAACTTCGGATGTTAGCTGTTATATTTTTCAATCGTTTCGCGTTGAAACATTACGCATACAAGAAGAGCAGAAAAACCGCCAAAAAAAAACATCTGCTGACCTTTTTGGGATCCCAAAACGTAAGTGGAAGGATACCTATGACATCGCAAAAGTTGTCCGTCTGTCCGTCCATCCGTCCGTCCGTCCGTCTGTAAGCACGATAACTCTCGAAGGGAATGAGATATTTTGATGAAACTTGGTGTGTGGATCCGTTGGGTCGTCGGACCAGTCAAGTTCGTAGATGGGCTTTGTAGCCCTACATTTAGGGGAGGAGGAGGGGTTTCAAATTAAGGGGCAAACCAAATATTTTGAAACAGCTAATGTGATAGTCGATTATGGAGTAAGAAGACATGCTGAACACGATGGTGAAAACCATTTTGTCATCGGAACAAGTAGTTCGCCCGGAATCCGGCCAAAACCGGAAAGTTTGTTAAAAGTAAAAGTTTTATTTTAAGTTGATTAGATGTTCGATATAGGGGTAGGAAGAGATGCTGAAGACGATGGTGAAAACCATTTTCTCGACGGACGAGTAGTTCGCCCGGAATCCGGCCCAAACCGGAAATTTCGTTAAAAATAAAAGTTATATTTTAAGTTGATTAGATGCTCGATTTAGGGGTAAGAAAACACGCTGAACACGGTGGTGAAAACTATTTTCTCGACGGACAAGTAGTTCGCCCGGAATCCGGCCCAAACCGGAAAGTTTGTTAAAATTAAAAGTTTTAGTTATAGTTGATTAGATGTTCGATTTAGGGCAAGAAGACATGCTGAACACTTATGTGAAAACAATTTTCTATCCTGACATGTAGTTCGCCCGGAATCCGGCCAAAACTGGAAAATTGGTAGAAGTTAATGTTTTATTTCTAGTTGATTAGATAACCGATATAGGGGTACGAAGAGATGCTGAATCCGTGTTTGACAATCATATTTTACCCAAACATATAGTTCGACCGGAATCCGGCTGGAGTCGGAAAATTTGTCATAAGTTAAATTTTTATTTAAAGTTGATTAGATGATCATATTTGGGAAAGAAGATACCCTGAGTTCATTTTTTAGCTTTCTTTTTTTCGCCGGAAAATTAGTTCTGGAGTTTGGCCGAAATCGGGAAATTGGCGGTAGTGGCAGGAAGTTTTTCTCAGATGATTAGCTATTTGGCCTTAATCTGTTTCTGAATTTTAATTGTAAAAATGTTCAAGGAGTCTGGCGATGACTGGATCTGGCTAAGACAAGACCCAGTTGTCTGGATCAGATATTGAATTTTTGGGATCCCATCGAAACCTTTGGTCTTGTTTTGTTTGTCGTGACATCCAGCATGATATCGTGATATCGAAAAGTCATCAGATGCTTTTTCGGCTCGTCTTGACAATGCTTGTTATGCATGACGTTTAACGCATAACGCTTGCAATATCATAATAGATAACGAAGTGTTATCAGTTTCCCTGTGTTATGAAAACTCTGACAGTGTACAACCAAACATGGAGTAAATTATCTCTCAAGCCTTAACAGGCCAGCTATAATAGGCCTAAGTTAGAATAGTCATCATCCAGGCAGGGAAATAGATATATTTCATTTGGCAAAGCCAGTCACAGTGTCTCATCTTTTTTCGTAAAAAAAAGAGATTGAGCGGTTGGTTTGATTGGATGGGCCTAAGGAACATTGAAGTTTTTGCATCCAACGGAAACAGACCAGTGAGTCGGCATCGTAGTTAAATTGGACTATCCTCAGTGTGTCAACACTGCCTCGCAGAGTCCCTATAGCATTGTCCAAATAGGTGTTTTAAGGTGGATAACGGCGTATAAAGCTTATTACAGATTCCTCTTTTCCTCGGGACACGCTGTAATAAGGCGAATAAGGAAAATGGAGCTCGGCTCTATTCTCCCTTATGCAGAGCCAATCAGATTGCTTGGTTGGGTCCGCCAGCGGGCCGAGGAAAGGAGCAGCGCCGCCAGTGTTGCCACGGGAAGCACTAAAGTTCTACTTTGCTGGAAGCTAAAGAAACAACTTTTCTTCAAAAGAACATTTGTTCTATTACGACTGCTTACTGCTAGTTCGAGGACCAATGCTGCCCAACCGTAAATTTAGTAGCTTTTTATAGTATATTGGGCGACAAATTGTACTGGTGCACTTCAAGTAGTACTAAGAACACCTTTTCTGATCTTTAGAAGCTCAAAAACCTGTATCAGCGTGGCAATACCGAACGCTGCATTCATAAGAACCTCTCGGGTTCCTATTTGAACAGGCGTGTGTCTTTGCTATTCAGCTTATTACACCTGTTTGGACAATGCTTATCGGTCTTCAGCGCGTCCTGGGAAACGATGGCTCTTCTAATTTTAATCCGCTTTCACATTGACGCGTTGAGCCTTTCACACTAAACTACGCAACCTCTGCGTCGTGCGTGCACCGACGCAGCGCAGAGCCCACACAGACAAATAAAACGCAACGCAAGAATATAACCAAGTTCTATTCTTGCGTTGCATCAACGCGTACGCATCAGATTTGTCAATGGGAGATGGAAGTTTTTGAAGAAAAAAAAACAACATGCTGGTGATTAAGAAAAATTTGCTACTTGTGAAAAAACTGAGAAAGGTTTAACGTAAAAGAGCATCCAGCGCTAGCTTCTAGCACAGTTGCGAAAGATACGCTACACAACCTGTACGCAACTCAAGATAAACGCATACGCATCACAACGACGCGTCATTGTGAAAGCGGCTTTATTGATCATGCCGACGCAAAGAACCGGCGTCTTTGGTGATCTTGCATGTGGTAATACACTTTCATTAAATAATTAGCATAAGTAAAACTCTATAGAGATATACCTTAAGTTCAGTGGGAATCCGCACAGCGCTTATTCGTTCAATTTTCAATTCTCTCGTCCTAGCAGCTATATTTATTTGTCCGCCTCGGGCTGTGCGGAGTGTCAGTAGGCTACATGCCAGAGGTAAACAACCCTGGGTTGTTCAGCTGTACTACATGCAAACCATAACAACTGCTTGTTGTTTTATCCGACCAAAGGTTACTAGGCAAGTTTGGCCATGCCGGTTGTGGCAAAAGAAAATACTTATCTGTCAAACATCCCTTGAGCCCAAGCTGACTATGAAATATATATTCAAATAATGCAGACAATGGATATGTCAGCTACGATGCTTTGGCAGCGATTTTTTGGCCCTTCTTGGCAAGGTTCCTCGCCAGGCTCTCAATCTTCAGGTTCAACTTCGGGGAAGGAAACAAACCTGCAATGATTTGACTTATCTATCGTAGCCCATTCTCGTTTGTGTTCTTTATAACACGCAAACATACAAAGGGAAATTTGGCCTGTGCGTTAGGCCATTTAGTTCAATTTGTGTTTAGTATTTTATTTTTACTGATTAGGCTTCGACCACGAAGTGATGTGATTTGTAGTTTATTTGTTAATTTGTAGTTAGGAAATACCGTCAGGTTCAATCACGTCGGCTAATAAATATTCATTCATTCCTACTAGAAACGTATTCCCCACTTTCGAGGACACGTCGTGTTTATCAAGTTGTTTTTTTTTTTTTTTTAGGTTAGGTTATTCTTTTCTTTATTTACACAAAATAATATTAAACAACTTGTAACAAAAAAACATAGGAACTAAACAATATATCTTCAGATAAACCAGTCACCCGAGAACCTGGGCGTCCAGGTTGTCCTGGGGGTGACCACTAAATGCACAGTACCGATCACATAACGTTGTCAGCAGTGGAATCAACCTCCAACGACAAACAAACCAAAACAACTCAACAAAAATAACTTTCTCTCCTCCACCTGGGCAAAAAAAAAAAAAAAAAAAAAATTTATCTTTTAATTTAATCTAAAATAAACTACTAATTTAATATATTTGCTAGAAATCATACTTACCATACATTTTATTTTTAATCGCATTCTTAAACTCATTCATATTTTCCTTTTCCAGTAATTCCTTTTCTAACCCATTCCACAATTTAATCCCTCTATAAATGATTGAAAACTTAGACCTGGTCGTCACAGCCAATGGAGCACAAAAGTCATTTTTCGAACGCGTATCGTGGCTATGAACATCAGAATTAACAACAAAAACGCTTTCAAAACATGACGGTAAAGTTTTCTTCTGATATTGGTACATAAAACATAGGGAATATAAATCACGTAGACCAGCAGCCGGTAATATTTTAACTTCACGGTAAATTTCTCTTACCGATTCACGCGCCTCTTTTCCGCAAACTATCCGGATTGCTTTATTCTGCAGCACTCTAATCGGTGTCAAAATGGAAGGAAACGTCCCAAGCCAAACTGATGAACAATATAAGATGTAAGGATGGATTATCGAAAAATACAAGAGCCGCAGTATTTGCCTGGGAACGTAGAACTTGAGTTTTCGTAGCATACCCAGGTTCCGAGATAAAATTTTGGAAACAGCATCAGTATGGTTCTTGAAGCAAAGAGTTTCATCAATCTTCACTCCGAGATACTTAACCGTTGGTGTTCGCTGTATTTCACCTTCAGTAAATTTGATACACCGAATCCAGGGATAATAATTCGCCGTGCGCGAGAATATCACGAAAGAGCTCTTAATCGGATTTGGTTGGAGTTTATTCACTCTCATCCATTGCGATACTTCTTCCAGTGATTGCTCACATAAACCCATTAAAAGTCTCTCGGTTCTGGCTATACATATCAGTGCAGTGTCATCAGCAAACATTGGAACTGTGATGTCTTTTTCACCACAAAACAGTTCGCTCACCTTACTTTTCACTTCTCTGATAGCTCGTGACAGGTCATTGACAAATATCAGGAACAACAGAGGTCCAAGGACGGATCCTTGTGGCACCCCACACACCACAGGCAATGAAGGCGACTTGGCATTTCTGATTTCTACAAACTGCGATCTACCGGAGAGAAAATCACGAAGGAACTGCAGAGCTGGCCCTCGAATTCCATAAAATTCACATTTTGCCATAAGAGTTGCGTGATCTACCGTGTCAAATGCCTTTATTATATCCAAAAATATTGCTGCAACTCTGTAACCTCGGTCTAATGCTGCATTTATTACGCTAGTCAAAAATATTAAAGCTTGTTCAGTTGTGTGTCCATATCTGAATCCAAATTGGGTGGAGCTCAGCGCACATTGATTTTGAAGGTACTTATGCAAACGGTTAGCGAAACATTTTTCCAAAATTCTGGACATGACAGGTAGCACTGAAATTGGTCTATAATTACCAAGACAACTAGTATCGCCTCCTTTAGGAACAGGCGTCACTCTAGCTTCCTTAAAGAAAGAAGGGAATACTCCCTCTTTCAAACATAGGTTGATCATCTCAACTAAGACAGGTAGAATAACTGGTAAAAGGAACTTTATAGTCTTGAGAGACACAATGTCACTTCCAGAAGCACTAGTTTTCATATCATATACTAGGCGCTTTAGTTCATCAGTAGTGGCAGGGCTCACATAAAATGAGACATCGGTCTCATCCGGGCCTAGATACTCATGGAATGATGGGTCACCTTCTTTAAGCGAAATCTTGCTGGCTACATTAGCTCCAGATGTAGAAAAATATTTTACGAATTCATGAGCTACTGAACCATCTTCCGTCACTTTACTTCCATCGGGGCACTCAATTTCTTCAGGTAAAGCTTTAGGTGTCACATTTAACACTTCTTTAATCACTCGCCACGTTTTAGCCGGGTTTCCCGAAACTTCCATGAATTTATTTTTATAATATTGTTCTTTTGACTTCCGCAGAAGACGGTTAAGTGCGTTTCGGTAATTATTATATATTCTTGTATTTACATCAGACTTAAGTTGCACTTTAATCTCATAAAGCTGATCTCTTTTATTAATTGATTTTAAAAGACCATTCGTGATCCAAGGTTTTTTTGGCGTATTTTTTCGAGAACCGCTTTTCATCTTAGAATATTTTTTTAGTGTCTCTTGAATAGTCTCATAAAATTTTTGAAACTTACTTTCGGCTCCAATCGAAGAAGATAATTTACTTTCCCAGTCAATTTCTGTCAGCTCATTTTTACATTTGATTAATGGGGGTGGGAGTGGGTTGGCCTGTCGAGTGGGCGGCGTTCAAGTTGTGTCATAAAGTTCCTTGACCTCCTCTTCCAAGACTTTTATGGCGTTATCGCCTCTCCAAGCCACGCCCCTATTCGTGTCCCCCACAGTGATAAAAGACATATTTGTCTGCAAACAGTGAGGCATAATCACTGCAATGGTTGGTTATGGGAAATCGTCGCGAGAAACTGACGGAAAATGTAGCATACAAACATGGAAAGCGAGGGGCTGTTCACCTGCTGAGCCCCACTGTACTCCTCCGTGCCGTGGGCACACCTCTAGCCCTCCGTGATGACTGACTGACTGAGTATATGTATTTCGGGAGTGAGCAACCTCTAGATCAGTGGTTCCCAACCTTTTCAGTACCGCGTACCCGTAATCAAGGTTCGAAAAGATTGCGTACCCCCTTTTTCAGAACGAGAAAAAAAACGATAGTTATAACCTAAATAATAAGACATACATGTGTAAAAATATATATAAAATAAATGAGGTAATTACTAGAGGCTGCTTTGTAGCACACATTTTGTCAAATCTCGGCTTGATGTCGTTAGCGGAATATATTTTACAGTCAGCCTATTTCTGTGTTTGGTTTTGATGTTCACCGTGTTTTCATCAAGCTGCATCGCACACATTGTCGTTAGCTTAATTCGCAACCTTAATGACAATATCACTTGCGATGTCTTCGATTCTTCTTGAAACAATATTGTTTGACACAGGAACAGATTTTACGGCAGTAGGCGAGCTGTTTTTGAATCAACATTTTTTCACTGACTTTCAGTAAGGCTTGTAATTAGAGGAGTCACGCACGAGCTGACATTTTTAATCTTATCAATGTAATAGCGACATGGCACAAAAATCGTGCCAAGGTTGCCGACGACCTAACAATACTCGCCCTGCAAGAAAGCGGTTCTATAACCAGTCTAAAACAGATTGTCGAACTCTTGGAACGGGACTTCGAAGACAAGAAATTGAAAACAAATCGCAAAAAATCTGCAGTGATGCGAGTAAGTTATCGTAAAAGTGAACTGCCACCCGCCGAAAGTACTGGTATTCCAATTCTAAATAAGATAAAAGTTCTAGGTGTTGTTTTTATTTCTAAATTTAACTGGGATGACCATGTTTACGAAATGACGAGAAAAGCAAATTTTTCTGTTTGAAATCTAGTCTCTCTCCCTCGTTTCGGTTTTAGAATCATTACTAAAATGTTATAAATTGTACGTAAGGTCAATTGTCGAATACGCGTGTCCTGCATGGCACGCAGGGTTGACCCAAGAGCAATCCGAAGAGTTGGAGAGTGTACAAATGCGAGCCGTACAAATTATATTGGGTCAGGAACAGTCCGATTACGACCAAAGTCTCGAAAAGCTCCACCTCCAAAGACTGTCTTGCAGACTTAACCATGGGTTTGGGTAAACAAGTATTTATGTCGGGAAGCACCGAAACCATGTACCACCTAAGGCGCCGCAGCCAAGATATGCGACAAGGCACAAAAACAAGTTTGTGCCTTGCAAATCGTCTGCGTCTTCGTGATACAGGTGCTCGTTCAGGCAGTATTTTGTACATTATATGAACATGTAGGCATAAACAGAGAGTGACAAATCGCAATGAGATCGCCAATTAATATTAATATGACTATGTAATAAAAATTGTATATTTATTTATTTATAGCTGTGCATTTATCTGTAAAGATAAAATACACAAATAAACGTATTACTAGACAATACCAATCCCCCAAAAAAGGTCGGCCAGACGATTTAAAAGAAAAGAGACGGCGCGAAGTGCCGCCATTTTTCGTAAAAGCAGTTAGGCTATTTAAAAACAACAAAAAACAGTCGGTCAGTAAAAATACCTTGCCCCTTAAGATATATTTTGGCGTTGATGCCTCTGCTGGTAAACTTAGGCTCTCGGCAATCAAAAATGAGACATAGACATTGACGTTTTTTTAATTTCATCAAAAACACATAAATTAAACAAACAATTTACCATTAACGGCCACTTTTAAGACAAAACTTTCCTGATTGTGGCCGTAATTCTAACCACCATGAATCCGCTATATCATTCCCTCATTACTAGGGGGGGGGGGTAAACAAAAAATATTTTTTTAAAATAAATACCCTTGTCTCGTCTCACACTTCTTTCCTTTTCAAATAATGGGATTTAACCATTCCCTTGAATGGTCTCACTCATTCTCTTGAGTGAGGCGAGATTTGGAGCTACAGACTAAATCAATTTTTGTTCCTTCGCGGGACCCTTGGGGTACGCGTACCACCGGTTGGAAACCACTACTCTAGAGGGAAACATTAAACCAGAAAAGCTCTTCCCTAATTTTTTTCAAGTAATCTGTCTCGGTTACAACTGCAAGCTGCTTCATCATAGTCTTCGAAAACCTTAGTACTTGTCAAGTACCAACTAAAGCGACTGAGGCCTCACTTTATACTCTCTCCCCCCCCAACCCCCCCACCCCCCCCAACCCCCCCCCCCCCCCCCCACCCCACCCCCACCCCCACCCCCACCCCGTGTTCTTACGTCCGACGTTTTGACGGATAGTATTAAGAACAATTTAGTCCGTTCGAAGACCATGTAGAAAATGATTAACAAAATGCGACGAAACACAAGAAGTCGAACTAGGGGAACACGGCCTTTCCTCACGGGAAGGCAGCTTATGCAGCAATGCTATCCACAATATTACAACCTCCACAAGCCTACCTTGAAAGCTCTTCCCTATATTCCTCGAAATAGCCCATTTCTATTATAGTTTTACGCTGCTACAGCCTAGTTTCATACCAGCTAGCAACAGGTAGATCAGATACCAACTAAAGCGTCTAGGGCTTCAGTATAATCTGGGCCACTCTATCAGTTTCAATGTCCGTGATTTCGACACACCAACGCACCCAAAAAAGGTGGTCAGGTGCGTGCGGGGCTAATGTATTACACAACCTGGAAAGCCGCTCGTGCAGTGGCTTTCCAGAGTTTCGCCACATTCCCAAGCGTGTAGCATCTACGGGAGATCGCGGCGTAGACTCTAGATCCGCGGGAGTCAGTAAAGGTCGTGTGTAACTTCGTTAAAGGACCTGTCTTACCTATAATACTAATGAAACCAACTTCCATAACCACTCCATATATTTCTGAACCCGGAGACCCCAATTTCGTACAGTACATTCTAACCCTCCTAAGAAAACCACGCTGATTTTCTCACTTGCCGTGCTTCCTTTTTGCTACAGGTCAACGGGTCTTGGAAAAGGCTTAAAACAGCCAAAACCCTGTGTTATTTGTTGAAAGCATTGCATAGTTTTAAAGTATTCAAATATTTTAAAATACTGTAATTTGAAGAGTAAATAGTGCGAGGGATCCTTTAAGTCTGTTAAAGAACAAAACTTACTAGGAAATGATCTTTTCACATGAAACTACTCAGAAATCTAAATTTTCAAAACATACCATTACCTGCTGTGTGAACTTAGCAACTTTCTTGTTAGCGCTTGTCGGCTCTATACAGCCTTCCCTGTCTCCGACGTTCGCGTCGGAAACTAAACGCGCCGTGGTTAAAAAATTTGAAAACCAGGCAAAAGATGATGATGATGATGACATTTTATTTACGCAAGAAGAGGAAAATAATGCAGTATAAACAACTAAAAGGAAAAAATACACTGAGCTTTCAATAATGTAGTAAATAAACGAGATAAAAAATAAACATTTGAAAAAAGGGACTAATCGGGTATAAAAAAAAAAATTCCTAGATGGAATGCGGAGAAATGGCCAAGGGCAGAAACGTGAAAGTCCTGGGCAATTGAAGATAACTTTGCACAAGGGTCAGAGGACAAAAAAGTTGCAGTTATACGGGAATTCCGATAACGTCTCGGAAGGTACAAGAGAAATTTACAATATTTTAAATAATAAGTCCTGATTCATTTTAAATTTTTTCGCCTCAGAACAACAAAAATTCCGGAAAGGTTGCAGACAGAGGGGCAAACGAAAAAAAGTCGAAAACAAAAGATAGACCTGGTGGCCTACCATGTCATACAAAGTGAAAAACAACACTTGGAAGCTTCTCGTGTCCTTCCGTGTGAAACGAGTTGTCGGCGGACCTTGAAGCTTCCGGCGAACTTTGAGTTGCGTGACTGGCAAAACTCGGATCGGCGGAAAAAGCGCTAAAAAGTCAAACACGAAACAAGTTCAAGTTCAAGTTCAAGTTTATTATTTTCAACATTCACAAAATAAATAAAAAACAACACTTTCGCACTGGAGAAAAAACCTATGAGGGTTTGCGTTCGCGCGAAAGTCCACATAACTACTTACCTGTAAAAGGAAAAAAAAGAAAAAAGAAGAAAAAAGAAATCCAATCTCTCTCACTCATCAATACTCAACTCCCCCCTCCCCCCTTTCCACACTGACCTCCCTAGCCCACCCTTCCTACCCTAACCACTCATAACAAAATTCAACATTTATACCCCCTAAAATAATCTTTTAATTTCTTTTTAAACTGAGGTACGTGTTCCGCCGCCCTAATGCTCACTGGTAGATCATTCCATACAGATGGACCCAGGTGTTTCATTGAAAATGAAGACCGGGTGCCGTGACGTAAATCCACAACTACATCATCACTATGCCTTGTTCCATAATTATGCAGGTCACTGTTTGTTTGGTAAAAACTCTTAAAAAATATCAGGGGCTAATCCGTTCATACACTGAAACACAAATACTGCAGCCTGGAAATCTCTTGTCTGACCGACATTAAGGAGCTTCAGGGACGTAAAACAAGCACAAGTGTCATGCACATCCTGGAGGTATCTACCGATTGTTCTAACAGCTTTATTTTGTAGAACTTGCACTCTTCTATAGTTGCATAAGAAGTTGCTGCTCCATAGGAGGCAGCCGTAGGAGATATATGGATAAACCAACGAATAATATATGGTGAAAACAATGGTGAAAGCAGCGATTTTTTGGGATCCCAAAACGGAAGTGGAGGGATACCTATTACATCGTAAAAGTTGTCCGTCTGTCCGTCTGTTAGCACGATAACTCTCGAAGGGAATGAGATATTTTTATGAAACTTGGTGTGAGGACTCTTTGGGTCAAGGGTAAGGTCAAGTTCGTAGATGGGCTCTGTAGCCCTACATTTAGGGGTGGGGGTTCAAATTAAGGGGCAAACAAAATATTTTTAAACAGCTAATGTGATAGTCGATTATGGGTAAGAAGACATGCTGACCGCGAATGTTCAAACTATTTTCTCGTCCGACAAGTAGTTCGCCCGGAATCCGGCGAAGACCGGAAAGTTGGTTAAAAGTAAAAGTTTCATTTGAAGTTGATTAAATGTTCAATTTAGGGGTAGGCAGACATGCTGAACACTTAAAAAGTATTTTCTTCACGATGATGAAATCATTTTCTCGCCGGACGAGTAGTTTTTGGGATCCCAAAACGTAAGTGGAGGGATACCTATGACATCGCAACAGTTGTCCGTCCGTCTTTAAGCACGATAACTCTCGAAGGGAATGAGATATTTTGATGATACTTGGTGTGAGGATTCGTTGGGTCCTCGGACCAGTCAAGTTCGTAGATGGACTTTGTAGCCCTACATTTAGGGGTGGGGGAGGGGGTTCAAATTAAGGAGCAAACAAAATATTTTGAAACGGCTAATGTTATAGTCGATTATGGAGTAAGAAGGCATGCTGAGCACGATGCTGAAAACCATTTTGTCATCGGAAGAGTAGTTCGCCCGGAATCCGGCCAAAACCGGAAAGTTTGTTAAAAGTAAAAGTTTTATTTGAAGTTATTAGATATTCGATTTAGAGGTAGGAAGACACGCTGAAGACGATGGTGAAAACCATTTTCTCGACGGACAAGTAGTTTCGCCCGGAATCCGGCCGAAACCGGAAAGTTTGTTAAAAATTAAAAGTTTTATTTCAAGTTGATTAGATGTTCGATTTAGGGCAAGAAGACATGCTGAAAACTTATGTGAACACAATTTTGTGCCCGGACATGTAGTTCGCCCGGAATCCGGTGAAAACCGGAAAGTTGTTTAAAAGTAAAAGTTTAATTTGAAGTTAATGTGTGATTTATGGGTAAAAAAACATGCCGAACATGATGGTGAAAATCATTTTCTCGCCGGACAACTAGTTCGCCCGGAATCCGGCCAAACCCGGAAAATTTGTTAAAAAGTTCGATTAGATGACAGATTAAGGGGTAAGAAGAGAGGCTGATTCGGTATATGACAATGGTAAGTCAAACTTTTATTCAAAGTTGATTAGATGTTCTTTATAGGGATAAGGAGATACGCTGGTTTTGTTTCTGTATTTATTTTTTTTTTGCCGGACTAGTAGTTCGCTCGGAAATCGCCGGGAAGTCTCGGTCAGTATCGACAAAATAGATATGGCTTATAGAGGTATATCTGAACTTGGTTTTCTCTGATGATTAGCCTGTCCAAGACTGAATCTGGCGAAGACAAGACTCGATTGTCTGAATCAAATATTAGATTTTTGGGATCCCATCGACACCTTTGGTCTTGTTCTGGAATCCGGCTAAAACTGGAAAGTTGGTTAAAAGTTAAAGTTTGGTTTGAAGTTGATTAAATGTTCGATTTAGAGGTAATCAGACATGCTGAACACTTATGTGAAAAGCATTTTCTTCCCGGACAACTAATTGGCCCGGAATCCGGCCAAAACCGGATTTTTTTTTTAATTAAGTTTTATTTGAAGTTGATTAGATTACAGATTTAGGGGTAAGAAGAGGCGCTGTATATGACATGACATATGACATATATGACATTCATTTTTTAACCGGACATATAATTCATCCAGAGTCCGGTTGTAACCGTTATTGTTTAGAAGCTAAAGTTTTATTTGAAATTGATTAGATGTGCTTTACTAATAAGGAGATACCGTACGCTGAATTCGATTCTGAGTATTCTTTTTTTGCTTGACAAGAATTCGGCCAAAACCGGAAATTTGGCAGAAGTAAAGCAGGAAGTTTCGATCAATGTCGGCAAAATAGATATGGCTTATAGAGGTATATCTTAACTTGGTTTTCTCTGATAATTAGCCTGGCAAGACTGGATCTGGCGAAGACAAGACCCAGTTGTCTGGATCAAATATTAGATTTGTGGGATCCCACCGAAACCTTAGGTCTTGTTAAGTTTATATATTTATAAGGGAGTTAGGGACAATATAGAGGTGGAATAAGCAAGAGGATCCTTTAATTATTTGATGACCTAATTCTGTTTTCTAGAGCCGTGCACAACTGATCTATGTGTCCACGCCCCCTGTATGCACGGTGGCCAGTGCGTGGAATCAGTGCAATCACGCGATGTCGCCACGTGTCTCTGTCCTCTAGGATATTCAGGCGAATTGTGTGAAACTCAGGTTAATCTTCAGGTAAGTCCCATGATTTCTTTCTGCTTGTTATGCGTGTAAAGCTCGTCCAAATTGAGTAAAAATCCTTTACTCAATATCGATAAGACACATTTTTTTGCTTAGCTTATGTTTTATTTTTACATTTTTTTGTGTTAATACAAGACCTGAATACTGTCACCCATATACGGGTGGTGCTCTCTTACTGATTAGGATTGTAAATATTCCTTTAGCCCAAACTGCGTGCGAATCATATTTAATGGTGGAAAATGGATACGTCAGCTGAATTTTATTGGAGCTATATTTCAATATATAAAATCTCTACCCGACCAACGACCCAATCGAGCAGCAAACAGCAGCCGTGTCCAAAATGAAATCACAGCAACCCTCTTTACTCCAAGCAAGACTCACGAAAGAATTTACGAAGTTAAGTATTTATCGCTAGGCTAGAATCTTTAGTTTTGTGTTTCCCACAAGTTCGTTTTTCCAACTTGAGCGGTTTTGAGCCTGAAGAGGACCCTTGCTAAGAAGGGCCGAAATATTGCTCCAATAAAATTCAGCTGACGTATCTGTTTTCCACCATCAAATATGATTAGGATTGTCTATTTATTTAAATAAAATACCTTTCTCTGAACGCTGGAGGAGTTCCAACGTGTCGTGTTTCCGTTTTATATGAATGAAAAATTCTTTGTCGATTTCGCGGAGTCATCCTTTTGCATAGAGTGGCCACCAACAGACGCACACGAGCAAGGATTTAGATCCACACTTACAGATTTTTGAAAAGTCTGTTCCTACCCACAGTGTTCTTGCATTAAAACCCAGAATTTTGGTATTTATCATCAAATAGCGTATTTATTGCGATCATTTGCGTTGTAGGATTTCAACATTCGTGTCTGAAAGCCAACGCTGTAGACACGCTCAGTCTGAAACCGTGGTTACAGCTTTTACAAATTCCATTAGAGAAATGTTGGCATTTCGCCAGTTTTGTCCTTTAAAAGGCACGCGAACCTTTTTGGCTTCCATAGGAACGGAAACAAAACAGAAGAAGCCAGAAAAAGTAAACCGCTTTCTTTCAATCATGGCGGTTATCGAACTAGGTTTGGTTAATCATCGTATTTTCGTTTCACCCAAATTTGTTCGATCGTTAAAAATCTAGTCAGGATGAAAGGTCTCTGCTTGGAGTATCGGTAGGCTATAGCTTGGTTGTTTCAGCTTCAGGAAGTTTGGAAGTTGCTGGTTTGGTCAATATCGGCGATTATTACGCTCACCGATGGCGGTTTCGCAATGAAACTTGTGACATGGCCAAGCGGAATAAGTCGCTCCGTTCAGCACCACAGATTTTTCCCGCCTCGTCAATGACTAAATTCCGTGTTCTGTTTCTAGCCTACTTAATTTTACGCGCCCTTGGGCGCGCTTGGGCTCTTCGCTCGTTAACAATACAGTACACTTTCATTCACATTACTACTATGTGGGTCAGACGAATCGTGACACCTTTAATGAAATGGTATAGGCCTAGGCTTCCTACTTCAACAGTAATACTGGCTCCTCGACACCACCCCTTTTTCCCACCTTTTAAGTTTCCCGCCCCCCCCCCCCCCCCCCCCCCACACAAAACGACTGAGAACATGTACGAGTTCAATAATCATAATCTCGCTTTGGCCAAATTTCCGGATTTTGTCCGTTTCCGGGCAAAATAATAATCAGGTGAGAAAAGAAATTTTAGATCTGGGTCAGCACGTAGTTTTACTCCTAGGCGGTATCGAGTCGGATCAAACTCAAGAATTTAGTACAATTTTCGGGCCTGTCTTGATTTCGGGCGAACTAATTTTCCGACAAGAACATGAAGTTCAGAAATGGATATGGCACCATGCGACAGGCGGTTAGACGGGCCTTGACGTCGGACGGGGGGGGGGGGAACAGGCTCAAAACATAAGACGGCGAGGCTTAAGGGTTATACCGGTTCTAATCAGTAGACGAGAAGCACAGCAGTAAGTGCAGAAAACTGGAAGAATCGCACTGGTCGTGAATACAGATCCTTGCAAGGCTAAGGTCATTCTTAATAACAAGAACTCCTACAGGCCCGTCATATGAAATTTTGATGACGAGCAAAATCCCACACTGGCTTCTAACGTCTATGCCTAGGACAAAATATAACTGAGTGCCGCAGGCGAAATTTTTGAAATCCAATTACAATTCTAGCTTGTGGGTCGGACACCAAAGTTCTAAGCCGAAGCCAAAGAGATCATAAGACTGATAAGATGATAACAAAATTGAGACAAACCCCATGCTCAAGAGAACATTAAGCAGCCAGATTGGCAGAAACCTCACGCATAGTATTTAAATACTGAGACAAAACTCAGCTTCAGGAGATTACTTGGCAGCCAGGTCAGAGGAAACCTCACAGGTACGAGATAACAACAGCGCAAGCAACAAATCCAAGTAGTGGAACAGTTAAAAAAGTGTTCAACAATTCAAATAAGATAAGCATAGCCTACCTCTGGCTCTACTGTACCCAGTGTTTGACAAAGGGTATCCAGAAATCAGGGGTTTGTGGTAGAATGGCCCATTCATACAAAAATTCTCCCAGAAAAGAAACCTCAAGCTTGTTAAAGTAAAAAAAAACGATCAACAATCAAAGACAAGTCAAGGAACTTCAAATGCCACTACCAAAGTTATGTATAAGCTGGTAAGAGTAATTATGAATGTAGTTTACCATCCAAACAATAAATAATAAAGTCATTCTCGTTCCTGTTTCTTATTTTCACATTTCATTTCCAAAAAAAATTTTGTCCCAAGATTACTGTCCGTTCTCGTCTTTGTTTCTTGGAGTTTGTCGAAATTTGGAAGTCAGACAACGCTGGACGAAATATTTTTATTTCAACCCAAATGACGGCTTCTGCTGACGAGAAAATACTACGAACTGTGCCGGGGGCGAATATTTTGGAAACATGGATGATCTCTTTTGCTCTGTGTGTCGTTTTGCGATCCCAAACGAAAGTAAGGGCTACTTATGTAATCAGAGATCTGTCCGCGTGTCTGTAACCATGCTAACACCCGAAAAGAGTGAGATATTTTGCTGGAAGTTGGTGCGTGGAAGTGCTGCGACTCGAGGCTTTCCAAAATAGTTGTGTCCCGCCAGGATAAGTAGCCTAGATATGAAGTAGATTTGTTCTGCATTTACAGAAAAAAAATTAAAGTCTTTACATCAGAGGACGTGCTTATTACTGGAGCATTGCAATATTAAAGGACCCCTCTTGCTTATTCTGGCTTTTATAATATACCGAGCTCCCTTATGGAATTATAAGCTTCTAAAATCCCACCTTTCTCCATTGTTTCGTTTTGTGCCTACGAACTTTTAGCGCTTTTTCCAATGTGCCGAGTTTTGCCCGTCACACAACGCAAAGTTTGCCAGAATCTTCAATGTCCGCTGACGACTCTTTCAGATATAAGGATATAAGACTTCTGTTTTATTCTTCTTTTATTTGCTTAGTTTTCCAACTTTTTAACCACGGCGTGTTCAGTTTTCAAACGTTTTGCGCCCAGCCGCCGCGTCGGAGAGTAGGAAGGCTGGATAGAGTCGACAAGCTCTAATAAGAAAACCGCTAATTTCGGATGGAAAGTAAGGGTATTTCCGGAATACATTTTCACTGATCCCTTCCATGGGGAAAATATCATTTCTAGTAAGAGTTGTGCTTTAAGGTTTGTTGTTTCGCTGTATCTCAATGCTTACGAACCCACTGTATGTTCAAGCCTTGCCCTGCAGGGAAAATTGAAACAAATTTAATTCTTTCTTTTTTTAAGTAGGCTACTGTAATTTTTTGACAAATCAAATTAATATCGAAACTGTGCGCCGCAGGCAAACATTTAAAAAGGCATCTATTTTTCTGAGAATTTCTTAGACAAAACCAGATTCGAGTTCTGTTGGCACCCAGCTTAAATCTACTATCAGTTAGCTGGGTTTTTGTTTCTGGGCCGATCTACGGACTTAACCTTTCTTTTATCCAAACTTCCAAAGGATATTCACACTAAGTTTGAACAAAATTTCTCAACCGCAGACGGACCGAGAGATGGACAAGACTGACAAACAAACTTTACGAAGTCATAGGTATATTCGTCACTCAGGCCCGTATCCAGGAATTTATTTCGGGGGGGGGGGGGTGCCTGCGGATCGCACAAAAAAGTACAAAAACTACATAGATCAGAGGAAAAGCCTATAAAAATGAGTATTTTTGCATGTTTCGGGGGGGGGGGGGGAGGGTTCAACCTCCTAGTCCCCCCCTCCTGGATACGGCCTTGTCGTCACTAACGTTTTGGGATCCCAAAAACGGGTTTCGATCCCCTTCTTACGTTGCGTACAAATTTCACGCGAAGCTTGTGCTACGTCTTCGTAAACGCAACGCATGATCTGTTTAACTCAGTTGCGAAAGCAGCATAACGACGGAAAATCTTAATTAAGAAAGCATCGTTGGCATGTCTGGTACTTTTGTTCTAGGTTTACTATACTGTAGCGATTATATATTTCAAAAAAAAAAGTATTTGCGTATTTATAAATTGTCCCCAGAGGTGTTACTAGCCAAAAATATTTTTTTTTGTTTTGGGGGGGGGGGGGGGGTATTTACCGACTAGTTCGTCTTTTTACCGACTGATCATCAGAAAAACGACAGTTTTTAAGAAAAATCGACTTTTTTCGATCGATTGTTTTTTAAAATCAACTGTTATTCTGAAAAATCTGATTATTTATTTTTTGTACTGACTGACCGACAACATTCGGAAGTGGGGGGGGGGCCTCTCCCTCCTTAGGTGAGGCCTCAGATTATATCTTACCATATGTCACAGTACTGAATGTAGCGACATGGCACTGAGTCTTAATAGATTCTATGCCCGTCTTTCAAAACTTTTGATCATATCTTCTTAATTCCTCACAATGATGAAACGTACAACTTCTGCTAAACTTTTTCTTCTTCACTGTAACTTGTATTGATTTAATCTTGATCCCCTCCTGCTTCGGAATAATTAAGACACTTCCCGGTTCAGTTTTCGCATGGTGACGTGTGATTGAAGGTTGTGAGCTTTTGCGATGAACATACGGGAGGGGAGGGGTGGTGGGTGGCATTCCAGTAGAATATGTTCGACCAACCAGCAGAGTCGCTACTAGCCAAACATTTTTTTTTTTCTGTGCAGAAAGATATTATTGCCTATGTGCTATACATTAAGGTGTTTCCAGT
Organism: Branchinecta lynchi; assembly: GCA_023053575.1. NCBI lineage: Eukaryota > Metazoa > Arthropoda > Branchiopoda > Anostraca > Branchinectidae > Branchinecta > Branchinecta lynchi. The sequence continues at coordinate 3,518,188 of JAKZAP010000008.1, forward strand.
AGAACAGATGTTCGACCAACCAGTCGTTACTAGCCAAACAATATTTTTTTCTGGCCGGGGGGGGGGGGGGCAAGGTTTTATTTTACCGACTGGCTGGTCATGTTTACGGACTGTTCTCTGAGAAATTGCAAACAAAAATCAAGATTTGCAAAAAATCGCTACGCTTCGTGCCGAGTGAAAGACATCTTTGAGGGGGGGGGGGGGGGGGGGGGGGGGGGCACACGTGACACCTCTGGCGATCCCGACCACATTCTACTTCTTCACGGGTTGTAAGAGAAGATGGAATAGACATGCCGTTCGCTTGTCCGAACTAGATCTAGCCGCGGTGGTGAAGCTGGGGGGAGGGAAGGGGGACTGAGGTCTCGCAAAGTATGCCCTGTAAGGACCAAGCGAGTACAGTAATTATAATGAAACATGGGTGGTATAAAAGCCCTTCGCCCAAGCTGTGTCAGTTTGATGTCGGTTCACGAGAATTGGAGGGAGGTCTTTTGGCGGGGGGGGGGGGGGGGATTCATTTCAGAGTGCTGTCCCGAAATTATTTTTCGCGCATTAGACCAAACCATTGGAGCTTTTCCGAGAATTCGCCATCATAAATGCCACTTTTCCGTAACAAGGGCCATGTGTGTGTCAACAAGGCCTCAATTTCCCCATATTTTTTTTTTTGCAATCTTCAGTCAATAACAAGGACGTTTAACAACAACAAATGAATATGGGCCATGTTCGAACATTTTTTGTGAGAAGCAGATTACATTATTTTTATGGCACTTGCAGCTTCTGGCTCAAGTGCCATATACCCTCCGACGAGTCCCACGAATGTGAGTTAGCGTACTTCCAGATGTGCTAGGACGATGAAACTTGGCAGGCGTGTCAGGAACACGACCGAAAATATCTTGGAAATAATCAGTTTCCCGATCCGACCATCTGGAGGGTGGGGGGTGGAGGGAGGGGAATCCGAAAAATTGAGCAGTGCGTAACTTTCGAACCGGTGGTCGGATTCAAATGAAACTCAATAACTGAATAGACGACATATCTCTGATGTCCCATTTTAAGTCCGGACCGGATTGGACAGCTATGGGGGAGCTCGGGTGGGGGGAGACGAGAAATCACAAGAAACGGTTAGAATGGAGGGATCGGAGTAAAACTTGCTGGGAAGGAAAACCATCTGCCTTAGATAAACCGTTTACACAATTATACTGTATCCGGACACTTTGGGGGGGGGGGGGGGGGGGTCCCGGAATTCTGATGATTGCGGTACTGGGGATTTTCACGACGAAACTTGGCAGGCATAGCAGGAACCCGATCAAACTGACTTATAAATACAAATTTTCTCGATCCGACCATCGTGGGGGGAGTGGAGGGAGAGGGAATCCCGAATATTGAGTTATGCGTAACTTTGGAACGGGTGATCGGGGATTCCAGTGAATTTTAATAATTGAAGATAGCACATGTGTCTGACGTTCTTTTTCATATCCGGACCTGATCCGACTGTTTGGGGGGGGGGGGATACGTGACCCGATGAGACTGGAGAGATCGGGATGGAACATGGTGGGAATAATAAACAAATGCTCTAGATAAATCATTTACAGAACCGATTGGATCCGGGCATTGTGTGGGAAGTTGGAGGGTGGTGGCGGGAGGGGAGTCCGGAATTCAGGTGATCGCAAGTTAAGGTACTTCCGTATTTGCTAGGGCCATGACACTTGGCTGGAAAATTAGAGATTAGACAAGATCGGTTTAGTAGTCGTCACTTCCAAAATCCGACCAGTCCTTAAAGTAGGCTACTAAGCTTAACCGAAATGTCGAAAAAATACCTCTAAGCAAACTATACATTTTCATGATCCCCATGAGCCTATGATCTTTTTTGCCTTAAGGGTTTTGCTTACAAATGCATTTCTGGCTCCGTTAAAGTGCGCATCTTAATTACTAAGTCAAGAAGTATTTTAGATCAAGCGATACATCTCGGCCCATGTTCATTTGTGCCACAAGGGTTTTGCTTAAAAATCTATTTTTAGCACCCTTAAAGTGCGCCTCTTAACTGGAAAGTGGAAAAAATACTTCTGTCCAAACGATATGTATTAATGATCCCCAAAGGGCCTATTATCGTTTCTGGGACCAAAAAACGTAATTGGAGGAATACCTGTGATATCGCAAAAGTTGTTCGTCTGTCCTTCTGGGGATAACTTTAATATATAAAAAATATATAACTTTAATAACTTTTTATTTACTCAAGTTAAACTGTTTTTTTTTCATTGTATGTTGTTCCCGAGCATTCGAGATGCCTCTCCGCCGGGAAAGAAGTGTAATTTATTATAAATTTTTAAGTAAATATATAAACCTGAACCTGAACCATTGGGAACGAGATGTTTTGATGAAACTTGGTGTGAGGACTCTTTGTGTCAAGGGAAAGGTCTAGATAGGCTATGTAGCTCAACATTTAGGGGTGGTGGAGGGGTTTCAAATTGGGTGAAGAATTTTTTTTTAAACAGCTAATGACATAGTCGATTTCGGGGTAAGAAGACATGCTGAATAAGAATATGAAAACCATTTTTTCACTCGACAAGTAGTTCCGGTCAAAACCGGAAAGTTTCTAAAAGTAAAAGTTTTATATAAAGTTGATCAGATGTTCGATTTAGGGCTAAGGAGTCATGCTGAACATTTATATGAAAACCTTTTTCTAGTCGGACAATTAGTTCACCCGGAATGCGTCCGAACAGGGAAATTTGTTAAAAGTAAAAGTTTTATCTGAAGTTGATTAGATGTTCGATTTATCGATAAGAAAAAATGCTGAATTCGCTTTTTACAATCATTTTCTACCTGGACGTATAGTTCGCCCGGGATCCGGCTGAAACCAGAAAAAGTTAAAGATCTGAAGTTGATTAGATGTTCGATACAGGGGTAAGGTGATACGCTTAATTTGTTTTGAGCTTTTGCTTTTGCCGGACAAGTAGTTCGCCCGGAATCTGGCCGAAACCGGAGATCTGGCAGAAGTAATGCATGAAGATTCGACCAGTTTCGTTAAAGTAGATATGACATATAGTCTAGGGGTAAATACACAAATGGTGAATCTGAACTTGGTTTTCTCAGATGATTAACCATTGGCCTTCTTCTGTTCCTAAATCTTAACAGTAAAATGTTTAAGGAGTCTGGCGAAGATCAGAAATCTACAAGACCGAATTGTCTGTATCAAATATTAAATTTTTGGGATCCCATCGAACCCTTTGGTCCTTGCCTCAAGGGTTTTGCTTACAGATGTGTATCGAGCGCTTTTAAAGTGCGCAGCATTAGTTTAGAATTGTTTACTTTTTTACTTGTTTAGTATTGTAGTATTGTTTAGTTTAGTATATGCTTCCCAGTCAGCCTGGCCTTAAGGAAGGTTTACTTTTAATCATCCTACTTATATGGTCCAAAATGTAAACGTTCTGCGTATGATTTTAGGGTTTGGACTTGGGAGTGATCTTGGAGTCGCGATTTAACTGGTATGGTATGCACAGGTGACCATACGGAACGACAAATCGTCCTGAAGCGACCTGCATGTTCTAAATGGCGATCGTCACCTAAGTTTATCATCGAATTTTACAAAGTCTATATAAGATCCAAGTTGCAGTTTAGCCCCTATTTCCTCGTAAATATCCCATCTTCTTTGTTTTAATACACTGGAGACTCTCCAGAATTCAGCAGTCCGAATTGCTCTCGGTCTGCACAAACATACTGTAGTAACAAAGCTGAGAGAACTTTCTGGACTGCCTTCTCTCTAAGATAGACGTGTTGTACAGAATAGCCATTAATTCTATTTTTGTGTAAAGGAGATATTTTTACCCTCGATATTTGGAAATTCTCTGCAACTTAGGCTGCGCAGCCATACCATCTTCGTGGTTTCAGTGCTTGAAAGATTTACCAAATCTGAAAAACAGGATGCAGTTAGTTTTGAGAATCTCCGCCATGGGAAATGCAGGCTCCCGAGTGCTGCCCGGAACCAGAGGCGTTACTAGCCAAAATATTTTTTTTTTTTTTGGGGGGGGGGGGCAAGGCATTTACCGACGGTCTGGTAATTTTTACCGACTGTTTTGAAGAAAAAATTACTGTTTTCAAGAAAAAACGACACTTTTGAAAAAAAGTAGACTGATTTTCAGAAAAACCGGCTGTTTTCATGAAAAAAATCTACTGTTTTGAAAAAAAATTGCGGCGCTTCGTGTCGACTTGGTTATTTTCCCGACCGGCCGACAACAATGCGGGGCGCCCCCCCCCCCCCCAGTCGTAACGCCTGCGCTAGAACTCTTCACGCTGAATACGTATTTACGTTTTCTTTTCTCGGTTTAATCTGCCAAATTTTCGGTCTTTCATCATTATTAAGTTTTTCTTCATCATTAGTACGTTTTCTCCAGTTTCTCTTCAAAAACTTCCCTTTTCCACAGAAAAATCTGATGCGTACGCGTCGACGCTTTGTCTGCGTAAGCTCTGCCTTGCTTCGCCGCAAGCGCGACGCAGGGGTTGCGTAGCACAGTCTGAAAGGTACTTGTACTTGTGTCAGGACGCAAGCTGTGCAGCTCTCCTGGCGACAGCAGCTGACCGACCAAGATGTGCCATGAATCTCGGTCTTCGCTGAATGGCATCGAGATTTGAAGCCAGTAGGGATCCCATCTCCGATGCCAGCGGAAGCCTCCGATGGGCTCGAGGTCTTCCTTGAGGGTGCTCAGCCACGTTTTACGCTGACCTCCCCGGAGTTTCTTCCAACCGGGCATCGGGGTGGCTACCAGAGCTTTCCTCGCCAGGGTGGAATCTTCTCTTCTGCTCACGTGGCCGAACCAGGACAATCGGCGTTTCTTCGCTAATGAGCCTGCATCGTATTTTTGGGAGGAACGTGTGGACAGTGTGAAAGGCTCAACGTATCAAAGTGAAAGCGGCTTTATGTTCTGTCAGCTTAGTTACATTTAATCAGAAAGCGCTGGAGGTCATGATAGACGTCAACCTGATTCGAAGAAAGTGCTGGACTCTACAAGTCTGCTGTCCTGCTGATAAGAAAAGTCTCGAGAAAATAAATTATAATGGAGGCGATTCTGATGTAATATTATATGACAGGTTTTTCCAAACATTGAATAAGCTCATCATTTCCGCAGGCTATGGCTTCAACATATCCTAATCAGAAAGGGATCCGCCATCGTCTGGCAAACCATGAAGCTGGTTCTCCCGCTCCAAAAACCTGAAGTGGGTGAATCTGCAAGATATTATCAAACATCATGCTGCTTCCAAGCATGCAGCATTTATACCTTATCATTTCGGGTGAAGGGAAGATTCTGTATGGTATTACAGTATCGGAGAGCCTTTTGCTGAATTCAGTTCTGTCTGGGTTGAACTTGCACGGCTTGCACCACTCGCCGCTGGTAGTGTGTATTCAGCGGCATTTGAATTTGCGCAGCACAACTTTCCTTAGTGTGTCCCAGATGCACAGAAACTACTAAGCGAAATACCATTTGCCCAAGACTGAAGATACCAAAACCGATTGATTTGATCAACAATTGCAACTATCTTCGCATGTTTATTTATTTATTCATTTATTTCCCTCCCCTTTTGCCGATTCACTTTCAGTTTTGCCAGGGGTCGCATAATTCTACGATTTGTCAGAAGGTTTTCGCTTCACACCAGGTTCATAGCTGTAACAAATTTTTTTGCAGGAAATCGCACTCATACCAAAATGTCGCAGAATTCTGCGATTTCAAAACTTTCTCGCCAGTTTTTTCGACTATTTCGAGAAAATGAATTTATTTGTTTTGCAAAAATGTTCTTGTCATGAAAGAGAAGACTTGAAGCTTGTTTTCGAAATCAGTTGATTTTTATTTTTGATCACATAACGTATTTCTTTTTCGATTTTCACTCGTTTTGTTTCCAGGTGGATAAAACACCGATCAAACCGGTGTTTTTGAAAAAAGAAATTGTGAAATATTTGCTCTAAAAACCAAACTAATTAAAAAACGCACATCTAGTCAACCTCATAAAGTTTTTTCGTCAAATGGAAAAAAGGACAAAGTTTCGCCTGCGCCAGAATGTCCAAGGTTTTTACAGCCAGGTTCCGTCGGGGCAAATTGGCAACTGTTTACTTTTCCACGAGTCGGCCAGGGTTTTGCAAGTTTGATCCGTCCTTTGACCCTTAAACTGCAAGCTATCAAACTTAATCTGGAGTTGAAGCGTTTTCCGGTTAATTTCCCTTTGTTAGTAAGTATTGATCTCCCCCACCATTTCAATTAATAATTAACCGCCCTTCCCTTCCAGGTCCCCTCGTTTAACGGATCGTCGTACCTCAAATATTCACCCCTGGGCCAACGAGGTCGACTCTATTTTGAAATCAAAGTTATAATCAAACCTAAACAAGGAAATGCATTGGTTTGGTATACAGGAAACACGTACTTGAGAGATTTTGCTGCCCTGAGACTTAAAGATGGATATGCAGAATTCTTGATGGATCTTGGAGAAGGTCTTGTATCCGTAAGGTAAGATTTGTAAGGGTTAAGTATTCAGTTCAGTTTCAGTTTCATTGGACTATATTTAAAGACAAAAAAAATACAGAATTTACATTCCTGCCAGGAAAGCACACATGTAGTGCTTGGCTAGGGCAGGGAAATAACCTATATTAATTTAAATACCAAACAGAATCAACTAGCTGAATATACTATTTAAAGAAAAAAGAAGGAGAGGAAAAAAAATAACCTATGGTTTCAACTTTAAATATAAGGGAAAAAAGGAACGAGAAAGAAAGAAAACCAAACAAAAGAAAAACAGGGGGGGGGGGGGTCTAAGAGGGGATAACACTAAGTAATTTTGGGGATAGCACTAAATAATAACCTTTCGCTGCTCGCTTGAAGGAAATGAGTTATTCGAATTCCGGGTATCTAACGGTAGTAGATTCCAAATTGACGGCGCAAAAAATCGAAGTAAACAAGACCAAAGGTTTCGATGGGATCCCAAAAATTCAATATCTAATCCAGACAACTGGGTCTTGTCTTAGCCAGATCCAGTCATCGACAGACTCCTTGAACATTTTTATAATTAAAATTCAGAAACAGATTAAGGCCAAATAGCTAATCATCTGAGAAAACAAAGTTCAGATATGGATTCAGCATGTGTGTTTACCCCTATAAGTCACATTTCTTTTGAAGAAAACTTCTTCACTTCTGCCAATATCCTGGTTTAGGCCGAACTCCAGAACTACTTGTCGGCGAAAAACGAAAGCTGAAAAACGAACTCAGGGTATCTTCTTTCTCCAATATTGAACATCTAATCAACTTCAAATAAAAATTTAACTTATAACAAATTTTCCGACGCCAGCTGGATTCCGGTCGAACTATATGTCCGGGTAAAATATGATTGTCACACACGGATTCAGCATCTCTTCTTACCCCTAAATCGGTTGTCTAAACAACTAGAAATAAAACGTTAACTTCTAACAATTTTCCGGTTTTGGCCGGATTCCGGTCGAACTACATGTCCGGGTAGAAAATTGTTTTCACATAAGTGTTCTGCATGTCTTTTGCCCTAAAACGAACATCTATTCAACTCAAAATAAAACTTTTAATTTTAACAAACTTTCCGGTTTCGGCCGGATTCCGGGCGAACTACTTGTCGGTCGAGAAATTAGTGTTCACCATTGTCTTCAGCATGTCTTCCTACCCCCAAATCGAACATCTAATCAACTTCAAATAAAACTTTTACTTTCAACAAACTTTCCGGTTTTGGCCGGGTTCCGGGCGAACTACTTGTCCGATGACAAAATGGTTTTCACCATCGAGCTCAGCATGTCTTCTTACCCAGGGGTGGCCCGAAGCACTCAGGCCAGGGGGGGTGAGACCCCTCATTTCAACGACTCGTGGATCGTAATATACGACTCGCAGGTACCAACAAAAATGAACTGTTGCGACTATGCGGCAATGGCGCACATTCCCCACCAATAAATAATAGAGCCGGTGTAAAACTAGCTGCAATGCATCAGCTGAAATTATTCTTGTAATCAAAATCTTTTTATACATACCTTCATAGACTCAGCTTTACATTTCAACTTTCGCATAAGAGGAAAGCTTTCAACGCCTGTACCCGGGACAAATTAAAGCAAGCGCCGCAGGCGAATTTTGTTTAATCTGCCTCCGTCTAGAAAGGTTCTAGCCAGCCTTTAATGTGTTTCAAATCTAAAAAGTTCCAAGCCTAATCGCCAAGTAAATGACACACCATTCCTCTAAGTAGAGAATACTATGAAATGTGCCACAGGCGAAATTTTGTGAAACGCCGAGGAGGAGACCGTCTTTTTGCAATACCATTGAAAAGAAAAAAACAGCTTTGAAATAACAAATCTGACCGTCGAAAAAAGTGACAAAATAGCGGCCACAGAAAACAAAGTAGATTTGTTCCGTATTAAAGCGAAAAAAGTAATTCCTGAAAAAAAAACTGATTTACGGACGTAAGCCGAGGAGCAGAGCGTTATTTTCGATCCCAATACAAAATTAAGAATAGCTATGAAATCACGCCTCTGTCCATCGAAAAAGTGACAAAATAAAGCCCATAGAAAAGTAAGCAGATTTGCTCCGAACTAATAGCAAAAAAAGTAATTTTCACGTTTAGAACACACTTCCTCAGAAACGAAACGAGGAAAACAGATTTGCCAGTGCGTTAAAAAAAAAAAATCCGGATTTACGGACGTAACGAACTTTTGGTCTTGGCCTGACAGGAGTTTACAGATATAGAAAAAGACGCCAGGTTCGCCGACGAGACTTGAGTTGCGTTTTTTTCCGGGTGATTTGATTTACTTTTGTTTCATAATGAAAGTACCGTGTACCGTTTTATTTGTCACTCGACACACTGTACTTTCATGCCGAAAACTAAAGCAGGTAAAGCTACAGTGAGCTACATTTGAAGAATTGCAACTTAAAACTGGTTTGCAGAATTTGATTCTACGCGACACAAGATGCTATATACACAGCAAATGAAGACGAGAAGTTTGCTTTTAGAATATCTTAAACATAAAAGAGATCATTTTCGAGTTGTATGAGTGTCCTGAATTTTACGAAGTCTTTTCAGATGTGCTTTAACACTAGCATACAGGGGCGTGACGTAGGAGGGGGGTGGATGCACCCCCCCCCCCTCCCCGATGTTGTCGGCTAGCCGGTAAAAAACAGATTTATCGCGATTTTTCGTAAAAAGAATCGATTTTTTGGGGAAACAGTCGATTTTTCTTAAAAATGGTCGGTTTTCTTTAAATCAGTCAATTTTTCCGCAAAAAAAGACGGTAAAAATTACCAGCCAGTCGGTAAATATCTTAATCCTCCCATATTTGATAGTGCTGTCAGCAGTCAGCAGTGATACATACGATTCGCAGTCAGAAGGAATATTTTTGCTCCTCTCCCCCCCCCCCCCAAACATTTTGATAGTAAAGCCTCTGCTAACATAGAGGCCAAAAATTTACCTCCCGACTAGAATGAGCTATTCCAGCGTCTGCAGAACCCCTCCTGTCCTGGGAAACGAATTTCGGGTGTGTGTTAAAATCCTCCTTGTCCTTTTAGAGCGTTGTTCCTACCTCAACCCCTCTTTGTAATCGATATTTTTCGATTTGTTCTGGCACACTTCTTTCCCGGGTCTCCTGTCATTTGATTTCTGATGGCTTTTCCATTCTGCTTAAAAATTCTATTCCTTCGTTTTTCACTTATAGCCAAAGATGACCAAAAATCAATGCACATAACCTTGTCTCTCGCTTTTGGTCTATAAGCTATTTCAATGTTACCAGTCAGACTTCACTTTAACAACTAACCTATTGTAATTTTGACAGGCTAAAATCTGAAAGACCGAAGTTAGGCAGATCCAGATCCCATAGGAGTAGAACAGGTAGCCGCATTGCTGCCCCCATGAATCATGTCTGCGACCTATCGGGTTAGAAAACCTGGTTTAAACGACTTCTTCGGGGTCTGGCTTACGACTGAAGCTGTGCAGAGACAAAATTTAAAATAAAAATTTAAACGACTCGGATTATTTTTTATTAAAATGAATGTCCGGGACCTCGGCGAGGCCAAAATAAACGACTGATACAACTTAGCAAAAGGCCAAAATAAACGACTGATACGACTTAACAGAAGGCAGGGGGGGTGAGTCACCCCCCCCCTTCGGGCCACCCCTGTTCTTACCCTTAATCAACTATCATATTAGCTTTTTCAAAATACTTTTTTTGCCCCTTAATTTGAACCCCCACCCCTAAATGTAGGGCTACAAAGCCCATCTACGAACTCGACTGGTTCGACGACCCAGCGAATCCTCACACCAAGTTTCATCAAAATATCTCATTCTCTTCGAGAGTTATCGTGCTTACAGACGGACGGACGGACAGACGGACAACTTTTGCGATGTCATAGGTATCCCTCCACTTACGCTTTGGGATCCCAAAAAGAAGCCCTTTTTGTCGAGGGCACTTCTCGGACGATTCTAGCCAAACCTAACCTAATCAACTTCAAATAAAACTTTTACTTTCAACAAACTTTCCGGTTTTGGCCGGGTTCCGGGCGAACTTCTTGTCCGATGACAAAATGGTTTTCACCATCGTGCTCAGCATGTCTTCTTACCCTTAATCAACTATCATATTAGCTTTTTCAAAATACTTTTTTTGCCCCTTAATTTGAACCCCCACCCCTAAATGTAGGGCTACAAAGCCCATCTACGAACTCGACTGGTTCGACGACCCAGCGAATCCTCACACCAAGTTTCATCAAAATATCTCATTCTCTTCGAGAGTTATCGTGCTTACAGACGGACGGACGGACAGACGGACAACTTTTGCGATGTCATAGGTATCCCTCCACTTACGCTTTGGGATCCCAAAAAGAAGCCCTTTTTGTCGAGGGCGCTTCTCGGACGATTCTAGCCAAACCTAACCGTGAATCATGTTTCGGCTTTTCTCGGCAAGGTTCCTCTTCTGACTACACTGTAAAACGTTTCTCCCAGTTAGGATTAAAGCTAACTGCAGTATTTGCTACTGGGATTAATTTTATCTCTTTTGGGACAAGATTAATCCGAATTAGAGGGAGTCTTATCTCACTAGAGACAAGAATATTCGTCTTGTTTGAATAAATTGTTTTAATTCGTCTGTTTGAATCTAGATTTTGTTTTTATGTGTTGTGTTTTCTCTAATTATGCCTTCTTATGTTCTTTTGTACTCCCTTTTTCGTCTTGTACGATTTGTCGGTTAAGAATAAATTATTATTGTTATTAGAATAATCCCAGTAGCATATCCTGCAAGATTTTGTTTCACAGTGTATAGCTAAAATATGAACGTGCGGTGCATTTGATAGACCTGTTTGTATCATGAGGACCTTTGCAAAGTTGATCGCAATTTGATATTTTTTACTACTGCTCGAAGAGGACCCATACCAGGAAGGGTTGAAATATCGCAAAATAAAGTCTTAGTGGACTAATTCATTTACCCTGTCATATTTTGTTGATATGCTTTTTACTGTGATCAGTACGATAACTTGAAAAAGTATGTGAAAATTAATGTAAACTGAAGGTTTTTTTTACTGCCTCCACAGGCCCATTCGGGCTTTCCTGCAGTCAGAAGTATCAGCTACATGTTTAAAGTATGTTAAGAGGGTTAAAAAACGTGTGTTCATGTAGTTTAGTTATTTAGAGGCGAAAGCTTTTCTGTTGGTTCTTATAGTATTATTATTATACATTACAAAAGGTTACAAGCGGCGGAAGAGTCGTACAGACGATAGCGGGAGTGGGACCAATACCTTGAAACGAGCTAAATTGGAAGCTTCCTAGCATTTGCGATGCCCCACCTCCCCCACATCCAGGTCGCGACTTTCAAACCGGGACTCGGAACGAGCGCGTTGACTGCGAAGCCAATCCAAGTGTGCAATCAATTATGTTACAAACGCGCGATAAGGTTTGCCACCGACAAAGGGGAATGGTAAGGACTGAACTGGCGGAAGTTTCATAACAGTCAACACAAGGATGCGCGGTTTTCAACAGACAACACTTAGAATGTAATCTGTCCTCGCGACAGTCGTTATGCATAAAAGCATTGCCAGAAAGGGCCGAAAAACCGCAAACAAAAGTATCGCTAAATTTCCGATGTCTTTTTTTGCGATTTTGGCTCTTCCTGGCAAAGCACACCAAAGGAGGGTTTTCGCGGAATCTCGAAATCACTTTCCGGCGCATCGCGAAAACTGTGGGAAAGCGATTCCTGGAATAACTTTCCACTTTCTCGCTGGACTGATCGTGAAAACACATGGAAAGCTGACGTCACCGGGAAAATGTTAAATTATGAACTATTTCTAAGAAATATGGTTCACTTAACGGTTCCCAACAAACCCTCTGGGGCTTTCTTAGCAGGTGCTGTAAAATGTTTTGTATACATGTGTAAAGTAAAATTTAATTTAATCTAATCTTTGATTCTCATATATTCCATCGAAGCTATCTTAATAACGCTAGCCATTTTTCTTTATTTATTAGTGATACTTGCACTGTTTTTTCCCACACCTTTGAAATTCCCGCCGAAAATTCAACTTTCTGCGGAGCTTTCCACTATCCTTGTGGAATCCCTTTCCGGGAAAGCTGCTTTGGTTTCCAAAGCGCGAAGACCGGGTTGGAAAGTTCGGCAACTTTCCGAAGTAGCGCGAAAACCATTGGAAAGGGATTCCGACTTTGCTTTCCAGCTCGCGAAAACCCTCCCCAAATTACCGATTTTCTTGTAAGCGCTTGTCGACTCCATCTTGCCTTCCAGCTGTCGCACGCGGGAGCCGGACGCAAAATATTTGAAAGCTAAACGCGCCGTGGTTAAACAAGACCAAAGGTGTCGATGGGATCCCAAAAATCTAAGATTTGATCCAGACAATTCGGTCTTGCCTTTGCCAGGCTAATCATCAGAGAAAACCGAGTTCAGATATCTATCTACCTATCTATACCTCTATAAGCCATATCTATTTTGACGATATTGACCGAAACTTCCTGCTTTACTACTGCCAAATTTGCGGTTTCGCCCGAATTCCGAGCAAACTACTAGTCGAGCAAAAAAAGAAAACTTCAGAAACGAAGCCGGCGTATCTCCTTATCCCTATAAAGAAATCTAATCAACTTTAAATAAAATTTTGACTTAAAAAAAAATGCGGGTACAACCGGATTCCGGACTAATTATATGTCCGGGTAAAAAATGATCATTATATACAGACTCAGCGTCTCTTCTTACCCCTAAATATATCATATAATCAACTTCAGATAAAGCTTTTACTTTTAACATATTTTCCGGTTTTGGCCGGATTACAGGCGAACTAGTTGTCCGGCGAGAAAATGGTTTTCACCATCGGGTTCAGCATGTCTTCTTTCCCATAAATCAAACATTTAATCAACTTCAAATGAAACTGTTACTTTTGACCAACTTTTCGGTTTTGGCCGGATTCCGGACGAACTGCTTGTCCGGCGACAAAATAATTTTCACCATCATGCTTAGCATGTTTTCTTACCCCTAAATCAAACATTTAATCAACTTCAAATGAAACTTTTACTTTTAACCAACGTTCCGGTTTTTGCCGGATTCCGGACGAACTACTCGTCCAGCGAGAAAATGGTTTTCACTATCGTGCTCAGCATGTTTTCTTACCCCTAAATCAAACATTTAATCAACTTCAAATGAAACGTTTACTTTTAACAAACTTTCCGGCTTTCGCCGGATTCCGGACGAACTACTTGTCCGGCAAGAGAATGATTGTCACCATCATGCTCAGCATGCCTTCTTACCCCATAATCTACTATCACATTAGATGTTTAAAAATATTTTGTTTGTCCCTTAAATTGCCCCCCCCCCCCCCCCAAATATAGGGCTACAGAGCCCATCTACGAACTCGACCTTACCCTTGACCCAGACAACCCTCATACCAAGTTTCATCAAAATATCTCATTCCCTTCGAGAGTTATCGTGCTTACAGACGGACGGACGGACAACTTTTGCGATGTCATAAGTATCCCTCCACTTACGTTTTGGGATCCCAAAAATGAGAGGACAAAGCAAGGCAAGAGAGACCTGATAGTCTACCATATTACCTGATATATCTACCATTTTATCATGTGGAGAGTTTGGTATGGCGTTTGTAAGTATACGGAATAGAATGAGTCTTTCTTTCTTTTGTGTGGGTATTTACAGAGGAACGACTCATTTATACTATGCTAGATAAGATAAGATTTAATTGCACAAAAAAGCCAAAAGGCCATGGCAACAAAATAAACAAAAAAAAGAAAAGAACAAAAATCTATACAGTAGCCTACTTACTCCAGGCATAATTTTCGGTGTTGAAAAAAGAGACCCTGAAGAATCTTGCCAGCCTCCTCACATCATCAACTGACGGCTACCAATCGTACTACACATCCATTCCTCATCGAACACTCTCACGCATTCTCCAAACACTTTATTCCTTAACTATCTTAATTCTTCACATTCAGAGACGCGCACCACACTTTCATTCTCATCTCCACACATTGGACAGGAGAAATACTGACCAGAACGTTCGGAAGAACTTCCAATGTTCTTCTTCTTCTCCGAAGCGGTAAACAATCTTCCCTGAGTGTCAGCCCTGCCCTATGTATATATAGTCAGTGTTTGAAATGGGGCGGAGCTATCGAGCTCGTATCCCTGCCAGCCCCCAGTGATCAAAATATATTGTCACGAAGTATTTTCGAAATAAAAGAACCTGAAAAAAAAATAACACCTTCCAAAATGAAAAACAATACTTTGAAGTTTCTCATGTCCTTGTGAAAGAGTTTTCGGTAGACCTTGAAGCTTGCTGCAAGTTTGCATTGCATGACTGGCAAAACTCGGCTGGGCCGAAAAAGCGTTAAAAAGCCGTTGGTACAAAACGAAGCAATGGCGGAACTGGCGGAAGGGGGGGATTTGAGAAGCTTTTAAACCCAGAAGGGAGCTGGGGATAATATGCAAGGCATAATAAGCAAGAGGGGCCCTTCTATGATGATGATTTTATTAACGCACTTCAGGAGAGGAAATAGTGCAGTATAGACAAAAAAAAAGGAAAAAATACACTGAGCTTTCAATAATGTAGTAAATGCACAAGATCAAAAAGTAAATATTTAAAAGAAGAAAAAAAGGGACTAATCGGGTCTAAAAAATCTTCTTCCTAGATGGAGTGCGGAGAAATGGTCAAGGGCAAAAACGTGAAGGTCCTGGGCAATTGAAGATAACTTTGCACAAGGGTCAGAGGGCAAAAAAGTTGCAGTTATACGGGAATTCCTATAACGTTGAGGAAGGTACAAGAGAAATTTACAATACTTGAAATAATAAGTTCTGATACGTTTTAAATCTCTTAGCCTCAGAATATCAAAAATTCCGGAAAGGTTGCAGACAGAGGGAGAACAAAAACTATTATATAAACTACCAAGCGCTTTTCTGTTATACCTTCCTCTATTTGGAACTATTTTTCCATATCCGACACTAATGGAATCGTGAACAGCCGAAATAGTGTTATCGCAAATTTTTTTTAGAGACTGTGCTATGAACATGCCAAGCCATTTTACGGTTTATCGCTAATTTATTTGACGTAGTTTAGTTTATTCAGAAAAACAAAACGACATCATTCAGTTTTCTGGCCATACCACAATGCTCCCGCCTGACAATGGGTGATGAGTCCAACTGAGGGCGAATTGCCCACCACTAAGTAAGTAAGTAATTTTTTTGTAACCCGCCATTTTGTTAAAGCGGAGTAAATGAAGAAAATAAATAAAACACTGCGTGGTAGAAATAAAGTCTTTGATGGGGATAAGAGGCATTCGAGCGGAATTATGTTTGCCCTCTTTGCGGATTTGAAGGAGAGGATATCGATCATTTTAAGCCATTGCCAAGAGCTTTCGGAAATTCATAGGGAGAGTTTTGGAGGAGATATCTCTATACTTCCTGGTATTATGAAGTGCACTTCTACCCAACCGATAAGTAAGGTTGGCAGACTTATAAATAGACCACTAGAAGTTAGAACGTTTTTTGTCGATTAGTTTTAGTGACATCTTCGTTTTTATGGCTCATGTGGCTCCGCTCAAGTGCCATATACCGATCACTTTTTGGGTCTATCGGTCTGTCTGTCAGGCCACTCATCTCGAGTTAGGGCTAGGACGATGAAACTTGGCAGGCAGATCATGGACCCGACCAATCTAACTTGGAAATAGTCACTTCCCCGATTCGACCACCGTAGGGGGAGTGGAGGGGGGGGGGGAGTCCAAAAGATTGACGTATTTCTTATTTTTGAACTGGGAATCGGATCCTAATGAAACTTAATATTTTAAATGACATCCTGTCTCAGATATCACACTTCAAGTCCGGATCCCCGTTCCGACTTTCCCCGCATCCGGGAGTCCGGAAACTAGGAACAAGGGTAGCAACAGGGGAGCAAAAGGACAATGTCCAGATGTGGTATCGATCCGACGCCCTCTTTCACGGAAACCTGACACACTAGACCACTTGGCAGTGCTTGCTTGTGTTTACAGCCGAAAGTAAGCTACTTCTGTCTCCATTTTGTACTCTAGGCCAAGTGAGGTTAAAGAAGCCTAATTGTATTTTGCTGTTCCAGATTGGGACTCCAAAACAGAAACTTCCAGTCCCTTCAGTCTTAGTAGTTGTACAGACACAAACAATCACTTCCCAGGCCCGGGGGGGGGGGGCGGAGGGATGGGGAGTTGAGGAACTAGTAACATACATAAGTCTAGAACGGGTAATCGTACATGCATGAAACTTTACAAGTGTCAAGAAAAAGTGTCTCAGATGTTCAGTTTCAAATCGGACCAGATCCAATAACTGGTGCGGGTGACCTGAGGGGGAACCTGAAATTTCGTTTATCGCGAATCAAGGTACTTCCAGATGTGCTAGGACGATGAAACTTGGCTTGGACAGTACAGACTTGACAAGATTGGCTTGGAAGTGTCACTTCTCAGATCTGACCATCCCTTAAAGTACTAATCCTAACCGCAAAGTACAAAAAATACTTTTAATCAGAATATACATTTTCATGATCCCATGAGCCCATGATCATTTTTGCCTCAAGGATGTTGTTCAAATTGAATTTTTAGCACCGCTAAAGTGCGTATCGTAACCGAAAAGTTAAAAAATACTTTTAACCAAACGGTATATATTCATGGTCCCCAAGGGTCCATGATCATTTGTCTTAAGGGTTTTGCTTACAAGTTAATTCCTCAAAGCACAAACTGTAATTTTGAGTAAAACATACATTTTCATGATCCCTATGAGCTTATCATCATTTGCGCTTCAAGAATGTTCGTTAGAGATGAATCTCTAGTGCGCATCATCATAGCCAAATGCAAAAATAAAATAGTTTTTACGAACGATACATGGTCGTGATTTCCAAGGACCCATGATCGTTGTTATCTGAAGGGTTCTGCTTACAAATGATCACAGCAAAGCCACGAATTGACTAACTCCTAGTTTCATCCTCTGACCCAGCCTTGCAAGTGCCAAAGGAGCTTCCAGCTCTTGTTAAGTAGTGAAGTGGAAGACAAAAGTGCTCCTCAGACTGGATTTGAACCCATGGTCTTCGGCTTACAAGGCCACTGCTCTAGCACAGCTACAGAGGCGCTTGTGAGTTGTGAACATAGTTCGCAAACTAATATATAACACAAATGTGCTGGCAGCAAATTCATCCAAGCAGTTGACATCCCGATTTGACGGGATTTGATGAATATTACGTAAGATGGAAGGTTATGCAAGGGACTTTTACCGTAATAAATAAACTAAAAGTAAATTTACATCTCGTTTATTTCTACATATTCCTTCAGCAAGCTGACTTAGAATCTTAGTTGAAAGTGACTAACGGATACGTCTCCCCACCTTAAGCGGATTGAGCCTAAAGAGGACCCTTGCGAAGAAGGGCCGAAATATCGCTTTAATGAAATTCAATTGACGTATCTGTTTATCATTATCAGCTCTGGTTTATTTCGTCAGGTAGATAAACAAGAGTTGTTTGGAGTGAGAGCGTGTGGGAGTGAGTGGATAACTGAGAGAATGAAAGAGAAAAGTTTCCAGGCCATTAAACTATTTGGAAGGTTCCTCCGGATAGGGATAGGGTTAGCACACAGGGAAAATTGTATATCTCTGTAAATTTAAATATTGGCATAGTGTTCTTGTTGTTTTATATTTTTTCTTTTGCTGTTACGGTGCCATGGCCCTTCTTGGCTTTTATGCATTAAATATCTATCTATCTATGCGTCTGGTTTATTTGTCACGGTAAAAGCCCCTTGGATAACATTCAGTTTTAGGCAATATTTGATATTTACGTTTTTTTGCATTTTCGAGTTGAAAATGTATTTGATTCAATTGTTTATTCTTCAACATATTCATAAACCAATAGTCCGGCTTTATATGTGACAACAGGTCACCTATGCAAGAAGGATGACTTATTACCAAAAATTATTTATAAACAAACATTTGTTTTTTTTTCGAAAGCGCAGCTTACTTGTTTTTTAGCCCTTGGACTTTTTCCAACACATACGTCTAGTATTATAATTATTCATAGTGTTTATTAACACGATGAGCCTGACCTTTAAAACCTGTCTTTTTCAAAAAAAAAAAAATCTAAAGAAAACACGACTCTCGTCACTTCACTTCACTCTTCAGATTCACTTGTCTCCTTTCCGCAAACTGCTATGAAGCAAATTGATTACTTAGTAAAGAATTTCTAGCAATAAGTCTAGAGGCATAATTCTCCAGGAATCAGTTGACGATTTAGAGAGGAAATTGACTCACGCACTTTGGAAGTTTCATAACATTCGGAAAAGTATGCACTATTTCAACAGATGTGAGATAACACTATCTGCTGATGTTACAGAAAAAGTGTTCTCAGTCGTTACGTTCCGTGTCTGTAAAATACAACAATAAACACTGTTTGCAACATTACTTTCGTCGAAGAAACAACACTTAAAATGTCGTAATGTAAATATTCTTTAACGTCAACAGACAGTGTTATCTCTTAAACTTGCGCATCCTTGGTGAAATGATATGAAACCTGACGGTGTGGAGAAGGCGGTCGGTAACAACAAGTTGAGAGAAGATTGTGTTTTCTCGCTGGAAATTTTTCTTAATTTAGTAGCTGTCTCTTTTATGTCCCCGTCGTCTGGAATTTAAACTCGTTTTTGAGGCTCACTCTCTTTTACTTCTAGGAGTCACTCGGTAAAAACAGGGAGAGAAAATTCGTGTATTTCTTAGGAACTATTTTTCCAGAATTTGTTAGCCGTCCATCCTCTGTCAGCGTCGTCGGTAATTTAAACTCGCTGCCGAGCTTAAATGTTTTCCATGCTTTAGTAGTTGTCCCTCTTTGTCAACGTCGTTTTCACTCGTTCTTGAGTCTCAGTATTTTTACATCTGAGAGGCGCTTGGTAAACACAAGCAGAGAAGGTAAATTTGGTATTTTGTTAGAAAATATTTTCCTGGCTTTCTTCGCTGTCACTGTCCCTCTGTAATTTTAACTCGTTCTTGAGCTTTTACTGCTGAAGCACTTGATAAAGACAAGCTGAGAAGCAAGATTGATATTTTCTTGGAAATATTTTCCAGTCTTTGATAACTGTCCATCGGAAGCATTCTAGCTTATGGAATATCCTTATTGTGGTCCTGGAATATCCTGATAGATGTCGCTAGTTCTGATCAGGACTTAGTACGACCATCCTGATGAAAAATTTGTAGGGTGCGTAGTAGTGTGGTAGTAGTACGAAAACGTTGCATGTAATAGCAAATAATACTATCATTTAATGTGCCTCAGACTGGTTTAATCTTATGTAGTAGTATCTAGCAGCATCATGTCTTGCCATAGTAGCATCCAGTCTTGCTAATAGTAGTATGCAGTACCACGGTAGCCTTGAAGTAGAAGCATGTAGTAGCATCGTTAGTACTGCTTGCAACTTTTTCTTACTACTTCATAGTACTATTCTGAGATAAATTTTTCATCGGGATGGGATCCTCTAGTGGCCAAGCGGGGGGCCTACTCTCGATTTGAGTGTACAGCAAGTGCCCGGTCAGTGCGGGCACCGGTTGCCACGTGTTAGAACATTAAAATAAGAATGTTTAGGAGTGTTTGAAGGATTAATCGCCTAATTTATGACCGGCACTGGTGCCAGCACCGTTGATATCGGTCGCTGCTGGGAGGGGGCTTTACAGCTGGTGTCGAGGATTTGGTAACCCCTTCGCTGGTGTTGCGATTTGGAAGCACCCGACTGGGCGAGCTTAAGAAACATATGAACAACAAAAATGTTTATCTGTATGAATAATAGGGAAAAAAACAGCTAAATATTTGATAATATTTTTTTTTTTTTTTTTTCATTTCCGCTGAAAAATCCATGACGGATCAGTAATATACATCTAATAAGACGGCAAGAAAAAGGGACGAGTTGTCGAAATTGATTTCTATTATTTGTCAGTAATTATGTCTGGTGTTTGGTTTATGAAGAAAAAAGGTACAGCTGTGTTTATATATTCATTCCTGCCGACAGGTAAGGGCTCACCTTCCATCGCCCGCCATATCGACCAGTTCCTTTAACTCGTCATGAAAAAGCAAGAACTTATAATACTACATCGTAGAAGAACACCGGTTTCTCCCTTCTCTCAGATTGATCTGTCCCTGACTGTAAATTCTCTACCCGAATGACCTCTATCACTTTGCCCTACAGTTATACCTTATCACGTCTCTGCAACGTTCAGTAAACTAACTCTATGCGCTATGCAGTACAGATGGTATAGAAAGTTTTGGGTATCAGCACCTGCTTTTTGGGATTCCAAAACGTAAGTGGAGGGATACCTATGACATTGCAAAAGTTGTCCGTCCATTCTTTGGGTCAAGGGTAAGGTCAAGTTCGTAGATGGGCTCTGTAGCCCTACATTTAGGGGTGGGGGTTCGTTACGGGGCAAACAGTATATGTTTAAACAGCTGATGTGATAGTCGATTATGGGGTAAGAAGACATGCTGATTCGACACGATGATGAAAACCATTTTGGAACCGGAAAATTTGTTATAAGTTATATTTTTAATTGAAGTTGATAAGATGTTCGATATAGGGGAAAAGAAGATACGCTGAGTTCGTTTTTTAGCTTTCTTTTTTCGCCGGACAAGTAACTCCGGAATTCGACCAAAATCGACAAATTGGCAGAAGTAAGGCAGGAAGTTTTCGTCGAAATAGATATGACTTATAGGGGTAAACACACATGATGAATCCATATCTGAACTTGGGTTTCTGAGATGATTAGTTATTTTGCCTAAATCTTTTTCTGAATTTAATAGTACAATGTCAATGAGTCTTGCGAAGACTGAATCTGGCGAAGGCGAGACCCAATTGTGTGGATCAGATAGTGGATTTTTGGGATCCCATCGAAACCTTTGGTCTTGTTATGTAGGGAACATATTCTTTGGTTTGTGTTCTTAGCAGGGCCGAGACGAGGGGCTGCCCACTCTCCGCCACTTGGTGTACACCATGTTGCGCCACCCATCCGCCACACGCACCACTCTAACCCACACGTGCCACTCTTACGCCACGCCCGCCACCCTCCCGCCTCTTGCTAAAAAATACTATTTCCGCCACGTGCGCCACCCATCCGCCACGTGCGCCACCTGCCACCCGGTGTACACCGATTTGAGAGTTTGGCAACCCCTCGGGCCGAGAGACAAAGGTTCTTATCATTGTCTGTTCTTGTTAAAAAGCAAGTTGAGAACGCTCACTCTATTTGAATTTTAAATTTTCTTAGGCATAATTTCGAGACACTTTCACAGTTGTCCGCTTGCCACGCTGTCGTCTCAAATTTTGTTCTTGAGCTCGAATCTTCTTCAGTTCTTGCGAGGCACTCGATTAACACAAGTTAAGAAAGTTTTTGTTTTCTTTTTCTCCCGCCGGTTGTAATTGAAACGCTTCCGGGCATTAAATTAACAGATCTGTAACACTAGGACCATTAACAGAATTAATTGGTGTCGCAGGGAACTGCCGCGCTGCTTGTCTCTGTCGCCAAGCTGAGACAGGAATTTATGTGTAGGCTAAGGGACGTGGGGGGGGGGGGGTCTGTATTACGAAGTTCAGTTCAGTTTTATTTGAAAAAAAAATAATACAGGAAAGGAAGTACGGACCACAAACAGAGGGCAAGCGAATTTTGAGTGTTGGGGGGGGGAGACGCGATATAACAATAATATTACACTGTATATGTACACATATAATACACAGTCTGCTTAAATGACAAATTGCACGCCCACAAACTATTGTATGTACAACTTAAGTCTACCCGTCACCACGCTCTCTCTTTTCAGAATTAGCAGGTATTAATTTGTTTGAATTTGAATTATCCTGTTTAGTATTTCCTTCCAGTTGATCTCTCTTACAGTTCTTGTTAGATGTCTTGATTTCAACAAGTTCTAGGCTTTTCATGGCACTTGCAACCTCTGGCTCAAGTGTCATATGCGATCGCAATTCCGTCTGTCGGTCGGTCGGTCCGTTTGTCCGTCACACTTTTTCGAGTTAAGGTTGTTCAGATGTGCTAGGACGATAGCAGAGACCCGACCAAACTAACTTGGAAATAATCAGTTTAAACATTATTTGAGCCCGAGCTGACTTTTTATACGTTATTTGAATAAATAATCAGTTTCCCGATCCGACCATCTGGGGTGGGGGGTGGAGGGCGGGGGATTCCTGAATATTGAACAGAGTATAACTTTCGAAACGGGTGATCAGACTGGAATGAAACTTAATAACTGAATAGATGACATATTTCTGAAATCCGATTTGTAGTCCGGACCGGATTTTACAGGTACGGGGGTGTTGGGGGGGGGGGGCTGTACATCTCGAGAAACAGTTAGAGTGGGGGGATTGGAGTGAAACTTGCTGGGAAGAACAAGCATCTGCTTTAGAAAAATCATTTACACAACCCGAATGGATCCGGACACTTGGGGAGGGGGGGGGGGGGGTCGTTGTTTTAGGGATTTTAAGGACGAATTTGGCAGGCATATCAAGGACTGATCAAACTGACTTGGAAATGAAAGTTTCCTCTATCCGACCATCGTGGCGGAGTGGAGGGAAGGGGAATCCGGAATATTGAGTCACGCGGACGCGAGCGGGTGATCGGATTCCAGTGAAAGTTTGTACTTGAACAGATGACATGTCTCTGGTGATCTTTTTCATGTCTAGACCGGATCCGACAACTATTGGGGGGAGGGGGTGGAACCGGAAAATAAGTGATCCGCAGATCGAGATGGAACTTTGTGGGAATGTCAAACAGATGCTCTAGATAAATCATTTACAGAGCCGGAGTGGCTGTGGGAACTGTGGAGGGAGTTGGAGGGGGGGGGGGGCGGAATTCCAGTGATGGCGTGTTAAAGTACTTCCAGATATGTGCCGGGACGATGAAACTTGGCTGGAATATTAGGGATTCGACAAGATTGGCTTAGAAATCTCCAATTCCCAAATCAGACTATTCCTTAAAGTACCAATCTTGACAGCAAAGTAAGAAGAATACCTTTAAGCAACATATACATTTTCATAATCCCTATTTGCCCATTATCATTTTTGCCTCAAAGGTTTTGCTTACAAATGAAGTTCTAGCTCCCTCAAAGTGCATCTTAACCGCAAAGTCAAAAAGTTGTTTTAATCAGACGATGCATATCAGCGCATGACCATTTGTGTCACAATAGGTTTGCTTTAAAAAAGATTTCTAGCACCCTTGAAGTGAGCATCTTAACTGAAAAGTAAAAAAAAAAATACTTTTGACCAAACGATATATATTAATGATCCCCAAGGGCCAATAATCGTTTATGCCTCAAGGGTTTTGCTTAAAGATGAATTTCTAGCGCCTTTAAAGTGCGCATCATTACAGCCAAGTTCTAAAATAAAATACTTTCTACCAAACGATAGATTCTCGTGATTTAAAGTCCATGATCTTTCTTATCTCAAGGGTTCTGCTTACAGATGATCAGAACAGACCCACGAAAAGGCAAATTCTATATTTCGTCCTCTGAACCAGCCTTGCAAGTGCCATATGAGTTCCAGCTCTTGTTTTATATTTCTCCTCTCAGTGTCACAGGTGTGGCACCACTCTTCCATATTTCCTTTTAAGTCTGTGCAATCCTTTACTACTTCTAAGCTTTATTCAACTTTTTCTTGAACAAACAAATTTCTTCACTTTTTACCTCACAAGTTCGACCTGATCTTGGACGTGGCATCGTGCAATTCGGTTGTTGCAGCCTATTGTCGTTGGATAAGGAAGCCCTTGTTTAACTTTACTTTAGCATTCCGTGTACCTACCATTCAGAATTAGAGTCAATTCTGGCGCAAGGAGAGTTCAACCACTTCATTTAGTCAGGTAAATCAAGAACAAATAATCCAACAGAACCTCCGACTTTGTTCCCATGCACCGACTACGAGTTGAGCTTGAGTTGATGCCGTCTACTTCCTTCTTAGCCGCGGCGCTTATGAGAGGAAAAGACCGTAACAGTCGTGTAAGACCCGCCTCTGGAGCGTTACACGTGACGTCACTGTGACATAGAATTTGTGTCAATCGGCCTTATGCCTCCGGCTTGACCCTCTGTTTATTATGATTTTACATAAGTAAAACCTTGAACCAATAGTCTGTTTACTCTCGTCTTTTCTTCTCCGAGGCTCTACTGCGATGAGCTGTTTTTGGATGTGACGAATTGTGATGTTCCGCATAGCTCCCACCTTCCGATCGTTTGCATCGGGCAATCAATCGGGACTCTGTTCGGGTCCACATGGCCGTACTACAGAGTTCGGGAGATGGAGATTTTATTTCTTATTTGTTTTTGGTTAAACTCCTAACCTGTGAAGTAAAAGGGTCTACATTTAGATGCTGAGAACAGACAGTCAAGCTTTCCTTACCGGATTTTCTTCACTTTCGTCATTTAGTTTAAGAAGTTTTGATGTGCCGGAAATCCTCCGAGAGAAACCTGTCAGGAATACTCTATATGATTAAGTCTAAAACACGCCAGTGATCCTCGGGAAGAACGAGAAAACGTAGCACTAACGACTCAAATTCAACAACTCAATCCTGTATTAACCAATCACGGCGGATGTTTGGGAGCAACTGTGATACCGCTTCTGGCTCTTCCGCTATGTACAGGGCGATTATGCATCCGCAAGAAGAGGTATCCATTGCTGCAACCCGCTGCCCTCGAAGTCGCTTCGAGTCGCAAATTGATAACTCGTCTCCCTGCTTGGTTAGTTGATCGGTAAATTCCAAACCCCTCGGCATATACAAAAAAATAGCGATTATTTTTTCGATAATGAGTTGAATTTTGTTAGTTACCAGCCCACGGAATGAACGTATATTACTTTGACAGTTGACACACCCGAGGTATTTTTTTGTTTCGAAGTAAAAAAGCCCACTATTTTTAATACTTCAACTGGCATCTAAAGCTTCACTTTCGAATGATATACTGTTAGGAAATCAGAAGCAACCGTTTGCATGAAAAAAAGACATCGCTACTGCTAATGGTTCATTATAGTGCTATAGTGGAATTGTATATATTAACTATGGTTTGTTAAAGTTGACAGTCCTACCTTATCGTTTTGTGAAATAGATATTCAGAAATAGACAGAATGAGTGATTGATTGGTTCAAGCAAAAATGGAAGACCCTTCAAAATCAATTCAAATGTTCAGTTTCTTAGTAAAAAAAAATGTTTGTTACCTTACAAAAATATTGAGTTTTTAGAAATTTTTCCGATTTCTTTTTAATATTTTGGAGCACTAGTGTGCGGAATATACGAGAACAGTTTTTTTTTTCAAGTTAAGAATCGTTTTCTTGTAGAAGTCGACCTCCTCTTTCGATTAATGTAAGATTATGATTGATTTCGTTAACCCGGCCTAGCTCTTAAGAATCGGGATTCATGACAGGGAAGTATAGGCTAAATTTAGTGTGTGTATCCTATATCTCGGACAAGTGTCCCAACGGTGGAAATGTAACCTACAATATTAGTTTTCAGCCTCTTTTTCGATTTTCTGAATTCCGAGGCCTCAATCACAAAAGACCTGGACTTTCTTAGCCACATGCTCTCGTTATTATAACGAGGGAGGCGCTGCTTACTTGTGTCACATGGTGTATATGAGCCCCGAGGAGATGCTCACTCCCCAAACCCATGTACACCAGGTGCCGGTACTGGAAAGTTGCCTGGAATTATTGTAAGCCGGGTGCCGGAGAATGAGTAGCCCCTTGGCAAGGGTCCTCACCAGACAGTTGTTAAAAGAAACTAACTTGCAAAGAAAAGGAAGAAACGATTGAAGTGTAAAATCCAATAACGTGAATTCGATCGATCTTTCTTCCTGCTCTTAGCTTAGTGTTCCTAAGGATGTGGTTGTTGTGATTCGCTTGACTGATTCACTGCACCGCCCGAGGCGAGCCAACAAAGGGGAGAAGTGAAATGAATGCGAGAGTGAATACCGTGCGATAATAAAAGTGTGTCACGAGAACCCATAACAGTAGGTGCGGTGCGTTCGTTGCACTCCGGGCTGTCTCTGCCAGTCTCTGGTATTTTTTCACCAGTCTGTGTCCGGTGTTTGGGATCCCAAAACGTAAGTGGCGGGATACCTATGACATCGCAAAAGTTGTCCGTCTGTGCGCACTATAACTCTCGAAGGGGACGAGATATTTTGATGAAACTTGGTGGAAGGATTCTTTGGGTCAAGAGTAAGATCGAGTTCCATCTGGGTCATTCTCTGTCAATAAAACCGAGACCAAATAAAGTGTGACTCCGATTTTGATGAAACTTGGATATGTTATAGTTCTTAGTCCTAGGATAAGCCCTGTAAAAGGATTTGACAACATTTTAAACGGTTTCCGAGTTGCGGCCATTTTTAGTGAGCCGAAACTCGAGAAAAAGGCTTGGAAAACGTAAAAAAATGAATTTTCTTAAGATTTTTTTATTCTGGAACCGAACAAGCTAGTGAGTTCTGGTTTTCGTCTTTCTGATGCAGTTACCTTGAGCTTTTTGATGGGATTTCTTCATACGATCAGTTTCATAACTTGTATAAAATGTCGAGGGTTTCATTCCGTAGTTCAAAATACGATTTTTGCCAAGTTTGAGGGGATATCACAAATTGTCTGGAAGTACTGCGGAGCTAATAATAACAAAGCTTCTAGAAAGGGTAAAAAAGCTGTATTTTGACGTTGATCCGGAGTCTCTAGCTCATTTGGTCCAGATTGTGAAACTGTTTTCTACCCGGACAACTAGTTCGCCCAGAATCCGGCCAAAACCAAAATCTTTTTAAAAGCTAAGTTTTATTTGTAGTTGATTAGATATCCGATTTAGGGGTAAGACGAGATGGTAGTTCGACCGGAATCCGGCTGGAGCTAAAATTTGTTTTAAGTCAATTTTTATTTGAAGTTGATTAGATGTTCAGTATTGGGGAAAGAAGATACGCTGAGTTCGTTTTTTAGCTTTCTTTTTTCGCCGGACAAGTGGTTCCGGAATTCAGCCGAAACCGGGAGATTGTCAGAAGTGGTAGAAAGTGTTCGTCAAAACGGCAGGAAGTGTTCGTCAAAACAGATATCACTTCTAGGGTAAACACACATGCTGAATCCATATCTAAACTTGGTTTTCTCAGACGGTTAGCTATTTGGCTTTAATCTGTTTCTGAATTTTAATAGTAAAAATGTTCAAGGAGTCTGGCAAAGACTGGATCTCGAAGACAAGACCCAATTATCTGGATCAGATATTGAATTTTTGGGATCCCATCGAAACCTTTGGTCTTGTTCTCTTATAACTCGTTTTTTTGGTTCACCGGTGAGTTGATAAAAACTTGCTAACTCCTCGGTCAAGCCGGGCAGGTAAAATCGGACACCATGGTTAGTTCAACAAGAGCTACGAGCTCATCCCGATGAAAAATTTGTAGCCTGCGTAGTAGTGTGGTAGTAGAACGAAAACGTTGCATGTAATACTATGTAATAGCAAATAATACTATCATTTAATGTGCCTCAGACTGGTCCAATCTTCTGTAGTAGTATCCAGTAGCATCCTGTCTTGCCATAGTAGCATCCAGTCTTGCTAATAGTAGCATATAATAGTATGCAGTTACACGGTAGCCTTGAAGTAGAAGCATGTAGTAGCATCGTTAGTACTGCATGCAACTTTTTCGTACTACTTCATAGTACTATTTTCTCGAAGACAAGACCCAATTATCTGGATCAGATATTGAATTTTTGGGATCCCATCGAAACCTTTGGTCTTGTTCTCTTATAACTCGTTTTTTTGGTTCACCGGTGAGTTGATAAAAACTTGCTAACTCCTCGGTCAAGCCGGGCAGGTAAAATCGGACACCATGGTTAGTTCAACAAGAGCTACGAGCTCATCCCGATGAAAAATTTGTAGCCTGCGTAGTAGTGTGGTAGTAGAACGAAAACGTTGCATGTAATACTATGTAATAGCAAATAATACTATCATTTAATGTGCCTCAGACTGGTCCAATCTTCTGTAGTAGTATCCAGTAGCATCCTGTCTTGCCATAGTAGCATCCAGTCTTGCTAATAGTAGCATATAATAGTATGCAGTTACACGGTAGCCTTGAAGTAGAAGCATGTAGTAGCATCGTTAGTACTGCATGCAACTTTTTCGTACTACTTCATAGTACTATTTTGAGATAAATGTTTCATCGGGATATGGCACTTGTTACAAGTAGGTGGTACAAGAAAGTGCATGAGAATGTCACAAAATCCCCCCTTCACCCCCCCCCCCTAGGATTGGACCTAGAAATAAGGTATCTAATTTCACGCGAGCCTGAGCATATCCGTCATCACTCGTATAATCTAGGGCAAATGTTTCACCATACTAGTTTAACTCCTAGGAGTGCCGTACTATTGTCGGTACGAGTCGCCCCCAAACTTCCGTACCAGGGCCAAACCTGGTTCAGCCACATCTACAGATTACCTAAGGCATCTCCTCCTACCGGCTATCAAGCTTCACTCAGGTTGAAGCTTTTTACGAGACCCCCCCCCCCCTCACCACCGTGTTCAGATCCGGTCAGGACCCTAAAACATGTCATCTAGGACAATGGTCTCTCTTTCCAAGTTTGATTCAAATCACCCATCCGTTTCAAGTATCCGGACCCCCCCCCCCAACTTCCCCCATAGTGCTCGAATCCGATCCGGTTATGTCAGTGATGTATCTAGGACTTGTGCTTGCTCCTCCCACCAAGTTTCATCCTGATCCCTCCACTCTAAGCGGTTTTCCAAGATTTCCGGTTACCCTCTCAAACTCCCCGAAGTCACCGGATCCGGTCTGGATTTTATGTGGATCGCCTGAGACACGAGGTCTTTCCAAATACTAAGTTTCATTAAGATCCGGTCACCCGTTCAAGAGTTATAAATACTTCAAGATTCTGAATTCCCCTCCCTCCACTCCCCCACGATGATCGGATAATGCAAACGACTATTGTCAAGTCAGTTTGTTCAAGTTCCTGCTATGCCAGCCCAGTTGCATGGTTCTAGTACATCATGAAGTACCGAACTCAGGGATAAATAGAATTCCGCCCCCCCCCCCCAACTCCCCCCATAGTGCCCGAATCCAGTCCGGTTATGCCAATGATGTATCTAGGACTTGTGCTTGCTCTTCCCACCAAGTTTCATCCTGATCCCTCCACTCTAAGCGTTTCCCAAGATTTCCGGTTCCCCTCTAGAACTCCCACCGAAGTCACCGGATCCTGTCCGGATTTTATGTGGATCGTCTGAGACACGAGGTCTTTCCAAATACCAAGTTTCATTAAGATCCGATTACCCGTTCAAGAGTTATAAATACCTCAAGATTCCGGATTCCCTTTCCCTCCACTCCTCCCACGATGCTCGGATCGGGGAAGTGACTATTTCCAACTTAATCATTCGGGGTCCCTGATATGCCTCCCAAGTTTCATCGTCCTAGCTTAAGTGGAAGTGCCCGAACTAGCAAAACCCGGACCGACAGACCGACGGACGGACAGAAGTTGCGATCGCTATATGGCACTTGGCCGAAGGGTAAGTGCCATAAGAACCGATTGTAAGGCTGGTGAGTAGTCACCGTTAGATGCAAAAACGGCTTATAAGAACAAGACCAAAGGTTTCGATGGGATCCCAAAAATCTGGCATTTGATTCAAAGAATTGGGTCATGTCTTCTTGAGATTCCTTGAATATTTTACTGTTAAAATAAAGTTCAAAAATGGATTCAGCATGTCTCCTTACCCTGGTACCGAATCACTAATCGATTTCCGAAACAACTTTGAGCTTCAACCAAATTTCCAGTTTCAGCCGAATTTGTGATGAACCATTTGTTCAGCAAGAAAACTAAGTTCACATATGTATTCAGCAGACCTCCTTACCCGTTTTACCGTAAATTTGAAACCCCTCATCTGCCTCTAAAGATAGGACTAAAGGACCAATCTACGAACTTGAGCTGTACTTTACCAGTGAATCCTCATTCAACAACACCCTCGCTTGAAGAACATATTTCCTCGTTTGCACATTATATATCAATCCCTTCGACCTTCGATTACACTAGATCTCTCCGACGTCTCTAATTTTTTTTTTTATAAATATTAGAACAGTAATGACACTTATGACTGATTATTTTTGTAATTGTTTTCAGGACTTGTCATTTTAATTCGCGTTCTTATTTTGATGAATTGTATTCTAAACCGTGAGTTGTATATATACATCATAGGTTACAATTGTAAACATATCCCTTGGTTGATATTTTTAACTCTATTAACATTGTCCAGCACTATCACACTATTAACCGAATTGTAATTGTAAGAATAAAGAAATGGATGTCGACATCCACGCGCAGAGCTATACTAGTTTGAGAATAAAGGGGTAGGGACTGCTGTATCCGAAAACCGGTCGACAAATTTTGTGTCCGGTTTTCGCCGGATTCCGGATGAACTACTTGTCCGCCAAAAAAAAAAATTTCATATTCGGATTCAGCATGTCTCCTTACCCCTAAATCAACATCTCAATAGCTTTTAAAAAATATTTTTTGCCCCTTAATTTGAAACCCCCTCCCCCAACCCTAAATGTAGGGCTACAGACCCATCTACGAACTCGACCTTACTCTTGACCTAAAGAAGTTTCATCAAATATCTCATTCCCTTCGAGAGTTATAGTGCACACAGAAGGACAACTTTTGCGATGTCATAGGTATCCCTCCACTTACGTTTTGGGATCCCAAAAAAACGGAGACCACGGGTGAGAACTCCCGTGACAAAGAACGCAGCTAGTGGTATCGTCATGTCCAACTGACCTCACGCAATGGCAGCTTAGCGTAAACTCAGGCGAGCTCCTACCGTGTATCTGAAGGCTGATGATAAATTAGTTGCGTTTTTGCACATGGTATCTGAAACCACGGTCTAAAGTCGTTTTTGCAGTTATCGTGGTATCTGATAACACGGTCAAAAGGCGTTTTTGCAGTTATCTTGGTATCTGGACAGATATCGTGGTATCTAATATTCAGATACCACGGTCCTACCGTGTTTACTGATCGTGGTATCCGGAAAAGTCGTCTCACTTTCGTCATATATTCAAACAATGTTTACAACGGATATGCGTCAGCTACGATTCTTCATCAGCTATATTTCGGCCCTTCTTGGCAAGGATCCTCGTCAGGCTGTCAATCTTCTGGGTCAACGTCGGGGAAGGAAACAATTTGTTTCACTCGAGTGTTTGACCCAAGCCATTTTTTAGCCGGACAACTAGTTCGCCCGGGATCCGACGAAACCGGAAAATTTGTTAAAAGCAAAAGTTTTATCTGAAGTTGATTAGAGGTGACCGATGCTGAAGGAACATGCTGAATTCAGCATGAAGAACATGCTGAATCTGAATACGAAAAATTATTTTCTCGGCGGACAAGTAGATCGCCCGGAATCCGGCCAAAACCGGAATATTTGTCAAAAGTAAAAGTTTTATATGAATTTCATTAGGTGTTCGATCCACGGGTAAGAAGACTTGCTGAATTCGTCTATGACAATCATTTTTATCTGAAGTTAATTAAAGGTTCGACTAATCGGTAAGCAGATACGCTGAATCCGTTTTTGAATAATTTTTTGCAAGACAATTAGTTCGCCCGGAATCCGGATGAAACCGGAAATTTGGCAGAAGTAAGGCAGGAACTTTCGTCAAAGTAGATATGACGCAGGCTATAGGGGTAAACACACATGGTGAATCCATACTTGAAGTTGGTCTTCTCAGAGTATTACCATTTGCCTTAATCTGTTTCTAAAGTTTATCAGTAAAGTGCTCAAGGAGTCTAGCGAAGACTGGACCACTATAGGACCCGATTGTCTTGATCAAATATTAAATTTGTGGGATCCCATCGAAACCTTTCGTCTTGTTCTTTTGGGATGACTTCAAAAAGCGCAATTTCGACAATTGTCGTTTTTGCCGAGCAACCGTAATCAGATACCACGGTAACCGAAAAAACGACTAATTGTAGGTCCAGTTACCGTGGTAACAGATACCATGGTATCAGCAAAAACGCAACTATTATCTTTAGTTATCTACAGCGTGGATACAACCCGACGGAAAACTCCAGTGGCTCAAGTGCGGATTAAAGCGGACGGCCTGCAAGAGCGGCCACAATGGCGACCACAAAACCCGCAATAGATTAAAGTTTGATCATGTACAGTATGAATAAGCTTTTGTGCCGTCATTCATACAAATTTTTAATCTTTTTTAGTGATTACATATTTTATGGTGACGACTTCGAAAAAATGGAATTTACCATGATGGTTTCGAGAAGAATAAAAGCGATATCTATCTGTCTGTCAAGCTCCTAGGTAGTAGGGATTTCGGGACCCCCTGCTAAGTATTACTGGATTAAATATTCCTTCAGCCTACGCTGACTGAATCGTATTTGAAAGTGAACTTGTGAAAAAAAAATTCATTTCTAGTTGAGCGGCTTGAGCCTAAACAGGACCCTTGCCAAGAAGGGCCGAAATATAGCTCTAATAAAATTCAGCTGACTCAACCGTTTTGCACTGTCAAATTTTATTTAATTCCTTCAAGACTGAAGAGTGGTGTATAAAACCTTAAACAACAACATATCAGTGAAACTCACACACAATTACATAAATATAAACAGCTGACGCAGCCTAAAACTCACACACACTTATATAAATATAAACAGCTGACGCAGCCTAAAAACAAATTAGCCTGCTAAATCTACAATCAAATACAAAGGAAAAAGATCAAAATATAACAACCTCATCAGGGCAAATATATCCTATTGTCGCGTAGTCAACGTAGCTATCTTGTGCATGGGTGTTGTGTAAGGTGTAAAATGGGAGAAAAAGCATTAACTATCATAGGGATGACTATTGCGAACACAACTGTTCCTTGTTCTGCGAAATCATGATGACAACCAACGTAACGCACAAATAAAAAATAAAAAAAATTGGCCGACCAAAATCGGCCACAGAATCCGCAGGATATAAAAGCACCTTTTATCAGTTGATAACTCTGTTCTTTGAGCCGTCCTAGTCTGTGCTTCAACGTATACGACGGCTTGTTTGTTTGAATTGAAGAGGCAAAACGAAGGAAGGGTATAGTCGAGCAGGAAGGCCGCGAGCATTTGCAAAGGCTTGAAAATGAGGTGAAAAGCTTGCAGGCTCGACTGAATTTGTTATCCTAAGATCATCTTCGCGTATTGTAGCGTAATGTCATTAGCGGTCATGATAGACGGTATGATTTTCCCGTCTGCTCTGATTTCGCTTTTTCTTCTGCTTGTTCTTTTGGTTTGCTTTCAGGTTCAGTCTGTTATTTGAAGTCTTTCTTGCAAACTTACGTATTTGAAGTCGTTGCTAGTGACGTTACAATAATTGACGTCAGATAAATGGTTTTGATATTGTATTCGTTATAGGAGTGGCATCCAGCTGGAACTGGATGAGTGGCACGAAGTTCGAGTCATAAGGACTGGCAAAGAAGCCATCTTACGGGTGAAAGGTCAAGCAGATGTAGAAGGTTATTCTCCAGGACCATTCGTACAGATGACTCTCACAGACCAAATCTTCGTTGGAGGCCTACCATCAGATGTTCTGCCAAGTGTGGTTCTGGGACATGTTCAGGGGTATTCAGGGTGCATACAGCAGGTTAGTGATCGTTGTTCAAGGTTCTTTGTATCCGGTTTGGCCCATGGATTTTAAAGTTAATTGCTCAGAAATAAAATTATAGAATACAAAAAATTTTCGAATTATAATTTTGTAATATAGGTCATAATTAAAATATTGAATTTTGAATTTAAGATTTAAAAAAAAAGAAAAAATCCTGACCTTACTTTACTTCAGTTCCTCCTGTGCCTCTAGAACCGCTTAGGTCATCCAAGAAGATTCGCCAACAGTCTCTCACAAAAGCCACTGTTGGGAAGACCCTAGACTGAACGTCAATCTTTCAAGTTTGAAGTTATTAACGTCTATTGTCACGACTATTTGATTGAAGGAATCAATGATACCCAACTTTTATAAAATAGAAATAGTGGACTACATAGAGGAAAGAAAGAAACACAACTAAATTAGAATACAAATTTACACTTAGAAGAGATTACACTTCAAACTAACGGACAAGACCGTGATGCGGAGAAAACTCCTATGCAGCTCATCAAGTTCAATAGTTATATTTGTTACTGGAAATTTATTTACTATTTTCCGAATTTTATACCAAATTGGGAAGTAAAGGAGGAATTTGCAGTAGCGGAAGTATGCTATTCGAATAGCTGCTACATCTTTTTCTCCAGCAGGGGGCAAAGTCCAGAAGATTTTAGCTGGACAGCGGACGCAAGTGTAATCAGGAACCCTATAAATAATGAATTCTTGATCAGGAACCCTATAAATAATGAATTCTTGTTCCTTATGAATTCTACAGCAAAGTTCAGTGTTTATAATACAGATACACATCTTAATTATGTAACTACTTAATAAGCCTAAAAGGTATGACTTTAATTTCTAACAGATCCACTCAATTAGTCATGTCAAGCCAGTATCTGGTTGGGGCTGTATACCAACTGGACTGTGACGCTTTAATCAAGATCAAATCCTTTTAACTTTACCCAGCACTGCTAGGGGTTGTGATAAAAAGGAAAACCGCGGAACATAGGGAGAGACAGTCGCTGCATTTCTGATCCGAATTCTCCTTGCGATTCTCCTCGCAATTCTCAAATTTCGCGTTTTCGGGTTATTCAGATGAAGCGAATTCTCCTTTTCTTGTGTTTTTATCAGAATCGAGAACGGGAACGCCCCGCGATTCTGCAGAATGAGAAGTTGCTCCGATGGTGAATTCTCGATTCTCGTCTCTTCAGTTCTTCTCCCTGATTGTTCAACAGAGTACGTGTTCAATATGCATAAACATGCATACCGGGTTGCGGACGAGCTGCCAAATGAGTCTTTTTGTCAAAAGCGAGAATGTAGAAGCCAAAGGAGCAAAAACGGTAATTTGTAGGAGAATCGAGAATACCCTTGATGACTACCTCTCCTTGCCGATGCAAATTCTCCGGCCTCTCCCGGTAGCTACCGGAAGAAAGACAGAAGTGGTGTCAGGGCTGGTCCCAAAGATCTTGGTGATTGATTGACACAGGATTTGAGTCGTACGGATACGCTTACTCCTTCTTCCTGAGGATCACTGGCGTGTTTTGGACTTAGTCATACAGAGTATTCAAAAGCGAGAACGGAGGGCTGATAATTCAGATCAAAAACGCAAATAGTGTCGGACGATTCCCAGCACCCGCCAGCAATACATCGCTCTCATTCGGGTTGGATGGACGACCTGTCGCTACTAAATTATGCTGATGATATTTTTAACCTGAGTAAAATCCTGGCTTCGACAGAGAAGAATTTTGCCAGTTTAAGTGAGGAGTATGAGGATATCGGTTTAAAATTCAGTCCGAGTAAGAGTGAATGCATCAAGTTTACTCGTAATCGACCAGGTTCCAATAGCGCTATAGTTTCTTTGGGTGATTCCAGTATCCAGTTTTAAAAATTATTGATTGATTGATTGATGTTGCGGAGTTCCGACTTATAGTTATGGCGAATAGTTCGACGTTCGGGAGTCTGGTGCTTCCCCCAAGCCTGGTAGTCGGAAAAGACTGAATTAGTTGCGAGGCCCGGAATAAGAAGCAATTTGACCAAGTCCAATGCCCTAATCCGCGGAGCCCTGTTGTGGTGTTTCCCACAAGTTCATTTTTCCAACTTGAGCGGCTTTGAGCCGGAAGAGGACCCTTGCCAAGAAGGGCCGAAATACAGCTCCAATAAAATTTAGCTTACGTATCCTTTTTGCACCATCAAATATGATTCGCAGTCAGCTTGGGCTGAAGGAAATGCCCTGTTCGTCGATTGACAGGGGACTCGCAGGTCCCTCAGCGGGTCCCGCTCCGACCCTCGGTATCTGCTGCGGTTGGAATAAAGTGGGTTTATTCGTCATTCCCTGTTAAATCACAAATTAAGTTTCGTGTCACGTCTTAGTCTCCCTTAAAAAGTTTAAAGTAGTTATGTGCAAAGGATCAAACCCGAGTTCCTTGTAAACAAACTAACAAACTACAAACTTTAAAGCAGAGGAATCCTTTAAACTTTATGAACCCCTGATTTGAAAAAACTCAAGTACCAGTTAAGTTGCAGAATTGGATGACTGCTAATCCTAACATGAACAAAGGTTTCGATGGGATCCCGAAGCAGGTCTTTTATTAGACTTCTCATCCTGACAATTGGGTTTTCCCTACTTCCGGTTTTCGCCAGCTCCCTTAAACATGGTATTTACCCCTAATCGTGCCATTAGCCCGATCCATTATTTGTTTTTATTTTCTTTTTCACTTGGGTAGGGAATGGAATAATAATTGTAGATAAAGGGAAGTTTACGGGAAAAGCGTATGGAGCTCAGAAACTTACCTTGTCAGTTTCCGCTCTTATTCTTCCCACGCTCCCTCGTAGCTACTTGGCAAATGGCCCCCTCGTTTTCAAGCACACCCTTTAGCCTTCGTTACGTCATACTTTACTTACATAACTTTTTTCTGGGTTCCTTCTAATGGCACTTTTCTCATTTCCCTAACGATCCTCATTTCTTCTTCATAAGCCATTTTTCCGGCTGGTGAACACAGGAGTGGGAATTTCCTGGAGAGGTGGAATCTGGGAGGGGTTGGTGATTCAGAAAACGAGGGGATTCATGTGGGGGAGTGGTGTTGCTTCCTCACTTTCATCTGATTATTGTCTCAGGTTAGCTGGGTAGCTCCTGTTGTCGAGCGGGTCTTTACATGGACTTAGGCTAGGATCGGTTCCCAAGAAAATTAGCCTCTTTACGTTGATTGACTCTGAAATCTTGATTGGGGTTGGTTAATCGGGTTAAAGAACCTTTCGGTTCAATACCGTATGCCGAAAACTAGCGCCAAACTTTTTACAACTCGCC
The DNA here is from genome assembly GCA_023053575.1 of Branchinecta lynchi. NCBI lineage: Eukaryota > Metazoa > Arthropoda > Branchiopoda > Anostraca > Branchinectidae > Branchinecta > Branchinecta lynchi. Next base: position 3,555,590 of record JAKZAP010000008.1, read on the forward strand.
AACGTTTAAGATTAAGAAAATGCCGTACCTTAAATGGCTTTCCAGCTTAGCCACTAATTTCTAATACTATAAAGCAGCAGAAAAGGCGTTCGCTTCTAAATGATCGGAGAAATTTTGACTAATCTGATCAGAGTCAAAAATCCCATCATTGGTGCACTTGAAACTATTGATCGATTCAGCGTTAAACCACATCTTCGGGGAAAAAAAATAATAACTTAAAATACAGCCCCCAGGTTGCGAAGCTTCTTTTGACAGTACCTACCCTGAGTCTGAAAGAAAACCTTCGTCGCTGTACGTTAGAGCTTAGAGCCGATCCAAACGAAAAAGGTTCTCACCTCAGTGTTTGTCCTATGCTTAAGCATTGGGATTAGTTCCGATGTTCCTCACCGGAAATTTCCATGGTACTGACTGCCTTTCTGAACCAACCTTTCTTCAGGACTGTCGGCTAGACCCCAGCTCTCAAAGGGCTCTCCCGTTCGTCACAGTATCAGGGTTGTAAAGTTGCCCCCCCCCCCCCCCCCCCCCCCCCCCCCCCCCCCCCCCCCCAGGATTCTGATCACTCTCACTTGATGGAAGCCAAAGTGATCAACACGTAGTTTGCTGGTTGAAAAAAGATAATTTTCTGTCTAACAAGGCTGAGTATACCGGTTTCAAATAAAATAAGATAAGGAGGGGCTTAGTTAGTGCAGTAATTTGCGTAACCAATAATGCAGCCCCGCTCCCCACCGGGGAACGTCACGTATTTTGTCATCCAGTCGGTAAATACCTTGCCCCCTCCCAAACATTTTGGCTAGTGATGACTCTGCCCCAACCAACCCTACTATGTTCCACTCGTGGACGGTAACCAGTGGCTTCACTTTTTATGGCACTTGCCCTTCGGCCAAGTGCCATATAGCGATTGCAATTTCTGTCCGTCCGTCGGTCTGTCGGTCTGTCCAGGTTTTGCTAGTTCGGGCACTTCCGCATAAGCTAGGACGATAAAACTTGGCAGGCATATCAGGGACCCCAAATGATTAAGTTGGAAATAGTCACTTCCCCGATCCGAGCACCGTGGGGGGAGTGGAGGGAGGGGGAATCCGGAATCTTGAGGTATTTTTAACTTTTGAACGGGTGATCGGATCTCGATGAAACTTAATATTTGGAACGACCTCATGCCTCAGACGACCCACTTAAAATCCGGACCGGATCCGGTGACTTTTGGGGGGAGCTGGAGGGGGCAACCGGAAATCTTGGGAAACGCTATGAGTGGAGGGATCGAGATGAAACTTGGTGGGAAGACACCTAGCAAACACTAGATACATCATTGACATAACCGAGCCAATTCGGGCTCTGTGGGGGAGTGGAGGGAGGGGGAATCCGGAATCTTGAGGTATTTATAACTTTTGAACGGGTGATCGGATCTCGATGGAACTTGATATTTGGAAAGACCTCATGCCTCAGACGACCTACTTAAAATCCGGACCGGATCCGGTGACTTTTGGGGGGAGCTGGAGGGGGCAACCGGAAATCTTGGGAAACGCTATGAGTGGAGGGATCGAGATGAAACTTGGTGGGAAGACACCTAGCAAAGACTAGATACATCATTGACATAACCGAGCCGATTCGGTTACTGTGGGGGGAGTGGAGGGAGGGGGAATCCGGAATCTTGAGGTATTTTTAACTTTTGAACGGGTGATCGGATCTCGATGGAACTTGATATTAGGAAAGACCTCATACCTCAGACGACCCACTTAAAATCTGGACCGGATCCGGTGACTTTTGGGGGGAGCTGCAGGGGGCAACCGGAAATCTTGGGAAACGCTATGAGTGGAGGGATCGAGATGAAACTTGGTGTGAAGACACCTAGCAAACACTAGATACATCATTGACATAACCGAGCCGATTCGGGCACTGTGGGGGGAGTGGAGGGAGGGGGAATCCGGAATCTTGAGGTATTTATAACTTTTGAACGGGTGATCGGATCTCGATGGAACTTGATATTTGGAATGACCTCATACCTCAGACGACCCACTTAAAATCTGGACCGGATCCAGTGACTTTTGGGGGGAGCTGCAGGGGGCAACCGGAAATCTTGGGAAACGCTATGAGTGGAGGGATCGAGATGAAACTTGGTGTGAAGACACCTAGCAAACACTAGATACATCATTGACATAACCGAGCCGATTTGGGCACTGTGGGGGGAGTGGAGGGAGGGGGAATCCGGAATCTTGAGGTATTTATAACTTTTGAACGGGTGATCGGATCTCGATGGAACTTGATATTTGGAAAGACCTCATGCCTCAGACGACCCACTTAAAATCCGGACCGGATCCGGTGACTTTTGGGGGGAGCTGGAGGAGGCAACCGGAAATCTTGGGAAACGCTATGAGTGGAGGGGTCGAGATGAAACTTGGTGGGAAGACACCTAGCAAACACTAGATACATCATTGACATGACCGAGCCGATTCGGGCACTGTCGGGGGAGTGGAGGGAGGGGGAATCCGGAACCTTGAGGTATTTATAACTTTTGAACGGGTGACCGGATCTCGATGAAACTTGATATTTGGAACGGCCTCATGCCTCAGCGACCCACTTAAAATATGGACCGGATCCGGTGACTTTTGGGGGAGCTGGAGGGGGCAACCGGAAATCTTGGGAAACGCTATGAGTGGAGGGATCGAGATGAAACTTGGTGTGAAGACACCTAGCAAACACTAGATACATCATTGACATAACCGAGCCAATTCGGGCACTGTGGGGGGAGTGGAGGGAGGGGGAATCCGGAATCTTGAGGTATTTATAACTTTTGAACGGGTGATCGGATCTCGATGGAACTTGATATTTGGAAAGGCCTCATGCCTCAGACGACCCACTTAAAATCCGGACCGGATCCGGTGACTTTTGGGGGAGCTGGAGGGGTTAACCGGAAATCTTGGGAAACGCTATGAGTGGAGGGATCGAGATGAAACTTGGTGTGAAGACACCTAGCAAACACTAGATACATCATTGACATGACCGAGCCGATTCGGGTACTGTTGGGGGAGTGGAGGGAGGGGGAATCCGGAATCTTGAGGTATTTATAACTTTTGAACGGGGAACCGGATCTCGATGAAACTTGATATTTGGAAAGACCTCATGCCGCAGACGACCCACTTAAAATCCGGACCGGATCCGGTGACTTTTGGGGGGAGCTGGAGGGGAGAACCGGAAATATTGGAAAACGCTATGAGTGGAGGGATCGAGATGAAACTTGGTGGGAAGACACCTAGCAAACGCTAGATATATCATTGACATAACCGAGCCGTGCCTACTCGTAACAAGTGCCATATGAGCTCGTAGCTCTTGTTTTTATGTAATAATCTTCTCCAACCGTCCCTTTTCACCGGGTACTGATCGGTCCAAGTCGATTCATTTGTGTAGAAATTAGCAATCCCTGACTATCCTCGGATTTGTACCCTGTAGACCCTTCTTTCGCCGCTGAAGGAATTCCTAGGGTCTGGATCCGACTGAAGCTTCCAATTGGGTGCTCTCGAATGGCTTCATAAATCAGGATTTCGGGAGGGTGAGATGAGTTTTTGCACGGGTCTGTAGGTGCAGGATAAGGAAATCCTCGGTGGATTTGACAGCTAAGGATTTAGCCGACTGAAAATAGATTGATTGATATTTGATCGACTGTGGAGGGATTTACTCTCGTCTTGCATAACGTTCACTATCTGGCCAAGTTTTTTGGTAAATATTCTCTGCGTATATTCGAACAATGGATAAAACGGATACGTCAGCTATACGATCCTTTGGCAGCGATATTTGGCCAAATATTCCTTAAGCCCAAGCTGACTGCGAATCATATTTGACAGGGCAAAACGGATATGTCAGCTGAAATTTTATTAAAGCTATATTTGGGCCCTTCTTGGCAAGGGTCCTCGAGAGGCGGTCGAACGCCAGGCACAACGTTGGGGAAGAAACGAACCTGCAGTAATTAATTACGCTGGGTCAGTTATACAGGTATATGATCATTGCAGGTTCTTATCTTCCCCAACGTTGTCCCGGACGTTTGACAGCCTGATTATGACCCTTTCCGAGAAGGGCCGAAATATCGATGCCAAAGCGTCGTAGCTGACGTTTCCATTCTGGTCTATCGTTCCCGGACCTGGAACTGATACCTCAAATGCTAAAAGTACTCGAACGGTCGAGTATGCTGTCACACAGGAGCTAATAGTACTCAACCAGTCGATTAACAGGGGTCATGGGAGCTATTAATACTCGGCCAGTCGAGGAATCGAGCCTTCATTCGCTATCAGTACTAGACTGGTCGAGTACTCGTGTCTTGAGAAGCTAAAAGTACTTGACTATATGCAGCTTGTAGTCAGAAATTCCCTATTTCCTATTTTATTTAAGGCACTAGCTCGCCCACTAATTAAATATGGCCACGCAACAACAAGGCCCTTCTATATCAAGAACATTATCGCCATTGAGCAAGTTCAAAGAAGAGCAACAAAAACAGTGCCAGCCATTCGCCATCTGCCTTATGAAAACCGGCTTCAAAAACTACGATTACCCAGTTTATCTCACAGATTTCTTCGAGGTGATTTGATCGAAACTTTCAAAATTTGCCATAGTTAATTATGATAATATTAGGCCTGATGATGTCTTCACTTTCAATCACAACGGTCTCAGAGGAGACAACTTGAAACTGAGTAGAGAGATATTCCGAAAAGACATCGGAAAATGGAGCTTTAGAAACCGAAGTAGAATCGAGGCCGTATCCAGGGGGGGGGGGTAGGGGGTTGACCCCCCCCGAAACACACAAAAATAGTCATTTTTATAGGCTTTTCCCTCTGATCTATGTCTTTTTAGTACTTTTTTGTCAGACCCGCACGGAACCCCCCCCCCCCCCCTACTGAAATAAATTCCTGGATACGTGCCTGAGTAGAATAGTGGAATAATCTCCCAGAAAGTGTTGTAAATGCCGAAAATATGAACCAATTCAAAGCAGGCGTCGACTACCACCTGGCTGAAATTCAATTTAGTGTGTTAAGTGTACCGAGAAATTTATAGAGGCGAAAGCCTTATTATTGCAATTATTTTATTATTATTGTTATTATTATTATTAGAAAGGAACAGGTCGAGTAATTACTACCATAGCAGCTATCTTTCCTCGACCATACAAATGAAATCCCGAGTTGTAAGGTCGAGTAACCAACACCCCAGGGACTAACAGTACTCGACCATATAACCGGTTAAGTAGGTCGAGTATTCATGGCAATGGCAGCTATTAGTACTCGATCTAAAAAAGGAGGGTAGATGGGTCGAGTATTTGACGGCCCAGGAGCTAATCGTCCTCGACTTAATATTACTAATAAGAGGTCAAGTATTCAGGGTTGTGACGCCTAAAAATGCTCGACCTATTGAAAGACGATTGGTAGGTCGAGTACTTGACGCCCTAGCCACTGTTCGTACTCGAACTAATATCGTTAATAAGAGGTCAAGTATTCAGGGTGGTGAGGGCTAAAAATACTCGACCTGTTGAAGTAGGATTGATGCCATAGCAGCTATTCGTACTCGACCTAATATTACTAATAAGAGGTCAAGTGTATTCACGGTGGTGACGACTAAAAACACTCGACCTAGTGAAGGAGGATTGGTAGGTCGAGTACTTGACGCGCTGACCGCTGTTCGTACTCGACCTAATGTTTCTAAGAGAAGGTCAAGTATTCGTGGTGGTGACAGCTAAATACTCGGGCTATGAAAGAAGGATTGGTTGATCGAGTAATTGACTCCCTAGCCACTACTCGTACTCAATCTGGCAGAGTATTTAAGGTGGGGGTAGCTATTAGTACTCAACCTAACAAATGGGGCATTGATAGGTCGAGTATTTGACGTCGCACCAGCTATATGTACTCGACCTAATCGAGTACCATATCTCTGGCTCGCCGAGATAACTTTCCACTCGTAGTGTGAATGTACTTTACACGCCATGATTTATTAGGTCGAGTATTAATAGCGAGCACGTCCATCAAATACATTTTTAAACTAGGTCAAGTACGAATAACTGCTGAGACGTAACTTGACAAAATACTTGACAAGTGCTAATAACTACCGTCCCTCCAATACTCGACCTCCCATTATTAGAAGAGGTCAATAACCTGCCAGGTTGAATACCAATAGCGGCTAAATCAGTAATCTTGATGTCTAAATCTTTGTCCGATGAAGAATCGCCTTGTTCCTAGCGAAGAGTCAGAAGCGTCACCACAGCTTTCCTCATTGAACAATGTTGATTGGTAGACATAGGGTTTGAGTCATCGTTCGGGCGACGTTTTTCGTTCTTCCCGTAGGTTCCCTGGCGTGTTCAGGAATTAGTCATATGGAGTATTACTCGACCTGCCAATCCTCCTTCAACAGATCGAGTACTTTTTTGGCCCTCAAGACCCTGAATACTTGAACTATTATTAGTAATATTAGCTCGAGGACGAACAGCTGCTAGGGCATCAAGTATTCGACCTACCAACCCTCCTTCAAATAGGTCGAGTAGTTTTAGTAGTTTTATCACCCTGAATACTTGACCTTTGATCAGTAATATTAGGTCGAGGAACAGCGGGAATTCTGGAATAAGTCACATAGAGTATTACTCGACCTACCAATCCTCTTTCAATAGTTTGAGTATTTTTAGCCGCCAAAACTCTGAATGCTTGACCTCTTATTAGTAATATTAGGTCGAGTACGAACAGCTGCTATGGCATCAAGGTACTCGACCTACCAATCCTCTTTCAACAGGTCGAGTATTCTCAGCCGTCAGAACCCTGAATACTCGACCTCTTTTTAGCAATATTAGGTCGAGTACGATTAGCTCCTGGAACGTCAAATACTCGACCCGTCGATCCTTCTTTTTAGATCGAGTATGAATACTCGACCTATACTTTACCAATTATATGGTCGAGTACTATTAGTCCCTGGGGTGTTCGTTACTCGGCCTTACAACTTTTCGGATTCCATTTGTGTGGTCGAGGAAAGATATCTCGTATGGTAGTAATTACTCGACCTGTTCCTTCCTGACTCCAAGTTCCATATAGTCAAGTACTTTAGCTTCCCAAGACATGGATACTCGACCAGTCTAGTACTGATAGCTACTGGAGGCTTGATTCCTTGACTGGTCGAGTACTAATAGCTCCCACAACCCGTTTTAGTCGGCTGGTCGAGTACTACTGTGTGGCAGCATACTCGACCGGTCGCGTACTTTTAGCTTTTGATGTATTAGTTCCAGGTCCGGGAACGATAGACACTACCATCCATTTTATACATTGTCTGAATAATGTTTCCGAGTCAGCTGCTTGGGATCAAAAATAGCATTTAATTCTCTGCCTGCAGTGACATCTATCTTGGAGTAGGGGGAGCTCGGGGTTGACTCGTCCTTGTCACTAGGCCACCATTTTTTGGCGGATCTACTCCGTATTTGTTTTCAAACGTGTAGAATGTCTGAGATAATAGCTTTTTAAGTAAATATTTGTTTCTCTTTTTAGTTCGTGCGAACAAACCTCGTACCCATGCGGTTTAATCGGACAGGCCCCGGGTTGGCTGGTACAATTTTCAGTATACTATATTTTACTCAACTTTGTTTAAATATTTAATAAAAGTGGAACAGGTAATAACTGCAGCTCAAAAGTTAACATAAAACTGAAGATACATTTTTTAAGATTACCGGATGCTGGAGACGCCGAGGTTGTATTAAAATGAAAATATTTAGTTTTCTCGTTCAGTTCCCCCAGCAATTCCAGGGGCTGATAACTTACAACTTATTTTCGATTCTATAGAAAGAAGATTTTAGTCCCACTCTTGCACAGAAAGAATATCTTCTGTTCCTTTTCTTGTTCAACTTTCCAACAAAAGAGACTCAGAGACTTTTTCCCAAACAGAACTTCACAAGGACGAATTTGTATTTCTTTTGTCCCTCCTTGAAAATATCATAAGCAAAGTTAGTTACAATGAATTCAATAAACACAAACATTTATAATTTTTTACTTTATTATAGCCAATCTGTTAGATAATTACTTAGACATAGACATTTTTTTAATTTCATCAAAAACACATAAATTAAACAAACAATTTACCATTAACGGCCACTTTTAAGACAAAAAATCCTGAATGTGGCCGTAGTTCTAACCACCATGAATGCGATTGAATGAATTATCTTCGGTTGTGGCCGTCTCTTTTATAGCGTTCATTATTTCGATTTTGATAACTAATTCTGTTAACAAACAATACGATAACGACTCTGATAATATTGTTTTGTATTTTTCTAGCTCAGTTTCTGTTTTCTGGGGTATCAGTTAGCAAAGACTGTCCAAACCAACCCCTTGAAAACTTTCCCAACCAACCCACCCTGGCTGAAATAACAAAATGGCGTACCATAGGAAAACCAATTGATCTATCTTGAAAATACTAAGCAGGCTGTAAACCCCGATCACTAAGCTGTGCCTTACCATTTGTTCATTAGAAATCAGATCTTATGCATTTTTTTCAGATTTCAGCGACAATCTTTGATATTTTTTTCGCGGGTGTCCAGACCAACACCATGTCTGACTCGACCCCGAGCTCCCTTACCTCACCTTACGTTCAGTTTGTTATGGACAATCTTTTCTGAATATGCCATCAGTGCCCATGAACTTTAGCCCAATCTCTGCTTCTGTTTTTGGTACCAGACCGAAGTCAGCCACTCTGTAAATACGAGCTAGTTCTGAATGCGAGCGTTTTTCCGTTCTTTCCGTCGTTCCTGTCTTTTCGTACCCTCTAACTGGGCTTGAAATCTCGTTAGGCTTAGGATTTATACAAATATTGTTGGAATATTCTATTTAGATTTCTAAACAAAGAACTCAATGGTAGCTTCTGCAAGAGAGAGTTTTTTAAAGACCATTGTCTTCGACGAAGGGATGTTTAGTATTATTATTGCTATTACAGTGAGCGTGTTCCATCCTACTTACCGTAGTAACTACGCATGACGTCACGAATTCTGGCTTTTCGCCGTCAAGGCTGGAACGATTTTTCTATTTTCCAGCAGGATCTCACGCCAGGGACGAATCTGACCAATCACGTTACAGAGATGCGTAGTTACTACGCTTACTACGGTCCCGAGCATGGTAAGCAAATAGTAACTATTAGTTACTATTCCGACAAGGTTGGAACGGTCAGCGTAGTAACTTTTCGTGAGGATGGAACGGAAATAGTAACTATTAGTAACTATTGTTAGAAGGGTGGAACACGCTCAGTATGTTTCAAACGTGCCATATTGAGAGACTGCACTCTTCCCGACGAAAACGGATATTTCTCACCATCGTCGGAAAAGGTAGAACGAAGAACTAGGAGAACTTAAAGGAACAGAAAACTTGACTCAAACTTGACTCGGGAGCGAGCTGACATATCAAGAATGTACCCTGAGTCGATATTGAGAGTAAGAAAAATTCTCGTTACGACCATTGCAGTTTCCGGGCAGTTTCCGAGAATTCAACTTTTGAGTTAGTAGAAAAAAAAGCCAAGGGTTTGTGTGCCGGGAGTAGGAATCGAACGCACGACCTCTTGACTACTATCCCGATACTATGGCCGAAACACGGCCAAAGGCGAACTTTTACAGTGCATAAGTGGATAATTACAGTGCATAAGGGGCAAGGGCCTGCCAGCTAGCTTTGGTAACACTAAGGAGGGGTTTCGAGATAACAAAGAATATTTCCTGTCGACAATAAGTCCCTGTATCTTTATCTAAGCCCCCCAGATCGGTTTGATGGCCGAAAGTTGCGTAGTCAAGTTTTCTGTGCCTTTAACATTACGAGGTATAGGATTTTCAACTTTGAGACTAAACTGTGGGCATTTGGTAAATGTTATAAACATGTAGAAGTTTTTGTTCAGTCCCTTTCTTGATTGATTAAACAAAGTTTTGAAACAAACTGTTAGCAGAAATGTGTTTTAGACGGCTTCAAAGTCTCGCATCGTATTAACCGATAATGACGCAATGCAAAAACCTACGAAGAGGACGTGGGATTTTATTTTGTCATAATAGTTTTAGGCCTTTAAAACACATATCTGTTTGAATTTTGCCCGAAAACTGTGTTTAGTCAATCAAAAATTGGAGTCGAAAATTGGAACTTTTTTGTTAAATTGTATAAGACACCTGTTTACCTGTTTCGAAAAACTTTTTCAAGTTTGACAAGATTAAATAATTATCAAACGCATTCAGTACGAAGTTGAAAATCCTATAACCCGCAAAGTTCAATAGATTTTTGCTTTTTCTGATTTCGTTAGGTACGTTACAATCTTTCTTTTACTCGAATTCTTCCTTCACTCGGTTGGCAGAACCCTCATCGCCGATGCTAGGGATTTAAAACAGAAAAGAACAGGCTCATAGTCCCAGAGCCGTTCTTTGCCAACCTTCCGTGACATGTTTCAACGACACGAAACAATATTTTCCAATTTGTATAATGGTACCTGTGTCATCTTTTTCTCATTGAGTCACGTAAATGAAGCAGTAAAACTCAATCTTTTCAGAACTTGAGAGGGGAAGTGCAAGTACCTAGGGTGGCTCTGCGCTATGCTATTGATCAGTTTTCGCATTGAACAGAAATGGTTGATGACGGGTGTTGAGGCGATTCAGTACTCTATATGACTAAGTCCAAAACACGCCGGTAATCCTCAGGAAGAAGGAGTAAGCGTCTCCGTAACGACTCAAATCCTGTGTCAACCAATCAGGCGATCTTTGGGAGCAGATGTAACACCACTTCTGCCTTTCTTCCGCTAGGTACCTGGAGAGGCCGGAGATCTTGTATCGGCAAGGAGAGATAGTCATCAAGAGTATTGTTATTTGTAAAGTCTGTTTTGCCAAGAGATATTTCGTATGGTCGCCAGTTATAATTTGTTTTTCAGGTAGAAATCTTAGTCATACCAAGTGTTCTATTTATTTTGTTGGAAGATTAAATGTCTGTGTCCACCAGCCCCACTCTGATTGACGAGACAGTTCATGCCAGTTCGAATCCCTTTCCGTCTTTTTTTTTCATTTCTCTCCAAATTTCGGCTCGGAGCCACTATGCGGTTTAGTTACTTTCAGTCCATCAGTGATCATCACCATCATCAACGTTTAACCAAGACTGTGCTAAGATATGTGTTTAGTTATATTCGCTTTGGAGAAAAAAGAGCTGAAAGCTCATATGGCACTTGTAGAGCGAGTCACCTTGTTTGTACATGTGAGAAATTGATCGTTCGAATAGGATTAGACCAGAGGAAGTTGCTCGGAAGAGTTCATCTTACAAACTAAAAATGTTTATTGACAGTTCGAGTAGAGGTAAAAAGGTGAAAAAAAAAACAGTATAAAACAAGTGAATAAGATAACGTCAGAGTGGTTCCTCGATGTCGGGTGTGATAATGCTCAAGCACCGTCTTAAGGTCCAGGGCTTTCCTTCTTCTGATTCTTGCAATTTAAGCCCCTTCCTTTAAGATTTGGGTCTTGCTTTGGTCGAGATTCCCATACACCAGCCAAGTTTCGCCGTCCTAGTACATCTGGAAGTACCGTAACTCGCGATCACCAGAATTCAGGGAAACCCTCTTCATCTCCCCCCACAGTGCCTCGACGCGGTCCGATCACTGAGTCACTAACGCATCTAAGCTTTATGCTTGTTCTGTCCACCAAGCTCTGTGCCTACTCTCAACCCTAACCGTTTCACAACATTTCGGGTACCCCCCCCCCCCCCCACACACACACACAAAGTTACTGGATCCGGTCCTGACTTGAAATAGAACATCTTAGGAACATGCTCTTGCCACTTATCAAGTTTCACTCACATCCGATCACCCATTCGAAAGTTATACATGTCAGCCACTAAATTGCGGATTCCCTCCCGTCACCATTGCCATATCGTCGGATCCATAACGTGCGTGCCAAGTTTCATTATCCTAGCTCATTTGGAAGTACCCGAAGTAGCAAAACTTGGACAGACCGACAGACATTACGATAAAAAAAAAAACTCCTTCACGATGAAAGTGTTGCACCACCCTTCATTTTCAAGAGTAAAAGCCTCTCTTTACTGTTCAGTAACTTTTGGATCCATTGTGCTATCTCTGTGTGATGAATGCTGATAATTAGGTGAGGGCTGCAAATTTACACTAATCCGCCTTTTTCCGTTGTTTTCTTTCATTTTTTCTCACAGTCGTATTGGACACCAGGTGAGAGGTAGTGAACAGCCTCGTATAGGTATTTACTATCTTGGGTTACTTGTAGAATCTTCCTGTCTGAAGTTCTTTCCTGTAATGTGTCTAGTCTTTGACACGACACTAGCTCTATGGACAAGTGCACTTTCCCTAATTTACTCTGTGTGGAAGAGCAACAGGGCCAAAGTGGTATCGATTTTCTTAAAACTGAAGGTTCCTCTCCCTGCCCATAATGCAGAAACGAATGCAGGGCAATCATTAATCACTAGTTTGACATGTGTTCGACAGACACTTGACCTGTATTGCAAGCGGTAAGCGTAAGCCTAGAGGGGTCCTAGAAGGGGGTTGAACTGTCGTCTAAGCACCTGAACTATCTTAGTTCGTTATAGCCATTACGAAAACACAGCGTTTCATTAGAGTCGAGCCACCTTAAAGTCTTACCTATAATACTAACGCAACCTACTTCCATGATCACTCCATATATTTCTAAACTCGGAGACACCAATTTGGTACGGTACATTCTAACCCCTCTAGCAAAATCACGCTGATTTTCTCACTTGCCGTGTTTTGCTACCTTCGATGTGTATCACGCTGTCGACGGTTGTCTGCGAGAAGTTTTTCCATCAGTCCTTTAGCAAACCTTCATACAGGGCTAGGGCCAGCCAAGTATAATTTTGGACTAGCCTAGTCCAGCTTTTTGGTCATCCTTCCTTGCAACTCAGGATTTATCTTAAAAGACGGCTCTTACTAGAGATACCTTTTCCACGATAATTGGTCCAGAAGTAGTGTTTTTCAAAAATAACCAAACTTGCCTTGTCAAATTAGGGTTAGGGTCTTGTTAGTGCTTGTCGAATCTTGCCGGGCTTACCGCCAAAATACTTGGTTTTCTCGCCAAAAATTTAAAACAGATGCGAGCCGTGGTTAAATGCTGAGAAGTCCGCAATAACGGAATCGGATGACACCTGTCTGAATCCCAAAACAAAGTTATTGTTTGGCAATTCAGGAAAAATCTTAGCTATCGGTTAGAAGCGAAAACTTCAAACATGCTTATTCACAGGGATTTTATTAAGAGGGATATTTCAGAGATCAGTATACCGTATAATAATAATAATTTAGTTTTAACCCACAAATCGTACAAGCCGAAACAAAAGAAAATAGGAAATCATTACTAGGGAAAACAAAACACATATAAAAAGATCTACTCAAGAGTGATACCCAGGGACCCATAATTTCCAGTAATGACTCGGCATTCAGGTGGCTTGTCATTTCCTATGCTTCTATGTTGCTATGTTGCCCGAATCTCACCTAGTTTCCAAAAATTCCGCTTGGGTCGAAGCGGCGTTCTTGCTCAGATGGACAACATTTGTTGGCACAAGTCAAGACTATTCAGCATGCCACCAGGTACCTAAGCTAGAACAAAAGATCCAGGATACAATTCTATTAGAGAGAAATATTCCTAGTTCAGCACAACAGCTGCGAAATTTTTTGTCTCCGTTTTATTTTATCCCCGTGGGTATTTCTCGAACTACCTGACGCTCGGTCAAGAGCGCATCTGAAATCTCTTATTGACAAGCCCCCTGAATGGTGAGTCATTACAGGAAATTTATGGGTCCCTGGTTATACAGACGAATAAGCCCATGAGAGGGCGACAGATACGACGTGCGTACGCCGTTTTGGACAGTTTTCTGCGGAGAACAGACGATTTCTCTGCAATGTCCGGTAGCGAGTATACTTATACTAATAATTTTAAGAATCTCTTTGCCAAGGAGGGAGAAAAAGAAGAAATTTACAAAAACGAAAGTAAGTGGATCGCATAGCTTTAATATCCCTTTTCTTTAAAACAGGATAAACCCAGATAGAAAAAGAATAGAATGGTCGCCATTGGGAGTGTGAAAAGAGTGAAAAAACAAGACCAGAGGTGTCGATGGCATCACATAATCACATAAGTGTTCAACATGTGTTCTTGCCCTAAATCGAACATCTAATCAACTTCAAATAAAACTTTTACTTTTAACACACTTTCCGGTTTTTGCCGGATTCCGGGCAAACTACTCGTCCGATGACAAAATAGTTTTCATCATCGTGCTCAGCATGTATTCTTACCCCATAATCGACTATGACATTAGCTGTTTCAAAATATTTTGTTTGCCCCTTAATTTGACCCCCCCCCCCCCTAAATGTAGGGCTACAAAGCCCGTCTACGAACTTGACTGGTCCGACAACCCAACGAATCCTCACACCAAGGTTCATCAATATATCTCGTTCCCCTTCGAGAGTTATCGTGGTTACAGACGGACGGACGGACAGACGGACAACTTTTGCGATGTCATAGGTATCCCTCCACTTACGTTTTGGGATCCCAAAAAGAGAGGTCCTTGAAATTAAATTGCACTTGTCAGTAAGGATGTGGTATCCCACTAATTAGTTTGCAGTCAATGACGGTGACTATCCGGGTTACAGCCGTATTGTCACAGATTTGTGTTTTGCTTCGGGATATAATGTAGATTGGGGAGATAAGCCTAAATAACTCTGATTACCATGCAGCCTATGATTATTCTTGGCTGCATGATAAATGCAGCCAACCTGTGTTGCCAGGGGGATATCCAGATTCAATCGACGTTGGTAGGCTATAGTAACTATTGGTATGATGTTGCAGTACACTCAAGTGTCAACAAATCCTGGCTTTCAACACCGCACATTTCGATATTGCGAGTGGTGCGATACTACACTATACTATGATACAAGACGAAACAAAACAAGACCTAAGATTTCGATGGGATCCCAAAAATCTAGTATTTGATCCAAACACTGGGTCTTGTCTTCGCCAAATCCAGTCTTCGCCAGATCAAGTATTCGCCAGGCTAACATCTGAGAAAACCAAGTTGATATACCTCTATCAGCCATTGATGATACTGACCGAAACCTTACACTTGACCCAAAGAATCTTCACACCAAGTTTCATCAAAATATCTCATTCCCTTCGAGAGTTATTGTGCTGACAGACGGACGGACGGACAGACGGACAACTTTTGCGATGTCATAGGTATCCCTCCACTTACGTTTTGGGATCCCAAAAATGGCATGCTCTGGTTCTGGCGAGCTTTCTACAGATCAAAAAAGGGGCAGCCAGGACGCAAAAGTTGAAATTGGACCCCAACTAACACACAGTTTGGATTTCTGTCCAAGCCATTTGCATGACATTCTGATGTGCTACACTTTACATGATCCAGCTCGAGCGTCGTTGATATTGCAGGTCACAACTGTCACAATGGGACAAATACTTTGGAGTCTGGCATCAGAAATGGCAGTTCAGGCTCCTCTGTTCTGTCCTTCATAATGCATGACTTAATTTAAGAGATTTAATTTGAAAAAATAAGATTAAAAAAAATAATAATGCATAAAACAACTTTTCTGATTTTCGGCGGGCGGGGGGGGGGGGGCACAGCTAGACGAAGATTTCCAAAGTAGACCTTACCCTGACCTTAGACCCACCCTCCTTAGCCATCAGCGGCGTATAGGGCCTCTCTGTTAATCACGAAGCTGTGTGGTTGAAGTGATGTCTTCTCATTGCGATACGTTGTTAGGTACTGGAAACTGGAAGGGATTTCCCTGTCGGATCTTTAGTACCTGTATGTGCTTGTGCCTGTGTTGTATGCTCGATGAAAACGGTTTATAAAAGAATAAGTGTTCACCCAGTGAGCTCACACAAAGCCGAGCTTTGGCCACTGGAAAACCACGTTTGTTTTGAGATTCAAATTTTCCGCGTCATAGTATAACTTTTCGTTGTGAGGACGGCCGTAGATAATAGCTGTGTCATCACCCCCACCTTTTTCAGATTCGGTAAAATTTTGGGCCTTAAAATTTTACTAAAATTGTTCGGTATTTTCTCGATAGCACAACTGTTACGGGGATTCGGTAGCTATACAGAATCCTAAATATGCTATATGTACAAATCACTTAGGTATAGTGACAGGGATTCGGTATAATTGCCAGTATTCGGTAGTTATCACGAATTTAGTGAGAGAATTTACTGAAATCATTTGGTAATTTTTCAATGCCGGAACTGTTCGGTATGTTTATGAAGATTCCGTAGTTACACAAAATCCCGAATAAGCTGTTGGTTCAAATTATTCGGTATCATGATCAGGATTCGGTAATTTGTTCAGTATAATTTCAAGAATTAGGAGTTAACCACGAATCCTCACTTCGTTCCAGTTCCGACGAATGTTTACCGAATAAGAATATTGTTCGGTAGTCTTTCGATACCAAAACAATTCGGTATAATAACCGGGATACGGTAGTTATATAGAATCCCGAGCATGCTACCGGTCTAAACTTAATCGGTATAATAACTGGGATTCGGCAATTTATTCGTTATAATTGCCAGGATTCGGAAGTTACCACGAATCTCGAAACTCAGAAGAGGTCGAGTGAAGCACTGGCAGACAAAAGGGATGATCTATAATACCATTGATAGTCCTTACTTTTATTTTGGATCTAATCCTAAATATTTCGAAAATTCCGCCTGCAGCACTTTTCGTAATATTCTCTATTTTGTGGAAGGGCGCGTCATTTGAGCCTATTTTATACCTATTTTAGGATTGAGATTTTCAAACATTAAAAGCTAGAATTTGGATGGAAATTAAATTTGGCAGGAAAAAGCAAACAAAATTTAGCCTGCGGCGTTCACTTTATGTGATTATGGGTAGTATATTAACTAGACTACAGTTGCTACTGCTGCCGGAACGTCGTTCCATCCGGTTTCCGGAACTTCTTAGAGTCTCGGCATTTGATCAACGGTAAATGATAGAATTTGTAAGAGAAGCAGACAAATTTTAGCCTACAGAAAAAAAAGGGATTTCACAAATTTTCGCCTGCGCAGCTCGGTTTAGTTTTATATTGGTTATAAGAAATGGAAGGTGTTACTGCAATCATGCCCGACGACATATTCTACATTTGGGCTTCGCCGAAACGCCGCCTAATAGTTGGCTTATCGTCTTTCATGCTGCCCTTTATTGTTACTCTTCCTACGTAATCGTTTCTGTTCCATAATTTAAAGCTCGAATTCTTAGTTCTAGGATTCGGTAAATTTTTTGAAAGATTCGGTAAAATGTTGGCTCTGCCCCCCCCCCCCCCTCCCCCACCGAAAATGCACTTGCGACGCTCCTGGTGGTACCTCTATGCGCCTGTACCTGTACCTGAAAATTTGAAAACGATTTACGAAAAATGAGTGTTCACGCATTGAGCTCACCTACACCAAGCCGACTTTCGGCCACTGAACACCCATGTTTGTGTGCGATTCAAATATTCCAAATGATAGTAGAACTTTGCGTTGTGAGGACGCACGTAGAAATTTTGAACTTTGTAGTAAACTAAAAAGTGAAAAATAAAAAATAAATCCCTAACAGAATCCAAATAATTCAGTGAATTCGTTTTATGACAAAAATATAAGTTCACTTTCAGTTAAACTTTAAATGAGCCGTCTTAAAGCCAGGCTTCACCTTCCAGGTTCTCAGACGTCCGGGGCTTCCGCATAGTCAAGCCAACCCTTCCAGATTTTCATGATAATGATGACAGCTAAATTTGCTATTCTTCAACATTTCCTAGATGTCTCCTTCGTATTTCAAATATCTGTTTCATCTCAGTCATAACTGTCAATCACTTTCCCTTTCCTTCCTACATTTGCATATTTGTTTCTGTCTCTCGAATGGATTGCCTCTACGGTACCTTCCAGACATCCGGAATCTGGGGTATCCAACACCCGGACTTCCAGACGTTTTTGGCCTGGCTTCACCTTCCAGATCGGTCTCGACGAAAACGGCTGTCTGGAATCCGGAAGAAATCTGGAAGGTGAAGCCTCGCTTTTACCTATACTACTGATTAACCCCTACGTCCGTTATCGTTTCCGTCCATCCCCGAGATTCCAAACTTCCTGCGTGTTTTCATCCACCATAACTTCGCCAGAAGAAATGTTTGTCCACCTTAACTGCGTGAGGTCGAGTCTTCCATTCTATTTGCTCGGCGCTTTTCCGCGCGGATTAGAGCGGTAACTTATCGCTTCTGATGAGCTCATTGGTTAGAAATACTGCTAATTCAAGTTTTTCCGTTTTTTTTTGTGTTTTTTTTTAGGAAAACTAAGGGGCTGCACAAAGCTGAAAATACCCGAGCTGGATCTGTAATCTCTGAGAAACCCCTGTTGAGTTTCAAAAGAGTCACGTCTGTTCGAATTTCCGAAAAAAAGCTCTATCGCCTGCGACTTTTCCTTTAAACTGACATAGTTTTCCGTCGTCTTAAATTAAAGGCATACAAAATACAGTACATTACTTTCACTCAAGTGTGTTTTCTCGTGCGAAAAAGCAACTGTACTGGAAGTGAAAAAGCTGGCTATTTCTTGGATAAAATAGACACTATTTCTCTCGGAAGAGCGCCCCAGGAGGGAGCAAATCCCGGTGTAACTGTCCGTTAACAAAAAGTATTTTAGGTGGCGCTCAGGTGCAAACGGTAAAGAAAATGAATGTTTACTTGAAACTCCGTTATTTCTTGTTTGAGTTGGATCGCAGCGTAGGAAGACATAATTTTTCGTTTTTTGGAGAAGGAGGAGAAGAAGAAGCCCCCCCCCTCCCTGCGCCTAGAAAGCAAGATGTAGGCGAGGCCAATGAAACTTTGTGATCAAAATGCAAAAGACCAATCAGACAATCGACCTGAAAAGTTGCTTCGTCGTCACATGAAGAAAATCCGTTCCGCGACGTGAAAAGTTCGAATTTATCATAGAATGTGGGGGGGGGGGGGGGTCCGAATACTCAGAACGGATTGTTCCTGTGAGAATTCACTTCGGGTTTTAGCTCGAAGCCCACCTTTAAAACTGGATCTGACAGCAAGATTAAGACTAAGGCCATCTTCGAATGAGGACTTCGGAGGGATAACATTGAATTTTAATTGCACTTGCAGCAAATAGGATGCAGTGTCCCGATAAATAGGTTGCAGTTGATGATGGTGATTGTTTTCGGATTACAGACGCTTTTTGAACCCCTCTGGTTTCTCACTTATGATAGTTTTTTTTTTTCACATGTTCTTCTTCCCGCGACTGCCGGGTCCATGTTGGCCTAGTCCTTTACTTCTCCATTGGGTGGAGCATTTTTCCTTTTTCTATATTTCATCATCCAATTCGGCTGTTCTAACTAGGTTAAACATGGTTTAAATGTTTCCACCTCGACCCGGTGGGTAATGTTTTGTTTTGAGGGTGATGTTGTAACAATATGATATAATTATGTTATTATAATTATATTATTGCTAGAGGCGAAAGTCTTTTTGGTGCAGTTATTATTCATATTCTTATTATGTGGTGGTCAAAGAGATTATGTTGAGTCTGACTAGTATAGGTGTTGGAACTGAGATTGGATTCTGGATGTATAAAGAAGGGGAACGTAGTCAAGTGCCTCACCGATCATCTTCGAAGTACACTGAAGCTGATTAACTTAGGGGCAGTGTACTATTGAAGCTAGTTGTACTGAAGCTGTTTCGCTTATACATATAGTTGTATATTTATTTTTGACCTCTTACAAAAGGGGAAAAGCGTACATAAAGAACAAGACCAAAGGTTTCGATGGGATCCCAAAAATTCAATATCCGATCCAGACAACTGGGTCTTGTCTTAGCCAGATCCAGTCTTCGCCAGACTCCTTGAACATTTTTACAATCAAAATTCAGAAACAGATTAAGGCCAAATAGCTAATCACCTGAGAAAACCAAGTTCAGATTTGGATTCAGCATGTGTGTTTACCCCTATAAGTCATATCTGTTTTGACGAAAACTTCCTGCCACTTCTGCCAATTTCACGGTTCCGGCCGAACTCCAGAACTAGTTGTCCGGCGAAAAAAGAAAGCTCAAAGACGAAATCAGGGTATCTTCTTTCCCCAGTAATGAACATCTAATCAACTTCAAATAGAAATTTAGCTTATAACAAATTTTTCGATTCCAGCCGGATTCCGGTCGAACTTTATGTCCGGGTAAAATACGATTGTCACACAGGGACTCAGCATCTCTTCTTACCCCTAAATCGCTTATCTAATCAACTAGAAATAAAACTTTGACTTCCAACAGTTTTCCGGTTTTGGCCGGATTCCGGACGAACTACATGTCCGGGTAGAAACTTGTTTTCACATAAGTGTTCAGCATGTCTTCTTGCCCTAAATCGAACATCTAATCAACTCCAAATAAAACTTTTAATTTTGAAAAAACTTTCCGGTTTGGGCCGGATTCCGGTCGAAATACTTGTCCGAAAATAGTTTTCACCGTCGTCTTCAGCATGTCTCCCTACCTCTAAATCGAACATTTAATCAACTTCAAATAAAACTTTTACTTTCAACAAACTTTCCGGTTTGGGCTGGATTCCGGGCGAAATACTTGTCCATCGAGATAATAGTTTTCACCATCGTCTTCAGCATGTCTTCCTACCCCTAAATCGAACATCTAATCAATTTCAAATAAAACTTTTACTTTCAACAAACTTTCCGGTTTGGGCCGGATTCCGGGCGAAATACTTGTCCGTCGAGAAATAATTTTCACCATCGTCTTCAGCATGTCTTCCTACCCCTAAATCGAACATCTAATCAACTTCAAATAAAACTTTTACTTTCAACAAACTTTCCGGTTTTGGCCGGATTCCGGGCGAACTACTTGTCCGATGACAAAATGGTTTTCACCATCGTGTTCAGCATGTCTTCTTACCCCATAATCGACTATCACATTAGCTGTTTCAAAATATTTTGTTTGTCCCTTAATTTGAATCCCCTCCCTCACCCCTAAATGTAGAGCTACAAAGCCCATCTACGAACTTGACTGGTCCGACGACCCAACGAACCTTCTCACCAAGTTTCATCAAAATATCTCATTCCCTTCGAGAGTTATCGTGCTTACAGACGGACGGACAGACGGTCGGACGGACAGACGGACAACTTTTGCGATGTCATAGGTATCCCTCCACTTACGTTTTGGGATCCCAAAAAGAAACTGAAAAGAAATTAAAGAAAATATATACAAGAACTAAACATAATTCTAAAATCTATACCACGAATCGAGTTAGAATATGGTTTGCGCAAGCACTTAAAGGACCACTCTTGCTTATTCTGCCTTTTATAATATACCTAGCTCCCTTGTGGAAGTATAAGCTTCTAAAAATCTCACCTTTCTCCATTGTTTCGTTTTGTGTCTACGAATTTTTATCGCTTTTTTGGCTGTGCCGGGTTTGCCCGTCAGACAACAAAGTTTGCCGGAATATTAAATTTCACGCTAACAACTCTTTCGCATATAAGGATATGGTAATCTTCTCTTCTTGACTTCTTTTATTTGCTTACTTTTACAACTTTTTAACCACGGCGCGTTCAGTTTTCAAACGTTTTGCGCTCAGCCGCCGCATCGGAGAGCAGGAAGGCTGGATAGTGTCGACAGGCTCTAACAAGAAAATCGCTAATTTCAGGTGGAAAGTAATGGTGTTGTCGAAAATCGTTTTTTGTGGTCTGTTTCGTAGGGAAAAGATCATTTCTAGTAAGAGTTGTGCTTTAAGCTCTTGCTCGTGCACTTGTTTCAAATTTTATGTATTTTGGAAAGTTACATGACTAGCGTGACTCATACCGAGACTGACCCGGTAAAGTGGTCTGGCTTATGTAGCGTTTACACGGACAAGAAATCCCGTCGAGTAGAAAGGAATTCCGGTCGACTCGAAAGGATTCCGTTCGTAAAGACGAGTAGAAAAAAAAGTCTACCGGAACGGGAATCTTTTCATGATGAAAGGAATTCCGGACTACTTGAAAGGAATCTTGTCGGCGGCACTGGTAAAAAGTACTAAAAAAAAAGTCTAGCTAGCTTTTGAGAGCAGCAATCATTAGTACTGATGTCATAAATGCTCTCAAAACGTTTTTTTATTGGCTAGTGAATTTATTTATGTCAGATTTTCTGGTTGAAGAATTTATTTTTTTTTCCTCTACGTGTAAACATAATCTTGTCACCACGATCGGGTTCTGTTCAAGTTGTCCTGTACTTGTAAACGCTGCATTAGTCTCAAAGGGGCGCGGTATGTTCGATTATTCGGATGCATCACTACAGAAGCACTGAGTAACACTCTTTCTTCTAGTTTTCGATCAACGGCGATGAGATTCCTATGGTTGCAGCTGCCTTGTCTGGCGTGAATGTTGAGAACTGCAACCACCCATGTGCGTCAGGTCCTTGTGGAGATAGGGGGCAATGCCGGCCAGACGAAGATGAGTTTTTGTGCGACTGCAAGTTCGGTTGGGGCGGGTCTCAGTGTCAGTATAAACTTGATGAGAGCGGGCTCGAGGTTCCTATGTTTGTTGGGAGAAGCTATCTCCACTACACATCGAAGGACATTGCTGAAAGGTATAATTAATTCATTAATTTTATTTTTCACTCGTCAAAAAGCACATGGCATAGACGGAGCAGGGGCGTCACGACTGGGGGGGGGGGGGGGGGCAGGAGGGGTAATTTTAAAATTTTAGTCAAAATAGTTTATTTTTTCTTCAAAACAGTCGATTTTTCTGCAAAAAGAGTCGGTAAAATCACCAGCTAGTCGGTAAATGCCTTGCTCCCTCCTCTCCCAACATTTTGGCTAGTAACGCCTCTGAGACGGAATAGGAATGAAGAAAGAAAAGAAGAAGGAAACACTAGAACAAGAGGAGACCAGACAAACATAGAGTCTATACGACAACATTATTGTATCTACAACACTATCCTATTGTAGGAGAATGCTCTCCCATTGATTCTTAATGTTATTGTTGTACAGTAGAGGTATGCTACACTATTTTAACTGTTCCACTACCTTGGCTTTCTTACTTGCATATAAAAAGTAAAATGGAAAGGAAAAATAACAAACTTGATATCAGCTAACAGCCAACTATTTCAGGGTTATCCTGGCACAAACTTGAAGCTGAAATTCAATTAAATTTCTTTGATTTTGAATTTATTAAAAAGGTCCGTCCTTTTTTGAAGGCATCTGACGGTTCGGACCGCCATCTTCTCCATTGAAGGTGCGTTCCTCCCGGCAAACTTTTCAAATTATAAAAAACAAGACAGAGGTGTCAGCTGAATCACTTTCATAGGTGAATTAGCAAAATATTCAAAAAGGGACCAAAGCGTGAGTGATTATTACTAGTATTTATAGGAAAAAATGCCTGGTTTGGGTTTTAGTTTTGTCTTCGGTGATCGTTCACTGTTAGCAAACGTTCACATAAGCATGCCTCTACTGTACTTACTGTGTAAGTTGTCCAACTGCTGTAAGTGGGTCAGTGATGTTGTAAGTAGTGACGATTTTACTATTTCGGGTCAGAGACTGTTTTGAAGAAAAAATCAACTATTTTGACGAAATTTTTGACTCCGTTATTTTTTACCGACTGGCCGTCAACATCTGCGGAGGCTTACCCCTCCTGCTCCCCCCCCCCCCCCCCAGTCGTGACGCCCCTGCTCCGTCTATGCCATGTGCTTTTTGCAGGAATTAATAAAAACGGAAATAAATAGAGCGAATTTGTTTTTTAGCTTTTGTATGTGATTTCATTTTCTGCTTTACTCAGAGACGATTTTTGTCGTTTTAAAAACTCGACATTTCAACGCAAAAACACGTTCTGTTCAGGCAAGGAGCCATGGATCCAAAAAGCCTAATGTCTGCTCGCTAGCACTTCACGTAAACTGTACTTCCATAATTAAAACGCGCGTCCGTGACGTCATTTTAATAATAATTTAATAATAATTTTATTTAAACCCTCCATACAAATACAATGTAAATGGTCGGAGGAGTTGGTAGAGAAACAAAATAAAAAGAAAAAGAAAAGAGAATTACACAACAATACGATACAAAATTAAGCTGCGATAACTAAAAATAAGCAAAACAAGAACAAACTTGATTCACATGACTAAACCAGACTAGCCAGTGGAAAATCGTGCAGTTTTCTACTACGATTAATAAAACGACTGGTTAACTCATTCATTTTTTCAGTTATTTCAAAAATATGGTACCTTTGTGATACGTAGAGAGTTTCGGAACCATATGGGAATTCCCAGTAGATAGTCAGCGTCTGGTTTCCGCACAGTAAACTTGAATGTCAGTGTAAGACCTAACTTATCAGCAGAGCCAAATAGCAGGAAGCGATATTCGGATACTGGATTTACAAAGCCATATCCCAGGCCAAAGTGGGATAACACGAAAGAACTCTGCTCCCGGAGCGTATTATTGCTGGGGAGAAAATCAGGTAAAAGATTCGATTTAATTTTACGGAAGGAGTTTCAACCGGTCAAGAACAGTTTCGGAGGCAATATGACGGAAGCCAAATGCCTACAGGAAATTAACTCCAAGCTAGCCCTTATTCCGAAAGTTTCAGAGGATGTATCAAACATCCAGAGCAAAATCTCGGAAATGTCTGTCCAAATTGCCCGGAGTGCTGAAGCAGGGGAGGCAGCAAAGGCTGAAATCGCAAGTCTACGTAGGGCCCTGGTAACAGCCGAGGCTAAAATCAACCAATTGGAAGTTGAAGGATAAGCGATTTAACCTGGTCTTGCACGATTTTAGACCAAACAGGCCAGGCTCATCAGTGGCAGCAGATGTTACTTCCCTGCTGGATTATTGCTTCCCGTCTCGTAACATTTCCCGTCACGATGTGGTCGAAGCGTATAGATTAAGAGCAGGCCCAGTTGTAGTTAAATTCGCGACGATGGATCTTCGTAATCATGTCTTACGGAATGCGAAAATAATTCGAAGAGAAAATGTCGGAGTTAGCCCTGATTACTCATTCATTCAACGTGAAGCGCGCAGGAGCCCTTAAGCCATTTCTTGAAAAAGCATTGGACGAGAATCGACGGGCGTATCTGAGGGGTGACAAAACTGTTTGTAGACGGTGAACTTTTCGTATATGAGGGGAGCGACAAAAAAACTTAAAAAAGTAGCATCTCCAGAGGCTGGTGTTGAAGGGTTTTGTAGCGGGTAGAGACCGTCAAAGTGAAGCCCAAGGTAGTGTAATGGAAACTGAGCAATCACCTCAGGTGAAGGAAATTACTGAGCATTCGGAACGGTCCAGTGGTAAGCCAGGGACTAGTTCAGCGGTGGAATCAGAAATTGTAAGTCGCGAGAGTGTCGATGCGTTAAGCTCAGATGGTAATGACAGTGATGCGAATACGGTGGTAGAGATCCCTACTAGGAGTTATAAACAAGCAGTGTCAGGAGGTCGTGCCAGAAAGAGTAGCGAAATCAGCCCTGTAGAACATGAAAGGCACGCCCCCAAAAATCCTCGTGTGGGGAAACAGAAACTTTGCGCGTCCAGGGTACCGTTCTTTCAGGGAACGAAGTGACAGGTATACTGGCGATTACTACCGGTTTAACTTCGGTCCACAAGAGATAGAAGATTACTAGGGTAAAGAGGGCCATGAGCTGAGTCTAAAAGTTGTGGAATGGAACATTCAGGGATATAGTGATGTTAAGTTTGATAGTTTATTTATAGCAGGAAGTTGGGATATTGTTTGTATTGTGGAAAGCTGGAAACCTGATCCGATTGTACGAGTTGATTATGATTCTTTTGGAGTATCGCGGAGGAGAAGTAAAAATAATAGAGTGTACGGGGGTGTTTCTATGTTAGTTAAGAGTGGTATATTTAGTAAGTGCGTTTCAGTTAAAATCGTCATCTGAAAAACATTGTATGGATGAAGTTGACATTAGGAAATGTTTCCCTGATGGTTTGTGGTGTATATATTCCGCCGGAGACTAGCAGTTATAGTGAAAAGGAAGATACGTGGGGTATTTTGTTTAATGAAACTTATCAGTATAAGCGAATTCATAAAAGTTATCAGTTTGTATTTTTAGGCGACTTCAATGGGTATACGAGTAGTAAAATGGAAAGGACTTTTGTACCGTCGCTTCCGCATGAGGACCCCGACCCTGGATTTGTTGGTATGAATGGAGTTTGTGTGGATGCTCAACTGGAACGACCGGTAGAGAGGACAAGTAAGGACCGAATTCGGAAGGTTAATAAATGGGGTGGAAAAATACTGGATTTTTGCGGGATTGAAAATTTGGTAATTTTAAATGGTAGATTGGGGGAAAGATAAAAATGTCGGTGATTTTACTTGTTTTGCGGGGAGGATGCCTAGTATAGTTGATTATATTTTAGTGGATATGTCTCTCTGGCCGTGGTGTACAGACTTCAGGGTGCTCTCGGTGGTTGGTTCGGACCACGTGCCAATAGAAGCAACAATAGGTATCCGAATGTCTGTTCAGGGAGTTAGGAATTCAAATATTGGATTAGATCTGGATTTAAATGATAGGATGTTGGTATTCCCAAAAATTAGGTCAGAAAATGTAAGTGATAAAACTTTGAGTAGTAGGTTAGGAAAGGATCTAACAGAAGAGCGGATAGAGAAATGTAGATCTATTATTGCGTCGGGTAGAATGGAAGATGGAATTGAAGCAATTTGTAAGATTGTTAGGGAGGTAAGCAGAGGGGATGAAGATAATGATAAACTAAAGTATAGAAGACAAGGTAAGGACTTTTTTGATAAGGAATGTGAAGCGAAGAGAAGTAAGGTTAGTGTCGCCCTTCTAAGAATTAAGGATAGTATTTATGTTGATAAAGTATTTTTAGATGAGTATAGGGAGCAACGACGGGAGTATAAGCAGTTAATAAAGAAGAAAAAAAGTGAATTAGAGGAAAAACGAATAAAAATGATGGAGGAGGATTATGTTAAGAAAAATAAGAAAGAGTTTTGGAATGGAATTAAGGGGTCACTTCGACAAGAGGAGCTGGGGATTGGCCCTTCAACAAAGGTGTGGACGGATTACCTGGAAAAGAAGCATTCAAGTGATGATAATTTAAAACGAACAGCGCAGCGACTGAAGGAACAAGTAGAATTTCCTTTGAGAGAAGAGGATTACGCCCTGACGGATCCTGTTAGCCAAGACGAAGTGTGGGAGTCCATGAAGAAGATGAGAGGAGGGTCATCACCGGGACCTGACGGGATCCCCACAATTATTTGGAAACGGGTTAGAACATATCTATTACAGACCCTGGCATTACTATTTTCAGGTATATTAAGTAAGGGTGTGTGGCCGAAACAATGGAGTTTATCAATAATGACACCCCTGTTTAAGAAAGGTAATAGGCAGGAGGTTGGGAATTATAGGGGGATACACCTGGGGAATAGCATATCAAAGGTTTTTTGTAAGATTTTAGATAATAGGTTAAAGAAATGGTTAGATTGTAGGGAGGTTTTAAATCATGTACAGGCAGGGTTTAGACAAGGTTACGGACCGATGGATAATATTTTCGCATTAGAAGTGGTGATTGATAAGTATACTAGCTAGAAATGGAAGACTGTATGCGGCATTCGTAGACCTGAAAGGGGCGTTTGACAATGTAGAGAGAGTTTTATTGATAGATAGTCTGTTAAGTATAGGACTACCAGTAACATTTGTGTTAATGTTAGCAGAAATATACAGATTTACACGGTTGATAGTAAGGGTAGGGAAACAATTATCTAAAGTAATAAGTTATAATATGGGTGTAAAACAAGGCTGTACTCTTTCGCCAAAACTGTTTGGAATATTTATTAATGATGTTGTGGAGTTTATGTTAAAAAAAGGAGCGCCCACGGTTTCTTTAGATATATCTTTGTTGTGTATGCTCCTGTTCGCTGACGACATAGTTTTGTTAAGTGATAGTAGGAATAATCTGCAGATTTTACTTGATTTGTTGAGAGAGTACTTAGAAGGTAAAAAACTGGAGCTAAACACAGGTAAGACGGTAGTATTAGTATTCAGAAAAAGAGGAAATTTGAGGACGGAAGATAAGTTTAATTATGGAGGTAAAGAAATAGAAGTTGAGGAAGAGTGGACATACCTGGGAGTAATATTTAGAGCTAAAGGTAAGACGTTTAGTAAACATATTGAAAAGAGTGTAGAGAAGGGTAGATTATGTTCGAATTCGATACTTAGGAGTGAACTAAAGGATGTTAGAAATCTTAGGGCCCACAAAGAAATATTTAGGTCTAAGGTGGTGGGGGTAATGCATTATGGGTCTGAAGTTTGGGGGTATGAGAAGATAGATAAGATAGAAGTAGCGCAGTTAGGTTATTTTAAGAGGTGGCTAGGAGTAAGTAAATCGACAAATAGTGTAGTTGTTAGGGGCGAGTTAGGGTTAACTTCCCTAAGAAATGTAAGACTAGTGAATATGGTTAGGTTTTGGGAAAGGATTGTTAGGATGCCACGTGTTAGATTATTAAAATCTGCATATTTAGAAGCGTTGAAAGAAGAATCGCCTACTTCATGGCCGTATCAAGTAAAAAAGATACTGGATGATTGCGGAGTTGGAGAATTATGGAATGATGGATTAGGAAAGGAGGAAGGAGTGACTAAGGTTGTGAAAGAAATACTTAAGAGCCAGGAAGTACAGGTTTGGCATGCCCAGAAGGACCAGTCGGAATCTTTGGGGTTTTATGCTGCGGTAAGAGAGACATGGGGTGAGAATATAATGTTTAAAGCGGGTCTTAGACGGGATGAGTTAAAAATAATTATTGAATTGTTGGCAGATTGTCTGCCAATTGGGGGTAGAAGACGTTATATTGATCAGTGTAAGCAGAAGTTCGGTCCTTACTTTTGTCCGATGTGTGGGTGCGTGGATGAGAGTGTGATTCACATGCTTTGCGACTGTATGGAGCTGAGTGAATGGAGAAAAGAAGAGTATGGTGTGCGTGTATTTGACGAAGAGTGGGTAAAACGAATTTTTAAGGATGAGTGTTTTGCTGGTATAAAGAAAATGGGGCGATTTTTGAGGCTAGCGATGGAACACAGAAGTAGGTTTTTGGAATAAGTAAAACAAATTAAAAGGAAAAGAGTGTTATTATATATTAGTGTTTTTTGTTGTTGTTTTTTTGTATGACAAATTTTTGCCATGGCCCTCGGGCTGCTTATAGCAATAAACTATCTATCTATCTATCTATTTGCAGTACCGGAAAAAATTAGAACGGACTTGTTTACGCTCAGTTTTATTCAAGGAATTCCACAGAGGGGTTAAAAAGAAGACATGGGGCGCGAACATGGCGTTGCATAGACGGCCAAGCGTAACTTTAAAAGTTATAAAAGTTATAATTCTGTAGTGCGTCATCTGTGTCTGCAAAAAAAATCAAGACAATAGTTGCGTTTAAGCAGATACCATGGTCTGCAGTCGACCTCGCAGTCAACTTTTGACCACGGTCAAAAGTCATTTTTGCAGTTGTCCTGGGATCTGTCCAGTCATCGTGGTATCTGATATTCGGATACCACGGTCCGACCGTGGTATCTGAGAAAGTGATCTCACTTTTCCCATCACCAGCAATAGAGCCTAGGATTCTGTCAAATCACTAGGAAAGAAGTTTGGCACTTAGTGGTGTGACTGGATATCAGTTTTTTCCTTTGGGGTGACTTCGAAAAGTGCAATTTCGGCGGCTTTTTTTAGATACCAAGGTAACTGAAAAAAAGACTAATTGCAATCCAGCTACCGTGGTAACCATGGTATCTGCAAACACGCAACTAATGGTGTTAAGCTGCGGATAAGCAAAGCAAAGGTTGCTCTGTAGCAAAGACATAGAGTTTATTGTATTCCTTTCATCTGAAGGATCCCGCTGCGGTGAGTCGGTTTCTTGGCGGGTTTTTTTCACAAATCTAGCCCCGCAGACGCGAAGACGTAGGAGAAAATGCGGATCAGACATACTCTGCACGTATCCTTGGAGATACCAGGATTTTTATAAACGGAAGACAAAAGTGCTCCTGAGCCGAAGTTTGAACCCATGACCTTCGGCTTGGACCCAGCCGAAGGTCATGGGTTCGAATCCCAGCTGACGAGAGCACTTTGTCTGTCAGCTGACTACTCACAAATGTCCCCAATCAAATTAAACCTTCGGTTTTATTTGGCTTTCACCATCAGGCCCCACCATGTGGTCCTGGTTTGTCAAAGAGGCTCCGATCCTAGTCCTCCTGTCCTAGACATCTAAATTCAGTTCGATAATTTACTTCTGATTTATTTGTCACAGTTCAAGCTCCTCATCCCATCTACGATATAGATACCGAGATTTTACGGAATTCTTTTCATTATGGCATTATTGTCGTATGTTATATGGAGCGTTTTCCACTCTTCTAACAATAGTAACCACTAGTTGCTATTTTCGTTCCAACCTCGTCAAAAGTTACTAAGCTGACCGTTCTAACCTTCTCGAAATAGTAGCTAATAGTAACTATTTACTAACTATGCTCGGGAGAGTAGTCAGAGGCGTTTAGCCAAAATGTTTGGGGGGGGGGGCAAGGTATTTACCGACTGGCTGGTCATTTTTACCTACTGCTTTTGCTGATAAAAACCACTATTATTGAAAAAAATGATTGTTGAGGAAAAATCGGCTGATTTTAAGAAAAGCTACTAGTTTTACGAGAAACCGACTGTTTCAAAAGAAAAATCGATATTTCCAAGAAAAAAATCGACTGTTTTACAAAAAACCTAGTCGTGACGCCCCTGTGACGAGGCAACTACGAATCTCTGTAATGTGATTTGTCCGATTAGTCCGTGGCATGAAATTTGACCGAAAAAAGGAAAATACGTTCCAGCCTCGACGCCAAGAAGCCAAAGAATCACGTCATGTGTAGTAACCAGGGTAAGTAGGGTGGAATACGCTCATGATTTTTCCACTCAACCACCTTCAGATGGCATTATTCTGCTAAAGCCAGGCTGACTTCATTTTGCCAATGGGCTCTTGTAGGAGGTTTTTTTTTTTTGTTTTTTTTTTAATCCCACCTCCACTCCTCTCAGTGACGCAACTTTCTTTATCATCACAACTCAAATTTCTTATCTCTATACGTCACCTACACTTTACTCTTACACTAAATTCTAATTATAATTTATTTCCTACTTTAATAATTATCATTCTTTTAATTTTATTGGAGCAGTTAAAACAATTACACTCAAAATAGCCGTATCCTACAATAAAAACTATAACATTCTATAACAAGAGTTTGGAGGTTTTCGTAGTAGGCTACGTGTAACGTCCAGGCTAGTAACTGCTTGACTTGAAATTTTTATTCGAGTCCGTTGATTCTCGTAGGTTGAAACTGTGCATGGCTTCTGGTTTAGAAAATGCTTGAGCACCGTATCCATAAGTATATTCTTCCGCCATCATTCGATACTCGCGAACGACCTGCAAGAGCGGCCTCAGTGGTGATCCCAAAACTCCAACACGTAAAATGTGACCACGTACGGTATGAAAAAGACGTTTGTACCGTCTTTCGTTAAATTTTGAATCTTGTTTAGTGTGTACTTTTAAATTTGACGTTGACATATTTATACTGACATATTAATATATGAATGTTTACATTCATATGACATTTGACGGTGCAAAACGTATAAGTCAGCTACATTTTATTAGAGCTATATTTCGGCCCTTCTAGGCAATGGTCCTCTTCAGGCTCAAGCTGGAAAATGAACTTGGCTTGAGCCTGGAGAGGACCCTTGCCCGAGAAGGGCCGAAGTGTAGCGCTAATTAAATGTAGCTGACTTTTCCGTTTTGCACCGTCAAATATGATTCGCAGTCAGCTTGGGCTGAAGGAATATCTGTATATATGACGATTTCGACAAATTTGGATTTCACCATGATAGTTCGAAAAGAAGAAAAGCGATATCTGTCTATCTGTCTATCTTTTCCTAGTGTGTCGTTAAAGCCCGTATATAAACTTGGAATTTTAATCGTAATCCAGTGCTCAGTTTTGCTTCACACGAATCCACCATCTACTAAGCTGTGACCAGTCGTCAAGGCTGGATAAGACTTCAGGTATCCAACATTTTTGTCCTACATGGCAATGAATTTCAACCAAGAAAGAAATACAAATATTACAAGACATTGAAATATTTTCGAAGGAGTTCCTCTTTACAAGTTGACATTTAGCATTCACGGATACGGCATTGCTAATTAATTACTCATCAGAGATTCATTAAGTTAATGAAGGAATTTAGAAATTGGGGCATTGCAGAATCGGGGTAAAGGAGTGACAGGTGATAAGCAAAAGGATAAGAAACCCTACCATTAACAACCTAAAAAAAAACTGTATCTATGTGCAATTTTTTGATCGTTTTAGCCAGGCCCGTATCCAGAAATTTATTGGGGGGGGGGGGGGGGGTTGCCTGCATGTCGGAAAAAAAAGTCGTAGGTCAGAAGGAAAAGCCTATAAAAATGATTTTTTTTTTTTTTTTTTTTTTTTTCCCTGGATACGGCCCTGGTTATAGCTTATCCATTGTGATGTACTCGTAGGCAGCTCGACATTTCTTAGGCCTAAGTGAATGGATTAAACAGAAATACTTCTCTTTAGGTCGTCAAACTAAGGCCACCACATAACACTTCGATGAACACTATTTACACAAATCAGAAAATTTTGTTTTTTTAATTATTGTAAAACTATTAGACAAACACTGCCTGTGCGAAGTTTATTCCTCGGCAGTGCATGCTAATATCTGACAATAGGCTACAAAATACTTGACCTTAAAATAAAGGGCACATTTGGGTATGTGCGTAGTTTTAGCCCGTCTTTAGTGTAAACATTTTCTTCCAGGATACGGGGTACGCAACTCTCTATAAGCCTACGGTTTCGCACTGGTTCTCCTGACGGACTTATATTGTGGTCGGGCCGAAAGCAAAGTGGCTCATTAAGCGATTTCTTCTCCTTGACGGTGGAGAAGTCAAGAGTTCATTTCCGGTATAGCCTGGGAAAGGGGGAAGCGGATATTACGTGCGAAGCAACTGCCGTCAGCGATGGAAGGTGGCACCACATCCAAGTATTAAGGTTTGTAGCAGACTTTATTCATATATGTGTATTAAGATGCGCCGGCTGCTGGGGTATAATTTATCATAGCCACTATGAGCGTGTTCCATCCTACTTACCGTAGTTACTACGCAAGACGTCACGAATTCTGGCTTTTTGCCGTCAAGGCTGGAACGATTTATATATTCGAGCAGAGTATCATGCCACGGCCGAATCCGACCAATCACGTTATAGAGATCCGTACTTACTACGCTCCCGAGCGTGGTAATCAAATAGTTACTATTTAGAGAAGGTTGGAACGGTCAGCGTAACAACTTTTGGTGAGGTTGTAATGGAAATAGTAATTAATAGTTACTATTTATAGAAGGGTGGAATACGCTCTATAGTCCATAGTAGCAAGAATAAATAATCACATAGAACCTCCGTCTCCCTATCTCTGTACTATGGCTATGCGGAGTCGAGTATTTCCCGATGCCGTTTCCGCTGCGAACGAGCGGAGGTTAGTAGCTTCGCGCCACATCGCGTTTCATTACCTCTACAATTAGGTATATCGCTGTGAAACCGCCTTGAGGAAAAGTAGACGACAAAGCCAATTGGTTCTTTGGACGCGCTCAAGAGCGGGTCAGTGCGGAGTACGCCTAGGTCCGTCCAGTTTTATTGGGGTATTCATAGTCGCTGCATGGTTCCAAAGACATAGGTTCTATCTGATAATTTGTTCTTGATAGTATTACTGGACTGGAAATTAAAATTCTTATCAAGTGGGATTTGAACCCGGAACTGGCTCCATATACCCATGCTCTAAGAATTGAGCTATCGAGGGTTTTGTCAACAATTTTCGAAAAACCAGTTAGTAACTGACTGAAGGGACAGTGAACAATAAAAGTCACTTGTATAATTTGTATTATCATATAAATATCCCATCAGTATAGTTTCGTGGAAGGTGGCGTCTAAATAAGAATCCATCACGTACATGAACGGCACTTTCTTTCCCAGGTTTCGGAATAGTACGGTAAAAAGTTGAGGAAAAGTTTAAGGAAGTTATCGAAGAATTCAGTTTGGGATCCAGGACTCTGACCCTTTAGGTCCGATGGATTCAGTTGTGTGTCAGTGCTGTCGGCTCGTCTGTAGGTCCCGAACATCACGATTTCAGTTTTGTGTTTTTTGGCATGTGGACAGAGAGCTTGTCATTTACAGCTCCGGACTGGATTAATTTCAGTTCAACTTTATTCTCAAAACCGATACAACGGTCAAGCCTATTTTATGGCTATCGTCCACATTAACTCTAAATCAACACTATTTCAAATATCTCAAAAACGTGTAAAATATACACAAATTATTCAAACGGAAGAGCTATATTTCGGCCCTCTTGGCAAGGGGTTTTGCACCGGGGTTTTTTGGTCGGGGGGTTTTGATACCGTTTTTTTTTGGCCTTGGCGGTTTTGTCCGGGGGAGGGAAGGGGTTCTCGCCTAGACCCGCTTATTTGAATACTTCATTTACTGTTTCACTACCCTGCCTGTGTTACTTGCTTATAAAACAGTCAAATGGAAAGAAAAAATAATAGACTTGAAATATAAGCTAATAGCCAACTATTTTAGGGTTATCCTGGCATTTACATTGAATAGAAATTCAGTTAAGTTCTATTTTATTTTGAATTTACAACTGTGCTTCTCCTGTTTTGGGCTTTTGTTGGTTTGAGTAGAAATTCAATTAAATTTTACTTAATTTGAATTTACAAATGGGCTTCTTCTTCTGTTTGAGGCGTATGTTGTTTCGAACCGCCATCTTCTTGGCTGAAGGTGCCTTCCTTCTGGCAAAGTATTCAGATTATGAAAAGGACAAGACCAAAGGTTTCGATGGGATCCCAAAACTTCAATATCTGATCCAGACAACTGGGTCTTGTCTTCGCCAGATCCAGTCTTCACCAGACTCCTTGAACATTTTTACTATTAAAATTCAGAAATAGATCAAGGCCAAAAAATACAAATTTAACTTATAACAAACTTTCCTACTCCAACCGGATTCCGGTCGAACTATATGTCCGGGAAAAAAATGATTGTCACACACGGATTCAGCATCTCTTCTTATCCCTAAATCGGATATCTAATCAGCTACAAGTAAAACTTTAACTTTTAACTTTCCGGTTTTGGCTGGATTCTGGGCGAACTACATGTCGGGGGTAGAAGATTTTTTTTCACAAAAGTGTTCAGCATGTCTTCTTGCCCTGAATCGAACATCTAATCAACTACAAATAAAACTTTTAATTTTAAGAAACTTTCCTGTTTTGTCCGGATTCCGGGCGAACTAGTTGTCCGATGACAAAATGGTTTTCACCATCGTGTTCAGCATGTCTTCTTACCCCATAATCGACTATCACATTAGCTGTTTCAAAACATTTTGTTTGCCCCTTAATTTGAACCCCCTCCCCCACCCCTAAATATAGGTCTACAAAGCCCATCTACGGACTTGACTTGTACGACGACCCAACAAATCCTCACACCAAGTTTCATAAAAATATCTCATTCCCTTCGAGAGTTATCGTACTTACAGACGGACGGACGGATGGACAGACGGACAACTTTTGCGATGTCATAGGTATCCCTCGATTTACGCTTTGGCCAGGTAGCAGTTGAGTCACTAACAGCAAAATATTCAAAAAGTGATGAAAACATGAATGGAAAAAACGTTTTTGGCAAATACTTTATAGAAAAAGATGCCTAGTTTGGGTTTTAGTTTTTCGTCGGCGCCCGTTCAATGTTAGGAAACGTTTACAGAAGCCTAAATCTCTACTGTAGAGTTTGGAAGCGAATCTCCTTTGGCAATTTTTACGCAGACTAAGTTAGTTGTCTCTTACGCTATTTACGGAAGTACGAGCGGAATTTCGAGAAAGCTTCAGCCCTTGACTATCCACTCTGACGCATTTCTGGGATCCCAAAACGTAAGTTGAGGGATACCTATGACATCGCAAAAGTTATCGCTCCGTCCGTCCGTCTGTTAGCATGGTAAATCTCGAAGGGGTTGAGATATTTTTTTCAAATTTGGCACGATGACTCTTTGGGTGAAAGTAAAGGTCAAGTTCGAAGATGGATTATGTAGCTCTATATTTAGGGGTAGGGGAGGGGTTTCAAATCAAGGGGGAAAAAAAGTTTTAAAAGCTATTGAGATAGTTGATAGAAGGGTAAGGAGACATGCTGAATCCGAATATGAAAGTTATTTTCTTGCCGGACAAGTACTTCACCCGTAATCTGGCGAAAACCGGACACAAAATTTGTCGACCAATTTTCAGCTATAGCAGTCCCTACCCCTTTATTCTCAAACTAGTATAGCTCTGCGGCGTGGATGACGACATTCATTTGTATATTCCATGGACGTCGGAGAGATATAGTCTAATCGAAGGTCGTAGGGGTTGATATAGAATGTCCAAACGAGGAAATATGTTGTTCAAGCGAGGATGTTGCTCAGTGAGGATTCACTGGTAAAGTACAGGTCGAGTTCGTAGATGGGTCCTTCAGTCCTATATTTAGAGGCAGAGAAGGGGTTTTGAATTTACGGTGAAAACATATATGTCTTATAAGCTAATAAGATAAGCATTGAGGGGTAAGGAGGTCCGCTGAATCCATATATGAACTTAGTTTTCTTGCTGGACAAACGGTTCATCACGAATTAGGCTGAAACTGGAAATTTGGTTGAAGCCCAGATTTGTATCTGGATATTATTAGAGATTCGGTATCGTGGCAAGGAGACATGCTGAATCCATTTTTGGACTTTATTTTAACAGTAAAAATATTCAAGGAATCTGATGAAGACTGAATGGCGAAGACATGATCGAGCCAATTGTTTGTGTCAAATGTTGGATTTTTGGGATCCCATCGGAATCTTTGATCTTGTTACCTGCGACGGCAAGATCACTTAGATGATTCTATTTTCGTTCCAATCTCGTAAAAAGTTACTACGCTCACCGTTCCAGCCTTTTCGAAATAGTAACTAATAGAACTATTTGCTTACCATGCTCGGGAGCGTAGTAAGCGTGGTAACTACGCATCTCTGTAACGTGGTTGGTCGGATTCGCCTGTGGCTTGATATTTCTGCTGGAAAATAGAAAAATCGTTCCAGCCTAGACGACAAAAAGCCAGAATCCGTGACGTCATGCGTAGTAACTACGGTAAGTAGGGTGAACACGCTCTTAATGTTTTCTTTTAATTTCAGAACCGATCAACAGGCATGGTTAATAGTTGACGAAGGCCAAACCTATTCTGGTTATTCGGAGGGAAGATTAAAAAGAATGGACGTTAATACCGGTCTCTACCTAGGTAAGCTGTTTCGTCTGCTATGTGTTATATAGAAAAAAAACAAGAGCTGCAAGCTCATATGGCACTTGCAAGGCTGGGTCAGAGGATGAAAGTAGGAATTCTTCAGTTCGTGGGTTTGTTGTGATTATTTGTAAGCAAAACCCTTGAGATAATGGGTCCTCAGAAATCACGAGAACGAATCGTTTGGTAATACATTTGGCTGTGACGATGCGCACTTTAGGGGCGCTAGAAATTCATCTGTAATCAAAACTCTTGAAACAAAAATGATGATGAGCTCATCGGGAGAATGAAATGTATATTTTAATCAAAAGTATCATTTGTACTTTAAGAAATCCAGTTGTAAGCAAAACCCATAAGGCAAAAATATTCTAATCATGTCAATTCTCTAATGTTCAAGTTTCATGGTCCTAGCACATCTGGAAATACTTTAACTGGTGATCACCGGAATTCCGGACCCCCCTTCCTCCCCCCACAGTGTTCGAACCCGATCCAGTTCTGTCACTGATGAATCTAGGGCTTGTGCTTGTTCTTCCCACCAAGTTTCATCCCAATCGCTCCACTCTGAGCGTGTCACAAGATTTACGGCTCCCCCCCACAATAATTGGATCCGGTTCGGACTTCACATGGGACATCCGAGACACGAGGTCTTTCCTAATATCAAGTTTTATTAAGATCTGATCACCCGTTCCAAAGTTATACGTACCTCTAGATTCCGGATTCCCCTTCCCTCCACTCCCCCCACGGTGGTCGGATCGGGGAAGTGACTATTTCCAAGCTAGTTTGGTCGGGTCCCTGGTAAGCTTGCCAAGTTTCACTGTCCCAGCCCACCTAAAAGTAACTTAACTCCGTATCACCGAAATTCCGCCCTTCCCCCCCCCCCCCCCTCCAACTCCCACCACAGTGCACGAATCCCGTTCGCGTCTGCCAATGATGTACCTAGGGCGTGTGCTTGTTCCTCTCACCAAGTTTCATCCCGATCCCTCCACTTTAAGCTTGTCATATGATTTCCGGTCCCCCCCCCCCCCACATTCATCGGATTCGGTCCGGACTTGAATGGAACATCTGAGACATGACCTCTCTCCAAATATCAACTTTCATTAAGATCCGATAACCCGTTCGAAAGTTATACATGCCACTAAATTCCGGATTCCGGCTCCCCTCCCTCCCCCCCACGATGGTCGGATCGGGCAAGTGACTATTTTCAACTTAGCTTGGTCGGGTCCCTAATATGCCTGCCAAGTTTCATCGTCCTAGCATATCTGGAAGTACCCTAACTCGAAAACACCGGACTAACCGACCGACAGACCGACGGAAAAGTGATCGGTATATGGCACTTGCCCGGAAGGCAAGTGCCATAAAAACAGTGAATATATCTTTCAGCAGCCAAACTCCTCACAATCAAGACATGCTTACTTTTTCCTTTCTTCCAAAAGTATACGAAGCCAGAACTCAAATTTATCGTTACGGGCGCAAACCCGTACCCAGATATTCACCCATGTTTTATCGTTGATTTTTGTTATTTTAAGTATTTGTCTTTCTTTTTGTTCCTTTGTTCAGCTCCTGTATTTCTGTGGGTTGAACAAGTACTTCTTTTGCAGCGTTACCAACACCTTTAAAACCACCACGAACTACTTCTTTTGTATGCGCGCAGGACTCAAGTAGTCGCAAACAGTCACTGCTATAGAGCACTTTATGGATGTTATTGCTTTATTTTGTGATTGGCTTCCCGAAAAAAATCTGAATGTTAATAAGAAATCTGTTAGCCCCCCATGGTTAGTGGTACTGAAAGGATTTTTTTATTATCAAATTTCAGCTGACAGATCCTTGTCGGATCCGTAGACTCATGTCCCACTATCTTTTCGCTGTAAAGCTTCGTATACTGGTTCCTCAGTGGCAAAAGTTGATGATGTATCTCGTCTAATTTCTAGATTTCCCATCTCAGTTTAAGTGTCCCCTGCATCTCGAAGAGTGGAAATTACGTTTCATATTACTATAAATTTGTGACTTAATTGGCAAGACTGTAGGTTGAATGGAATTTCTCTGGGGAAGGCCTGTGTATTCTGGCCGAGATGAAAGTGGAATTTGGAGATTGTGTAGAGCTGTTTATGTTGCGGTTGTTTGACTGTTGTTTTGAAATGGGAAAGAGTCACGACTGTCTACAGTATCTGTTTAAAAATATGGTCTTGGCGATGAGAAGGACGGGGATTTCGGATATGAAGCCCGAAAAGTTCAGCGGAGATGATTTTCCTGTCAGAGTTTCCTGTAAAGTTTCGGAAATTTGTGTTGCAAGTTCCTTGTTGGTACCAACATATATTTATGTTTCTAAGCGTCGTGGTGTCACAGAACCCTTAGTCGCTGCAGATAAACAGTTTACTGATGTAGCTAATTCGAAGAGCCCCGCCCCCCCCCACACCATGTTTCGAATAGACATGATGTGTGTGTGTTGATGCTTCGTTCTGTGCTGATGGTTATAGATATGTGCTTTTTGAAATCTATAGTACTTTTTTCTCCTTTCTTTTTCTTTCTTTTTCTCTACTTTGTCGATTCGGATGGGATAAAACATTCATTCATCATACAAGGCACATCGCAACACATTCATTCATCATACACGGATCATTGTTGGAACTGTTCGCTTGCCCTTAATTTTTAATTTGCTGAAAGCCTTTTTGGGATCCCAAAACGTAAGTGGAGGGATACCTATGACATCGTAAAGTTGTCCGTCTGTCCGTCCGTCCGTCTGTTAGCACGATAACTCTCGAAGGGGTTAAGATATTTTGATCAAACTTGGCATGAGGACTCTTTAGGTCAAGTTCGAAGATGGGCTATGTAGCTCTATGTTTAGGGGTGGGGGAGGGGTTTAAAATTAAGGGGAACAACAAATATTTTTAAAAAGCTAATGAAATAGTCGAATTAGAGGTACGGAGACATGCTGAATCCGAATATGAAATTGATTTTCTCGCCGGACAAATAGTTCACCCGGAATCCGGCGAAAACCGGAATATTTGTGAAAAGTAATATGAAGTTGGTTGGAGGTTCGATTTAGGGGCAAGGAAACGTACTGAGTCCGAATATGAAAATTATTTTCTCGCCCGACAGTTAGTTCGGCCGGAATCCGGCCAAAACCGGAGAATTTGTTAAAAGTAAAAGTTTTATTTAAATTTGATAAGATGTTCGATTTGTGGCTAAGTAGACAAGCTGAATTCGCATATGACAACCATTTTCTCACCTGACGTATAGATCGCTCGGAATCCGGCTGAAACCGGAAAATTTGTTAAAGTAAAAGTTTAATTGGAAGTTGATTAGAGGTTGGATGCAGCCGCAGGGGTCAGGAGACATGCTGAATTCGTTTTTGAGCTTTATTTTTTCGCCAGACAAGTAGTTCCGGAATTCCGCCGAAGCCGGAAAATTGGCAGAAGCAAGGCAAGAAGTTTCGATCTGCTTCGTCAAAATTGATATGACTCAAAGGGGTAAACGCACATGCTGAATCCGTATCTGAACTTGGTTTTATCATATGATTAGCTATTTTGCCTTAATCTTTTTCTAAATTTGAATAGTAAAAGTGTTCAAGGAGTCTGGCGAAGAGTGGATCTGGCGAAGCCAAGACTCAATTTTCTGGATCAAATTTGAACTTTTGGGATCCCATCGAAACCTTTGGTCTTGTTCTAGAAGCCTTGATTCCATTCTTGTAATGACGTATTTCCGAAATGTTTGGATTTCTAACAAAAACAAAATATTCTGTAAACCGTCAATAGTGCAGGATGTCCGGATTCCGGAAGAATACGAGAAGTACGTACAGCTGATAGAGAAGAAATAATCTAACCAAAGTTCAGTAACAATCAAGGGGTTCATGTAACCCCTGGTATAGCAAAGATAGTGTATTTTCCCAGGTGGGCCCTCCCTATTCCCCCTCCCCTCCCGTCGTCCGTGCGTCGGTACGAGAGGAACGCTGGAATCAGTTTTCTCCGATCCTGCTAAACCTTCTACCCAGTTTTTACATAGTTTCATCCCATCATTTATTTATTTCCTTGTAAGTGTATCAGTTAATTTGTTTCGTGTCTGTGTATTTTGTAAATATCTCATTCCTCTTCTAGATTTAAGCTATTTGGAAATAAATTTGATTGATTGATATAATCGTATTACAAAACTTGTAACTTTTTTTTTCTGTTTCAGGTGGTGCTGAGGATGTCTATCAGATTTCTTCCGGCCGGACCTCCGCCGGATTCCGTGGATGCGTGTCTGATCTCACATTATCAAATGATTTCCGGGTGAACTTGACGTCGCAAGCTTCAACGGGTTTAAATATTGAGCGGTGTGAATAGTGACTGTAACTTTTGTTGCCTAGAACAGAAGCAAAACTCGACTGTGTCCCGCACTTGGAAAGGTACTGAACGTTTTCGCACTGTACTGATGCATCCTCGCAGGAAGTATCCATCACAAGTGTATTACTTAGTAACTTCGGCATCAAGGGTGCCATTGGAAGAGGGGGGCTATAGTATTGCCCTAGCTTTATGGACAGGTCCTGAGACCCAAAATTAAACACCAGTGACTCACCAACAAGAGCAAGGGAACGACTTGAGTATGGCAACATTTTAAGTGTGGGGGGGGGGAGTAAGGGGCCCGATAAAAAATTATCTGAAAATAGTACTATGAAGTAGTACGAAAAAGTTGCATGCAGTACTAAGGATGCTACTACATGCTTCGACTTCAAGGCTACAGTGTTACTGCATACTACTATATGCTACTATTAGCAAGACTGGATGCTACTATGGCAAGACAGGATACTACTGGATACTACTACATAAGATTGGACCAGTCTGATGCACATTAATGATAGTGTTCTTTGCTATTACATAGTATTACATGCAACGTTTTCTTACTACTACCATACTACTACGCAGGCTACACATTTTTCATCGGGGGTTATTTCATAGTATTTTAGATTTATCAAACGGTCCTTACGAGTCCAAGAAGTACACGCCATTGACTTACCACTAATCGACTATGGCAATGGGAACCAAAGTTGCTTCGTTGCATCATAATGTCACTTCGCTGTCACTCAGAGCATGTTCCGCCCTTCTAACAAAAGTAACTATTAGCTACTATTTTCGTTCCAATTTCGTAAAAAGCTACTACGCTCACCGTTCCAACCTTTTCGAAATAGTAACTAATAGAACTATTTGCTTACCATGCTCGGGAGCGTAGTAAGCGTGGTTACCTCCGCATCTCTGTAATGTGATTGGTCGGATGGGCCCGTGGCATTATATTCTGCTGGAAAATAGAAAAATCGTTCCAGCCTTGACAGCAAAAAGCCACAGTTCGTGACGTCGTTCGTTAGTAACTACGGTAAATAGGGTGGAACACGCTCTCAGTGTTTGCCTAGAGGCCTTTTTCCATGGCAAATGTGTGCCACACATTTTTTTCATTTAAATAAAAGTGTGTGCCACACATCCAACCCACAAGTTGGAACTCGCGTAATCGCCATTTTTGTTTTTGGCGGTAATTTCAAATGCCTAAAAATACAATCCAGATAAAATCTCAATAAATAGAACTTTCAGGCTTACTTCCTTACCATTCCGTACTAGAAGGATCCTCAGTGAAGCCAAGTAAGCTAATTTTGTTATTTGGTCTTACATTTACCGCCAAACTCAAAGATCGCGCCAAATT
Source organism: Branchinecta lynchi (assembly GCA_023053575.1). NCBI lineage: Eukaryota > Metazoa > Arthropoda > Branchiopoda > Anostraca > Branchinectidae > Branchinecta > Branchinecta lynchi. Next base: position 3,598,542 of record JAKZAP010000008.1, read on the forward strand.
GTAGCCACAAAATTGAATCCACTTTGTCATTTTTGTGTCGAATTGGAGCCACAAAACCTTGTTGGTCGCGGAAACCGTTGTGGGACACAAACGACCGCAGAAATACTCTTTTGGAGCCTCAAACTCTTTGTGGGATCGCTGAACGCCTTAGGTATCCCCAATGTTGGAGCTGTAGGGTTCCCAATGTTGGTTTAGGGTACTCTAACGTCTGGGATGTGCTTTACCTTTTTGTCGAAGCAAAATAAGTTGTTCACTTCCTTAAACTTATGGGATGCTGCTCCAACGCTGTGGTATTTTAGTCGAACCTTAAAGCACCCCACACACCTTGTAGTTCTTGACACGCGAAAACATACGTCGACAAGAAAATATAAAAAATTATGTAGCTGTCTGCGAGGAGTTGAACCAGATGTCCCGCATATCGTTTCCAGGGAAGGAGCTCCGGATTGCCCCCCTGCTCCATCCCTGCAAAGTTTTGAAAATGAGTGTCTCTCATTTCCGTCACCGTCAGTTATATCAGGGACCCATAAATTTCCTGTTAAACTTAACAGGAAATTTATGGGTCCCTGGTTATATGACCATCTCTGTCGCCGGTCTGAGAACGTGGCTCGCGTTTAAAATTTAGCAAAAAAAGTAATCCCATTCCAGAAATTGATCCTCGATACAGTTATAATTTATCCTGAAAGACTGTGTCACTGGTGAGTCCAGTGAAGCGGTTCAGCCCCCCCCCCCCCCCTCTTCAGTAATAACAAAACTTAACGGGTTTCAGGTGCTCAAGATTTTTGTAATATGAGGGGTTATTTAGAGTCAAATACGGAATCTTCCCGAAGAATCTTAAAGTCGGTGAAGTCTGGTGACTATTCATCAGGTTTCAACATAAAGCTGACGCCTTTTTCCCCCGAAGCGCCCCCTTCGAAGTGGACCTTCGGATCTGCCAGTGGACATGGAATACATGTAGCAGAAATAGGAGTTTCAGGGAATGACAAAATATTTTACACAGGTCTAGCGTATAGTGTCTCAACCCGGACGTTTGCGTTCAACCTGCTAGAAACAGGGGGATACTTACTGCGCTTAATCAATTCGCTGGTTTGATTAACCTGCTCTAGTACGATGTTGCGCATTTCTTCAACCGTCAGTGAAATCAAGAACAAATAATCAGATAGAACCTCTGTCTCTGGTACCATGCCATACCTAGTACCATACCTAGAGGTATTTCCTGGAGCTTTTTAACCCGTCTTCCGTACTTCCGTCTTCACCGTTGCTCATCACAGAGAAAGAAAATGCAGGAGGCTTAATCCGTGCGCTGACCCGCTCTTGAGCGCGTCGAAAGAAACAATTAGCTTTGTCTTCTACTTTTCCTCGAGGTGGTTCTGCAGCGACATAGCTAATTGTAGAGGTAACGAAACGTGATGTGGCGCGAAGCTACTAATCTCTGCTTGCTCACAGTGGAAAAGGTACGGGGAAATACTCGACTCCGCGTAGTCGTAGTACAGAGATAGGGAGACGGAGGTTCCATCTGATTATTTGTTCTTGGTGAAATAGACAGGCGTTCAAGCGTATCGGGCGTCCTGGTTACTGTCCCAGAATTAGCGTGAACTGCTGTTTTGATTGTGACTATACGAAATGTCGCTTTCCTTTACCTGTAATATTGACAGACGATCAGACTTGGACAGTCGAGGACTGCACTGTCAGAAGTTTCATAACAGATAACACGAGGATGCGCGGTTTCAACAGATAATGCGTAACAGATAACACTTCGGAGGTTATCTGTTGTGTTTGGAAACGTTATGCATGAAATGTTATGCATAACAAGATTTGTAAGAGCCAAAAAAACATCTACTGACTTTGTTCCTTATCGTCATGATGTCGGAAAACTCAGCGAATATTTTTTGACGTTTTTTTTATGCGTAACATTTTGAAACATAACAAATAACATCCGATGTATTATATGTTACGCATTATCTGTTGAAACCGCGCATCCTCGTGTTATCTGTTATGAAACTTCTAACTGTGTGTAGTTCCTGCCAGGAAAGTGGGATATTTTAGCTTTATGATGTAAGTGCAGAAGATCCAGCCGGGAAAACCTGATGTTTGTCCGCACTGTGAGCTTTTCGAAAGGTCGTTAACTGCCTGAAGTTTTCACTGGGCTACTGTAGCACGTGAAGTATGTTATATTGATGTCGTCACAGAAGTGACCCTTACAGCACGTGCCTAGTCGGTGTTTCAGTCTATCATCAATATGTAGATAATCCCGTTTCTATGTAAATCCGGTGTGCTTGATATAAATACATCACTGAACACGCATTAAGAAACGAATAATGAATTCAGGCACGTGCATACACAGTCCGGTTTCGCAACCGGATGCGAAAACACGCCAGCGATCCTCAGGAAGAAGGAGTAAGCGTGTCCGTACGACTCAAACTCAACGACACAAATCCTGTGTCAATCAATCACCGCGATCTTTCGCAGCAGCTGTGACACCACTTCTGCCTTTCTTCTGTTAGATACCCGGAGAGGCCGGAGATTATGCATCAGCAAGTCATCAAGAGTATTTTGACGCATCACGTGCAGAATTTCCTCGTGAGGCGTTTCTCGCCGTTCCCCGAAGACGGGGAATGCTCCGATTATGATCACCATCGTTAAAAAAAGGACTCAATTCCAGATTCGGCGGGTATACAATTTTGGATTCGCTGGTGAGAAAACAGATGCTAGGGATGGTTAGGAAGAATTTCTGAGATCAGTATTGAGTTTAGTTATAATAATAATAATAATAATAATATAATATATTGCAAAAAAAAGGCCACAAAGCCTCTACAAAGTTCTTTTGAAACATTTAGGGTCGTACATTTGGGAAAGAAACATTCCATCAATTTCTTTCTTGAATTGGCTTATTGATGGGGAGTTCGCTGTTTCTTCAGGCAGTTGATTCCAATGGGGTGGCACGCGGTTTTTGAAACTCCACTGACCAATATCTTTGCAGAACCTCTCTGCGGTGAGTTTGAGGCTATGACCGCGTAAGTTGTTGAAGTTAAAGTTGAGGATGTCGTCAGCTTCGACGTTTTCGTACATACCGTGGCATAGCTTGTATGTCTCAATGAGGTCTCCCCTGTGGAAACGGTATGCCAGCGTAGGGAGTTTCAGTCTTTCAAGCCTTTGCTGGTATGGGAGATGTCTCAGTTTAGGCGGGAATTTCGTGAGCCGCCGCTGAACAGTCTCGAGGGCATCAATGTCTCTATTGTAAAAGGGTCTAACTGAGCAGTGCCCATATTCGAGAATGGGCCTTACCAGCGAGGTGTACAGTGTGGTAAGCATATGCTCGTTCTGAAACTGAAAAGATCTTCGAAGTAAACCGGCAACTTTGTTAGCCTTGGAAATGGTCTGTTCATAGTGGCTGTGGAAGCTTACTTGGGAGTCGACTATGATACCCAAATCCCTCTCCTCATCGCTGCTGCTTAGGAAGGTGTCTCCAATTTTGTAAGATGACGGCCATTTAGTTCGTCCTAGGGTCATCAGGTGGCTTTTCGTTGCGTTAATTTCCATCAGCCAGACTTTCATCCATTGATTGATTTTATCTAGATCAGCCTGTAGTTGCAGTGAGTCTTCAGGGGATTCGATTACTCGGTATAGCTTCGTGTCATCAGCATACAGCAGAATAGTAGAATCTATTCCGTCTACAAGGTCATTGATGTACAGATTGAACAATAAAGGGCCTAGAACAGAGCCTTGAGGAACTCCACTGAGGACATCCGCGTCTGTGTTACTGGTGGTACCATCAACGACAACTGACTGAGATCTTCCGCAGATGAAGCTTTGTATCCAGGAGAGTAAGCTATTTGGGGTATCCAGTGATCCTAGCCCATACTGTCTAAGTTTGTGAAGCAGACGCTTGTGCGGGACTTTGTCAAAAGCCTTTTTTAAATCCAAATAAATTAGGTCAATCTGGTAGCCTTTATCTATTTTGGACCTCCAGTCTTCTACAGCAGTAAGTAATTGGGATTCAGCACTTCTCTTTTTCAAAAATCCGTACTGCTTTTTCGTGATGATTTTTCTGGCTAGGAGTTGCTCTATTAAGTGGTTCGCGATGATGGATTCCATTATCTTACAGGGGATGCATGTGAGACTGATAGGTCGGTAGTTTGAAGGGTCGCTGCGCTTTCCTGCTTTGAATATTGGACTGACAGTTGCTTTCTTCCACAGAGAGGGCAGTTGCCCCAATTCCAGCGACTTTTTGAAGATGGCAGTCAGCGGTTCTGGGATGAAAGAGGGCAGTTGCCCCAATTCCAGCGACTTTTTGAAGATGGCAGTCAGCGGTTATGGGATGAAACGTTTTGATTAAAATGCATCTGTTTCATTGTGGTCATGATTTTTTTTTTTTTTTAAATAAAAATTAAGTAAAAATAAAAATATAAAAAGAAATGAAAATAAAGTGGTTTGTGGCTTTTAGAGACTAATTTCAGCACCTGCAACCATTTTTGGACAAAAAAAATATCCGATTTGGGGGCATTCCTCGTGTTCTCGTTGTTTTCCAGCCGCGCGGAACGACTCCGTCTGTTTTGGCCGTTCCGCTCGAGTCCGCAGGGAGCGGCGAGAATACGCCCATAGTGACTCGAATTTCTCATCGTTTTTTCTTGTTGCATTTGAAATCTTATTGGACTGTATGTGCCCGCAGCTTAAAGGACCCCTCCTTACTTTTCAGCGTTTTCACATACCCAGTGACGGTGTACATGGTATAATAACCTCCGAAATCTACCTCTTTACTAAATCCGTATGAATTACGCCTTTCCTTGCTAGTCTAGATTTTGTTATTCAATAACTTTTGTTTAGTCATGGGAGGTAAGCGAAAATGCGGCACCAAATGAATTTTTCTCAGGTTTCTCAGCAACATTGTCCACGTTGTGCATTTCTTTTAAACTTTTCGGAGAAAAAGCCATTACTTTTGGTGTTGACTAAACTTTAGCCGATTACCTACGGGTGGCGATTTCAGACGAAAAGTCTACACTTCCCATTTATTAACGGAACTGATTGTCCCTAGAACGGTTTATAAGTGTAAAGGCGTCCGGTGCCTCGCCGTCCGCTCGGCTCTTTATGTACATATCTCGATACAGATACAAATATATATTTTGAAACATTAATTTAATCGAACTTTCCTATTTCTTTCATGACGTCATTAAAATGTCACTGGCCGTAGATAATCGGCTAAAGTTTAGTCAATACCTTACTTTTTGCGCAAAGGCCGGCCAAAGTCCACAAGTACTAACAAGAGAATCTCCAATTCCATGCGGCAAGTATGAGTAGGCTAATTTTAAAAACAAAATTTCCGGACCAGTTTATCGCAAAAAGCCATTTCTGGTAAGAACACTTAGAGGTGTGCTTTAAAGGATACGTTTTTGACTAAACGGTATAAATTAAAGGTACGTTTCTTTGGGCACAGGGTAGGCAAACATTTTACGGCGCGGTTTTCATCTAAAAGCCAGCCATTAGTAAAAGTCAACTATTGGTCGATCAAATTAGTTCCTCAAGGACTCTTCGGGACGTCCTGTTGCAAAATTATAAGCAGCTGCCTAGGTAACCAGCCTCGGAAGGGAACACAAATGATTTTTTTTTTTTTTTAATTATCACAAAGGGAGCCTCAACTTTTTTAACTGTGTCTTGGCTCTGAGTAGGCGTTCTTAAGATTTTATATTGCTGCTTAGCCCGAGAGTTCGCGATACGAAATGGATGATGATGGAAACTTATTTCCGCACGGGAAATAAGAAACAGTGCTGCACTATTTATAGTGCTGCAATATGCTGCAGATAGTGCAGCACGAAGGAAGAGAAAGAGAACTCACACTGAGCTTTCAAACACTGTAAAAAGAAAGCTTGCAGTATTTGCTACTGGGACTAATCTTGTCTCTAAAAAGATAAATCTCTAATTCGGATTAATCTTGTCTTAGTAGAGATAAGATTAATCCCGGTAGTAAATCCTGCATTTAACTTCAATCCTTACTCGGAGACAGAGGCGTTACTAGCCAAACAAAATTTTGTTGGGGGGGGCGGGGCATTTACCGACTGGCTGGTAATTTTTACCGACTTTTCCTGCGGAAAAAACGACTGTTTTCAACATTAAAAAGTACATTGTTGTAAAAAATTCAATGATTTTCAGAAAAAAAGACTATTTTGACGAAAATCGACCAATTTTCAGAAAAACCGACTGTTTTCATGAAAAAAATCAACTGTTTTGTCCGAAAATCGCGGCGCCGACTCGGTTATTTTTACCGACTGGCCGACAGCATGGGGGGGGGGGGGTCATTACGCCCCCATGCTGTAACACTTCACGTTGTCCAGGCAACGTAGATCTATTTTCTTTTCATAAGATCTATGTTGCACTTGCCCGGTCCGAATACTTACGAATCGCTCCGCTATATGATCACTAGGTCCTGCCGAGTCCTGGTTTGGACTTGCGGCTTGGATGGGACCCTGCAAAAGCTAGAATGCATCTTATTTAACTCCTTTTGCTTGGGAAAATTTTCGGTCGATATTCTTCACCTTCTGTCAGTGAGTACCCAGTCATGACGCCCCTCGGTGGAACTTTTTACAGTGAACGCACAAGATAGAAAACACAAACATAGAAAACAGAAAAGGGACTAATCGGGTCTAAAAAGTCTTCTTTCTAGATGTCAGGCGGAAAATGACCAATGGCAGAAACGTGTAGGTCTTGGGCAATGGGCCATAACTTCGCGCAAGGGTCAGTGGGCAAAAAGTTTGCAGTTACCCGGGCCAACTACTGAATTAAAGAATAATACAAAGATCGCATTGGTGGATAAGGGAGTAAATTCTTTAGTCTGTTCATAGCACCAACACCACGAGAAACTTTTACCCGTTTGTCAGTCACATGCAATTTTCATGAAATTCTGATCGAACACTACTCCCAAAATACCGAATAGATTCTACTCTAGCAAACTAAAACAAGACCAAAGGTTTCGGAGGGATCCCAAAATTTTAGTATTTGCTCCCTACAATTCGGTCTTCAACAAACTTCTTAACATTTTTACTTTTAAGCTTTATAAACAGGTTAAGGCCAATGGTAATAATCACAAAAGACCAAGCTCGTATTTGACAGTGCAAACCGGATACGCCAGCTGAATTTCAACAAGTTCAGATATATTCAGATATCTGTTTTGCGCTGTCAAATATCCAAATATGGATTCAGCATACGGTTTACCCTATAGCCTACGTCGTATCTCCTTACTTCTGCCCAACTTCCGGTTTCGGCCGGAGTCCGGACAAACTACTTGTCTGGCAAAAAACTAAAGTGAATTCAAACGAATTCAGCATGTCTCCTTACCCCTACATCCAACCTCTAATCAACTTGAGATTAAACTTTTACTTTTAACAAATTTTCCGGTTTCAGCCGGATTCCGAGCGATCTATACATCCGGTGAGAAAATATGTGTCATATGCGAATTCAGCATTTCTTCTTACCCGCAAATCGAACATCGTATCAAATTTAAATAAAACTTTTACTTTTAACAAATTCTCCGGTTTTGGCCGGACTCCGGTCGAACTAATTGTCCGGCGAGAAAACAAATCCCATATTAGGACTCAGCACATCTCCTTGCCCCTGAATCAAACTTCTAATCAACTTCATATTAAAATTTACTTTTCACAAATTTTCCGGTTTTCGGCGGATTCCGGGTGAACTATTCGTCCGGCGAGAAAATCCATTTCATATTCGAATTCAGCATGTCTCCTTACTCCTAAATCAACTATCTCAATGGCTTTCAAAAAATACTTTTTTTGTTCCTTAATTTGAAACCCGTCCCCCACCTCAGCACGTCTCCTTGCCCCTGAATCGAACCTCTAATCAACTTCATATTAAACTTTTACAACTTCATATTAAACTTTTACTTTTCACAAATTTTCCGGTTTTCGCCGGATTCCGGGGGAACTATTTGTATGACGAGAAAATAAATTTCATATTCGAATTTATCATGTCTCCTTACCCCTAAATCAACTACCTCAATAGCTTTAAAAAAAAATGTCTTGATCTTTATTCGAAAACCCTCCCCCACCCTCAACTTGACCTGTACTTTGACCCAAAGTATCCTCCCACCAAGTTTCGTCAAAATATCTCAATCCCTTCGAGAGTTATCGTGCGGACAGGCGGACAACTTTTGCGATGTCCCTCCATCCCAAAAATAGTACCACACCACAAGGGGTTGAAGCAAATAATGAATTTGTAGCATACTGGAAAACTACCTAAAAAAAATAAGGAACAGATCGAAACCGAATTCGGCAAGTCTAGTAACAGAAACGGGCTAAAGAAAAATCCGGTGAATTACCTTATTCGGTAACGAATCAGAACCAAATGAATCTCACCGAATTTACTTATGAATGGACTGACCGAATCACCGAATTCGGGAAAGAATGAGACCAAATAAACAGGTTAAATCACCGAATTTACGAAGGGACAGACCGAATGCGGTGAAATCGATGCGGAATGAACAAAAGTTGGATGAATTAGCAAATTCGATAAACAAACGGGAACCAATAAACATGTTGAATCACCCAAACAATTTTATGAGAAGGGCATCACGGCTTCGCCGCGATGCCCGTTTTGACCAAATTTTTCGCCTTCGGCGAAAGTTTTACCGAATGCCCAAAACGTACGGGGGGAGGGCGCTGCACCCCCCCCCCCTCCTCAGGACACCCCTGTGCACGACTGAGGTCTAGTTCTTCAATGGGTTGGTACCTCTACATTTAGCGTTGTGGAGAGGGCGAGAATTTTACCGAATGCCCAAAACGTAGGGGGGGGGGGGGTACCATGGGCTGGTACCTCAACATTTAGGGTTGTGGAGAGGAGCCAAAGTTGGAAGAGGAAGTATTTTTATACGAAGTTTTATATACATTCCAATGTTACCTCTATTTATTTTGCGGATAAGTTGGATTTTGAAGCAGAACACTAGAACAGAACTGATACAAAATACTTTTGTTAGAATCTGAATTTTGCAAAGGTATGTTCAGATTTTTTTTTCGGTAGGATAGAGCCTGATCCCTGCACTTTTGTCGGGGAAACAAACGATTATTCAGGATTGTGCCAACCACCCCCACCCCTTAGTTATTTTTGCGTACATCCTTTTCAACAATAGTAAAATCCCAAGCGCCTGTTACATTCCTTCTTCTCCTGGCGATGGAATGACTCTAGTAGGAAGTTAACTGCGCGCTGTCAGAACTCCCAAAGGGAAAATAAGAAATGGGTTTCTTTTGCTCCTGGATTTCAGAGGAGTTTCGCAATTTATACGATTGGCTTAGGAACAGTCTTGTCAAGGTCTTTCGGTAACCATTGTCGCTAAGTCGCCTCACATATAAACTCAAACTTTTTCCACATTTGTTAGGACGGTCTTTCTTTCTTGAGGGTGCGCTCGTTGAGCGAGAACCAATCAGTGATAACCTTTAGTCGAGAAATCTAACGGAAAACATTTGCAAGGGGATGGCTACTTCTCAGTGGCCAAAATCTGCGTTTTTTAATGTATTTCCGGTTGATATCCCTATTAACAATGTTTCTCAGGTAAGAAGTGCATACTGTCTACAGTTGCGTTTCTGCAGATATCATGGTATCTCATACCACGGTCTAAAGTCGTTTTTGCAGTTATCGTGGTATCTGATACCATGGTCCGACCGTGGTAACTGATGATGGTATCTGAAAAGTCATCTCACTTTCATCAATTGTTGTCAAATTGGTGGGAAAGAAGTTTGGCACTTAGTGATGCGACTGAATATTAGTTTTTCTTTTGGGATGACTTCGAAAAGCGCAATTTCGGCAATTGTCCTTTTTACAGAGCAGCCGTATATCAGATACCACGGTAACTGCAAAAACGACTAATTGCAGATCCAGTTACCGTGGTAACAGATACCACGGTATCTGCAAAAACGCAACTAGCCTAATGAGCGACCACTTTCCAGCATGTAAGACCACAGGCACAGATAACAAGTCCCTAAGTCCTGAAGTGCAGTCCAAAACTAGGCCTAGCTTAGTTTAGTTACCAAGTCTTGGATAGACGATTCCAACAAAGTTGGCATACCCACGGTTGGAGCATGTTTTTGAAGTGGCCTATGCCAAAGCCAGTCATCCTGTAGTCAGTGTTTCTTCATCCAGCTTGAAGTTTTTGCCCACCAACCACCCACCCAAAATGGCCTTTAGATAACCATTGTCACTAAGTCGCCTCAGCCTCACACATAATCTGTGTCTTTTTCCACACTTGTTTAGGACGATCTTTCTTTCGTGAGGGTGATAAGCTTCGTTCGAGACATCTAACGAATTTCTCCAACTTCCATGTAGCTGCACTAGCTGCAGCCAGGCTTCAGCCGATGTGCGCATTGAGGATGAAGGAGAAGAACAAACTATAAACATTGGAAAGGGGATGGCTACTTCTCAGTGGCGAAAGTTTGCTTTTTTTAATGCATTTCCAGTTGATATCCCTATTGACACAGTTTCTCAGTTGATAGTAAGTGCATGCTGTCAATGAGCGGCCATTTTTCTGGTTGTAAGACCACTGGCGTGGAGAACAATTCCCTAAAACCTGAAGAGCAGTCAAAAACTAGGCCTAGACTAGTTTGGCACTGTCTAGGGAACCGGGAGCTGTATTATATGACCTACAGGTTACAGAAGCGGTAGTCCCAGTCTAGTACACTAGCCCCTTTTCAGGCACGGTGCTCAAACGTCTAACACCATGCCTGGGTGCTAGACGTTCAAGCACTGTACCTTGGATTTCATGTATGGTGCATGGATTTCAGTATACAGTGCATACACCAAAAACACATTTTCTGTCATAACAACTGAGCACCAGCTCGGACAGGGCTGAAATTACTACCATGAATTAGAGAAATCAAAGACAATCCTTTATATATTTTTCACAACAAAAACAAAAGGGCTCGGCTGAAGACAGATGTGAAAAACCTCATTTCCTTTTCTAAATAGTCAAGGGTTTTGCATGCAAAGTGTCCTGTACCTCAGCTTTTTCTACCAAGCAGCCAACCAGAATATTGGCTCTTGGGGAATAGATAGGGAAAATACATGGAAAATCGATAGGGTGCTGTTAGGTTTTTCATCTCCATCATCATTAGAGCCCTTTTGTTTTTGTTGTGAAAAATATATAAAGGATTGTCTTTGATTTCTCTAATTTATAGTAGTAATTTCAGCCCTGTCCGAGCCGGTGCTCAGTTATGATGACAGAAACTGTGTTTTTTCTGTATGCACTGTATACTGAAATCCATGCACCATACATGAAATCCAAGGTACAGTGCTTGAACGTCTAGCACCCAGGCATGGTGCTAGACGTTTGAGCACCGTGCCTGAAAAGGGGCTAGTGTACTAGACTGGGTAGTCCTCATGGAAAACAAACCATGTGAGCTGCAATTCCGGGATCTGACATAACTGACTAGAGGAAACTTGTATGTGCTGGCTTCCGTCAGGCTTCCGTTCTGGTAGTTAGTAGACATAGCTCACATAAACTTCATCGCACAAGCTTCTCGTTCGGTAGTCTCACAGAAATGTGTACTCAGAAGCTAAGGAGCCGGTAGTTGACACTGGAAACTGTATAATTGGAGCTTGTTTTCCAGTAGTGTCTAAGTGGAAGATAGAACTCACAGAATAGTTTGGATGAGAGCTAGGATGTTTTCACTAACTTAGGGAAAATAACATGGGAAAAAATTCACTACCGGAACCTATATATTGAAAGCCAACTAGCTAAGGTACAGGTAGCAACAACTATTTGGTTGAAAATTACCAGCTCACGGACAAAGATGGCTATTGGCTAGGGTTCTGGCAGTGCCAAAACTGAAAGTTACGAACTCAAAGACGTGACGAACTCAAAGACAGTGTGAACTTATTGGATTCGTGTAGCAAATATTATTTACTCACGGAACCCATCTCCGATGGGCTAGGGTTTTGTAGTGCCAACAAATTAATATTTTTTAACTCAAGGACCCATGTTAGTGTAAACTAGGAGTCTGGGAGTGAATATTTCCAACTCACGGAACTGAACTCCCATGGGCTAGGGTTCCGTAGTGCAAAAAAAACGACCAGTTTGGACGAAAAAACGACCAGTTGGCCAGTTTGGACTTAAAGAGTCCGGTAGCAAATATTATCAACTCATGGGGGTAAGAAATGTCAATAAGTGTCACTCACTACTGGAACCCTAGCCCATGGAAGTTGGATTCTGTGACCTGTAGCGGACTCAAAGTCCATATTGACACGTGTCTGTGAGTTGGTAATTTTTATGTTTGGCATTACCGAAACCCTAGCCCGCAGGAGTTGGGTTCCTTGAGTTAAAAATATTCACTCCTGGTTTCCTAGTCTGCACTGACATGGAAATTCCACATAGACACTACTGGAACACAAGCTCCAATTATACAGTTTCCGGTATCAACTACCGGCTCCCTAGCTTCTGAGTACACAATTCTGTGAGACTACCGGACGAGTAGCTTGTGCGATGAAGTTTTTGTGAGCTATTTCCGCTTACTACCGGAATGGGAACCAGCACATACAAGTTTCCGTTAGTCAATGATGTCAGATCTCGGAAAGGCAGCTCATATAGTTTGGTTTCTGTGAGAACTACCCATCCTGTAGCCCGCAGGACATAAAGTACGGCTCCCGGTTCCCTAGACAGTGCCAGCCTAGTTTAGTTATAAAGTCTTGGATAGACGATTCTAAAACATTTGGTATAGGCTACTTACAGTTGAAGCACGCTTTTGAAGTGGGTTATGCCTAATGCAAGTCATCCTGTAGTCATTTTCCTGAATCTCACAAAGAGTTTGTGGGATGAAAAGAGTGTTTCTGCAACCAGCTTGAAGTTTTTGCCCACCAACCGGCCACCCAGAAATGCCCAATACCAACCAATGGGGCATTGGGTTGAAAAGCCAGCAGTGCTTGAAATGCCCAAGAGAAAATTGCCCACTCAATAAATCATAGCCTCTGCACATGAGAATCATCCTTATTAAGCTGGGTTGACACAATGCAAGTTTCAATGCAAAACGCTAGATGACTGATGAGCTCTGTCCTGCTAAAAGCTGGAAAAGTTATGTCCGGGCCAGTCTACCACAAATCCCTGATTTTTGGATACCCTATGCCAAACCTTGGGTATACCTAGCCAGTACCTAGCATTTGGCAGAGGCTAGCCTATGCCTAATGCTGGATACCTGTTGGTAACCTACCTACTAACCATTACCTACCTCAATATAAAGGAGTTCTGACTGGTTGATTTTTTAGCTTCACTAAAATCATCAATATTTCACTGGGTTACAGTATCCAGCACCTTGCATAGTGTACCCAGCGTTAGGCATAGGGTATATCAAACGCTAGACATATCCGGCGTTTGGCATAGGGTATCCAAAAATGAGGGGTTTGTGGTTTACTGGTCTTGGCATTGGGCAGAAAATGGAGAGACTTCCCCAAAATCACTGCCCTGGGTAAAATAAAAAAAAATTCAGATGGTAACTATGTCAGGGCTTTGGCGGTAAGAGCCGCAATGCTTGAATCCACCAAACAAAAAACTGAGAACCGCCAAACCATCACCCAAATTAAAATGTATCAAACCATTCCAGAAATTTAAATTGATGTTTTTCTTTCTGAGTAATAAAAAATATCAATAGCTAGGCTAGAGCCTACAGTGATGCAAAAAGATATCTTGTCTGCTTTCCCTGGTAAAGCCTGCCTGATTCAGAACAGTACTATTTTTTATTGCTATTACCCCCAGATCACCGCGGTGGTGATTTGTTGGGCATTTCTTTAGTTTAAGCATTACCGCCGAATGCCCAGACATACTTAGGACTTAGCTCATCAACAAAATTTTTAATTTTAAGTTGGGCGGTGCATGGTCGTTTCTCCATTTACTGCTTGGGCGATTCAAGCACTGCAGCCAACTCTCGGACATGGTTAGCTCATCCGAATTTTTGGGAATTTGAATGTGGCAATGATTTAGTGTTCATTTCTCTGTTTTCCACTTGGTCGTTTCAGACACTGCCACCCTTACTGCCAAATGCAAAGACACAGTAAGCTCATCCAAATTTTTAGAATTTTAATGATGGCGGTGATTTGGTGGGCGTTTTCCGATTTTCAATTGGATGTTTCAATCACTGTCGTCCTTACAACCCAATGCACAGACTAAACTCATCCAGCTTTTCCCACTGAAAGTAGTAGGCCTATTCTGTCGACCCAGCCTAATTTTCTCCATTTTGCTCTTGGGCGTTTAATGCCCAATGCACCATGGCTTGGTATTGGGTGTTTTTGTATGGCTGGGCTCAGGCTTGGCGGTGGGCGAAAATTTCAAGCTGATCTTATGCAGTCATTTGTGTGGCACACAAGTGTGGGGAGTTGAAGGGGATATCCCGTAAATTTTGTGGCTAGCACGGTGATCAAATCATTGGAAGTGATTTGAATGAGTTGAAGGAAGGAGGGGTTACCAGAAATCATTTTACATGTCTAGGGATCAAATGAGTGGATATATTCGGCTGAAACTTGGAAGGTAAAAAACTCATTTGACCTAGTTTATCCATAGTGAAAAAGGAAATTTTCTCGGAAATTCTTAAACTCAAATGAAACTAGATTTCCATTTCTAGGTCTGAAATGCATTTTTTGGAGGGGGTGAAGGGGGTATTTTGTGATGCTCTCTCTCTCTCTTGTACCACCTACTCATAACAAGTGTTGCTCGTACCTGTAGTTTTGACCTTCTAAAATCTTATCATTTCTAAAAATATGCAATGTTTAAGATCTGTTTTGAAAGCTTCTTTATACACTGTAGACTGTAGGACTAGCTAAAATACTGCATACCTCATACAGGAGGGGGTATCCAACCTTGAATTTATATGACCTCAAACCTGGCCTGAAAACCTTACAAGGAAATTTCTCTGCAGTCCAAGACAGATCCTGGGTCACTCAGGGTTCCCTTCTTGTCAGTTAGGACCTTTAGGAACGTATGAAATTTTCTTCCAACCTTTTCCAGTAAAAAATAACCAGGTCAAGCGCTGCGATTTTCCATAAACTGTCGAAACAGCCTAAAAATAGATATTGTCATGAACAAACATTGCTTTATTTTCCTAGCATAGACTTGCATTGTCTCGGCTAAATTGTTCTTCTCTAGTAGGCTATTCAGCCTAACTCTAGCATCTGGCAAACTGTACGTAGGCCACCCTAACTCTGACCTAATCCACTATAAAGTTTTGTGACTGTTGGATTTCTGAACTTCAATCAATAGTTTATTAAGTAGATGTACCTGGCTTTTGGCATAGGGTATCCAATAATTAGGGGTTTGTTGTAGATGTTTTAGACAGCTTTCACAGTGATATGGACCAAGCCGTGCTCAAATTTTCAAATAAAAAAAAAATGCTTTCAAATGAGCTTGAACTCTCAAAATAAATATGACGCGTTAGGTCATTGCTGCTGAAATTTTACATTCAGAAACTATGACAGACAATCTTTTCACAGTAGCACAACCCAGAAAGTTCCAAGATGGTCGGATACGTTTTGCTTTTATTCTTGTCAACCAGAAATATATATTTTGTCAGATCTTCAAAGAAACTTACCCCTGTGCTATCTAAAAATCACTGAAGATTCAAGATGCAACACTTAGCCTACACAAATCCCTTATTCCAGAATGTATTTCCTCCAGCAGCTGCACCTCCTAAGTATGCCAGGACTCAAGTGAATGAAAGTGGCTGATATTAAGCATGTGTTGACTTTTGCAGGACTTAAAACTACAGGTTGTTCTTGGAGGTAAAAGCTCAGTCTTGCTTGGGGATGAAAATGGATTTGTCCATTTTCTGGACCGTGATCTGCAAATATCCAGCTATAGATTTTACGCATCAAGCATTAATGTGATCACCCAGGTCCAGGGTTCACCTTTTGTCTTCACTGTTGGAGTAAGTGAAACATTTGTCTTAGTAATTTCTTCTTATGTTAAGCTAACTAGAGATGCAAATGGATTGTGAAAGAGTATATGACCGACAGCCAAAAAGCCATTATTGCTTTGAAGATACCATATGCTATATACTTGGGTCAGGGTAGATTAAATACGCTATATACTTTGAAGTTTGGGTCAGGGTAGGTCGAAAATAAAAACGTGTTTACTATAGATTACCTTAAACTGCTTTTGCAAGCTATAAGAAAACTGACAAGCACCTTGTGGGGTGAAGCTGCATCTCGGGTCATGGATTAGGAGTGCATCAGGGCTATGTTTTCTGGTCCTCATCCAGTCGCTTCTTGAAGACTTTGGAAGTTTTGCAGGTAACAATGGCACTTGACAAAGTAGTCCACAAGCGAATTAATCGATTGGTTGAAGTTTAAGAGCTTGGTCACACTGGGCTCAATAAGCCGCCTATTGGATAAACAACTGAAAATCCCTAGGGGACATGAGATTTTATGGGCTTTGTGGCAGCTTGGGGAGGATGAGCAGACTGCAATTAGGGTTCTTGTAACAATAATTATAGCCTATGCACTGTTTGCTCTAATTGATCTCCTGAATTAGAATGACAACATTTAGAATTAGTTGTGGGCTTCTTCTTCTTTTTTCTACTTTTGCAACCCAAAAAGCCAGGAAATGAGCCCAGTGTGACCAAGCTCTAACTGAAAAGTCAACCTTTTTTTTAAATCTGGTATGTGACCGGGGCTCTAGTAGTAACGTTCGGAAGGTGTGCTGCTTGCACAACAACCAAAAAATCATCCGGACACAGAGAATTTGAATTTCAAGAAAAGCCTGCATTTCCATGGTTATAGACACAAGTCACGGTTGGAGAAAGTTGTTTTGTGATGGTCAGATATGTCTCACGAGGAATCTGCCATTTTTAGTTTTCGGCCATCGGCCATGGCCTTGTAGTTTCTTATTGTTTCAAGCATAGAGGGACAAGCACATACAGGTACCACAAATCCGAAAGAATAAGTTCATTTCGACAAAATCGATTAAGTACTGTAACGCATTTTATCACATGTTATCACACCCGAATGTTATCGCACCCGAGTTGAGCCAAACCTATGTTGTAGCTTCCAAGAATGACTCTTGGTCCTTAGTTCTGTTTTTCAGTTGTGTTGGGGACTGGGCTTGATAACGAGCTGAATTAAGTTGAAGGTGTACGTTGAGATCTTGGCTAGTGGGGCTTTTCATTTCTCATAATAGCAAGCCTCAAACCTTTCGAAAAACCCTCAGCAGCTTAGTATAACAATCTGTTGCTGGCTGTATGACCACCTGATTGTCTCATAAAGTGATGACGGTACCTAATGTTATACTAGAATCTGAATTGGTATTCGGTAGCGTGGAGGAAGCTGGGGGTCAATTTCCTAGGGTGTCTGAGAGTAGAACAAACTAGGGTCAATATTTATCTTCGTTCACCATGTACTCACTCGTTATGCTCTTGTCCAACAAGACCAAATTTTTCAATGGGATCCCAAAAGGGAATATTTGTTAGAGTTCTTCATCCAGATCAGAAGGCCTTGTAGATTTCCGATCTTCGCCAGATCCCGTAAACATGCTAGTTGTCCCTAGATCAGATTATACAGATGGAGGTCCAGATTACGATCGGAGCACCAACGTCTGTTCAGTTCCCGGCTTTTGTCGGATTCGGGCGAATTTCTTTTCCAGGTAAAAACATAAAGTTCGACATTGTTAGCATGTAGGCTAGCCTATTTTCACCTCTATATCGAATCTCTAGTTGACTTCAGAGACGAGACAAAATTAAGACGGGATCAAAACAGGAATATTTGTTGATCTTTTTCATACGAATAATCGGGTCTTGTAGATGTTCGGTCTTTCCCGAATCCTGTTAACATTTCATCCTAATATACCACTTAACCAGATCCTCTAGACAATGCTTTCCAGCCAGAATTATATCATTCAATCAGGTTCATTCGTAAACATCAGGTTTTAACCAGATTTTAACCCTAGACGAGAATAAATAGATATTCCAAAAACGGGCAATTTTGATAGAAGTAAAAGCTTGTTTTTCTTAAGTAGATCGGAGCATCGATACAGTGATGAGAATACATGCTGAGTATATATATGAAATTCATTTTCTCGTCAGACAAGTGATTTGACCGGAATTCGGCCGAAACCGGAAATTTGGTTGAAGGAAAACAAAATCTGATGTCGATAAAATTGGTTGGAAGAGGGGGATTGTGTCAAAAGACATGGTGAATCAAGAAATACTAACTATTGTTGCCTGGGGTGGGTAGTCAGGTCTGAATGTTGTGAAACAGATATTCAGGAATAAATACGATGATTGATAAAAAAAAAACAAATTTATAGCGCCTCTACAAGAGCTTTTTTGAACTGCCCGAACCGATGTTGTTATTACTCACAAAGCGATTAGGACCATTCAGACTGCTGTTGCTGCTGCTGCTGCTCCACTTCGATGAAGGGAGCACAGGCAGCGTAATGAATGGTCCTATTCGCCTTGTGAGTAATATCACCATCAGTCTCGCGCAATTCAGAAAAGCTCCGCTAGAGGCGCTATTCGGTACTTGGGGCCCCAACCCCAACTCCAACCCCAACTCCAACCCCAACCCGAAGCGGCGCGTTGTGCCAGCGGCGAAGCCGATGGCCGCGTGATGAAGATAAGGTGCGAGAGGCACCCCCCCCCCCCACCCCTACCCCCCGTCCCTGTGGGTATAAATTCTAGGGCATTGTAGTATCTTGGACAAAATGAAGGTGCAGCTGGCACTGATTAAACATTTTAGCAATTAAACAATGAAACTGAACTGTTACTGCTCCAAAACTTTATCTTAAACAACCTTATCTTAATCGTTTAAAGCTATACATTTTATTTCGCCCTTTATTTCGATATCTCCCCCCAGTATACCCCTAATTAGTGTTTTCTGTTTTTCAGGAAGACGATGTCGGCGCTCCATTTATTTTCAAAGCTTGGGATGTTGAGAGGAATGGTCCATCAAGGAAACCTGTTTGTGTTCATTCAACAAGGCTGCCCATTGGTCGCCCTGCTGTCACGTGCGTAAGGGATGACCTGTCAGTGGCTGCTGTTGGGTTTACGGACGGATCAGTATTTTTGCTGACCGGTAAGTTGAGCCGACCGCACAGCACTAGCAAACTATTTCTTCTCCAGTCATAAATTTTGACTACTCAGGAAGGGTCCAACGGCCAATTCAGTCAATTTATTATTAATTATTAATTAAATACCCTGCAGCTAGAGAAGGAAGTGAGAGTCATACGAAATAGTTACAGCTGAAACTAATGCAGAGAACAACCAATTCAGTTATAATAATAATAATAATAATAGCACTTTTTATTTCAGCGTAAGCCATATAAACAACACAAAAAAATAAAATATAACAAGCGAGTACAAACTATCTGCATCATGGTGGCTCAGGGTCGATCTACATCATGGTGGCTCAGGGTCGACAGCTGCCGTGAAACTTCCCGAAATAAAAGCTCGCGAAAAAAAAACTATCTGAAAACAGAATATTATATAGCCTATATAATGCGCAAGTTACACAGTAAACATTTCCTCCGAGTATGGAATTAAAATTAACTATAGTATTTGCTACTGGGATTAATCTTATCTCTGTTGAGATCAGATTAATCCCAATTAAAGATAATCTTATGTCAGTAGAGACAATCTTAACTCAGTAGAGACAATCTTATCTCAGTAGAAACAAGATTAATCCCAGTAGCAATACTGCAAGATTGTTTTTGCAGTGTATTGTAAAAGGCGACTGCAAACGTTCCCCTAAGACCGAACCACTTGAGGGGAGGAGGGAATTTAATTTGCTTTTCTACGCCCTAGGCCAAAGCACATAAGTTTGCGCCCCCTCACATGCCCACCCCCCTGTCAAGTTCTGCGCCCCCTCGTCGTCCAAAGAGAAATTTCGACCTCTCGCACAGTACGCCAAAACAAGATCTAACACTGATGGGATCGCAATGATGAGAAGCGGTTCGCTCTGGGTGTGGATGAAATCCTTTTACTGCCAGCCCTAGCCCGTATACCCTTTACAAATCCTTATGTGATTGTTCTTTCTTCTGATATACGCCCCCTGTAATACTCCAGGCCTAGTTTGGCCTAATTGGAAATCCAACCCTTCTTCCATAGCCGCTGTATTTCCTATTTTATACTTTGATTGAGAAATGGTACTAAATTGGTTTATGTTGGAGGCGGTTTCCGCTGTAGTAAAATCCACGTTAAAGATGTGGACGAATATCCCTGGAATTACAAATCTGAATTTTAGATCAGCAGTTCAAATACCCTCTTTAGAAAAGGACTATTGTTTTTGTTCTTGCGCCTGTTATTGGTTTGCTTTTCTTATTTTCTGTCAAAGAGCTTTGATAAAGCTCCGTGCACGCATAGTCCGATAAGATTTCGCATGCGGAAAGACATGCGAAAGTATGCATACGGAAATAACCATGCGAAACTTGCATCACTATTGAGAAACGTTGAGTTGCGTCACGGTTTGGGAGCTAAGGAGGAAACTCGTATCCGACTGTGACAATCCGGCTGTATGTACACGTACCTTATGGGTGTTTTATACAGTGTTCTCGAGGAAAAATTCGGATAGCATCACATTAGGGTCCCAAAGACCCGGAGAATAATGAAAGACTTCGAATCAAGGCCGTATCCAGAGGGGGGTTCAACCCCTCCCCGAAATATACAAAACTTATCTTTTTTTTCTAGGCTTTGACCTCTGATCTATTTTCTTGTTTTGATGTTAGGTATGGATAAGGTCCGACCCGCGGGGAGACCCCTTCCCCCGAAATAAATCCTGGATACTGACCTATATCCAGTCAACTCGAAATCAAACAGGGTTATACCTGTGCTGAAGGAGAAGTAATCCTCTTTCTCCAGCCCTCCCATCTCTGAAAATTATTTCGTCTTCTGTCCGTTTAGTAGGTTGACCTTCCCCGGCTTGGGTGCTCGCTTTGTTAGCACGTTTCTGTAGCTAGGGGAGAGGAGACAATCCTGTTCGTAACAAACAGTGAGTAGATTGCGCCTTTCAGAATGAGACTATATTTTGAGCATATTCAGGCTCTCGTCGTAAGAGTAGGAGCGTGTTCCACCCTACTTACCGTAGTTACTACGCATGAGGTCACGAATTCTGGCTTTTTGCCGTCAAGGCTGGAACGATTTTTCTATTTTCCAGCAGAATATCATGCCATAGGCGAATCCGACCAATCACGTTACTTAGATATAAGCATGGTAAGCAAATACTTACTATTAGTTACTATTCCGAGAAGTTTGAAACGGTCAGCGTAGTAACTTTTACGAGGTTTGAACGAAAATAGTAACTAATAGTTACTATTGTTAGAAGGGTGGAACACGCTCTAAACCTCGACCTTTCTTATTGAGAGCCGTAGGCTACAGTTGGAAATCCTCCGACTCTTTAAGAAGAACTTTTAAGAAGAGGTGCCCTGGATGTTCCGTTTATGACTCATGGTGAGAGGAGTAGGTGAGGGGGGGGGGGCTGACACGCGTAGGAAACAAATGGACGGAGCAAGGTCAGATGGTTAAGGTAAGAAGGTAAACATGTCAGATGCCTTAGATATACATTTTTGGGGTCCCGGCCGTATCCGACTGCAGTGGGGAGAGTTGGAGGGGGGTACCGGACAGTGCTCGAAAATGCAGAAATTCGCATGAAACTTCGACTTGTTGTAAGAGGAGATGCTGGAGATTGGATATTGTGTGTCCGAACTACGTCTGTTCACGGTGGGGAATGGGCGGGGGGGGGGGGGTATTCTGTGGTACACGTCAGGAGCGAACGGGTGGAGCGATTGGCTTGAACGGTACAAAGTTCATGTACCCTAGGTGTACTATTTTGAGGCTCCAGCCGGATCCGACCTCATTAAGGGGAGTTGGAAAGGGTACCGGACATTTCTCGGAATTTGTTCTGTTTCAGTGAAACTTGATGTCTTTTAAGAGGAAATAACCTAAGGCGTTTTTCCGTGACACAACTGTGGGCCACACACTTTCAAATTCAAATTCGTTTATTTCCATGATATCTTTAACAAAGATAGTGGTGGATTGTCATACATGGTCGACGCAGTCATAAGTAATCACATATATTTTACACTTTTTAAAATTTAAAAACATTTAAAAACACAATCCGATAACAAATATAATTGCAAAACATGTGAGTGTTCTAAGTGTTTATCGTGGAAACACGATTGTGTGCCATACAGTCGAGCCACAAGATGAAACTCGCGGAAACGTCTTTTTTTGCGATAATTTCAAATGTCTGAATATATGAATAAAAATCATGGACAGATCTCAATAAACAGAACTCCAGGCTTTCGTCCTTACCATTCCGTGCAAAAAGGATCTTCAGTTTTATGTCTACGTACTTGAGAAAGTTTTTAACTTGATTGTTTATTTTTATACTAAATTTGAATTTCCCGCCAAAATCGAGCCACAAAATCGATAATCACCTCGGCAGTTGTTTGTACGTTGATTTTCTGTTTGAATAAAATCCGTCGTATGCCAGAGCATGCATTTTTTTTTTTGGCGTTGGAACTTCGTGTCTGATCATGAATACTCTTTGAGCCCAAGCTGTCTTTGAAACATATATTCAAACGATGTTTACAACGGATATACGTCAGCTACGATTCTTCATCAGCGATATTTCGGCCCTTCTTGGCAAGGGTCCTCGCCAGGCTGTCAATCTTCTGGGTCAACGTCGGGGAAGGAAATAAACCTGTAATTACAGGTTAAAAGTGAGGTGATATGTCGCCATTCGGTTTTAATTAAATATACGTGATTTAGATATAAGGTTTGAAGCCAAGCTGACCATGTCATTTCAAATGAAATAGAAAACGAGATTTTCGGTTTTTTTTCTTGATCAGCTAGTTACCACTCCAAGAT
This sequence comes from Branchinecta lynchi, assembly GCA_023053575.1. NCBI lineage: Eukaryota > Metazoa > Arthropoda > Branchiopoda > Anostraca > Branchinectidae > Branchinecta > Branchinecta lynchi. The sequence continues at coordinate 3,621,368 of JAKZAP010000008.1, forward strand.
GATGCGCGATGGATACATACAATTTCGGATATTTCGGTTGCACTTCCTGCAAACCGTCCTCAGCGAAAAAAAACAAAACTAAATCATAAATTCCACCGCAATAACAACAGGAAAACAATGCGGAACAAACAAACAATAAGACGACATGTAACTAAAACCAGAAGAACGATGCGGACTGAACGACTTGCAGATAAAAGTAACATAACGAAAGATAGAATGTGCGTGTTCAAAGTGTATATGTACAACTGTGATTATTTACAAATCCTGAATTCTGTGTATATTTACAATTTACCATCCGTCTGGGAAAGTGCAGATACTTTCACCCAGAAAACGGCCCACTCCAAAAATCCATAATATGTTTCACCACTTTGAATAAAACCTTCCACAGAACTCCTATCCGAAATTGTATTTATCCCTCGCACATCGTCTTGGAGGGGTAACTAACTGATCAAGAAAAAAACCCAAAAATCTCGTTTTTCTATTTGATATGTGATTCTTTTTGGGAACCCAAAACGTAAGTGGCGGGATACCTATGACATCGCAAAAGTTGTCCGTCTGTCCGTCCGTCCGTCTGTGCGCACTGTAACTCTCGAAGGGAATGAGATATTTTGATGAAACTTGGTGTGAGGATTCTTTGGGTCAAGAGTAAGGTCAAGTTCGTAGATGGGCTATTTAGCCGTATATTTAGAGGTGGGGGAGGGGTTTTAAATTAAGGGGCAAATGAAATATTTTCAAACAGATAATGTGATAGTCCATTATGGGGTAAAAAGACATGTTGAACACGATGGTGAAAACTATTTTGTCATCGGAAAAGTAGCTCACCCGGAATCCGCCCAAAACCGGAAAGTTTGTTAAAAGTAAAAGTTTTATTTGAACTTGATTAGATGTTCGATTTAGGGGTAAGAAGACATGCTTAAAACGATGGTGAAAACCATTTTTTATCGCCGGACAAGTAGTTAGCCTGGAATCTGGCCAAAACCGGAAAGTCTGTTAAAAGTAAAAGTCTTATTTGAAGTTGATTAGATGTCCGAAATAGGGGTAAGAATCCATGCTGAACGCAATGGTGAAAACCATTTTCTCGCCGAACAAGTAGTTCGCCCGGAATCCGGCCAAAACCGGAAAGTTTGTTAAAAGTAAAAGTTTTATTTGGAGTTGATTAGATGTTCGATTTAGAGGTAAGAAGACAAGCTGAACACTCATAGGAAAACAATTTTCTACCCAGACAAGTAGTTCGCCCGGAATCCGGCCAAAACCAAAAATTAGAGTTTTATTTGTAGTTGATTAGATATTCGATTTAGGGGTAAAGAGATGGTGAATCCGTGTATGACAATCATTTTTTACCCGGACATATAGTTCGACCGGAATCCGGCTGGAGCCGGAAAATTTGTTATAAGTTGAATTTTTATTTGAAGTTGATTAGATGTTCAACATTGGGGAAAGAAGATACGCTGAGTTCGTTTTTGAGCTTTCTTTTTTCGCCGAAAAAGTAGTTCGGGAGTTCGGCCGAAAGTGGGAAATTGGCAGAAGTCTCAGGAAGTTTTCGTCAAAACAGAGATGACTTATAGGGGTAAACACACATGCTGATTCAATACCTCAGATGATTAACCTGTTTTTTAATTTTAATAGTAAAAATGTTCAAGGAGTCTGGCGAAGACTGGATCTGGCGAAGACAATACCCAATTGTCTGCATGAAATATTGAATTTTGGGATCCCATCGAAACCTTTGGTCTTGTTGCAGGGGACTTCACGAGGAACCGTCCAGCCAAGTTCAAAGTAATATATGAAGGCAAATCTCCAGTGACCGGGTTGGCATGGAAGGAAGCAAGAAATCCATGTTTGTTCATAACTACTCAAAATGAGGTGTATTGCTACCGACTTGGCGGAACAGAGAAGGAGAAAGATAAGTTGGTAAGGACGAAAAGAATAAATTGGGTACGTGCATTGTTGCGTCATTCTGGGCCCACATAAATTCCGATCAACTTTGTCGAAAATGGCTAACCTGTCGAAAATGGCCAACAAAAACATAAGCTGTAATAATTCTTGCAAAAATGACTATCTTTGTATTTTCTTTTTTTGATCTTCAGTTAGTAGCGTTAAAATAAATTAGTTTAGTCGTTTAAAAGTACTAAATACAGATATTAAACAAGATATTTACAAATTTAAATACGAACGCATGATCCGATCCGGCATGAAACTTAAATGCAGCCTTCTCTGTAGACAATCGTTTGTTGTGACCGGACGTTCCTGTGAATGATATTTAAATACGAACGCGTTATCCGATCCGGCATGAAACTTAAATGCAGCCTTCTCTGCAGACAATCGTTTGTTGTGACCGGACGTTCCCGTGAATGAAACTTAAATACGAACGCGTGATCCGATCCGGCATGAAACGTAATTACAGCCTTCTCTGTAGACAATCGTTTGTTGTGACCGGACGTTCCGGTGAATGAAATTTAAATACGAACGCGTGATCCGGCATGAAACTTAAATGCAGCCTTCTCTGTAGACAGTCGTTTGTTGTGACAGGATGTTGCCATGAATGAAGTTTAAATACGAACACGCAGTGTTGCCGCCGGTCGCAGAATTCTGCGATATATCACAGATCTTGGACTTCTTTGGAAAAAAAAATGAAGCAAAAAAGTTGAGGCAGATAATTGATGAAAATTTTAAGGCGAGATTTCTAGTTAGCAGTTGGTAAAAAGGGCCTAATTTCGTAGGTACCAGAGCTTTGTGTGGTCAAAAGTAACAAGTTCCGTCGGAAGTGGCAACATTGCGAACGCGTAACCCGATCCGGCATGAAACTTAAGGTGTTTTTTAGCGGCTTAACATTGCCAATGTTGACCAACAGTGTGTTCTAGAGACCAACAGAAATCTCTTTGGCCAATATTGTTGGTCAAAACGACCAACAACTGAAAGTGTTGTTGGTCAAGTCTGTTGGTCAATTTGTGGAGTAGCCAGATTTTTCAAACAGAGCGTTCTGACGAAGATTCACCTCTGCTGATCAACAGGGACTTTTTTGCGGCCAACAGTAGTGTGTTGGTCAACGCTGTTGATAAACAGAAGAACCGCTAAAGAAACGCCTTTAAAGACAGCCCTCTCTCTATAGACAATCGTTTGCCATTCAGGGTTTTCACAGGCAGTCAAGTAACTGGTGGCAGGGACTACCATCGTCAGTGAGCGAAGGCATCGATTTTGGCCCCGCTATGCCAGTATAGTATGCGGGGGGGGGGGGGGCATGCTTTCTCCTAGGCAAGTCCGTTACCAGTCACTCAGTCGAGTAGACCGTCGACATAGCTATTGAATATTATATCGTTCATCGGCGTTTTTTTTTTTCTGCTCTCCGCTCAGTTTAGACGGTTCTTGCGGCCAATTTTTTTTTCCTGTTCTGACGAAGTGGTCTAGTCTGCTCACATGCCTTAGGCATTCATAAACGCTTACGCTTAATTCTATCATTTTAGGTGTTGTGTGATTCGATTGGTGCCAGCTTGAAATGCAGCGTATTAGCGGATCTGAGAAACGACCCGACTCTTTTCATAGCCAGAGATGATGTAAGTTCTGCCCCTTCTTGCATTTGTATTCGCTATAGCCTTCGAGTTAATGTATTTCTGTGTAGACAAAATCTAAAACTCCCTTCAAAAATGAAAATACCCAAATGTCACCTACTACGAGTATATACTTCTTTCAATAGACCCACCCTGGAATACACAACGCCTGTTTGGCACTTTTCATTATTGCAGGAACAAAGAGATAAATTAGAAAGAATACAAAACCGGGCTTTTGTTATTATTCATAAAGGACCGAAGCTTCCAACTCTTACCTTTTAAAGCACTTTATCCTGGAAACACTGCAGGAGCGCAGAAAAGAACTAAGCCCTTACTTCGGTTCAGCCATGGTATCTCATCCTCTCCACTCCCAAATCCTCTCCCCCTACCAAAATGTTAGAAATCGACCAGAACTAGTAGTAAGCTCTAGGGTTCCCAAGCTCTGTCCTGTACCTATAAAACATGCTAGATATGCAAAAGGTTTTATTCCTGAGTTCGTGCAAATTAATGAAGCGTGACAGATTTTTGGGTGTACTGACATTTGAAACATGTGTTGTAATTTTGTCTGTTTTTTTTTTTACTATAATCGTAAATTTGGTTTATAAACACGAAAGTCGATTTGTACAGTAAACTTTCTATCTATCTGTCGAACTCTAGCCTCAGTTATCCCTGTGCTTTTTCAGCTAGGCTAGAAACTTCTGTATCTCACTTCTCAATCAGAATTCTGACAGTGGCATAAAGTCTATTGGTATGACGTGGAATTAACGCTTGAACGATACATAACTACAATTAGAAGTTGTAAATTGAAGTTTGACAGTTATTCTGCGAATCTCCAGAGCCACCCAAGCGAATTGGGGTCACGCTCCACTCAATGAGGAAAACGTGGAACCTACAGTTAGAACCACAGTTTAGTACAAAGCAAGAGAAAAGGCTTTCGCCTCTAAATAACTCTAAGAAATTTTGAGTAGTCGAACTGATCAGAGTTAAAAATTTCATCAACAATGCACTTAAAACTATTGATCGATTCAGCATTAACCGCATCTTCGGTAAGGCTGTTCCAAGGATCAACAGTTCTGTTGCCAAAACCCCACTTCAAAACATCCTTGTGGAATCCTGACTTTGTAAGCTTCTACGCATGCCCCCGATGATGACGGTTAATGCTGTATCTTACTAAATCAGTCACTTCAAAATTGTCATAACTTCCATTGATTATTTTGAATGTTTCAATCAGGTAGGGGAGATCGCGCAGATCTGGTACGAACTTCGTAGCTCTCGGTTGGATTTTTTCATAAGCCTCAATGTCACAATTGTAATATGGCCTCACTGTGGTGTGGCCATATTCAGTTATCGGGCGAACCATCGACTTGAAAAGAAGTGAGAACAAACCATCCTGCTTAAAAGTAAAGTTTCTTCGGATTACACCAAGGATTCTATTACACTTTTTCATGGTAAGGTTGTAATGTTGCGAGAAACGCAGATCGCCATCGATCAGGATTCCTAGATCCCGTTGGGTCATGCATTCGGGTATCGTTTGGCTGTATCCGTATTGGAACCTGACAGGTTGCATGTGTAATCAGTTAAAACTAAGAGCTTGGTCACACTTGGCTCATTTCCTGGCTTTTTGGATTGCAAAAGTAGAAAAAAGAGAAAGAACATGATACAACTAATTCTGAATGTTGTCGCTGTAAATTCAGGAGATCAGTTAGAGCAAAACAGCGTTATAATTGTGTTACAGGAATCCTAATTGACCCCTAATTACAGTCTGCTCAGTATCCCCAAGCTGCCACAAAACCCCCCCTAGGAATTTTCAGTTGTTTGTCGAATAGGTGGCTTTTTGAGCCTAGTGTGACCAAGCTCTAAAATTAAAAAATAACCTAACAAAGATAATTTTCTTTAGTTTTTACTTCGGTATAGTGGCTATGACTCTTCACTGCTTCGGATCGGCCGCGACTAGAAACGGCACGGAGTCCGGCCGTTTTTCATTTAAGGTCGCAAAGTCGTTCATCAGACGTCGAAATACTGCCACTTTATACGGATTTAAAAAGAAACTGAAAACTTTCCACTTAATTAATACGTGTTGAAGGGTATCTGATCTTTTTTTTTTTTTTTTTTTTTTTTTTTTTTATACAGTTGTTCGGGTGGGGCTGAAACTGGTAATGAGTAAATATTAAGGATTCTTTGTGTGTGTAGTGTTCACGTTTAATTGTTTGTTATTTAAGTCATAGGCTAGGTGGATAATAAGTTGTTATTTTTAGTTATTTATTTATTAGATACAAGTATTATTAATAAATTGCAGCACAAGTCCTTAGGACTTTCTTTTTGCTGCAATGGGATATTAGTAGTGTTATTTTATTTTATTTTCAATGTTTTGGTTAAAAATAAAAACCTACCTACCTACCTACCTACCTACTCGTGATGAGTAACTCTCCTTGCCGATGCGAATCGCTGTGTACCCAACGGAAGAGCCAGAAGCGGCACCACAGCTGTCCCCAACGATCGCCGTGGTTGGTTGACACAGGATTTGGGTTGTTGAGTTTGAGTCGTTAGTGAGACGTTTTCTCGTTCTTCCAGAGGATCACTGGCGTGTGTCAAACGAGCACAACGCCGCACTCTTTGCCGGCTCCAAGTCTCGCTCGATTCTTCATACAAATACTCCGGTTTTGGCCGTATTCCGGCCGAACTAATTTTCCGACGAGAAATTTTTTTTCATATTCGGACCTTGCCCCTAATTCGAAGTGAAATGACGTACCTACTATACCGAAGCACAAATTTTAAAATGTCTCTTTGTTTTGTTATTTTAATTTCTATATTTTCTCTTTTTCTAGATTTTTTTCTAGGCTTTTCGTCGCAGAATTGCTGCCACGTACTGACGTACCTCAGGCGAGTGATTTGGCGAGAATAAGCGGTCTGTCCCGGACTAAAACACCGCTATGTCAAATGGTCCGTACTTTGTCAGCGACGGTCCGTTTGTTTGTTAGCGATACTGACATTGTGCTTATATCATAAACCCACACTGGTGCTAACAGGGGCGTCACGTAAGGGAGGGGAGGGGGGGGGGGACGTCCCCCACCACCAATGTTGTCGTCCAGTCGGTAAAGAGTAGCCGAATTAGCGCGAAGCGCTGAGACATTCGTAGAAACAAGCCGATTCTTTTCTTGGAAACAGTCAGTTTTCCTTCAAAACAGTCGGTTTTTCATCAAAACAGTGTTTTTTCTTTCTTCTTAAAACCACCCTTTTTTGCAACAGTCATTTTTCTATGAAAACCACGATGAAAAATTTGTAGCCTGCGTAGTAGTATGGTAGTAGTACGAAAACGTTGCATATAATACTATGTGATAGCAAAGAATACTATCATTTAATGTGCCTCAGACTGGTCCAATCTTATGTAGTAGGATCCAGTAGCATCCTGTCTTGCCATAGTAGCATCCAGTCTTGCTAATAGTAGCATATAGTAGTATGCAGTAACATGGTAGCCTTGAAGTAAGCATGTAGTAGCATCGTGAGTACTGCGTGCTACTTTTTCGGACTACTTCATAATACTATTTGGCGATAAATTTTTCATCGGGACAGTCGGTAAAAAATGATCAGCCAGTCGGTAAATATCTTTGACGAAAGAATATTGCCCAGCAGCAATGTATGATTGTATGTACGCCTGAACTTCTGGATATAAAGTTAAAGGACCCCTCGCACTATTTAGGCTACTGTTTATTTTTGAGAATTTTAAAATATTTGAATACTCTAATCAGACTTTGCTTTCACCAAATCACTCACGGCTTTTATTGTTTCCAGTCCTGTTGACTTCTAGCAAAACAGGGAAGAATTTACATAATAGTTTTTTCTGGTGTATCACCTTCTCACAGACAACCCTCGACAGCATGATACCCATTGAAAGTAGTGAAAAAGGCAAGTGAGGAAATCAGTGAGGTGTCGTTAGGTTAGGATGTACTCAATGAAATTCGTGTCTCCGGGCTTAAGAATGTATGGAGTGATTAAGTACGTAAGCTGCATTAACATTGTAGGTAAGGTCCTGTAAGGATCCATGAAAAATCGGCCTATAAGGTATACATATATAAGTATATACATATATCTGGTTCGACTCGCTGTGAACAGAAACTAAGAGCAGGAGAATTGAAACAAAGAAACCCGGCAATGCTTTTTTACCATATTGACTGACATATGAACTCAGTCGGCACTCGGCACATATATAACTCTGTTTATAATTTTCTAGGCAATCTATAGTTATTCTGGTGGGGCCGATACGCGGGGGACCTGCTACGCGTTTGATGGAGAAAAGAAGCTTCTGTACTGGTATCGGGGATACTTGATACTTGCTTTGAAGGAGGAAACATCGTCTGGACTCGCTGTGAGGTATGCATATGACTTAAAGGCGATATGATATGATATTTATTTGTCTTCAAAGCCCAAAGGCCATAACAAACACACATAAATAACAACATGTAAATAAAAAATAAACGGTCACACTACTACACTAAATCCCACTCAAACACTTTTCCCTGTGCAGATTGGCCACTCTGAGGAACCTCGCCAGGTTTCTTATACTAAGAAAATCCCTACTCCGCATAATATTTAACAACCACTTCCTCCCATGAATCCCTCCCTTAAAAATTTCCTCCCTCAGATCCTCAATTTCATCACAACCACATATAAAATGAATTAGATCCTCATCTCCCTCACCTCACATTGGACAAAAGTAAGGAGATTTCTCCTCCCAAATACTTTCTTCTTTCACCAAGTGCGCGCCCCGTACGGAAAAAACGTCATAAAAAAATCAAAAAAAAATCATGATTAGCAATTATGACATATCATGATTAAAATCATGACAAAAATCATGATTTTTGTCATGATTTTTGTCATGATTTCTTAGTGACTAAATGTCATGATTTATTGACGGCTAAATCATGATTTAGAAAGTCATGACTAAGCTAAATGACAACTAGAAAAATCATGAACAACACGTACATGATTTGTGAACAACATAGTCATGACTTTTTCATGACTTTAATGACAAAAATCATGATTTTTGTCATGATATTTATCATGACTCTTTATAAAGAAAATCATGACTTTTTTCGTGATTTGCTTTATCATTTCTAAAATCATGACATTTAGAAAATCGACAAAATATCACACATGAGATCATGAAACTTGAATCATGACTTCATTTTGACATGTCATGATTTTTGTCATGATTCTTAATAAACGAAAGTCATGATTTCTTGGTGATGATTTTTGCCATTTTTAAATCATGACATTTCGGAAATCAGTATAAAAATCACAAAAATTGAATCATGACTCTATTTTGATACTTCATGACAAAAGTCATGATTTTTGTCATGATTCTTCGTAAACGAAAGTCATGATTTCTTGGTGATTTGACTTGTCTTTGTTAAATCTTAAAAAAAAAAACTTAGAACTTGAATCATGACATGTCATGATTCGCATCAGATGAAAGTGACTTTCTTGGTAACCTGTTTTGTCCTTTCTAAAATCATGACATTTCGAAAATCAGCAAATTGACCTTAAAATCACGAAAAATAAATCGTGACTTTTGTCTGATTCTTAATAATGATAGTCAGGACTTAAAATCTCGACTTCATAATCGATACAATAACGATTTGTCATGACAAAAATCACGAACGTCACAGTCTGGTCAAATTAGTATAACCGCATGTATTCAGTTGCTTTTGTGCAAAATGATCTTGATTTTGAATAACATTCTTTTATTCTTTTGTAGGCAGGAAAGCAACACGTATAACAATTTTTGCTGGGCCTGGCTGCGAACGTTTTGCTGCGCTTGGATGACCTCGATGGCTTTATCGCCATCGCATGCTTTATTTTTGTTATGCTGTGGTGACAAAGTCTGCTTTGCTATTATTTCTTCATATTAAAGTAACGGTCTTTTCAGTTCTCGCATGCTTCTTGTGGTCGGGCGCTGTATGTGGGCCTGCACGTGGTGAAGGAAAGTGGATGCAGGGTCCTATCATAGATGGACCAAAACATGCATGAAGTTGTGCCCTGTTGGTCTTGCGAGCGGTCGAGCGATGTGTCTGCGAGCTCGACAACGTACTAGCTAGTGAACTAAAACTTAAAGGAGCTTCGTTTATGGATGGACACGTCTCAGCTATCAAGTATACATGCATTCAGAAACATGCTCGTCATTAGACCTCTCTGTTCCGATATCCTACAATTCACTTTCAGATCATCATCACTAAAACTTCTTATTGAAAAACTGGCTTATATAGTCCAAAATTAACGATATGGACTTTCAGATACGCACAAACATCAAATAAACCAGGAACAAATGTTTCAGATAACAGATCACACAATTTTGTATGATTTCTTTGACTATTAATCCAGACAATCGGGCCTTTGTAGATCTGTTCTTTGTCAGTGTTTGTCAGACAGACGGACGGTCAGTCGGAGTACTTTTAAGACGTCATAGGTGGTCGGAAAAATAGTTAACTGGGAAACTAAAAGCAAGTTACGATCAGAGATGGGCGAAACCGATCATGAAATGATTAGAATCCGAATCCAGGGGTAGACATCACTGAGGAGGGTTGGTGGTCGAAATCAAATCTTGGATTGCCTAAGCCGACTGTGTAGAATTGGGAAACGGATGCTAGAAGGATCTAGACTAGAAATTTGGTGGGATTCGTACGAGTGAGGGTTATAATGAATCAGATTCGCCCATCTCTGATGACCGGTGCATCTTTATGAGTCACGAATACATCTTCGTCGGACACAGATGAAACTTCTTATTGATTAAGAAACGGCTAGTACCAAAATTAACGACATGGACTAGAGCTTCCAGATATATCAACACCAAATAAACCACAAACAAATGTTTCAAATGCAGTATTATTCATGCATTAATTATTCAAAGTAATAGATACAGGCGAGTATTCCATAATAGAAACGTAGAACGAGGCTATTAATGAAATAATATTTAAGTTTTCAGCCCCTCATTAATAACAAAACCGAAGTTGATGAAAATGCAGAAAAAAACCTTTCCTGTCATCGCCCCAATCGTGCAGCAAAAAGAGCGTCCGTGTAAAAAATTTAATCTCAGGACTAGTTTTTTCACTATAGTGGTATTTGAAGGTAATTTACTTTAATAAGATATTTATAGTCGGTAGAAGCTTCAGTTATTTGTTACAGGTTTTTATAATTCCCTGACGTTGACCCAGAGGATTGACAGCCTGACGAGCACCCATGCCAAGAAGGGCCGAAATATCGCTGATGAAGAATCGTAGCTGACGTATCCGTTGTAAACATTGTTTTGAATAAATGTTTCAAATAATCTTTACAACGGATATGTCAGCTACGATGCTCGTAGGGGAAAGCAACAAACCTGTAATCATACATCATTACAGGTTTGTTTCCTTCCCCGACGTTGACCCTGAAGATTGACAGCCTGACGATGACCCTTGCCAAGAAGGGCCGAAATATCGCTGACGAAACATCTTAGCTGATGTATCCGTCGTATACATTATTTGAATACATGCTTTTATTCTTCTCGAATTATCATGGGAAGAACCAAGTTTGTCGAAATCGTCAATATATCCGGTACGAATCCGGGCCTACAATGCATCTGCTAGATTCTAACGTTCATTTTAGAGTGAACTGAGGAGCTACAACATAATTTACCCCTACTTTACTTTTAATTCTATGTGCAAATTAACATTTCCGCATAGAATTTTGCCAGAATGATCCGGCCTCTATAGTGATAGGATATCCTGCCGGAACCGGATTTGAAGAATCCGGATTTTGAAAAAAGACCGGATTTCGAAAAATATTTCCGGAAATACGAAGAGTCTGGTCATTGAAGATTTTTCAGGGTATTTTCTGATGAAGTCTTGATTATTGGGATCTCAAAACGTAAGTGGAGGGATACCTATGACATCGCAAAAGTTGTCCGTCCGTCGAATGAGATGTTTTGATGGAACTTGGTGTGAGAATTGGTTGGTTCAAGGGTAAGGTCAAGTTCGTAGATGGGCTCTGTAGCCCTACATTTTTTACAAATTACGGCCAAACTACTCAACTTCAGACAAAACTGTTGCTTTCAGCAAATTTACTGATTTTGGCCGGATTCCGGGCGAACTATTTGTCCGGCGAGAAAATAGTTTTCATACACTGATCCAGGACGTCTCTTCACGCCTACATCCAACCTCTAATCAACTTTCAGTGGAACTTTTACTTTCAACCATTTTTCGGTTTTGGACGGATTCCGGGTGAACTGCTCGTCCGGAGAGAAAAAAAAATTTGAATATAAGGATTCAGCAAGTCTGCTTACCTCTGTTTCAATACCTCTAATCAACTTCGAGTAAAACCTTAACTTTAACAAATTTTCCAGAAATTCTGCCGGATTCCGGGCGAACTATTATTCTGGTGAGAAAATAACTGTCATCTTCGGATTCAGCATGGTTTCTTACCCCTAAATCGACTATCTCATTAGCTTTTAAAAATATTTTGCTAGCCCCAACACTTGAACCCCCTCCCCCACCCCAAATATAGATTTACGGAGCCCATCTATGAACTTGTCCTGTTCTTTTACCCATAGATTCCCCACACCCAGTGTGAACAAAATCTTGTTTTTAACACAACCCAACAATCGTGTGTCAAAATACTCAAATTCTATGCATTTTCTTTGTTTTGAATTTGCTTGCGGATTACAACAAGGAATACGAGCTCAGGTAACTATGAGGAGGAATTATTGAGAAACAAAGATAGGTTTAACTAGAAATACCGAAGCAAAATTTATTTCTTCAGTGTGTAAACCATTCTATAAGGTTCAATCTAGTATGTCTATCATATTTGTGGGTCCCTTTTTAAGCCAGATAGATTTTTCTCAAGGAAGATTTCTCTGGATATTTGAAATCTTGTGTGAGGTTGGGTACCTCTCCTGTATCACTCCACTTATGTTTTGGAAAAAAAAAAATTAATAGTTCTTAGGTATACTACTGAACTTTCTATATAAATTGCTGGGTATAACCAACAATAGGCATGGACAAGCAATATCATAGACTAGGTAACTTGATCTCCTTATAAGCAGGACACACATCAACAGTAGGGAACAGAGAATCGAAAACTCAAATATCAGAGCCTGTGTTCGTTCATATCAACGGAACAGTACGAAACATTAAATAACAATTAAATAATTAAGAAACATACCCATAATAAAATTAGCGCCAACGCCTTTCATCAGCAAATTTGAATCAAATCTAAACCGCGCGCTAATAGCAAAAGAGTCATGGCGCGGATTGAACTTAATACCTCTGTAGTTTTCGAAATCCCTCTCACGGTTTGAACCAAGCTACAAGGAATTATCAGTCCTCCATTCCTAACCCAAAGGCAATGATTTAGGTCTGCTAACAACTGACCGACAAGGTGATGCTTTAGCACGTACGGGGCAGTTTTATGGCACCTGAGAATTGCGGGTTCAACGAAAATAGTTTTTAATTTGGACTAATTCCGGCCAAATTTCCAAATTTCCGACCGATTCAAAACTTTCATGATTCGTTATTAGGATTTTAGAGATCACAAAATTTCTACCGCTATAATCTTTCATGATTTCTGAGATCACGACGGCTTCATTCCTCACTGAAATGATCTGTTATTGGTAAATCAAAATCATAATTCTTCTCAAAATGATTAGTTTACGATATTTTGAATCATAAAGACTGAATCATATTTTTCATAATTCGGGGTTACGACTTTTTATGATTTCCAAGGTCACAAAACTTATATCACTAAGATCTTCCTTGATTTTTAAGATCACGACGGCTTAAATCATCATAGAAGTGATTTTTAATGATTTTTTATAATCATTTAAGTTCCAATTATGATCTTTTCAAGATCTTTTGAAGTCACGAAGACTAAATCATAAATGCCTAACTCCTGTTCATGATTTATTATGATTTAGAGAAAACATGAATACAAATTATCGTGATTTTCCGATAAATAATTATGACTATTGTCTGATCATGACTTTTTCGTGACATCAATGTCATATAAAAGGAAAATCATGATTTTTCCATGATTTATTTAAATGGGAAATCATGATTTTCTTATGACATTGTGTGACATTTTAATGAGTTTTTCCGTACATCATGCTTTATTTTTGTTATGCTGTGGTGACAAGTCTGCTTTGCTATTAATTGTTTACATTCTATTTATATCTATATTATATACCATTCTAATTATCATCTTCGGATTCATCATGTTTTCTTACCCTAAATACCCCAACAGTACCTCATTAGAAAAGTCATGTGTCCCAAAATACTCAAATTCTATGCCTTTTCTTGGTTTTGAAGCTGCTTGTGGATAACAGCAATGAATACGAGCTCAGGTAACAATGAGGAGGAACTGTTGGGAAACAAAGATCGGTTTAACTAGAAATACTGAAGCAATGTTTATTTCTTCAGTGTGTAAACCATTCTATTTATATCTATATTATATACCATTCTAATTATCATCTTCGGATTCATCATGTTTGCTTACCCCTAAATAGACACTCTCATTAGAACAGTCATGTGTCCCAAAATACTAAAATTCTATGCCTTTTCTTGGTTTTGAAGCTGCTTGTGGATAACAGCAATGAATACGAGCTCAGGTAACAATGAGGAGGAACTGTTGGGAAACAAAGATAGGTTTAACTAGAAATACTGAAGCAATGTTTATTTCTTGAGTGTGTAAACCATTCTATTTATATCTATATTATATACCATTCTAATTATCATCTTCGGATTCATCATGTTTGCTTACCCCTAAATAGAAATTCTCATTAGAACAGTCATGTGTCCCAAAATACTTAAATTCTATGCCTTTTCTTGGTTTTGAAGCTGCTTGTGGATAACAGCAAGGAATACGAGCTCAGGTAACAATGAGGAGGAATGGTTGGGAAACAAACATAGGTTTAACTAGAAATATTGAAGCAATGTTTATTTCTTCAGTATGTAAACCATTCTATAAGCTTCAATCTAGTATGTTTGTCATATTTGTGGGCTCCTTTTTAAGTGGGATAGATTTACCTGGAAATTTGAAATCTTGTCTGAGGTAGGGTACCTCTTCTGTATCAATCCACTTATGTTTGGGAAACAAGTAAATAATAGTTCTTATGTATACGACTGATCTGTTCTATAAAATGCTGGATATAACCAACACCAGGCATGGACAAGCAAAGCAATATCATAGGATAGGCTAACTTGATCTCCTTATAAGCAGGACACACATCAACAAAAGAGAACAGAGCATCAAACACTCAAATATCAAAGCCTGTATTTGTTCATATCAACGGAATAGTACGAAAAACTAAACAACAATCAAATACATAAGAAACATACCCATAACAAAATTAGCGCCAACGCCTTTCATCGGTAAATTTGAATCAAATCTGAACCGCGCGCTAAAAGCAAAAGAGTCATGGCGCGGATTGAACTTAATCCCTCTATAGTTTTCGAAATCCCTCTCACGGTTTGGACCAAACTACGAGGAATTACCAGTCCTGTATTCCTGATCCAAAGGCAATGATTTAGGTTTGCTGACAACTGACAGACAAGGTAATACTTTAGCCATGAAATCCAACTACTTGGAACGTATGCAGCAGGTGTTATGGCACCTGAGAATTGCGGGTTCAACGGAATTTGTACTAATTCCGGCCAATTTTCTAGACAAGACCAGCAAATGCAGTCTTGGTGATCTTCACTTTTCCGATTTTATGGCATTGAAATTCGAAAGAAAATTAATTTCACATGAATATTATAGCGTTTCTTTTGGACAAAAGAAAGAATACAATTTTAAAGATAAGCAAAAAAAGCTCGCCGTCGAACGCTCAGCTGTGAGAGGCTACTAAGTAAAATTCGAACATCTTTCTTGGTCAGTTCACGTCACCACAACATTAGACCGAGGGCTCCCCCCCCCCCGAATCAAAGTTCCGTGCACATATTTGAAGCACAACGCTTTAGGTGGGTTGTAGCACCAGTTTCTAAAAACTTCCCGGTATGATCTGTTTGTGATTCTGAAAATGATAAAGCCTGAGCCACAACTGTCAAAATTGATGGTCATGATTCATTTTGATGTCCCGTATCACACGACTTCTCAATATGACCTGTTTACCGATGCGAGATTACGATTTCTTATGATTTCCCAGGTAACAAAACTCATATCGCTACGATCTTTCATAATTTGTAAGATCACGACGGCTTGAATTATCACAGAAGGGATCTTTTAATGATTTTTCAGAATCATTAATTCCAATTCTGATCTTTTCAAGATTTTTGGAGTCACGAAGACTAAATCATACATGCGTACCTTACGTTCAGGATTTGTTTATGATTTGGAGAAATCATGAATATGAAATATCGTGATTTTTCTGATAAATAATTATGACTATTGTCTGATCATGACTTTTTCGGGACACCAATGTCATACACAAGGTAAATCATGATTTCTCCGTGATATTTTTAATGATAAACTTGGAAACTATGATTTCTTATGACAGTGTGCGACATAGTACTCGACCACGCGCAAGACCAGCATGCAACGACAGATTGAGTTGACACGAAGTCCACTGCATGCAGTGTTTTCGCCCGTCAATGGGAATTGTGCGTCCATCTTCCTCCACCACGTGCAGGCCAACATATGCAGGCCCCGACTACGAGAAGCATGCGAGAACTGCAATAGATCTAGTTGTCGGATTTTAATATGTAAAGCAATAAATCGCAGTTAGTCATTCACCAGGGGCAACAAGAGCATAGATGCAGATAGGCAATAAGTTGAGGGATATGCCGCTATCTGCTATGCTTACCTACAAATGAATAAAAAAATATCGGAAATCAACAAGTCATTATTCGTAAAACCTGGCTTTCAATATTAATATGACCTTTGTCTACGGTATGACAAAAATCATGATGCAAGGTGAATTTATGATTTCTGAAACATCAAGACTGGATCACAACGTTCATAGTTCATGGTTATTAGTTCCTGTGTCAAACAATTTACGGTGCTAAGACATTTCGTGATTTATAAGATTGCCACGCCTAGAGTCAAAATCGAGATGATATTTTAATAATTTATCAAAGTCATAAAACTTCCGAATATGATCTTTAATGATACCAAGATCACAAAATTTCAGGATATGTGATACTTTTCTGATTTTCAAGATCATGACGGCTTATGTTAGCTTAGAAATGATATCTTGATGATTTAAAAAAATCATAAAACTTTGCAATATGACCTGGTTATGACCTGCAAGATCATAAAGACCGATTCAAAACTTTCATGATTCGTTATTATGATCTTTGAGATCACAAAATTTCTACCGCTATGATCTTTCATGATTTCTGAGATCACGACGGCTTCATTCCTCATTGAAATGATCTGTTAATGATTAATCAAAATCATAATCCTTCTCAAAATGTTTAGTTTATGATTTTTTGAATCATAAACACGGAATCATAACTTTCGTAATTCGTCGTTACGATTTGTTATGATTTCCCAGGTCACAAAACTTATATCACTACGATCTTTCACGATTTGTAAGATCACGACGGCTTAAATCATCACAGAAGTGATTTTTTAATGATTTTCAAAATCATTTTAAGTTCCAATCATGATCTTTTCAAGATTCTTTGAAGTCATGAAGACTAAATTATAAATGCCTAACTCCTGTTCATGATTTATTATGATTTAGAGAAATCATAAATATAAAATATCGTGATTTTTCTGATAAATAATTATGACTATTGTCTGATCATGATTTTTTCATGACATCAATTTCATATAAAAGTAAAATCATGATTTCTCCATGATTTATTTAATGATAAAATGGGAAATCATGATTTTCTTATGACTTTATGTGACATTTTAATGAGTTTTTCCGTACGGATGGCAAGCTATCTGCCCTCATATTTAAAATTAGTTTCATTTCCTCTTTTTTTAGACCCGCTTTAAAATAAATTTCTTCACCCCAAATCTATATATCAGAAGAAAACCTGGTTTCTTGTCGGACTACCTTTTAAGTAAAATGCTCATTCTGGACAACGCACTAACATAGACAACAAGAGGCAAACAGAGATTAATCCGCTGAACTGGTATACTCTATATGACTAGTCCAAAACAGGTCCAAAACACGCCAGTGATCCTCAGGAAGAAGGAGTAAGCGTGTCCTCACGACTCAAACTCAACGAATCAAATCCTGTGTCAATTAATCACCGCGATCTTTGAGAGCAGCTGTGACATCACTTTTGCCTTTCTTCCGCTAGGTACCCGGAGAGGCCGGAGATTTTGCATGGGCTAGGAGAGATAGTCATCAAGAGTATTAAGGACACTTTTGCTATGTCTTTAAAGTTTAATTAAAAAGTCAACTTATTTTTGTGTCATTATACACTGAACAATTTGGATTCTGGTAAGGGATTTTTTTCTGGTATCAACTATCTGCTCTGTTTATGACGTTCATAATATCTGCGGCCGTCCCCACAACGTAAATTCTACTATGACGTGGGATATTTGAATCTCAACCAAACGTGGCTTTTCAGTGGTCAGCGGTGAGCTTGGTGAAGACTGCTTAGTGCCTGAACAAAAAAATAAAAAGCATAAATCGTTCTGGTAAGGCAATAACACAGATACAAGCACATAGAGGTACCATAAATCACACGGAAATTCCACTATTCGAGAATCGATTATTCGTGAATAGCGGAACAACGAAGTAACGTATTCTCAGCGGGTCTTCAAACCGGTTTAAGTGAACAAGCGATGGGTAACTAAATTGTCCTATCCCAGCCCTTTTCAGTTAGACTTTAAATTAAAGAACTTCAAGAAGATTAGTTTCAGTGCACCGAAATGTCATTTTTGTGAGTGGTAGTGGCACTAGGTTTCTTTAACTTGGAGTGTGGTTCGTTTACTCGTGTTTAAGGATTTTCGCTAGATGTTTTCTGTAGAATGAAAAGTAGCAAGAAGTGAAAGTTCATATGGCACTCACTAGAGTAGTTTGCGTGTATATTAGGAAAAGTGGAATATCGGAAGGTCTTTCACCAAATTTTGACCTTTTTCATCCGAGCTAATGATCCGGTACGACGCCGTTGCCTACCCTAGGTTTTTGCGAAATTAAGGGTATTCCCTCCTACTCCCTGCAGTGGCCGGATCCGATCCGATTTGTAAATTGCATAAATTATGTAATATTGACCCACTACGAAGTATCTCATCCACGAGGTTTGGCCCCTCCCCGTAACTTCCCTGTCTCGGGATCCGGTCTGTTTCTGTAAATGGACCATTTAGGGACTGTGATCACCTGCGTGCAATGTTCTCTCCTAATCCCAATACTTTTAGCGTGCAACATAATTTCCGGGACTTTTCTGGGGCCGGGACCACACGTTAGAGCGTTAAGCATGTCACAAGGTTTCCGGTAACTTCCAACTCCCCCAGCAGTACAGATACCGGCCGGTTCTACACCCTCCAACTCTACCATGGTTGTCGGATTCTGTCCGGGCTTAAAGCAGAACATTTGGGACATGTGCTCTTGCCACCTGTCGAGTTTCTTCCGCATCTGCTCACTCGTTCGAGAGTTGTGCAACTTACAGACAGACGGAAAAGCGATCGAAACATTGCACTTTAGGTGAAGGTGGTAAGTGCCGGCAGAACGAATCAGAACCCCCTGCATTGCATCGCCTGCCAAGGGCTATGGTATCAGCTGACCTAAGGCGTATTTTCACCATTCCCAGAGGACTCCTCAGGGAGTCGAAGGGAACGGCGAGAATAAAGGGAGTCACCCCATGCGGATCCACGTACGGGAAACAACGAGAACACGGGGAATGCTTCCAGAATAGATTTTGTTTAAAAAAAAAAGAAAATATGCAGTTGACGAAATAAGCCTTAATCCACTTTTTTTTTTTTATTCTGATTGTTTTTAATAACTTTACATTGCACCAACACCAGCACAAATTTGTTCCCCTTTGAACATGAAAGGGTGTCCTTTTTTGTGCCATATAGCGATCGGTCGGTCGGTCGGTCTGTCCAGGTTTTTCTAGTTTGGACACTTCCACATAAGCTAGGACGATGAAACTTGGCAGGAATATTAGGGACCCTAAACGATTAAGTTGGAAATAGTCACTTCCTTGATCCGAGCATCGTGGAGGGAGTGGCGGCAGGGGGAATCCGGAATATAGAGGAATTTATAACTTTTGAACGGGTGATCGGATCTTAATGAAACTTGATATTTGGAAGGACCCCGTGTCTCGACGACCCAATTGAAATCCGAACCGGATCCGGTAACTTTGGGGGGAGCTGGAGGGGAGGAACCGGAAATATTGGGAAACACTTAGAGTGGAGGGATCGGGATGAGACTTGGTAGGAAGAACAAGCACAAGTCCTAGGCACATCGTTGACATAACCGGACCAGGTTCGGACACTGTGGGGGGTCGAGGGGGGGGGGGTCCGGAATTTCGGTGATCCTGCTAGTTCGGTACTTCCGGATGTGCTAGCACAATGGAACTTGGAATACCTGTCAAGGACCCGAACAGTTTGACTTGATAATAGTCGTTTCCTGGATCCAACCACCGTGGGGGGAGTGGAGGGATGGGGAGCCCGGAATCTGGTGGTATGCATAACTTTTGAACGGGTGATCCGAATTGAATCAAATTTGGCAAGTGGAAAGAGCTATCGTCTCTGTCCTGGTCGAATCAGATACTTGTGGGTGGGGGGGGGGGGGGGTTGAAGGGGGGACCTGAAATCTCGTGAAACGCTTAGAGTTGAGGGATTGGGATGGAACTTGGTGAGAAGAACAATCATTAGCCTTAGATACGTAACTGACAGAACCAGATCGTATCGGGGCTCTGTGGGGGATTTGGAGGGTGTTTCCCGGAATTCTGGGGATCGCCAGTTAGGATAGTTCCAGCTATTCTAAGAACGATGAAACTTTGCAGGCCTATTAATGACTTAAGGACACCACATAATGCCCTAGGGAAACTTGTGTTCCTGGATCTGACCATCTTTGGGGAGTCAAGGGAAGGGGAATCCGGAAATTACTGGCTTCTGCGAACGGGTTGTCCGATTCGAGTGAAAGTTTATGGGTGGTTAACTAATGACGTAGACAAGCAAAACATGCGTGAGAACCACATACGGGCATGTTTAGGAGAGTTGGACGAGGGGGGGGGGTGTAAACTACCTTATTGTTTTACATTACCGTATCATTTGTACCCGTTGCGTAAACAGTTAATCCTAGGTTATAGCGATAGACCATCGATACAAACTTTCTTACTGTCATATTTACAGAAATCGAATACAATGTGCACCAATTTTCGAAAATTTCTAGCCCCTCGTGAACCAGTTCTTACTTACAAGTCCCTCTCCCGTGATTGACATCAAATCCACCGGAAACAAATAATGGATACACCAGCTAGCAAAAGTTGCAAACCCCTCATCGCTGAAGATCATTATAGCATAAAAGCCGATTATTACTTACAAGTCCCATGCATGTCTTACAATTGGGAACAAAGTTCTTACCATCGAATACCAGAATGGGATGCAAGTTGGACAGTTTCGACTTAATGTGGCCTCGATTTGTAATTTTGTGTCTGGACCGGATCTGGTCACGGTAGGTGAGGGGGGTGAAGTGGGATCCGGAAATTTGGTGATAGGCTATAGGCTCTAACTTGATTAGGACATGTCAGAGATGCGACGTTTATGTTTCCGGTTCCTATTCAGCCACAGTAAGGGGACTTGGAAGGGGATTCCCGGAAACGCTTTGGCTCGTATAGGGGTCAAACGAGTGGAGCGATTTTAGTGAGAGTTGGAGTCTAGAGAGCTCACATGCCCTAGATGACATATTTTAGCGTCCGAACTGGATCCGACCACGCTGGGGGAGGGGGGGGGGAGATTTAAGGAAAGTTTCCAGAAAACGCTCAGATTTGAGTGAAACTTGATAGGTGGTAAGATAAAATGCTTCAAATGATCCATTTAGTAGTCCGAAGTCCGAACCAGATTCGGACTCGGTATGGGACGTTGGAGGGGGGTACCGGAAACCGTGTGCCGTGTGAAAGATCCAAACGAGGGGATCTTTAGGGTTGAAACTTGGAAGGTAGAAAAGTCATTTGCCCTAGGTGATCCGAGGCGACGGAAATGCTCAGACTTGAGTGAAACTAGATATCGTATTTATAGGTCCGAACCGCATTTTTAGATGGCGGGGTATTTGGATTTCTCGTCTACTTTTTTGGTACCACATACTCGTATCAATTGCCATATGAGCTCGTAGCTCTTGTTATGATGGTGATGATAATCGGAGCATTCCCGTGCGTGGGGACAGGCGAGAATACGGAGTCCCCAGGGAACGGCGAGAACGCGCCTCTACAGTCTGTTCTTTCGTTGCTTCCTTATGAGTTCACGTTGATCTGTTACAATTTCATTCATACGTTTCCGTTTCAGCGAGCAAGTTGAAAAGCATGTCATCTACGTCGTTGATGTCTCTACACGTTCCATAGTGTTTTCAACTTCGACATCTCCGGTTTTAAGTGTGTTTCAAATGTGGGGTAGTCTGTACGTGTACACCGCTGATGACCGGATGCTTGAGCTAAGAGAGAAAGATCTGAAGACAAAACTGGACTTGTTATTTAAGAAGAGTCTTTACGACGTCGCTATCAGGTAACTTTCCCTAGATTTTCAACGCCCACCTGCCAGTTATGAGGTGTGTATAGATAGATATTGTAATACACCAAAAACAAAACCATGGGCAGTAAACGTCTTATACGTCTTATGAAGAAGGCCTAAGGACTTTATCTCTGACGACCTTGAAGGAGCGAATGCATAAGCTCACCATGGATTTTGGTTTGAAATCCCTCTGCTCAGAAAAGCATCGGCATATTTTACTGGAGTTCGAAAATGGGAAGTGTGTGCGACCCGGTACAAGGAGGCAGACAAAGTCCTTGGGTCTTCTAAAACTTAAGCCCCCGCCAACAAAATCATCCGAGAGGTACCTGAATTTATTTGTCCCTTTTTTTTATGAAGGATCATAACTCGACAAATCTTTGAATGTATTTTATGATTATAATCCGTTGTAATGTTGACAATCCGAGGCTAGCTGTATGCTATTGTGGAGAACTAAAACGATTTGATTTGATTTGAAACCGATCACTAAAAGTCAAAAACACAAAAGGTCAAAATCTACATACATTGTTACCCATACTGGATTCCTTTTTATTTGCTCCTTGCTTAAGGACCCCTCGCACTATTTACTCTTCAACTTACAGTATTTTTAAATATTTTGCATACTTTAAAATTAGGCTTAAGCCTTTTCCGAGACCCGTTGACTTATAGCGAAAACTGGGAAATAATTTACACAACCGGTTTTCCGATGGAAAAACTTCACGCAAACAAACGTCGACAGCGTGATACACATCGAAGGTAGCAAAACACTGCAAGAGAGAAAATCAGCGTGGTTCTGTTAGAGGGGTTAGAATGTACCGTACGAAATTGGGGTCTCCGGGTTTAGAAATATATGGAGTGATTATTCCAGATATTCCAGATTTCAACATAGTACCAGTCATGTTTCTCAAGTTTGCGAATTTGGTCTCGTTATTTACTCTGGGCAATCCTGGCAAAGTTGCGCATAATTCGCTGAACGGTGGTAAACTTCTAAAGGAAACAATAGTCACTGGGGGAATTGAGACCAGTTGTCCTTGAACCGAGAGGGTATGGGGTTGGGATCGACTAAAGGTACAAATAGACCCCAAGGCCCACAAGTACACCAAGTTTAAACTTAATATCTGTCATGGTTCACGAGATAAGAAAGACAAACAAAAAAACGGTGAAAACCGAAAATGGAAAACCGGCTATCGTGGCCGCAAGAGTGGCTTGTTCATAAATGAAACTCCCCACTAAAATTTGCCGAACTTGGGAAGAAAGTAAACCTCCATTTCACGGATCTTCGCAGAATAGTAGACTCACATTCAGCCGAGAAATCCGCGTAGTTTCTCAAATGTGTGCCGTGTTAAGCGTAGTATGACCATGCGAAAAAGAAACCACCGAGAAAAGGTATTCGGTATTCTGATTGAACAGCGCATCCTTGCGACCCACCTCTCACAGAAAAAATTACCATCATCACCATCTACTGTCACGAAGTTAAGCTTGCTTAACTTGAGTTTGTATGATCCGTAAACTGTAGTTTATTTTACATCGAGAGAAAGTGTAATTCATTGGTATAGGCAGCTGGAATTCTGGACCAAGGTATATCTTCTTCTATGAAAATAACTCGATGGCAGACATCTGTGCGGTGCAAAGAAGAACTATTTAAGATACTTCTTGGTACAGGGCAAACTATAGGTGAACTCTACTAGAAAAAATAATAAAAAACATGGGAAATCAAATGATAAAAACACCTGTTTTAAACAGTCGTTTCTGTTTTTTTTCGCCTGTTTAACAGCTGTTTCTGCTTTCAAACGCATCATTTCTGTTAAAACAGAACAGGACCTGTTTTCAAGTTTCCTGTTTTCTTTCTGTTTCTGTTCTTGTGTGACCCGTTTCTGCCTGTTCCTGTTTGAATGACAAAACAGAACAGTGCCCATGCCTACTAAGGCCCATGATCGTTTCGCCCGCAAAGTTTGGTCCGATACCAGTGCCTCGTTTTTGTTGCAATAGCGTTGCCGCATTGCTGCTGCAGCACTTCTTTGCTTTTGCACAATATGCGTTTTTGGATTCACTTTCTTCTTGGTTGAAGCGGCAGCGCTGCAGCACCTTGCAGGGAAGCACGGACATGGTCGGTGAGGAAGTCCGTGATTCTCGAGAAGCGCTGCCGTCTTCCTCGGAAGCACTGCAGTGCAAAAACGGATGTAGAAAGAATCAGTCCGGAATCGGCCGAGAAGTGGACCTGCAGCATGCAACAAAAACGAGGCTCAGATCTGAGATGACGGCCGTTTGGCGCCACCGACCAGTTTTGATACCACGAACTTTTCCAGCATTGCAAAGTCTCATCAGTACGACCCAGACAATTTAGCTTTGCTGTTCCGCCAGTACGGGGACCATCTGTATGCGAAAGGAGATCACTCAAATGCAATGCAGCAGTACGTCAAGACCATCGGGCGGCTTGAACCTTCCTACGTCATCAGGAAGGTAACACTCCGACCTTATTCATTTAGTGTATTCATAGCCCTCCGAACTGAGCATGTGCATTTATTTTCCAGCTTGAGCGGCTTGGGCCTGAAGAGGACCCTTGCCAAGAAAGGCCGAGATATAGCTCTAATAAATGTAGCTGACTTATCCGTTTTGCAGTGTTAAATTTGCTGCATTCATGCGAGCTTGCCGCCAGTAGAACAATATTCCGGCGTAGAGTTCCCAGATTGTATAGTCGGTCTTAGACCCACCCCCCTCACCCCCTCCACCAACTTCTATGTTCGTTCGGTTTGGAGGATGGAATTCTGGATTCTAGGTCTTTTGAGGTTGACAGTTTTATGCTGTCAGAAGTTACCTAAATCTAACAAAAGGATGCGCAGTTTCAGCAGATAATAGACAGCAACTTGCGTTTTAATGTTAAAGGAAAACTGTGTTGAACCTTTAAAGTTTAACTGAAAAGCCAACTTATATTTCGACGGCTCCGCCACCTAACCTCGTATCTCATTTACACAAAATTGTTCAGGAGAGCAAAAAAACTTCTTACAAGATCGTTACGAAAATATTAGCCTATGTAAAATCTGTAGATAACGTGAGATGTTGTCAGTAATTATGTGGGAATTCCAAAGTGTCAACTAGTGACATGTTACAGAGAAATCATTAGTTTCGTTAGTTTCGTCATCACCGTGGTTTCTGATACCAGGGTCGAAAGTCGGTTTTGCAGTTTTCGTGGTATCTGATGCTATGGTCAAAAGGCGTTTCTGCAGTTATCGTGGTATCTGGTATTCAGATACCACGGTCCGATCGTGATAACTGATCGTGGTATCTGAAAAAGTCATCTCACGTTCATCAGTTTTTGTCAAATTGGTGGGAAAGAAGTTTGGCACTTAGTGATGTGGCTGAATATCAATTTTTATTTTGGGATGACTTCGAACAGTGCAGTTTCGGCAATTTTCGTTTTTGCAGAGCAACCGTATATCAGATACCACGGTAACTGAAAAAAACGACTAATTGCAGATCCAGCCACAGTGGTAACAGACACCATGGTATGTGCAAGAACTCAACTATTATTTGAAAAGTTGATCATTCTAATCTAGGTTTGTCAGCTCTTGTGAATTTGAAGTACTGCCGTCCCAATAGCTTCTGTTTTTCTAGTATTTGGACTCGCCGCGCATTCAGAGCCTGACGTTCTATTTGGAAGCTTTACACAAAGAACGGCTGGCATCGGAGGACCACACAACGCTGCTGATTAATTGCTATGCCAAACTTCGGGATTCGGTAAAACTGAACGCCTTCCTCTCGGTAAGACATTTTACAGACAAGTAAGACTGCAGTGTATAGGTGATATCTGTGGCCGTGTATATAGAGGACACCTGAACAATGAAACCATACTTGAACACACCATAGAGTATTGCATTTATAGACATGGTCACGGAGAGCGTTCTTCTCCTGAGCGTGACGTTTTCGAAATAGGGATGTTCGTTTCTGGAGGTTTGCACATGCAGACTCCAAGACAAAAAGCGCAATTCATTCAAATCTTGTACATTGCTGGCCGGATCGTATTGGAATTTCTCCTAGATATACGTTTGCGCTTAACTGGTTAAAAAATGTTTCAGAAGAAGGGTTGATTGGAGACATTTGTTCATTTCTAAAATTGTTCGGTACTGAAATAAGAGTTGCGTTTTCAGCAATTAGCGTGTTGAACTCGAATCCTAACTCGCCAATTTCCCGTTTTCAGCGCCCGTGTTTTGCATAAGAGAACCCGGTAAGGATCTGATACTCGACCGAATCCCTTTGTAGTCTGGGGCCCAAGTATCAAAATGTGAAAAGTAGCTTTCCCGTCGGGGGCAGCTGATCCGACGATGGATTCTAGGTAAATCGACCACGCTGATTTCGACTCTGGGCGGGATACTGGGATTAGATATGTGCTAAAGATGTTACGCACCAACACTCAAATTTGGATGTCTTGGCGTTCCATTTCATTTTTCTAAAGCGGATCGAAAACTATTATCAGCTAACCAGCTACGGTGATTCCAACTCTGACTAATAACTATCCTTCAGAAACAATGGAAAAGTTTATTTAGGTATGTTTATTTACGGTGAAAGAGTACATTTATTAAAACCATATTTGCAAAAGTTGGTCCTGTCAACTTTCATATTTAATCACAAATGAGTTAGGCTTCGAAATCCTCTTCTTCCTCGTCTATTACAATGACATTGACACATTTCCCCCCGGATGCGCATAGTAAATCACGAGATCTCTTGGTTACAGCAAATGAGCATTTTTGCTGCAAGATTTCTTGCAGGCACAAAAAACACCGACCACACTGTCTGGAAAAATATGGTCCATCAGTTGCCACTGGTTTTGCTCCCCCACGTATCTCATCGGCCCATCCATAGTCCAGTGAGTTCAAGTTGGGGTCGTGAGCTTGCGTCTACACGGAAAATTGCAAAAATGCACGCAGCCAGTGAAAAAAAAAAATGATCTGTCGGTGGGTGGCAGCCACATGAGCTCCTTTTTGCGTGGCAAAAGATGTATCCGGAGATTATTTTTAGGCAATTCTTCAGCCGTTTCATAGTATTGCTGTCACTCTGCTTTTAAAGGACAGAAAAGTTTTTGTGATGTCTTGTACACACTACCATCATTTACACTTTGGTTCAATTACCATCACAAGTTCCTCAAGCATTTATCGAGATACCTGGCCTTCTCTGCAACAAGATGACGACCCCTGCATCCAGAAGCAAGAAGAATATCTCGCTCAGTTAAGCTGCTTTCACATTGACGCGTTTGCCTTTCACACTGAGCTACGCAAGCCTTGCGTTGCGCTTGCGACGACGCAACGCGGAGCTTGCGCTTAAAAAATTGACGCAACGCAAGAATAGAACTGAGCTCTATTTTTACGTTGCGTCTGACGCGTACGCATCAGATTTTTCAATTTGTTTTTCATTGAAATGGAAGTTTTTGAAGAAAAAACTAGTAAAACTAGTTCAAGAGAGACCTGGACTATGTGATAAAAAGGTCCCTGACTATCACAACAAGACTTTCATTAATAATACATGGTTATCAATTTGTTAAATCATCAACAAGGAGTTTAGCAAGAGCATGACTGGTAATTTGACCCTACTTTGTCTCACATTACATTTAATTGGACCTTGTCCCCTTCAAGTAGCAAATAGCAATAATAAAAAATTACCTATAAACATTCTACAAACTGTCTGAATTTGCCTATAGGCTCCATGTTCAGTCCAGGCATCATTTTAAGTCTTCATCAGAACCAGCCATTTTCTGAAAGCGCAATGCACAAGCCTTCACGGTGTGAAAGGTCCGACGCAAGACAGACGCAACGCTGACTCTACGCAAACGCAACGCAAGCTTCTTGCGTTCTCAGTGTGAAAGCCGCATTAGTGCACAAGCATGTTCGATTACTATGTTAACGCTCCTTGACGCTTCAGAAACTCTGCGAAGTTGAGACTCTGGCCTCTCTTTACATTCTTTTTTCAGGTAAAAGAGGAAAGTGTCAGTATATGAAAAGTCAACTCTTTGAGACCTTAACTGTAGGACCGTGGGACTAGGAGTTGATGTTGAATGTCTAAGTTGCACAGTGTCAGAAGTTTCGTCAGCTAACAAGACTGAGGACTTAGAAGTGGAAAAAAACTTTTTCCTTTCATGCAACACACAGTCACAAAAATCAGGTTTTGACATTGCAGTCATGAGCTTTTTTGCAGCAAATCACTTAGCTTGTCTAACACTTTAGCCTGTGACAAAGGAGCGACGTCAGTTGTTTGGCACAAATACACATAGAAAAGTCGATCAGTTTTCTCTTTTATGGGCTGTTGGCAAACAGCATCCATTTTTGGCAAACCGTAACCATCTACAATCTCTTCTTCCACTGATTAAAGATTGAGAAACCCCTTGATAAACTTTTCATGATATTTGGCCTTTTCACTGCATGCCACCAAAGATTTAGGTGCTGCCAATGGCAGCACCTGCCATTGTAGTCATCAGAGGCCTATATGTATCACTGAGCTTGTCCAGGACTCAAGCCTCTGATAAAGGAAGAATATCCGTGTTTGGCACAAAATAAGAAGTCAGATTTCTCCTCTTTCTTTAGGCTATTCGCAATCCGGACCTGCTTCTTGGTCAGTTGATCCACTCAATTTCCTGTAAAGAAAAAAAATATGTTACAACACCATAGGTACTTAGATATTATAGTATTAACAAACCTTGCAATTACAGAGGAATTTACAGTCGTTAAAACAAATATAATACAATAAAATTTGTTGATTTTTAGCTTGGCTAACTAGTGGTAAAAAAAGAACATAAATATCTCATAAGAAAAAGAAAATAAACAATACAAACACATATTAGGGACTCAACATGGTTAACCTTTTATAATAATGGAGATTTTTGCAAGTAAACTTTATTCTGACTACCATAGTTGTGAGTAGCAGCTTCAGGGTTCTGTATTTTTACCTGTACTAATGATCAAACCACAGGATATGAAAATATTTCTACTGACTAGTCGGAGACTCACAGCATCTATGTTATTCACTAAGCTACTGATTTACTGTAACCCGACGACTTTGCTACTGAGCTTCTCAGCCTTTTTAGCTGTTTAAACTAGTAAAGTTATCATAATTTAATTGAAAAATGGAATAGCCATGTGGCATGGCCGACAAGCGTCAGACATCCGTACAGTATGTACAGTGAACAGGGGCGTCACAACTGTCGGGGGGGGGGGGGCACCCTTCCAAATGTAAATATTCCTTCAGCCCAAGCTGACTGCGAATCATATTTGATGGTGCAAAATGGATACGTCAGCTGAATTTTCTTGGAGCTATACTTCAGCCGTTCTTGGCAAGGGTCCTCTTCAGGCTCAAAACCGCTCAGGTTGGAAAAACGAACCCTTCCCACAAGTTCATTTTCCAACTTGAGCGGTTTTGAGCCGGAAGAGGACCCTTGCCAAGAAGGGCTGAAATATAGCTCCAATTAAATTAAGCTGACGTATCCGTTTTGCACCATCAAATATCCTCCAAATGTGTCCGGCCAGTCTGTAAAAAATAACTGAGTTGGCGTGAAGCACTGAAATTTTCCGTCAAAACAGTTTTTTTTTTCATGAAAACAGTTATTTTTCATGAAAATCAGTTGATTTCTTGTCAGAATAGTCATTTTTTTAAATCAGTCAATTATTTTTCAAAGCTGTCATTTTTGTTCTTGAAAACAGTTCTTCTTTCTGCAAACAACAGTCAGTAAATACCTTGCCCCCCCCCCCCCGACAAACATTTCAGCTAGTAACGCCTCTGACAGTGACAGTAACTTAGCATAGCCTCCGGGAGCCAAAAATGAGGCTTTTATAATGGACTGACCAACAGTCCTGTAGCATTCACAAAAAGAACAATACATACCATGAATAATCTTGAACTCTCGACAGTCCAACTTATTTGCTGTTTAATCTGGGCCTGTAAGCAAGTGGAGCTTTCTACTACCTAAAAGGCTTTAACCCACACTCAAGAACAACCACATTGCAGCTCTGCTTGAATGATTTTTACCTGTTTATTCTTCTTAATATCCTCCAATTCTCAGGTGAAATATCTTGGAATTCTTGGTTTGTAAACACTATTGCCACTTTTTCTTGTCTGGAACATGTGACTTTTGGCCGCAAAAGATTTTTTGCTTATTTTTTATATTTACTTGCAAGGAACCGGTCGTAGAATTATGGCTTGCTCTGTCGAAGAAGTGAAAACTGTCATTAACCGCAGATTTCTGCGACAGGTGGCAACGCTGCTTCGGAAATGTTTGAATGTTTGTCTACATCTGCTTGCTTTTGATTGGTCGAAAGTTCGATCGCGGATGTGACCGCACAAACCGCAACCGCAGAATAGTTCGAGGGTAAGAGGTTAGAAAAGGATGTGCGATACACCAAAAAGCTGTATCCCGGTAACTTTCGTGAGTAACAGAACGTACGGGAGGTCGTGTGATCTCTAGAGGTGTTGCTCCAGTAAGACCCTCCACTTTTAGAAGGAGAAGACTTTCGGTTCAGTGGACCCCAGACTATTGTGTTTAGATTCGTTGTTGATCTCGAAAGAAACACGGGAGCTAAAAACGCTTGAAGCCACAGAACACGGAACCTGTGTTAGGATGCGCACTGGGTGCGCTCCATAAAAACGGCTTGTGACGAACACGGGTTGAGAATCGCGAGCCTTAAAACGCAACTAAGGACAGATGCAAAATGGAGCAAAAATCATAGCTTGGAAACACTATTTCGTATTTGGATTGGGTTTTCTGCATGCAATGTAACGGAATAGGGATGATACTTGGTACTCTTCATTCAGGTGTCCTTTAAGGTTTGTTTGAATAAAGAACAGCAGAAAGTGGTATAGTCCCACAAACTAGTCTCGAACGTCAAGGTATGTGTAACAACGCTTTAAATTCCGTTAAAGCACACCTCGCAGTATTTTCTGTTTGGCGTTCCACGGTTCTAAAACAGTTGAATAGTATAGAACAAGGCTCTACTTTTAACAAATTACCCTCGGCCTTTTCTGTTTTAAGCTTTCCTCGAAGCCCATTGACTTCTAACAAAACCATGAAAAATTTGCCTAACTTTTTTCTTCTGATGAGCAAACTTCGCCGAAGTAGTTGTCCGAGACCATGTTAGGCAGCAAAAATAGCAAAACAAGGAATTGTGAAAATTATTGATTTGTCATTAGGGGTGTTAAATTATACCGTGGAACACACCTGTAATTTCAGATCTGACTGAAACTCGCCCTTGTACAGCCCCTCGTTCACCCCATCCCACCCCCATCGAACCATCCTCCCCTGATTTCATCACAGAACGACCTCGACCAGCAAGGGCAGTGGTGCTCCCGGTAACTACACTGCCATAAGTTTCAGATCATCGACAGAAGAATATGCAGCTTCGACAGTTATGAGAACAAGAGCAAAGGTTTCGATGGGATCCCAAAATTGGAGTATATGCTCCCGATAATTCGGTCTTGTAGATATTCGGTCTTCAACAGACTTCTTAACATTTTTACTTTTAACATTTACAAACAGGATAAAACCAATGGTAATAATCGGAGAAGAACAAGTTCGTATTTGACAGTGCAAACCAAGTTCAGATATATTCAATATCCGTTTTACACTGTCAAATATTCAAATATGGATTCAGCATATGGTTTACCCTATAGTCTACGTCGTATCTCCTTCCTTCCTTACTTCTGCCCAACTTCCGGTTTCGGCCGGGTTTCGGACAAACTACTTGTCTGGCAAAAAAATAAAGCTAAAAAACGAATTCAGCATGTCCTGCGTCCAACCTCTAATCAACTTCAGATTAAACTTTTACTTTCAACAAATTTTCCGGTTTCAGCCGGATTCCGAGCTACCTATACACCCTTTGAGAGAATAATTGTCATATGCGAATTGAGCATGTCTTACCCGCAAATCGAACATCTTATCAAATTTTAATAAGACTTTTACTTTTAATAAATTCTCCGGTTTTGGCCGGATTCCCTCCGAACTAGTTGTCCGGCGATAAAATAA
This sequence comes from Branchinecta lynchi, assembly GCA_023053575.1. Lineage (NCBI taxonomy): Eukaryota > Metazoa > Arthropoda > Branchiopoda > Anostraca > Branchinectidae > Branchinecta > Branchinecta lynchi. Next base: position 3,653,561 of record JAKZAP010000008.1, read on the forward strand.
AATTCATATTCAGACTCAGCACGTCTCTTTGCTCCTACATCGAACCTCTAGTCAACTCCATATTAAACTTTTACTTTTCACACATTTTCCGGTTTTCGCCGGATTTCGGGTGAACTATTTGTCCGCCGAGAAATTAAATTCCATAATCGAATTCAGCATGTCTCCTTACCCTTAATTCAACTATCTCAATAGCTTTAAAAAAAAAATTGTTTGCCTCTTAATTTGAAGCCCCTCCCCCACCCTCAAATGTAGGGCTACAGAGCCCACCTTCGAACTTCACCTGTACTTTGACCGAAAGGATCCTCCCACCAAGTTTCATCAAAATATCTCAATCCCTTCGAGAGTTATCGTGCGGACATACAGACAGACAGACGGACAACTTTTGCGATGTCATAGGTGAGAGAGAGAGGAGACTTTATTTTAAAAACGACTTTCACAGCGCGTGGCGCCGAATTAGCGCTTCATGTCAGGTTATTTATACACTTATCAGATAAAATCCGATCGTCAACGAAAGGCTGAGTCAACGCAACAAAAAAATACACAAATCACTGGTTAATAAGGTTTACAAACGCAGGTATGAAACTCTTCCTGTATATCTCGTGGATTGGTGGGAGAGGTTGAAGTGTGGGGACTTTCTGGGAGTTGGGTCTTGGAGGTCGGGATCTTAAAGGTTGAAAAGGCGGGGGGAATAAATCTTGGAAACGCGGATTTGTCATGGCTTTATTGCCAAACCGGGTACACAGGAGGGTTCTACTCTCCGATAAAGTTGTGAGCTGGAAATGCTTCAGAAGGAAGTGATATGGGAGTTTACCTTGACCATGAATAATTCTTAATGCTCGCTTCTTGACTGACTCTATTGAATTAGATTGAGAAACATTTAGACCTAAATGCCAACCCGGACAACAATATTCAAGAATAGGGCGGATAAAACTTGTATAAATTCTTAAAAGCTGGATTTTAGGCAAGAAAATTTGGAGAAAAATTTAAGCGTAGAAAGCGCCAAATTAGGTTGCTTTGTGATGTTAGCGACGTGGGCCTCCCACTTCAGATCGTTCGAGATAAGTTAGTGATATCGAGGAGCTTGCACTGCTGGACAGACATCTCCGGAGGGATTGGTTGCTTGAACGAAGGTGTGCTCTTCAAGAAACTGATAGTCATGAAATTTGACTTTTTGGCATTGACAGTCATGTCGGCCTGTGCAGCGTCGCTGGTAATATCCTCCATGATTTCCATGGCGGAGCTCTTCAAGTTTTTCCGGCATTTTTCCAGTAAGGACATGTCGTCAACAAATTTCCAGCGGTCGGGGTGTTCAGTCGCAAGTCCGTTTATCATAATCAGGAACAGAAGCGGGCCACGGAGGGTACCCTGGGGTACGCCACAGTAAACTGGAAGGAGATCTGAATAGACATTTTATACTTTACACATTGAGTTCTACTGGAAATGAAGGAAACTATTATTCTAACAAGGTTAGGGTTAACATGAAATTCTTTTAGGAGTTTTTCAACTAAAACATTGTGGTTAATCAGATCAAAGGCTTTTTGGAGGTCGATTAGAAGTAGATTTAGCCAAACATCAGGGTTTTCCAAACTTCTGTAGATTGTAACCAGTAAGCTTACAAGATAATGGGTAGTAGATAGGCCACGTTGATTACCAAATTGTTTTGGATCAATAAGTTCTTCAATCTTTGACTTAAGCCATCAGTCGAAAACCTTCATACAATTTAGAGAAAACTGAGGTAAGCGTGATTGGACGAACTCCCTTGAAACTCAGCGCCCTTCTTCTGAATTGGCGTCACGAATCCCTGCTTCCAGGGGTCAGGGTAGCATCACCCTGTAGCATCACTCTGTAGCATCTCGACTTACGTTTTGGGATCCCAAAAAGGACTGTGTGTTACGTTACAGAACAATTGCGGAGCCTTTAAAGGTTACGTTTCTGAAAAACATTTAGCGAAAAAATAACAGTTGAAAGGAAATGTTCAAGTTCAACTTCTTTTTGGGATCCCAAAACGTAAGTGGAGGGATACCTATGACGTCGCAAAAGTTGTCCGTCCGTCCGTCCGTCTGTAAGCACGATAACTCTCGAAGGGAATGAGAAATTTTGATGAAACTTGGTATGAGGATTGTTTGGGTCAAGGGTAAGGTCGAGTTCGTAGATGGGCTCTGTAGCCCTATATTTGGGGGTGGGGGAGGGGGTTCAATTTAAGGGACGAACAAAATATTTTTAAACAGCTAATGTGATAGTCGATTATGGGGTAAGAAGACATGCTGAGCACGATGGTGAAAACCAATTTCTCGCTGGACGACTAGTTCGTCCGGAATCCGGCAAAAACCGGAAAGTTGGTTAAAAGTAAAAGTTCTGTTTGAAGGGAATTAAATGTTTGATTTAGGGGTAAGAAGACATTCTGAGCATGATGGTGAAAATTATTTTGTCGCCGGATAAGCAGTTCGTCCGGAATCCGGCCGAAACTGGAAAGTTGGTTAAAAGTAACAGTTTCATTTGAAGTTGATTAAATGTTTGATTTATGGGTAAAAAGACATGCTGAACCCGATGGTGAAAACCATTTTCTCGCCGGACAACTAGTTCGCCTGTAATCCGGCCAAGACCGGAAAATATGTTAAAAGTAAAAGCTTTATCTGAAGTTGATTAGATTATATATTTAGGGGTAAGAAGAGACGCTGAGTCTGTATATAATGATCATTTTTTACCCAGACATATAATTAGTCCGGAATCCGGTTGTACCCGCATTTTTTTTAAGTCAAAATTTTATTTAAAGTTGATTAGATTTCTTTATAGTGATAAGGAGATACGCCGGCTTCGTTTCTGAATTTTTCTTTTTTTGCTGGACTAGTAGTTCGCTCGGAATTCGGGCGAAACCGCAAATTTGGCAGTAGTAAAGCAGGAAGTTTCGGTCAAAATAGTTATGGCTTATGGAGGTATAGATAGGTAGATAGAATATCTGAACTCTGTATTCTCTGATGATTAGCCTGGCGAAGACAAGACCAAATTGTCTGGATCAAATCTTAGATTTTTGGGATCCCATCGACACCTTTGGTCTTGTTATTAACAAACTTAAATATACACAACTAAAATAGTACTAACATAGACAAAAAAACAAAATATATTTATTAAGAAAAATCCCAAAGGCTGTATGGCCCGTTGGCTGGGAAACAGCTATCTTTATAATAAAACAAAATAACTAACCAGGTGTTCTCGCGAATACAACCGACCTCCACATCACACGCAACAAAATACAAAAACAAATAAATATAAATAAACAAATTCATCGAGAGGATAAAGTCTGTAATTTCAGTGGGATAAGTTTTGTCTCGTAGCCTAATGAAATCGCATCCTTGTGTAGACGCTATGAAACTTGTGACTACAAACAAATGCTTGTCAGGGATATAGAGTGTTTTTATTGCCAGTTGCCTCTGATCTAAAATACAAAAACGTGTCTTGGTGATTATCTTTAGTGAACGGCTAAACAAAACAAGAGCCGAAAGCTCATATGGCACTTGTTAGAGCAGTTAACGTGTTTGGCAGATACGGTGTTCAGTTGTCAAGGCTGCATCTCTCTACCGATACTCATTTCATCAGAAATCGGCTTGATCTACTAAATCTGAAATGGTTATTCCACTCGTTGATAACTGTTTCTCCCACGACGATGATCGGATCGGGGGAGGGGCTATTTTAATCAATCTGGTAAGAGTCCCAAAGATGCCTGCCAAGTTTCATGGTCATAGCACATTAGGAAGTAAGCTACCCCAGCTCGTGATGACTAGAATTGTGGAAAACCCTCTCAAACTCCCCCAACTGTCACAAGATTCGGTCCTGTTTTGTCAGTATTGTCTCGTATTGTCTCTACGGCTTATGCTTGTTCTTTCCTCCAAGTCCCATCTCGATCTCTCGGCTCTAAGCGTTTCACGAGATTTCTTGCACCCCCTCTCCAGCTCCCCCCCCCCCCAGTTATCGGATTCGTTCCGGACTTGAAATTGATCATCTGAGACAATTGTTCTTGACACTTGTCAAGTTTCATTCACGTCCGATCACCCGTTCTAAAGTTATGCATGTCACTAGATCCTGGATTCTCCATCCCTCCACTCCTACCAACATCACCATATCGGAGAAGGAACTATTTCCAAGTTGACCTGGGAGAGTACCTAATATGTCTGCCAAATTACATGGTCCTGGTACATCTGGAAGTACCCTAACTCGTGATCACCGCGGAAATCCAGGAAACCCTCTCCGACACCCTCCATATATTGCGACACGATCCGGTCCTATTTTGTCAATAAAATATCTAGGGTTAATGCTCGTTCTTCCCTTCAAGTTCCATCCCGATCCCTCGACCCTAAGCGTTTCAGAAGATTTCCGGTCCCCCGCCCTCTACCTCCCCACCCCCAGTTATCGGATTCGGGCCAGATTTTAAATTGAAAATCTAAGACACTTGATCTTCACACTTGTCAAGTTTCATGCATGTCCGATTACCCGTTCCAAAGTTATGTGTTTCTAGTTTCCGGATTCCCTGTCCCTCCACTCCCCCTGCGAAGGCTGAATCGGGGAAATGATTATTTCCAAGTCGGTTGGTTCCCTCATACGCCTTCTAAGTTTGTATTGTCCTGGCTTATGTGGAAGCGTTTCAGGAGATTTCCAGTGCCCCCCTCCAGCCCCCCCCCCCCCACAGGTATCGAATCTGGTCTGGATTTGAAACTGAATATCCGAACCACTTGTTATTGATACATGTCAAGTTTCACGCATGTCCGATTACCCTTTCCAAAGTTATGCATGTTAACAGTTTCCGGATTTCCCATCCCTCCACTTCCCCCACTATGATCGGATCTGGAATGTGATTATTTCCAAGTTAATCTGGTCGGTTCTTTGATATGCCTGCCAAGTTTCGTTGTCCTAGCTTATGTGGAAGAGTTTCACGAGATTTGTTTAGTTTAAGTTTAGTTAGCATCAGAGCAAAATAGCTCTAATTATTTTGCTCTGGTTGGCATTTAGCATTCGCTCTGACCACTTGGTATTAGTTTAATCTTTAAACCGTATGTTCCTCAGTCCCGTAGCTCAGTTGGTAGAGCGATGGACCTACACCACAGAGATCTTTGGATCGATACCGCATGTGGACATCACTCTTTTGCTCCCCTTTTGCTACCGTTGTTCCTAGTTTCCGGACTCCCAGATCCGGGAAAGTCGGATTGGGGAAGTGATTATTTGTAAGTTAATCTGGTCGGGTCCCTGATAGTAGTAGAGTAGCAGAACAGTTTTATTGAAAATTAAAATTTGTTTTCAATAGCACAACAAAAGCGGGGCTTGCGAGGCTATGCTAACTTGTAAGAGATACAAAAAAAAAGAGAGAAGAGAGAGTATGGAGAATGAGACCATGTACCGATACCAAAACAAAACAAAAACATTAACGAAAAACATTACCTTACGTGACCCCCAAACAACAAAACACAACAAACGAAAATGATGTAAATCTTCCATAAAACAAACCTGAAAGAAAAAATTATTTAATCAGTTTCGAAGGTATACCTGCTGAGCAACTCCATACGTAGATCCGACTTAAACTGGTTAAAATTACCTATTTCCTTAATCCCTTTACTTAGTTTATTCCACAGTTTGGAAGCTCTGTAAATAATGGAGAAGGAAGACCTACTTGTAACTAGCAGAGGAACCTCAATATTTCCTCGTATCCGAGTATTGTGTTGATGAACATCTGACCTCTCATAAAATATTCCTGCAAAACAATCCGGAAGGCTCTCATTGTAATACTTATATATAAAAATCAACGTATAAAAATCACGTAATCCAGCTGCTGGCATTACATTTATTTCTCTGTAAACTGACCTCATGGACTCCCGGTTCCCAACATCAGAAAAAAACTCTAATAGCGTTATTCTGAATCACACGGATTGGACGAAGTACCGAAGGGAAAGTGCCAAGCCATATTGACGAACAATATAAAATATAAGGGTGAATCAGGGAAAAATATAACAACCGTAGAACATAAGGGGGGAAAATGTGTTTTAATTTACGCCTGATACCTAGGATACGCGACAATGTTTTAGAAACTGACTTCACATGGTCTTTAAATGATAGGGTTTCATCAACATTGATTCCTAGGTATCTCACGAACCTTGCACGTTTAATGCTTCCCTGCTCTGATACTATTTCCGTGATCCAAGGATAAAAATTTGGAGATCGAGAGAAAATAACAAAATTTGACTTACCTATATTCAAGTCAAGGTGGTTTATTTTTAACCATTCGCATATCTTTCTCATTGCTGCGTCCAATGTTGACAGGAGCAATTGTTCCGTAGGGGCAACACACACCAAGGTTGTATCGTCCGCAAATAATGGCGTGCTAACATGGGTCGGACCATTATCAACAAAATCGGTAATTCTGGGCAGAGATTTAACAAAATCAGGCAAATCATTAATAAAAATCAAAAAAAGAGTAGGACCCAATACGGAACCTTGGGGAACCCCGCAATTAACAAGGGATTTTCTAGAAGAAAATCCTTGTAAATGAACATACTGCTGTCTATTTTGAAGAAAACAACGAAGCAAATCCAACATAGCGCCACGTATTCCATAGAATTCACATTTTTTTATTAGTATTCGATGGTCAACAGTGTCGAACGCCTTAACCAAATCCCAAAATACCCCAGCTACCCTAAGCTTCTTATCAAGAGCTTCATTAATTATTGAAGTGATAAAGGAAATCGCCATTTCTGTTGTTCTACCCCTCCTGAACCCAAATTGATTTTGATGTAAAAGCTTATGTCGTTCCAAATGGTCATACATTCTAATATTAATACATTTTTCTAAAACACGGAATGGAATACGCCTGTGAAGTTTCATCGTCCTAGCTCGTGTGGAAGTGCCCGAACTAGAAAAACCTGGACAGACCGACAGACTTACGGACGGACAGAAATTGCGATCGCTATATGGCACTTGGTCGGAGGGCAAGTGCCAAAAAAAAAGACCAGAAGTTTCGATGGGATCCCAACAATTTAATAATTGATCTAGACAATTGGACCTTGTACATATCCGGTCTTCGCCAGACTCCTTGAAAATTCTTATGGCACTTGACCTTTGGCCAAGTGCCATATAGCGATTGTAATTTATGTCCGTCACTCGGTCGGTCGGTCCCGGTTTTGCTAGTTCTGGCACTTCCAGATAAGCTAGGACGATGCAACTTGGAATGCGTACCAGGGACCGGACCAGATTAAATTAGCAATAGTCGCTTCCGCGATCCGATCATCTGGAGGGGAGTGGAGGGAGGGGAATACCAAAAATAATTTTTAGCTTACGAACAGGTGATCGGATCTTAATGAAACTTGATATATGGAAGGTTGTCGTGTTTCCGATGTTTCATTTTAAATCCAGACCGGATCCGGTGACATCGGGGGAGTTGGAGGGGGAAACCAGAAATCTTGAGAAAAGCTTAGAGGGGAGGGATCAGGATGAAAGCTGGTGTGAAGAACAAGCACAAGTCCTAGATACATCATTGGCATAACCGGAACAGAACCGCTCACATTGGGGGAGCTGGGGGGGGGGGTCCCAATTTCTAGTGATCCCGCGAGTTCGGTACCTCCTGATGTGCTAGTACGATGAAAATTAGCAGTCTTGTCAGGGACCCGACCAGATTAAATAGGAAATAGTCACTTCCCCGATCCGACCATCCTAGGGGGAGTGGAGGGAGGGGGAAGCCAAAAATTAGGTATTTTTAACTTGCGAACGAGGTATCGGATCTTGGTGAAAGCTGATATTTAAGGTGACCTCGTGTCTCAGACGTCCCACTTTAAATCCGGACCGGATCTGATGACACTGGGGGGGAGCTGGAGGAGGGAACCGGAAATCTTGAGAAACGCTTAGAGTGGAGGGATCGGGATGAAACTTTGTGGGAAGAACATGCACAAGTCCTAGATACCTCATTGACATAACCGGACCGGATCCGGGCGCTGTGGAGGAGTTGGAGGGGGGTCCGGATTTCTAGCGATCCCGCGAGTTTGGCATACTTCCTGATGTGCTATGACGATGAAAATTGGCAGGTGTGTCAGGGATCCGAACAGATGTTTTCCGATTGTTTCCTCGATCCGACCATCATGGGTGGAGTAGATGGATGCTAGTGGCATGCTTAACTGTTGAACGGGTGATCGGATTTGAATGCAACCTGTCAGGTGTAAAGAGGTATCGCCTCAGATGTTCAGTGTTAAGTCCGGGTCGGATCCGATACTGTGGGTGGATTGGGGGGACAGGGAAAGTCAAGAAACGCTTAAAGCAGAGGGATTGGGACGGAACTTAATGGAGAGAACAAGCATTAGGCTTCGACACGAAATTGACGGAGCCAGATGGTTTCGGGGCTCTGGGCTCTGTGGGGGGAGTTTGAGGAGGTTTCCTGGAATTCTGGTAGTAGCGAGTTAGAATAGTTCCAGATGTACTAAGACAACGAAATTTTGCAGGCATATTAATGACCCGACTTCATTGATTTAAGAACCTGACACAACATACCCGCGGAAACTTCTGTTCCTAGATCCGAGCATTTTTGGGGAGCGAGGGAAAGGAAATATGGAATTGATTTATACAAATTGCGAGAGAGTGGTCTGATTCGAGTGCAACTTAATGGGTGATACGAATCGATTACCTAGACATGTAAAACACGCGTTCGAACTATGTGCGACCACGGGGGGGGGGGGACTTTTAACATGCACAGAAACCATACGGATGGACCGAATGAGACCCAGGTTCGAGAGTGCCGAGTTTATGCGGCCTATAATTTGTTGTTTGGCGTCCTGGCCGGATTCAGCCAAGGTGGGGGGGGGGGGAGGGGGGGGGGTATACCTGAAATTTGCAGATAGGCTATGCTCCGATTTCAGTAAAACTTGATGGGCGGGAAGAGGCGATTACGAGATTCGAACTTTATGTTTCCAAGTCCTCTTCGGCCACAGGGGAGTTGGAGGGAGATTGCCGGAAACTTTGAGGCTCGCATAGGGGTCAAACGAGTGCATCAGTTTAAATGAAACTTGGAATGTAGAGAGAGCATATACCCAAGATGATATATTTTAGGGTCCGAACCGCATCCGACTGGTAGGAATTTTCCAAAAATGCTCAGATTCGAAAATGCTCATATTCGGAAATGGGAGAAAATGCTACGCGCCTGAATATCACAGTATGAAACGATGGAATAGGACCTCGGTCTTATTTTGTTGGTTTTCTGGATTTGAGGCAATTGTTAATAGAGACAGACGAGGTCATTCGTATTGCGACGCTAGAGGTGAAATTCTTGGACCGTCGCAAGACGAACAACTTCGAAAGCAACTTGATAGACGGTATAAAAGAAGAGGCTTTAGATGATCCATTTTTGAGTCCCAACCATATTCGACCACGGTAAGGGAGACGCAGGGACTACCGGAAATCGTGTAGCAATCCAATTGTCTGCATCGTCCGGAATCCGGTTGTAACCGGAATTTTTTTTTTATAAGTTATAGTTTTTATTTGAAGTTTATTAGATGTTCTTTATATATAAGGTTATACGCTGAATTCGTTTCTGAATTTTCGTTTTTTGCAGGACATTTAGTTAGCTCGGAATTCGGCCGAAACCGAAAATTAGGCAGAAGTAAAGCAGGAAGTTTTGGTCAGTATCGTCAAAATAGATATGGCTTATAGAGGTATATCTGAACTTGGTTTTCTCCGATGATTAGCCATTAGCCTGGCGAAGACTGGATCTGGTGAAGACAAGACCAATTGTCGAGATCAAATATTAGATTTTTGGGATTCCATCGAAACCTTTGGTCTTGTTGAATAATAATTTTTGTTTCTAGAAAGAAACTCGGTTGGCCTATGACGTTGAAACAGCTATCAAGATTTGTCGACAAGGAGGCTATATCAGTGAAGCTCTTGCTGTTTCTCGCACGAATGGAAGATACGACGCAGCCCTCAAAATTCTGATTGAAGATCGGTCTGATTATTCCGGAGCCGTCGACTACCTCGCGACTCTGAATATGGAACAGGTAATTGCCAGTCTACACTGAAATAAGATTTCTGGCGTTTGAATAGTGCGATGGACAGGATACCTCACGTCAGTTTTGTTTGTAGTCAATTACCTACTGTACACTGAAGAAAAAAAACTTGCAGTATTTGCTACTGGGATTAACCTTGTCTCTCCTGAGATAAGATTATCTCTAATTCAGATTAATCTCATCCCAGTACAGATGTAATCCCAGTAGCAAATACTGCAGTTAACTTTATTACTTACGTTTATTAATTTCTTTTTTACTCGCTATCTTTGGCGGAAATAAAATATTGATTGATTGATGACTTGGAGCCAATATGACCGGGATGTTCACTTTGTGAAGAATGAATGGAAGTTGGTCCAGGTATGTTCTCGAGCCTGTTCTTCCGTCTTGTTCGAGTACTCGAGCACAATGTTGACTGGGTGAGAATGTCGCTTGAGGTACAGCGATGGCTAAGAATATCGAAAAGCTCTTTGAAATTCCGTGTGACTCGAAGGAGGTTAACGATACACTGAATACAAGCTGGGAAAGACGACTCCATGATCTGGCTCTAGATACCCTTATTTTCCATTTGCAATATATTATTTTAAAGGCTGACTGAAAGTCATGTAGACAGTTTTTGAGACAAGTCAAACCTCGAGTCCAGCGTGCGAAGGACTTCTCCAAAACCTGTTTTTGTTCGGGGGGCGGGGGGTCAAACCCCCTAACCCCTCCTCCTGGATACGGCCTTGGTGTCACGATATACAGAGAGGTTTAAGCAGAAACAGTGTATCTTTAAAAGCAGAGATCATCTGTTGTGTTGTTCCCTGTCGAAAAGGAACTGTTGAAACTTGTCGAGGCTCTGTGTTAGGGGAGGGGAGTGGAAGAATAATGGTAATAACAATACTTCAATACAAAGGCCAAGCCGCCCTGAAAAACGAGGAAGGGTAGGATCCCTGTCCTGATGTTTTCTTCTCCTTCTTCCTTGAGATAGGACCACTGTTCTAAGGCAGGCGCCATGTTTTGACTAAGACGGGAGGTCAGTAGCACTGTTAAGAAGCAACATTAGCCTCATTGACGAGAAAGACTGGTAAAACATATTTAATAGTGTTAACGAACCAGTCTCCGATTTCCTCTATCAATGTTAACATCGTCACAGATCAAGGTTCACACCATTGAAAGTTCGTCTAGAACACTAGTCGTTTTCGCAGTTATCATGGTATCTCATACCACGGTCAAAAGGCGTTTTTGCAGTTATCGTCGTATCTGGCCAATTATCGTGGTATCTTATATCCAGGTACCACGGTCCGACTGGGGTAACTGATCGTGGTATCTGAAAAGTCATCTCACTTTCATCAAATTTTGTCAAATTGGTGAAAAAGAAGTTTAACAGTTAGTAATGAACTCGATATCAGTTTTTCTTTTGGGATGACTTCGAAAAGGGCAATTCCGGCAATAGTCGTTTTGCAGAGCAACCGTGTGTCAGATACCACAGTAAGTGCATAAAACGACTAATTGCAGATTCAGTTACCGTGGTAACGCAAACTACTCTTCTTGTAAAGTCTTCTGCGCACAGATTGCCGTCAAAGTAATTCTTGTAATCGTGGATAGAATCCCTCATTACTACGTCAGATTGAAGGGCGTTCCAACAGCTCATCACTCCGATTTTAGAAAGGGTATGTGCAGTTGAGAGTGGCATATGACCGTCATTTGTACCAATTTGTTTGCAGGTGGAGTCTGCATTGCGTCAGTATGGTTCAACGCTGTTGGCCCAGCTTCCAGACGTCACGACACGCTTAGTAACAGATCTCTGCCTGCAGTTTCAGAACACAGGAGATGAAGCCCTGGTAAGATCATCTCATAAGTATTCCTTCAATCCATGCTGACAACGAATCATGACTGCGCTAAACCGACCACTCAGTTGATATTTTCTTATAGCGAAATTTCGCCCCTCTTGGCAAGGGAACCCTTCCGGATCTAGCTATAAAAATTAAAGTGAGATAAAGTAAATGACGATTCTAGTAACTTTTTTTTACATTCGTTCAAAGGTGAAATAATAAAAGATTATAGCAATAGTTGTTTTTTTCATAGTTGGATTCGACTGTTTCAGAATGTATCAATGTGGAGTGAAGGAGATGCGGGTGTTATTCGTTTTATATGTGGTTTTTATAAACTGGAAGATATAAATTTTAAATCGAGGAGATCATGGAGGGACTGGTTGGTGAAAAGTAGGCTGAGTAGGTCTTTTCTTAATTTAAGAAACCTGCCGAGGTTCCTCAGAGTGGCTAGTAGACACAGGGGAAAGTGTTTGAGTGGTGCTCAGTGTTATGTAGTAGTGTGTTAGTTTCTTTGTGCATTTACATTTATTTATTTTGTTTGTTTGCTATGGCCTTTGGGGTTTTAAAGTAAATAAATAACATATCAATATCATATCGTATAGGAACATTAACAGTAAATAGTGCATGGGCCGGTCCTTTAAAAAAATGGCTGAAAAAGATTTTCCAGTACGAAAACGAACTCATAAACTTGAACATGGGGTTTTCCCGCTCCTAAGATTTTCCCCATCATATTTCCGATTTTGAGGTCGACTGCGTGGGAGAGGGGGGAGTTGGGTACGTTGTTGTTTTAGACTACATACTTCAGATTCCCTTTTAGGGCATATTATACGTGGAAGACTTCTTGCCAATCTTCGCTGCTCGTCCAGACAAGCTGTCAGAGTTTCTTGAGGAGATTTTAAAGGTAATAGTATACTCTTTTGCATGGATACGTGCCAGACTAAAGAACTTTTTTCACGCTCGACAACTTTAATGTCCCCTCCCCCCCCCCCATGTTAGGGGGGCTGTGTGTAAATGAGGAAGATGCTGATAGGTAGGACAAACGTACCGGTATTGTTAAGCAAAATTAGCCTTCAATTATTTTTTTTTTACGCCAACACAAGCGATCTGTTTGCCTTGCAAAGATTTGGCCTGTTGTAGCTGTGTGTGGGGGGGTGGGGAGGTTGCTGATTGGTAGGAAAAACGATCGACATTCTTGCACAAATTTAGCGGTCCCTGATCTTTCTTTAATTGGACAGACCAGGTCGTATCACGTACACTACCTAGGAAGTGTTTATATGTTTCTTCCCTGCTCATTACTCCATGCGTCGATTCGTCGTCTCACTGGTTTTCATAGATCTAATCTTGCCAGTGGCAACAGTGGCACGTTGACGGCGAACTTTTTTACGGGTTTTCTTCCTAATCCGATTCGTCAGATTTGAGGCTGGAGTTCTGGACCCTTCCGACTGCATATCAGATTCTGTTTAGGGATCTTAGGGCTTGCACTTTCACTCAATAGTTGCGTTTTTTTTGTCTCTGTTCTGTTCGCTGTTTTCTCTCTGTTCTATATTTTACCCGTTTTTGTCAAAACACAGAACACACTGTTTCTCATTTTCCCGTTTTTGCACGCTGTTCCGTGTTCTGTGTTCCGCTGTCTGTTTTGCAAAACACGGAACTTGCTCTCCTACAATGTTTTATCACTGGTCAGATAGGAAATTGCAGAGTGATTCGCAGATGGGAAAAAAAGAATTGCAAAACTTCAGAGGATAAAGATAAAGATAAAAGTAGGATGTGGTATTTAATTTGCAATGTAACAGATTTTCCGCCTAAGACAAGCTCAGGAACCAAATTTGTGTTTTTGTCAGAACATCGACAGAACACGAAACATGGAACAGCGTAAGCAAAAAACCGTTTTTTATCTAAAACAGACAACTGTGAACACAGAACACGCGTAACAGGAACCAGAGACAAAAAACGCAACTTATCTCTGGACCGGTGCTAAACTTTGTTTATTGACCGCTAGTACAGCGACTGTTGGGAAAGTTGACGGTTGGATTAGAGGTCATCATCGTTTTTGGAATCCCAAAACGTAAGTGGAGGGATACCTATGACATCGCAAAAGTTGTCCGTCCGTCTGTCCGTCCGTCTGTAAGCACGATAACTCTCGAAGGGAATGAGATATTTTGATGAAACTTGGTGTGAGGATCCGTTGGGTCGTCGGACCAGTCAAGTTCGTAGATGGGCTTTGTAGCCCTACATTTAGGGGTGGGGGAGGGGGTTCAAATTAAGGGGCAAACAAAATAGTTTGAAACAGCTAATGTGATAGTCGATTATGGGGTAAGAAGACATGCTGAGCACGATGGTGAAAACTATTTTGTCTTCGGACGAGTAGTTCGCCCGGAATCCGGTCAAAACCGGAAAGTTTGTTAAAAGTAAAAGTTTTATTTGAAGTTGGTTAGATGTTCGGTTTAGAGGCAGGAAGACATGCTGAAGACGATGGTGAAAACCATTTTCTCGACGGACAAATAGTTCGCCCGGAATCCGGCCCAAACCGGAAAGTTTGTTAAAATTAGAAGTTTTATTTCGAGTTGATTAGATGTTCGATTTAGGGCAAGAAGACATGTTGAACACTTATGTGAAAACAATTTTCTACCCGGACATGTAGTTCGCCCGGAATCTGGCGAAAACTGGAAAGTTGGTTAAAAGTAAAAGTTTAATCTGAAGTTGATTAAATGTTTGATTTATGGGTAAAAAGACATGCCGAGCACGATGGTGAAAATCATTTTCTCGCTTGACAACTAGTTCGCCCGGAATCCGGCCAAAACCGGAAAATTTCTTAAAAGCAAAATTTCGATTAGATGACAGATTAAGGGGTAAGAAGAGAGGCTGAGTCGGTTTATGACAATGTTTTTTTACCCGGACATATAAAATGGTTGTAACCGGATTTTTTTTTAAGTCAAACTTGTATTCAAAGTTGATTAGATGTTCTTTATATGGATAAGGAGTTACCCTGGTTTTGTTTCTGTATTTTTTTTTGGCCGGACTAGTAGTTTGCTCGGAAATCGGCAGGAAGTCTCGGTCAGTATCGTCAAAATAGATATGGCTTATAGAGGTATATCTGAACTTGGTTTTCTCTGATGATTAGCCTGTCCTAGACTGGATCTGGCGAAGACAAGACTCGATTGTCTGAATCAAATATTAGATTTTTGGGATCCCATCGACACCTTTGGTCTTGTTGAATAAGTTCTCTTTCAGAAATGCTTTAGTCTTTTTTTTTTCATTTTAAGTGAAATATTTTAACTAAGTTCAGACAGCAAAATTATTCAGCCTGTATGAAAAGCACCAATTCTCACTATAATTTTCCGTCTTGCGACCCCAAGATTTTCAGAGGCTTGACGAAGATTCTTAACATTTTCTGGATACCACTTGCGAAGAAATTTCTGGTATTGTCAAGATGCGGTTTTTTTAGTCATCCTTGGGTGGCGTTTCTTGTTCTTCCCGAGGTTGAGTGTCGTGTTTGGGTTTAGTCATGTAGAGTATTAGGCACCATCTGATCGGGTCAGATTTAATATCCCGATACAAGTATATATTTTATTTTGTTTATTTGTTTCAAAATATAGCGAACTGGAGCTGCTACATAACGACTCATTTTATATACACTAAAAAGAGAGAGAAAAAAAGAAATATGCTGAAGGCACAAAGCCCCCAACAAACACAGTACAAAACTCAATCAGGATGGGTCGAACCCACAGTAAATTTCTTTCCCCCATGCTTGTCACAGAGGCAGAGACAGGCTCATTTGCGGACCACACAGAATCATTAGCAGAGGATTGCGCGAAAGCTTTTTTCGCGCTTGTGAGATTGTTTAGTCACAAGAGAGTAACAATATAGTTGGGAACAGTACATTCTGAAAAGGAACGTCTTGACAGACGCATTGCAGGACCCGAACCTACGAATAAGAAGATTCGCTCTAGCGCTCAATGACCTTGCTAAAGTACCAACATGGTGATCATCATTCAACGTTGGCGTAAAAATAAGTCCAAGATGCTTAAAAGAACGTGTGGAAGATGAACCAGCTTCGGGCCAAGTGAGACGAATGCCCAGCAAAGGCTTTTTTTTTTCGTGTTGAATATTACGTCATGTGTCGAAGCAAACACATCACAAACTTTCATCAACTCATTTAGGGCATGAATATATATTTCTAGAAATCGGCATCTGCTCCGGTCAGCCTCTACCATACATTGCTGGAAAACTACCTCCTTGCACTTACTAGTCATGACGACCTACCCATCAACAAGACAATTGAGGACAAGGCTTTACAGCTTCTCAGTGACCCAAGCGTGAAGCTGCGAGATGACCAAGCTCTTATTGCCTGCCAGAGCACACATTTTACGAAGGGGGTACTCTTACTTTACGAGAAGGCGAAAATGTAAGTAGATCTAACCTTTTCTGGTTTTGGCCGGATTCCGGATGAACTACCTGTACGGGTAGAGAAAAATTGTCATATACGGATTCAGCATGTCTTCTTATCTCTAAATCGGGACTTCAGATAACTCGTACTGGGCACCATCAAGGCTGGGGGAATTTCTGTTATAGATTTGGGTTGAAGTATTCGAACTCCTTCGCGTGCAATATACCGTACAAACACAAGTACACGTGATGCAGTTTAAACGTTCTTGGAATCGAGGCTTCTCGAAGAATCCAAGGATTTGCGCTCCTCGCCAGTCACAGAAAAAGAAGTTTAGATCCCGGACGTAAATGAGGGATGCCCATAGGTATCATATGCGATATCATATACATACCGAAAACTGCTCGAACTTTCGGCCAATTACTGTATCATGCACCATAAGCAAGATTTTTGAATACGTGCTTTTACCTGAGGTCACAGAGAAGTGCGATTTTGGAAGTATGCAGTTTGGATTCCGCGCGGGAACTAGCTGTGCTCATGCGTATCGTGTTCTGACAACCGTCATGAAACAGGCGACCCGGGAAAAATTTGAAGTTCACCTTTGTTCAACTGATATAGCTGGTGCTTTTGATAATGTCGTCCACTCACAGGCTCTTTTATCACTGACGCGATTTGGAGTGAACCACTGTATTGTGAAAATTTTACAGTTTTGGTATGCTAACTCAGCTATTAATATCAAATGGCAGTGTCAGATATCGGAGAGTATCCCAGTGCAGAATGGTGTTAGACAAGGGGGTGTTTTATCTCCGTACATTTGTCTGCTATCCCTAATTGTCTTCATTCACTTTGACCTTCTTGTTTTTACAAAGATGTTGCTATGAGTTATATTGCGTACGCTGATGATGTGTTGCTCGTCAGTAGAAGTAAATCTACAATTGAAAAAAATGTTAACATTCTTTCTTCAGAATTTTCAAAAATCGGTCTTGACATTAAGTTTTCGAAATGTGACTATCTTTGCTTTAATGCTTTATGTTCCAGTGAACCAGTGCCGCTGTCCGTGCGACCTATTTCGATTCCAGTAACCGATTCGTTAAAGTGGCTTGGCCTCAGTTTATAAAAAACGCTTTCCAAGACTTGTTCGGCTATTTTTCAAGATACCTCTAGGTTGATTCGCATAGCATATGGTCGTTTATGTCCAAATAAAGGTCGCTACAACCGGGAAGCACTTGGGCGAATTTATAGCGCTTTCTGCACTCCTTACATCTTGTATTTTTCCGATGTTTATCACATTCTGCGAAAAAAAGACACTAAAGCTTTGAAGACCTTTTACTATAATCATTGTAAATTGTGTATGTACCTTCCTCGTTCCTGTCGCAACCACAAATTAGTCCAGAAGTTCGGCGTCCAAGATGTGATTCGCTCACTCGAGAAAACGTCAGCGTCAGTACTATCTACATCTCGTCATCCTGGTCTTCGAGTACATGATGTTTTTCATTAATTTTTCAGGCCCAGTTAGTAATTATGTCTAAATTTTTGTGTGTGTTAATACTGTTATTTATCTTGTGTTATTTCGCGTTATTCCCTTTACTCCGCTACCACAATCTGTATTTGGCGGGTTATAAATAATATATATATATATATATATATATATATATAAACACATATGTGTTATTATTTCGTAAATTTGTCCATCCTCCGTCCGTCTACCTAACTTCCGAAAGGTTGACAATTTTATTTATAATCTGTTATTACAATTCTTCAGGTCAAGAGTTTTTAGATGTGCTCCGTACTTCAGCGAAACAAAAATTTAAATATAAAATTGTGCGATTATATCAATAGTGACGAAGAAAATTTATTTAGCAACTTTTTTTAAAGGTTGATAGATTATATTGATGGAAAAATAGTTTTGTGAAATATGGTAAATTTTAGAACGTAAATTCAGTAAATTTTGGTTTAGAAAGTTAACGGAGATGTGTATTTTCTTGTACTGGACAGTTTACGATCGCAAGACTTCTGTTTTTCATTCTCAGAAATCCTTCAAAAGTCCCTGAGCCTTAAGCTACGTTCTCAAGGGGGGGGGGGGCGCGTTAAAAATGTAACCTTCTGTGACTCAAAGTTTGTGTGGACGGAGGGAATTGCTCTTAGTGGGAGTATATACAGGTTTTCTGCTCATTCTTTTATCAAGGCTTTTCCTTCAGGTATGGACAGATCCTAGGGCACCATCTGAAGTCAGGAAGCTGGGAAAAAGCACTGTCAACATGCCGACGATTTGGTGCAGTAGATTCTTCCCTTTGGGTGAAGCTGCTTCGAGAGTGTGTTCATAATAAGGAGTCTCCTAGCTACTGCATGGCAGAGTCGTTGAATGCCGTTGGTATGTAGTTAGCTGATCCTTTTACGCCATAATTAAGCAAGTTCCCGTCAGTACCGCTACACGTTAGTTGACATAAACGTCAGTTCGCCACAGAATTCCGTCAGTACGCCCAAATTTTCCGACAGTTATCCTACACGTCAGTTGACCCGCAAAGATCCGTCAGTTGACCAACGCGTCAGTTTACCCACACGTCAACTGACCAGCACATCAGTTGACATACACGTCAGTTCACCAACAGTATAGTTGACCTACCGTCAGTCCGCCTATCTCCGTGAGTTCTAATAAACGTCAGTTCACCTAATCCTAGAACACAACAGTTCGCCTACTGCCAGTTCACACAATTAAGCGAGATTAGGAGGTTCTGAGGAAGGGTTTCCAGGTGAAACTTGCTCTATGTTGCTCTGAGCCTCGTTTTTGCTGCACGCTGCAGGCCCACTTCTCGGCTGCTTCTGGGCTGGTTCTTTCTACATTCGTGTTTGCACTGCACTGCTTGCGAAGAAGACGGAAGCGTTTCGCGAGAATCGCGGACTTGCTTATCGACCAAGTCCATGCTTCGTTGCAAGATGCTGCTTCAACCAAGAAGAAATCTTGTAGGCAATGAATCCAAAACTCATCTTGTGCAGAAGTAAAGAATTGCTTGTTTTTAAAGTTTTTTTTTTGTAAACTCGAGAAATCCCCCTTCTTGTTGTAAAAGTAGGATCTTTTGAGCGTAAATCATATTCTTTGTTTTTTTTTGTTTAAGTGGACTAGAAAATTAGGTTAAAAGGTTGTTTAAATTGAAGCGTTAAATAAAAGCCACCGTAAGGAGGGGTTCCCTAGGGCGGAAGGTCACCCTTCCTGCGGAAGTTGTATTTTTATTTATTTATATTTAAGGTTTTGTTATTGTACGGTACCTGATTGGAAAGTCTGCGTTTTCGCTTTTATAATAAAAATAACATTAAGGGAAAATTAAGAGGTCTTGGAGAATAATTTGATTGTGAAATGTTTAAGAAATGAATAATGAAAATTAGAGTAAATTGTTTAGAAAAAAAAGAATTGCTGGTTCTATTCCATTCCCCTTTATGTATGTATGGTTTAGTTGGAGGTTGAAAATGGAAGATAATATGCTTGAGCCAGTTGTCATCTGATGCAAGCTGTCTTAAAGCTATAGGCGTAATCTCGCCGTTCCCCGAGGACTCCTCGGGGAATCAAAGGGAACGGCGAGAATAGAGGGAGTCACTCCACGCGGACTCCGCGGACAGAAACAGCGAGAACACGGGGAATGCTTCCAGCATGGATTTTGTTCGAATAATAGATATGCAGTTGACGAAATTAGTCTGGAGCCACTTTCTTTTTTGGTTTTGTTTATTCTGATTATTTTTAATTAATTTTACATTGCACCAACACCAGCAAAAATTGATTCCCCTCCGATTCTGAAAGGGAGTCCTTTTTGATGATGGTGATGATAATCAGAGAATTCCCCATCCGTGGGGACTCGCGAGAATACGGGGAGTGAGTCCCCGGGACAAACAAAAACGCGGGGACTCCTCAAGTGGAGTCCGCGGGGAACGGCGAGAGTACGCCTTATATCGTTCTATACAAGATGGTTTCCGGTGCGCCTGTGCCGCCCCGACAAGTTCTTTCGGTGTTTTCTGACGCTCTTTCCGTTTCGGGATCTGGGAGGGACGCGAAAACCACCGTTTGTGGACATACTCTATATGACTAAGTCCAAAACACGCCAGTGATCCTCAGAAAGAAGGAGTAATCGTGTCCGTACGACTCAAACTCAACGACTCAAATCCTGTGTCAATGAACCACCTCGATCCTTAGGGGCAGCTGTGACACCACTTCTGCCTTTCTTCCGCTAGCTGCCCGGCGAGGCCGGAGACTTTGTATCGGCAAGGAGAGATAGTCATCAAGAGTATTGATCCTTCGCGCGCGCTTCGATACAATCTTCGACTCCTTAAACTTTCGCTTTCTTACGAATCGAGTGTGCTCCTTGAATGAGTGAACGAGTTTTTTATATCCCGTCAAAATTTACTTCCCCCATAAGAAAAAACGCAATACAACATAACAACACAACAACATTATAAGAGAATCCGAACATTAGCACGTAATTGAGTCGTACAAACTGTGATCTTTTTAAAGAGTAACTATGTGTTACTGTATGGGTTATACCGTTGGTCCAAGACGATGAGGTTTTCGCTTGAAGGAAGGGGCTAAAAAGGAAGGAAAGTAAATTCATGGGTCAGGAAGCCCTATAGCTGTGCTAAAAAAAAAAAACATGAAAGCGAAAAATTGTGAAAGAAAAAATGTGCGATATAAAAATCGTGAAACGAAAAACCATCTCATGCTAAAATGTAGAAAAACGTGCTATTTGCAGCTTTTTTGCAGTCGGAGATTTTCAATCAAATCCAGTCGTTTTTGTGTGGTGGGGTTTTTGCATTGCCCAATGGCTTTTGCGGGTGTACTAGGACATTTGTCCTGCCGCTTGTCATCCGTTGCCTGTTCGAAAGCTCAGACACAGACCCCGTTACTTAACATAAAAGAAGTAAAAGCAAGAAAAGCTCATCGAATAGAAAAAATACCTCACTAGAAAACATGATCCCGATGACCTTTTTGAAACCTTTCCTTCTGGTGAATCTTTCCTCTTTTAAAGACTCTTTCCACCTAGGAAAATGCTTTTCTTGTCCTTTTCTTATGGTAAGAAATAGAAAAACATGATTTTCGTTTTTTTTTCTTGATCAGCTAATTATCCTCCTATCGGCAAACCGATAGGAGGACGGTTTGCCGGAAGAGCAACCGAAATATCCGAATTTATTTATCCCTCGCACATCATCCTAGAGGGATAATTAGCTGATCAAGAAAAAACTCGGAAAATCACGGTTTTCTATTTCTTTCGTAATGAATGGTCAGCTTGGCTTCAAACCTTATATTCTCTTATAGTTGATCCCCAGTTCGAGCAAGAGACTAGTATGTCTGAAGTTTGGGTCAGGAGACTGGCTTATAGTGTGAACACACGATAAGGATTTTCCGGACGGATTTCCTGCACTTTCATTATCAAGTTGACAAAATTTCAACTTTTCCATATGGAAGTGATGACGGTGCCGAAAATAGGGCAGGAATTGCAGTCCGGGAGCTCTCGAGCCTGATCGTGTGTTCGCAGTATTAGTGTGGGCCTACTCCTTGTGCTATTTGTCCATAAGGTATAACTTGAATGAACATCTGATCGGTGAGAGCGAGACAGTCGAGCAGGACAACGAAGCCATCTGCTAGATAGGTTTGATTTTCGGGTTGTACCATATTTTATCTGATTGTAGTCTGTCTGTGAATTTCAGAAAAAGGTCAGTTGATGTCTCCTCTGTTGATTATCGAACTACTCTGTAAATCTCCAAACGTGGACCTTGGTCGAACGCGTGAATTTATCCTGCGGATGCTTGTGTCAGAAGAAAATTCGAGAGAAGAGGATGAGAAGATCATTGAAGAACTCAGGGAAGATTCGAGGAAGATCCGGTCTGAGATCAAGGAGCTGCAGGAGACGTAAGTTAAGTTCATCTGTTTACAGAACTTCGTCCCTAATTTGGGTTGCCAGTGACTCATTGACAGACTTTCTTACATAAATTATTAAAGATAGTAACACGAGACATTCCTGTATTTTGTTGTTTTTTTAAACAAAAAAAACGAAGCTTTGACTGATTTTGATGTTAGCTCATACGAACCATTAAATGGATCATTGTTTCATTGTCTGATCTTATTTGCTTGAAGCTCATCGTAAAGAGCAGTTCCGTGTGTCTTCTTTTTTGAAAGCAGCAGCAAAATAAACGATCCCTCTGTTTTTACTTCATTATTAAATCTAAAGGTGGTCCTACAGATTCTGGAAAATAGTGGTGAAGTACTGAAAGACCGCTTTCTTACCGATAAGGCTACAGCAGGTCAAATACTACCCCCCACCCCCACCCGCTCCAGACGAGACGGAATTTGTGGTGAAGCTGGAAAATTGGGACTAGGGACATAACGAATATCCCCATCAAGCAGTAACACTTCATCTCAAGTGAACAAACAATGATCCTTTCCCCTCTTTCAGGGCCATCGTGTTCCAAGGATCTAAGTGCAGCGTATGCTCCCAACCCCTGGATATGCCGAGTGTTCACTTTCTTTGCCAACATTCCTTTCACCAGAGGTAGGTAAATCTTGATTTGATTTATTGGATAATTCAGGTACAAAATTTCGTGGTTGTCCAACCAAATTGTTTGACCTTTGTCAAGTAATATATACAACAATTGCTGAAATTGAATTCATACTCAGAAGGTAAACCATTGAAGTCAACACCCGAAATAAAATTTCTAACAAAATAACTAAGACAAAACAACATTATTGTAAAAATCCACAAATTTAGAAATGAAGCTATTACAATGTCTTTCCCGGTAACATGCGATTGGCATGAGCTTCGGGACTTTGGTGGATACTTGCCTTAGTGGCCTTGGGTGTTCAACCTCAAAATCAGGGTGTAAAAGGGATCGGAGAGTTGGGTGTTCAAGGAATTTTAGTCAAAATTTTGACACTACTTCTGCCTTCTATTAGACAGCGTATCCAGTCCAAATAAAGAAAGAAGACAAGAGTACGGGATTTTAGGGCCCCTGTGCACAATTCTTAGGGCACGTTTCTGAATATTCTCTATATGATCAGATTCATCCTTCGTAATACCATAGTGCCAAACCGTACAAGCATACTCCACAAGAGGACGAACAAACGTACAATAAAGACGCAACATCTTTTTTTCAGGGACCTTAAATTTAGTTAGTGTTTTAACATAACAGTAGACGCACTAGCTTTTCTAGTCATGCTATCAGCGTTTTTTTTTTCCATCACCATTTATTGATGTCCACTAAAAAAAAGAAGACGAGGACCCTTGCCTTGTTTAAAGAATGGTAGCTGACGTACCCGTTTTATGCATTTTTTGAATGTATGATGTCCACACCATGCATTACTGATACCCGTACATTAGGGCCCTGTATAATCGCTGGGTCAGGAAAAAAAAAGTAGCGCGTAATAATAACAATATGATTGGAGTAAATAGGCCTTGGATCCCTAAAAGGTTGGTGTGAAACACCGTTCACGCTAAACATTGTTTCGGCCTGGACATGCCCTTACTACCTCTTCTGCAGTCAGAAGTCTTATAACGGATAACACAAGGATGCGTGGTTTCAACAGACAACGTGTAACAGGTATCACTTGGGATGTTATTTGTTGTGTTTGAAAATGTTATGCATGAAATCTTATGCATAACAAGTTGATTAAATGTTTGATTCAGGGGTAAGAAGGCATATGCTGAACACGGTGGTGAAAACCATTTTCTTGCCGGACAACTAGTTCGCCTGGAATCCGGCGAACTCCATTTTCTTGCTGGACAAGTAGTTCCTCCGGAATCCGGCAAAAACCGGAAAGTTGATAAGAAGTAAAAGTTTCATTTGAAGTTGATTAAATGTTTCAACAGACAAGGTGTAACAGATATCACTTGGGATGTTATCTGTTGTGTTTGAAAATGTTATGCATGAAATGTTATGCATAACAAGTTGATTAAATGTTTGATTCGGGGGTAAGAAGACATGCTGAACACGATGGTGAAAACCATTTTCTCGCCGGACAACTAGTTCGCTTGGAATCCGGCCAAAACCGGAAAATATGTTAAAAGCAAAAGTCTTAACTGAAGCTGATTAGATGATAGATTTAGGGGTAAGAAGAGATGCTGAGACTGTATATGACAATCATTTTTACCCGGACATATAATTAATGCGGAATCTGGTTGTACCTGCATTTTTTGAAGTCAAAGTTTTATTTAAAGTTGATTAGATGTTCTTTATAAGGATAAGAAGGTACGCTGGATTCGTTTCCGAATTTTCTTTTTTTGCTGGACTAGTAGTTCGTTTGGAAGTCGGGCGAAACCGCAAATTTGGCAGAAGTAAAGCAGGAAGTTTCGGTCAGTATCGTCGTATAGATACATAGGTAGATAGAATATCTGAACTCGGTTTTCTCTGATGATTAGCCTAGCGAATACTGGACCTGGCGAAGACAACACCCACTTGTCTGGATCAAATCTTAGACTTTTGGGATCCCATCGAACCTTTGGTCTTGTTTAATTGTGGTTTGGAAGTCTAGGACTCCAATATAATAATGTCGTGACTTGGGGATATGAACTGATGAAAAAATGTGCCTTCGGGCAGGATCACTCCTCCTACGACCTGCTTCTGTCTGACTATCGTAATGGCTTGCGGACTATGCTCACAAGCCCCTGCCTTGTAAGCAGATGTTCCTGGGTTCAAATCCCGGCTGAGGAGCAGTTGTGTCTCTCAGTTCACTACTAAAAATAGTAGGCTTTGGCTTGAATGTGACTTTACTTTACGTAGTCTTTGAGCTCAGTAATTTCTCTACTCAGAGTATTTGTCAGGTTTGATTTGCTTCTCATTCTTCGGTGTCGTTCAAAAGTTAGCCGACGTGCCAAGTAAAATAGCTATACTCCGCAGACGACATAAAAATGTTAAGGTAAACGTGTGAAGTTCCGCTTAGAATAAGCGTTGGAAACCGTGCTAGGGCCGTGATTTGTTTGTCGTCGATGATACCGAAAATTCAGTACATGCATTTTTGGCAGTTTTCCGGCTGTTCCTGTCACCGCCCGCAAAACATGTTGTGCGTAACGTTTGTCGCGATAATACATTACATCCCCACATGTTTACTTTTATATATGACGTTGACGTATTTATGTATGGGTGGCTACATGTATATATGACGATTTCGACAAATTTGGATTTAAACATGATAATTTGAAAAGAATAAAAGCGATATCTATCTATCTATCTAAGTGTTGTCTGTTGAAACCGCGCATCCTTGTGTTATCTGTTATAAAACTTTGTACAGTGCTCATGGATAAGGCTAGAATGCGGAATGGCTAAAGACAGAAGACAGAAGATGGACACCAGAGCCTCGTTTTTGTTGCATGCTGCAGGTCCATTTCTCGGCCGATTCTTTCTACATTCGTTTTTGCACTGCAGCGCTTCCGAGGAAGACGGCAGCGCTTCTCGAGAATCACGGACTTGCTCATCGACCAAGTCCGTGCTTCCCTGCAAGATGCTGCAGCGCTGCCGCTTCAACCAAGAAGAAAGTGAATCCAAAAACGCATATTGGGCAAAAGCAAAGAAGTGCTGCAGCAGCGATGCGGCAGCCCGATTGCAACAAAAACGAGGCTCAGGTGTCCGCTGTTCCCAACCGATCGGTTAAAAGTGAGAGGATCCTCGCTCGACTCTGTTGCGCATGTCACTGAAAGGAAACACCACAATTCCCACTCCTTTCCCTACACAATTCCCACTACGTCCGAGCGGGAGTGCACTATCTGAAGTTCGATAACAAATGACACATTTTTGCGCATCTTTGCGTTATCTGTTATCACCCTTTTAAGTCTTATGTTCGCAAAAAGATAACATTTAAAAGGGTCATAACAGGCAAATTTTCGCAATTTCCCTTTTCCTTTGCTCTCTTCGATCAGCCTTGATCAAACGATGAGTCTTCGCTAACTCTCTAGGGTTTCCTTTTGACCGAGTTCCTGGTGCCTCCATCTTTCCTACCTCAAGTTGTCCCAATTAAAGTTAAAGGACACCTGAATGAAGAGTACCAAGTATCATCCCTATCTGTATGACGTTAACATTGCCTGCAGAAAACCTAATCCAAATACGAAAGAGTGTTTCCAAGCTATGATTTTTGCTCCATTTTGCATCTGTCCTTATTTCAGTCCCGAACAATTTTAGAAGTGAACAAGTGTCTCCAATCCACCCTTCAATCAATCAATCAATCAATTTTATTTAGAACCCTGATAGCACTAGGCTAACATGGGCCGGAAAAATAAACACTCACTACAATACAAGTAAGACGTAACACTACAATACAAGTAAGACACAGTAAGACAAGTAAGTAAGATAATTAAGACATAGTAATACAAGTAAGACACTACAATACAAGTAAGACGTATTCTTCTGGGATATTTTTTAACCAGTTTAGCAAAAACGTATATCTAGAAGAAATTCCAATACGATCCGGCCAGCGCTGTGCAAGATTTGAATGAATTGCGCTTTTTGTCAATACAAGTGAATTGCGCTTTTTTGTCAATACAAGTAAGACACAGTAAGACAAGTAATAAGACAAGTAAGACACAGTAATACAAGTAAGACACTACAATACAAGTAAGACGTATTCTTCTGGGATATTTTTTAACCAGTTAAGCAAAAATGTATATCTAGAAGAAATTCAGATACGATCCGGCCAGCGCTGTGCAAGATTTGAATGAATTGCGCTTTTTGTCTTGGAGTCTGCATGTGCAAACCTCCAGCATCAAACATCCCTATTTTGAAAACGTCACGCTCAGGAGAAGAATGCTCTCCGTGGCCATGTCTGTAAATGCATTCTCCATGGTGTGTTCAAGTATGGTTTCATTGTTCAGGTGTCCTGAATCATTTTTCTATACCTCCATGGGTCTGGAGGCTAGAAAACCATCTCATTCTACACCTCAGGTTTGCGGTTTTGACTTTTCATTTTTATTATCCTAAATTTGAGATTTGATCTTTATAGGTGTTTCGACAGTTATGCGGAGAGTGAGGAATGCACGGTCTGTCTTCCAGCGAACAAACGGATTAGAGAGCAGTTGAAAGCCCTGGTGAGTTCTTGAATCTTTATTTTATTTTATTTTTTTAATCTTTATTGGTTGGACATACTTTGAAAATCAATCGCCCAGCTAAATATTCCTTCAGACCAAGCTGATTGCGGAAAAGCTGCCTGAAAGAGGACCCTTGCCAAGAAGGGCGAAACATAGCTCTAATAAAATTCAGCTGACGTATCCATTTTTCCCTATCAAATAAATCCAGCGTGGAGACTATAGAAGTTAGTTCTCCATTCCAGGTAGCACAAATGTTCCGAAGGTGGGGAAGAGGGGGGGGAACATATTCAACTTATCTAGGTATTGTTTTCAGGCCAGAAAAAAAGAAACCGGGACCGGACGACAAATCTGCCTTTGTTTTTCCCGCTGCAACTGACAACTGAGGATGTTCCATTCTCACTCCTTCCATCTATTGCTTCTCCTGTACCTTCAGATAGTTGCATAACTCAGCTTTTCTTTTCTAGGAACCGTCCCCGAACGTTGACGCTTTCTTCGCAAAGCAGTTATCAGAAGCAGAAAACTGTTTCAGTGTCGTAGCTGAATATTTTGGCAAGGGACTGTTTGCCCCGTCTATTTCTCCCGATTCGGTCATGGGAAGTCAGCCAGTTAAACAAGGTATTATTTTTATACCCATCTTCTTTTATTCCTTCACAGAGCAGGATGAGAAATTCGTTTACCCTCTTTACACTAAAGGCGTATTCTCGCCGTTTCGCGAGGACTTCACTTGAGGAGTCCCCGCGCTTTTGTTTGTCCCGGGGACTAGCTCCCAACGGACGGTATAATGCTCCGATTATCGTCACCATCATCAAAAGGACTCCTTTTCAGATTCAGAGGGGAATCAGTTTTTGCTGTCGTTGGTGCAATTTAAAATTAATTAAAAACAATCACAATAAACAAAACCAAAACTAAATTGGACCCAGGCTAATTTCGTCAACTGCATATTTTCTTGTAGAAGAAAATCCGTTTTGGAAGCATTCTCGTTGTTTTCCGTACGCGCGGAATGACTCCCTCTATTCTCGCCGTTCCCTTTGATACCCGGAGGAGTCCCCGGGGAACGGCGAGAAGACGCCTTAAGAAATGCAAATCCTGGCGGACTGAGCGTAGTTTTTTTTTTTTTTCAAATACCTTTTTGCATCTTGTCGATCGGTAATACCGATACGGAGACAGATTCGGTAATACCGACTGGAGAGTCATTATTGTAACAGGCAAATACCGTCATGGGCAGTTGTTAAAGGACCTGTCTTACCTGTGATACTAACACAACCTACTTCCATAATCACTCCGTATATTTCTGAACCCGGAGACCCCAATTTTGAACGGTACACTCTAACCCCTCTAATAAAACCACGCTGATTTTCTCACTTGCCGTTTTTTGCTACCTCCGATGTGTATCACGCTGTCGCCGGTTGTCTGCGAGAAGTTTTATCCATGAAAAAACCGGTTATTCAAATTCAGTTTATTCATCCAAAAATTCTTCATTGCGAAAAATAGCATAGGAAAATGTCAATAAAAATTCTCTAACATACAAGTACATAATATACTATTACTTTACATAATCTTCATACAACATACAATTTGAGTTTCTTAGTCCATAATAAAGTATTAATAATATTACATACAATTTGTTTGTGTTACAATGATATTTGATCATCGGGTCAAATACTTATGATTACCAGGGGCGTCACGACTGGGGGTGGGGAGGCCCCCCCCCCATTCGGCCAGTCGGTAAAAAAAATAACCGAGTCTGCGCGAAGCGCCGCGATTTTTCGTCAAAACGGTTTGTTTTCATTTTTCGTCAAAATAGTCGGTTTTTCCGAAAATCAGTCGATTTTTTTTCAAAATGTCATTTTTGTTGTTGAAAACAGTCGTTTTTCTGCAGAAAAAGTCGGTAAAATTACCAGCCAGTCGGTAAATGCCTCGCCCCCCCCCCCCTCAAAAAAAAAAAACATTTTGGCTAGTAACGCCTCTGATGACTACGTATAGAAACAGCACATTGAAATCACTATTATAAAACTAAATTCCGATCCGTTTATTCATCCAAAATTCACTTTCTGAATGTTATTCCCAATCTTTCTGCAAGTGTGGCTTTATGTAATTTCCCGTATCGGAGTATATTTATTTATTTATCTTCATCTGTTTCCCTTGAAACTGAGGAGTACAAAATATGATACATAAAACAAAACTAAGCCTTAGTCACTAGTATCAATTCAGTGAAATATAAATGCGATACAAAAAAGGAAAAAAAGGAAATTCACTTGTTAAACAAGAGCTGGAAGCTCATATGGCACTTGCAAGGCTTGGTAAGGATGATAAGGAATTTTCCAGTTCGGGGGTTTGTTGTGATCATTTCTAAGCAAAACCCTTGAGATAAGAACTACGATGGAACGACCCTTGGAAATCACGAGAATGGACCATTTGGTAAAAAAGAATTTTCTTTTTTGCATTTGGCTGTGATGATGCGCAATATAAGGGACTTAGAAATTCATCTTTAATCAAAACCCTCGTGGCAAAAATGATCTGGGCCCTTTAGGATCATGAACCCATCGTTTGGTCAAAAGAACTTTTGTACTTGCGGTGAATATGAGTACTTTTAGAGATGGTCGGATCAGGGAAGTGGCAATTTCTAAGCCAATCGTGTCAAGTCTCTAATGTTCAAGCCAAGTTTCATCGTCCTAGCACATATGGAAGTACCTTAAATCGATATCACCGGAATTCCAGACCCCAGTACAACTCCCCCCAGAGGGCCTGAATCCGGTCCGGCTCTGCAACTGATGTATCAAGGGCTTACGCTTGTTCCTCCCACCAAGTATCATCCCATTCGCTACACTCTTAAGTGTGTTACCCCCCCCCCCCCCCGACTCCCCCATAGTGATCGGATCCTGTACGCAAATTCGACATCTGAGACATGAGTTCTTTCCGAATGTCAAGTTTCATTAAGATCCGATTACGCATTCAAAAGTAGGAAAATGCTAGAGGCTGCTGCTGGGGTTTCACCCTCTCCGTTGTTAATGTTTCTGAAAGTTCTGCAGAAAAGAAAATGCGAATTTAAAAATTTAGCCTGCGGCGGTCAGTTGAGTTTTCTCTTAGATTTGGTCGCTAGAAGCTGGTGGAATCTTCCGCAGCAATAGGGCTGGACTGTCCAAGTTGTCTTCGCAAAAGCGACACTCAGTTGCTGTCTAATAAGCTGTCATGCTGCTCTTTTTAGTACTGCTGTTTTTAAATTCTCGTTGTTGAATTTTAACGTGTTAAAACAACTTAAAACTGGTTCGAAAATTTGAAATAATCTAGGCTAAAGCTCAAATTTTTCCTAAATTTCTCACAGATTCGGTACAAATTTCT
Source organism: Branchinecta lynchi (assembly GCA_023053575.1). Lineage (NCBI taxonomy): Eukaryota > Metazoa > Arthropoda > Branchiopoda > Anostraca > Branchinectidae > Branchinecta > Branchinecta lynchi. Next base: position 3,684,168 of record JAKZAP010000008.1, read on the forward strand.
GTTATGCATCCTCCCCGTCGAAAATGTCCCTGTGCATGTTTGAACGAATCTACTTATTTGCAAGAGGAGCCCATTTATTTTGGGAGCGTCCCGAGTGGAAGTACTGACGTTACCTATCTTCGTCATAGTCAGTTTGCGATCTGAGCTGAGCAGATGCAGAACGGCAACGACTGAGAAATTAAAACATCACTACTTCTGCTGCGGACTAGGCGGGGTTTGGTGGAAGAGCAGCACTATCATTCAGCTTAACTTTAAAGTTTAGTTGATTATTTTTTGTGCAGCAAAATCCGACATTTGGGCCGAAGGCAATGTCAGCGAAGCCCGGTTGAGGATCCAGGATAGACAGGCAGCCACCGTGAATCGAAGCGCAAGAGAACTACCGGAAGGAAAGACGAGGTTGGGTGAAACTACATCTGTTATGCCAGTGCAGAAATCAGAGGGAAGGATGAGACTTGAGAAGACTGTAACCACGATGCCCTCACCGGTCGAGTCTGAAGGTAAGATTATTTGTTCCAACCCCTGTCTCAGTATAAACTTCTCGTGACCATCCAGTCGAAACCGGCCCCCTTAATTGGTGAGGTTTTGTTGTAGATCGACCATAGTGCTGTCAGCTAATTTCTCTCCGTTGGTCTGTGTTTTGTTTACAGGTTCCAGGCCGCGAAGGACTTGCGGATAAGTCCGCTAAGACCTGTTCTAGCGTAGATGTCAGTTTAGTACCATCGAATTTGATTCGCAGTCAGCTTGGACTGAAGTAGTACTTGTAAAACGGTTTGCAACATTTAATTTATTTTTGAGTGTAGTTTATCTTTCATGAGATTTGCGTGTCTTCCCTCATTTTTTTTCTTTGTTTAGTAGACTAATCCAGTTGTGGTTCAGTGGATCAGTAAAAATATCATCGTAAGCAATCCAGAATAAATCCCAGATTCATATGATAGTATGGAGGGTCAAAACCGATGTTTGTAAATCAGTTGTAAAATTAGCCTTTCAGAAGGATGAAATAGATGACTGTAAATCCTTTGGCAGTTACTGGACGTAATTCGTCTAGATGATGCTCTTGTGAAAAAAAAAAATTAAAATATTAAATTACCTTAGTTGTGAAGACAGTCTCAGAGGCTACCTGAGTCTTACAAGGATCAGGCTCCCATCCCCTGAGCAACGTAGGAACAACTCAAACAATAAGTTTTTGATGGGTAGTGAGTGAGATTGAAATGAGGGTTGAGGGTTTTTGTGGTAGTGTTTTGGAAGAGTGGAAGATGAGTATTGTGATGAATGATGGGTATGCGTGAATGATGATTGGGCGAAAAAGTAAGTGTTAAATTTTGTTTAGTAGGAATTTAAAATATTTGAAGGATAAATTTACAATAAGCTTATATTCTATATTTAGTGATTAGGGAGAAGAACAGTAAATGTAATATGGGTTTTAATTTTAAAAGTTAGGTGACGTAAATGGTTTAAAAGGGGGTAAAAATAAATTAAAATTAACGTCACTGAGGGATGGAGGAGTAGCCACAAAAAGTACGGAAAATGATTTTCATTGTTTTATATCAATAATATAAAAATAAGTTAAATTAGAAAAGATGCTACGGGAAAAAAAAAAAAAGTTTTGGCTCTAATTTCAATTTTTTTTATTTCAATTTCACTTTATTCAAAAAACATGCGACGTACAGAGCCGATTTTTAGTTTTTGTTGTTATGAAATAAACATGTATGTCAGTCAACGAGCAAAAAATAAACATACACAAAAGTACAATATATACAAGTAATAACTATTTTTCAGACTAAAAATTCAACCCGGCATTAAACAACTTAACAAACGAAGGCACAAAACTAAGCTCATATCGAGCATGCGAAGCAGACACAGGTTGAAGTTTCGGTACAGGCTCTGCAATGGAACTGCTTGGCCTTACCGAGCCGGTTCATGTTGGGGCGGGAGGATATTTCGGTGAATTGGACTCGACAGGATTTTATTTCTAAAAGATAGGGAGAGTTTTAAACGACGGGAGTGAAGGGTTTGAAGTTGAAACTGATTGAGGAGGGATATGTATGGTACTTTCGGGGATTTCGAAATTACTAGGAAGGCACGGTAATGCACCCTCTCAATCCTGTCAGACTGTTCCTTCGTCAGCCCAAAATGCCATACAGGGCAGCAGTACTAAAGTGTGGAACGAGTAAAAGAAAAATAAATGCGTAAGAGGTGTGGTGCAGAGATTCCATGGCGAACCAGCAACTTCAGAGACCTGATGGCGAAACTGGCTTTCTTTAACATGCCATCGACATGCTTGTTCCACTTCAGATCTGAAGTTATATGGAAACCAATTAGTTGAATTTCGGTCACGTGACTGGCGCTGGGAATAACTGGGTTAAAAACTGGCGTGGATTTTAAAAAAGAAATGGTTAAAATTGTCTGAACTCGGGAACTTCATAGATCAATGTCTACTGTGTAACTGAGAACTGGCTCAAATCCATTCTACAAAAGTCAAACTAACGAACTATCCAGTAGATTCATCTCTATGAACACTAATTTTTGTTGCAGTTTATCCGTTTGTTTAAAGGATAAACTTGCTCTGCCTTTTATATTATATTAAATATCTATATATATTATTCAGTTTCAAATATTATAAGTTTAGTGCATACATTGTTTACGTAAAATCAACTAGTCGGCTTACCGCCGTTTCAAGATTTTTAATGAATAAACTGAATTGGTGTCGAGAAGTGGCAGACCCCTCTCCATTCAATCTGTGACGCGTAATTTGCCGGACCCATTTCAGTGCGGAATAGATTGGAAAATAGTTCAGTTGGTTGCGGGAGTTTAAACGAGTAAGATGTTGTAGCGTTTTACCAATAAAGAAGCCATTGTTTTGTTAAGTTTTGTTACAAGGAAGAGTTTAGAGAGAGAGATTCCTGACATAAGTGGTGTCGAAGTGGAAAGTAAAAGGTAATGAACTGCCGTTTTTCCGATAAATTAAGTGAATAAAGAATTTGATTTTTTGTATTCATTTGATGAATTAATTCTTTTGGATTAGTTTAGTAAGAGGTAGCGGCAGAAATCTAATCTTTTATTTATAAATTTGGGGAACCCAGCCACCAACTCGGCAGTGCTTCATAGCACATTTGGGTCGTGCTTTTTGTACAGCATATTTTGGTCGTGCTTTTTGTACAGCACATTTTGGTCGTGCTTCAAAGCACTTTTGGTCGTGCTTTACAGCACTTTTGGTCGTGCTTCACAGCACTTTTTGGTGTGCTTTACAGCACTTTTGGCCGTGCTTTACAGCACTCCAGGTCGTGCTTAACAGCACTTTTGGGTCGTGCTTCACAGCACTTTTGATCGTGCTTTACAGCACTTTTTGTTTGTGCTTTACAGCACAATTTTGGGTCTCGCTTTACAGCACTGTAGACGTGTTTCAGAACGCACTACAAAAGCGACCCAAAAGAATTGCACGGAAGTTGCCAAAGTGAATGAGCAACAAGAAGCCATCGCAACCACGTGAAGAACCAACAGGTGTCGTCACAAGAGCTCGTGCAGCAAAAGAACGAAACAAAACCGAGATGAATCAACAAGAGCTCATCGAACTGCTGAAAAGCAGCATACAAATCAACCTGGCAGCGATGAAACAAGAAATGGCGGCTGAGAGGGAAGCAACTAGAGTGCAACTCGAGGTACTAACCTCGCAGATTACGCCACTGGTTCAGACGGTCCAAAACAACCAGGTTGCTATGCAAAATGTTCCGGCTACGGCTAATCCGACCATTCACATCCCAAAATACACAGAAGATGGGGATATCGATGCCTACCTGACAATGTTCGAGCGGGTAGCAACCCAGAACAACTGGACGCAAGATTCATGGGGTTTGCGACTTCAGCCATTGCTGACGGGGAGGGCTTCAGAAGCGGCTTCACTTATGACACCAACGAGCAGCGCCGACTACGCCCAGCTGAAAGAGGTCGTTTTGCGTAGATTCCAGATCACAGCGGAAACATACAGACAGCGTTTCCGAGCAGCTAAGAAAAATCATCAGCAGTCCTTCATCGACTTTGGAAATGGGTTGGAGATGATGCTAATGAAATGGCTGAGCTGCTGTGATTACAAGTCAATCACCAACGCCGACACCTTGAAGGGCTACATCGACGAGATCATTCGGAAACTGGTGGTAGAGCAGTTCGTAAATAGCGTCCAGAGCGAGCAGCTAAGGATACGGTTGAGAGAGCTGGAGGAGCCTTCGATTCGAGAAGTCACTACACTTGCCGAAAGCCATTCCTTAGCACGGAAGGACGAGAGGGAAGGCGTAAAACCCAGGCAGGTTGAGTCAAACAAACCCAGCAGCAGTCACTCAGGGCGAGAAGCTATCAAAAAGGAGAAGCTGGAATTACCTTCAACGTCATCCACAAGAAGGGCAGCGGCCGATTCCCAGAAAGGTAAAACTCCATTCGATTGCTACAGGTGTGGGAGGCCCGGTCATAGAGCTATGAACTGCCGAGTGCCAATGAAGCGAGAGGACACGCTGCTAGCTCATAGCCCTAGCCGCGAGATGGAGACTGAGCGCCAATTCAACTGTAAGGGTGACATTGAAGAAGTCCCGGCGAGAATCGTGGTAGACTCAGGGGCTACCTTGACGATTATCCACCGGAAATTTGTTCAGGACACAGAAGGAGAAGATTTCGGTCAGGCGGAAATTTGCTGTGTCCATGGGGACCAGAGGCGCTACCCTCTGAGGAAAGTAAGGGTCAACGTGAGATCAGATGACATGATCTTCGATGAGGAAGTGGAGGCTGCTATCAGCGATGAATTACCTGTGGATGCTGTCATAGGACGGAACTTCCCGAAGTTTTTGGAACTTTGTCAGCCCCGCATCAAGGGCAAAGAACCCAAGGTCTCTATCCTCCTTTCAACAAGGTCGAAAAGCTATGATGAACCAGCTCAAAACCTTTGTAACGAAACAGGGGATCATAAGGAGGCGCAGTCAGCGGCGAAGTACCCAGCCGAGACGGAGATGCGAGAAAATGACATTTTCCGCATAGAACTCGAGACTGAGCTAAGAGACCCCAAGACTAAGAAGTCTCGTAGAGAGAAACGTTTCGAGAGAGGCAACCGACGTACCGCGAGGGAGAAAACTGATGACCAAGAGTATCAGCTGAAGACAGTTTCAACCAACAATCTGGAAGAACTCCAGAAGGGAGATGCCAGCCTAAAGAAGTGTTGGGATTTGGCGAAGCAACAGCGAGGCTTCATAGTCTCAAACAACCTCCTGTATCGAAAAGCTGTTTCGAGATTGAATGGGGAGGAGGAGTTGCAGCTAGTGCTACCACAAAAATGTCGGTCGAGCACGTTACATCTAGCCCATGACAACCCAATGAGTGGCCACATGGGGAGGAGACGAACGGCGGATCGTCTTCTCCAACGGTTTTTCTGGCCCGGACTGAGAAGGGACGTGGCCCGTTACATTCAGACGTGTAATGAGTGCCAGTTAACTGCCAGGGCAAAACCGAAGGAGAGAGTGCCCATGGTGAAAACGCCAATCATCTCCGAGCCCTTTCGTAGGATCGCAATGGACATTGTTGGTCCATTGGCCCCGTCGAAGTCCGGCTACAAGTTTCTTCTTGTGATGTCAGACTATGGTACACGGTATGCAGAGGCATTCCCATTGAGGACCACGGGAGCACCAAAAATTGCGGAAGCACTGGAGCAGTGTTTCTGCCGTTTGGGAATACCCGACGAGATTCTCACAGACCAGGGCAGCAACTTTCTTAGCAAAGGATTGAAGAACCTTTATCAGATGCTCGGAATAAAAGACATCAAAACCAGTCCGTACCATCCACAAACTGACGGATTAGTCGAGAATCTGAACGGTACTCTCATCACAATGCTGAAGAAGTTCACCTTGGAAAACACGAAGGATTGGGACCGACTGTTGCCGTACGTCTTGTTTGCGTACCGGGAGACACCCCAGGCATCTACTGGCTTCAGCCCTTTTGAGATGCTATACGGCCGAAGACCCCGTGGACCACTTGACCTTCTGAAGGAACAGTGGGAACGCAACCAAGCAGATGAAGGCAAGAGTGATCATCAGACAACGCCGGTTCACCATATTCTAGAGATCAGGGAACGCTTGAAATCGAGCACGGAAGCAGCTTATGAAAATTTGGCAAGGGCTCAAGTTGGACAGAAGAAATACTACGATAAGAAGACGAAGCCTAGACATCTGGAACCGGGAGATGAAGTATTAGTGCTTCTTCCAACAGGCCAACATAAGCTGGAGACTCGCTGGAAGGGTCCCTTCAAGGTCTTGAGACGTATCAATGTCGTGGACTATGAGATAGAAATCCCTGATAGTCGTAAGCCAAAAAGGATTCTTCACATCAACCTGCTGAGGAAGTTCGAAAGGAGGGAGCCAGATTACGCTTTGTTTTCTCGCCAACCTGAGTTTCTTAATGCAGACGAAGAGGTTGATGCACATCAGTTGTTGGCAGAGTCGGTAGCTCATCTCTCAGCTGAGCAGAAAGGTCAACTGTGCAGTCTGATAGCGAAGTTCAAGGGTACGCTGTCATCCAAACCAGGTAGAACACAAGTAGTCGAACACGTGATCAATACGGGAAACTGTCGACCGGTCCATCAGAGACCCTACCGAATACCACAGGCACGGCAAGAAGCCATAGAGAAGGAGGTCAACGACATGCTGAAGATGGGAGTGATCAGACCTTCAAATAGCCCGTGGTCAAATCCAGTGGTCACAGTCCCGAAGCCAGATGGTTCTGTGCGCTTTTGCCTGGATCTACGGAAGTTGAACAGCGTGTCGGAATTCGATTCCTATCCGCTACCGAGAATAGATGAAATGGTTGAGACTGTGGGAAAAGCAAAATATATCACGATTTTGGACATGACGAAAGGCTACTGGCAAATTTCGTTGGCCCCGGAGAGCTGTCCCAAAACAGCCTTTCAGACTCAGTCGGGACTATATGAATTTGTGGTAATGCCTTTTGGCTTGCATGGGGCGCCGGCCACCTTTCAACGCCTAATGGACACCATCCTAAGGAAACATCGAAAGTATGCAAGAGCTTATCTGGACGATGTCGTCATTTTCAGCTGTGGCACCTTCGAGGAGCATCTACAACATCTTGAAGCCGTTCTACGAGAGATTGGTATAGCAGGATTGACGATCAATCCGAAGAAATGCAAGTTCGCCCAGCCAGAAGCAACGTATCTTGGTTTCCGAGTGGGTAGCGGGAAAATTTGCCCAGTGGATAGCAAAGTTCAAGGCATTGAAGGTTTTACAACCCCAAGAAGCAAGAACGAGGTACGAACGTTCTTAGGGATGGTCGGATACTATCAAAAATTTATCCGGGATTTTGCCACCGTTGCAGCGCCTCTTACAGATCTTCTGAAGAAAAAACAGTCAAGAGAATTTGAGTGGACTCCAGAGTGCAAATTGGCTTTTCGGCGCTCAAAGAAGGTTTGAAAAGGACCCCTATCCTACACAATCCGGATTTTCAAAGACCATTTGTACTCCAAACGGATGCTTCCAATGTGGGAGTAGGAGCAGTGCTGACACAAATATGGGAAGACGGTGAACATCCCGTAGCATACAAGAGCAGGAAGCTCAATCCTGCTGAAACTCGGTATTCCACAATCGAGAAGGAAGCCTTGGCCCTGAAGTGGGGAATAGAAGCTTTCCACTATTACCTGGCCGGAAGAGAGTTCGTGGTAGAGACTGATCACCACCCCCTACAGTGGCTCAATGTCTCAAGGATGACCAATGCCAGGCTGACAAGATGGACACTTTCCCTGCAAGAGTATCGTTTCACCGTCAAACCGCGAGCGGGGAACAAGAATGGCAACGCGGACGCCCTTTCGCGCCTGTGTTAGCCTACTGTTGTGTATATAGTTGTATATAGTGACGAATAGACTGGTTATTTAATTAATTCTTCCCACAGATGTCGTTGAAGAATGTACCGGCCTGCATGAGAGGCATCTTGGAAAGTCGGGACCAGCGTGGGAAGCCGTCTTGGGAGCTCAAGGACAGCCAGAAAGGAGACTCTGAGCTTACGCCCCTCTTCAACCTCCAGGTCGTGGAGCAAGAAGACGCGAAAGGAGCGTCCTATGTCCTCCGGGACGGTGCCCTATACCGCCGTGCCAAAAGGATCACCGGAGGCACCGTCCACTTTCAACTAGTCCTTCCTACAAATTTTAGAAAAAGGGTCATGGAGGCTGCCCATCGTATGCCAGACGAACATGGAAGGTCACCTCATCGAGGGAGAAATCTTACAAGCAAGTTAGTTCTTACCAATTTCTACTGGCCGGAGATCTACAATGACATAAAGCAGTTTATGGACGAGTGTTCCTGCAGGCAGACGACAGCAGCATTTGCGGGGCACATTGTGGAAGTTAAACGGCCAGTGTTCCAAAGGCTTGGCCCGCCTAGACGCTAAGTGTTTGTAGACAATGATGATTTGGAAGATTGTCATTTTTCTTTTCTTTTAAGGGGGGAGGGATGTCGAGAAGTGGCAGACCCCTCTCCATTCAATCTGTGACGCGTAATTTGCCGGACCCATTTCAGTGCGGAATAGATTGGAAAATAGTTCAGTTGGTTGCGGGAGTTTAAACGAGTAAGATGTTGTAGCGTTTTACCAATAAAGAAGCCATTGTTTTGTTAAGTTTTGTTACAAGGAAGAGTTTAGAGAGAGAGATTCCTGACAATTGGATCCCTAGTTTTCTTGTGGAACTATAAGCTTGTGAAATCCCCTCCTTTCTCCATTTGTTTCCTTTTGTAGCCACGACTTTTTAGCACTTGTTCTACCGAGCCGAGTGTTGCCAGTCACGCAACGTAAACGTTGCCGAAAGCTTCATGGTCCGCCGAAAACCCTTTCACACATAAGGACAAGAGCAGCTTCAAAGTGTTGTTTTTCGTTTGGGAAAAATTAAAATTTTCCTTTCGTTTTGCTTCGGCTTAGCACTTTTTTTTTACCAGGGAGCTTTCATTTTCTCAAATATTTTGGTCGAGCCGGCGGGGCGGAGAGTGAAAAAGCTGGATAGAGTAGACAAAAGCTTACAAGAAAAAACGATGCTTCTAAGCCTTTTCATCGTGAAAATATAATTTTTAGTAAGAGTTGTGCTTTAATATAGTTCTTTTGTTTCTGCGGCATTATTTGCCATTACCCATTTTCTGATTTATATTTTAAAAGTTTTAGGTGGACATAAACGATAAATATAAGTTCAAGTTCAAGTTCTTTTATTGTTTAAACATACATATTTAACAATATTCACATAACGTCCCCAGCAGGGAGACTGGCATAAACTTGGTAGTGATGGGTAGATGAAACTAAAGTAACCATCCCTGTAAAACAAGCTAGCGTTTGCATAGCCTACTAAAAATTAGATAGTTGGGATGGACTTGCCATTTCACACCTTAGGTGTATCTCGCCGTTCCCCGAAGCCCGAAGACTCCACTTGAGGAGTCCCAGCGTTTTGTTTCTCCCGGGGACTCATTCCCAGTATTCTTGCGAGTACCCATGGACGGGGAATGCTCCGATTATCATCACCATCATCAAAAGGACTCCCTTTCAGATTCGTAGGGGAATACATTTTTGCTGGTGTTGGTGCAATGTAAAATTTTAATTGAAAAAAAAAAATCAGAATAAACAAAACCAAAAATAGAGTGAGTCGAGACTAATTTCATCAACTAGATTTTTTTGTTTCGAATAATACCTATTTTGGAAGCATTCACCGTGTTATCGCTGTTTCTGTACGCGGAGTCCGCATGGAGTGACTCACTCTATTCTCGCCATTCCCTTCGATTCCCCAAGGAGTCCTCGGGGAACGGCGAGATCTCTTGGGATCCTCTTTTGTAATTTATTGTCGTTCTAGCACGAATGCGTCTTCAAGACAGAAAAAGTCTCGCATTTGAAAGCACAGAGAAAAAGACAATACCTGGGGCCAGTGTCAAATCGGACTACACCAGCCAGGTCTCGGGGTCTTATGGAAAGACCAGCTCTAGTCCATATCGCCGCTTGGATGATACGAGAACTGGAATGAATCGACACGATGCCAGGACCCTTTCAGGCAGCCTTCCATCAAAACCAGGTAAGTGGGAAATTGGACGTCGGGGCATCTGCTCAGGTTTCCCTTGAATCTGAGCATTTGCGAGAAGTTTACGTCTCCAACTTGCCTCGGCAAAATTCCACCAAGACCCCAATAAAGACCATTCGCATGACCTTTGTGTTGTTTGAACCTTTGAGTTTCATCCCAGTCGCTCCAGTCATTTGACCCCCAAGTGTCCCCAAAAATGTCGCCCCCTCCCCCCTCCTCCAACTGCCCCCAATGTGGTAAAATCCGGTTCTGATACATAAATGGGTATCTTCTAGAGTCCATCTTCCCTTACCACCCACCAAGTTTTGCTATAATCTGATCATTTCTGAGAATTTTCGGGTACCTCCTCCAACTCCCCCACGGAGGTCGGATTCGGCCAAGAACCTAGAAGAGGTTATGTAGGAAATATGAAATTTCTGTCCACGAAGTTTCATCCCAATCGCTCCACTCGTTTGATCCATGGGCGTGCCACAGTATTTGTCAGGACCCCCCCCCCCCCCCCCCCCCCCGGGAATTTTGTTGGTCAGTCGGTAAAAAACAACAAAATAGTCGAATTTTTCTTGGGAACAGTCGTATCTTCTTAAAAATATCGTTTTTTCTGCAAAAACAGTCGGTAGAAAGAACCAGCCAGTCGGTCAATTTTTTGTCCCCCCCCCCCCCCCGAACATTTTGGCTATAGTAACGCCTCTGCGACCGGGGCCCCAGAATCGATCATCTAGGGCACAGAATAGAATAGTGTTATTCATCCACGATTGAGCCATAATTAGAATTCTACGTACAACAGTTAGTAATAACTATCGCCCATGTATGGATATCCCCATATGACATCACTCCACTCATTTGACCCCTAGGCGTTGCCCGATTCCCCTAACGAGGCTTGATTTTGTTTTGACACATACATGGATCGTTTAGGACATCGTCTTACCATCGATCAGGTTTCACTCCAACTGGAAAACGCGTTCGCAACTTATGTCAAACTCATCTGGATTCCCCCTCCCTCCAACCCCCCACCGATTGTCGAACCCAGGAAGTGGAGGTTTCTTAGGACATTTGGTCGGATTTTATCAGACGAATTGTATATAAGTTTATTATTTATGACAAAATTATGACAAAGGTGTTGATGTTATTATGTTTATGATGAAAAATCCAATGTTCGGCTTGCCCGTGAAGGAATTTTTAAAAATAAATTGAAATTGAAAAATTTTGTACGTTTTCAAGTTACATCGTTCTAGCTTATCAGACGACGGATGGACAGAAATGCGATCGCTGCCTGGCACTTGAGCCGAAGGCAGCAAGTGCAATAAAAAACAGTATTACCCACTGTGATGTCAAACCTCGAGGAACTTCTTCGGAAGGAAAAGGATTAAAATTAGTGTTGGGCGACATTCTATATCGATAATGATTTGATATCGACTGTCGAAACGTAAGTATCGATATCGAAAACGTTAATTGTATATTTCTAATTATTTTAAACAGTCTAAAATAAGTTAAAATTGAAGCGATATGTTTTTCAAAATTCAGTTTTTGTTTATTCGAAGTCTGAGATGATGCAAGATGATTTTTTACGACCATTTTTGTTGTTAAATTTTTGCGAAACGAGACGTATACTACAGCGAAACATGGTCCCGAAATATCGATATAGGTTGTCGAAAGTAAAAATATTGATATATCAAACATCCAAATATCGCCCAGCACTTTTGTAGCTTTCTGGGATCCCAAAACGTAAGTGGAGAAAACAGTCGGCCTATGACCTATGACATCGAATAAGTTGTCCTTCTGATGTTTACAACGGATACGTCAGCTATGATTTTTCATCAGCGATATTTCGGCCCTTCTTGGCAAGGGTCCTCTTCAGGCTGTCAATCTTCTTGTTCAACTTCGGGGAAGGAAACAAACCTGTAATCTTACAGGTTTGTTTGTTTCCTTCCCCGAAGTTGAACAAGAAGATTGACAGCCTGACGAGGACCCTTGCCAAGAAGGGCCCGAAGTTGAACAAGAAGATTGACAGCCTGACGAGGACCCTTGCCAAGAAGGGCCGAAATATCGCTGATGAAAAACCATAGCTGACGTATCCGTTGTAAACATTGTTTGAATAAATGTTTCAAAGTCAGCTTGGGCTTAAAGAATATTTGTCCTTCTGGCTGTCCGTCCGTCTGTGAACACGATAACTCTCAAAGGGAATGAGATATTTGATGAAACTTGGTGTGAGAATTCTCTGGGTCAATGGAAAGGTTGAGTTCGTAGATGGGCTCTGTAGCCCTACATTTGGGTGGTGGCGGTTAAAATTAAGGGGCAAACACAATATTTTTAAACAGCTGATGAGATAGTCGATTAAGGGGTAAAAGACATGCTGAACACGGCTACGAAAACCATTTCCTCGCTGGAAAAATAGTTTGCCCGGAATCTTGCCAAAACTGGAAAGTTTTTAAAAAATAAAAGTTTTATTTGAAGTTGATTAGATGTTTGATTTAGGGGTAACTAAAAAGACATGCTGAACAGTTACGTAAAATTCATTTTCTACCCAGACAAGTAGTTCGCCCGGAATCCGTCCAAAACTGGAAAATTCGTTAAAAGCAAAACTTTTATTTGGATGATTAGATGTCCGACTTAGATGTAAGAAGAGATGCTGAATCCGCGTATGAAAATCATTTTTTACCCTGACATATAGTTTGCTCGGAATCCGGCTGAAACCGGAAAATGCTAAAATTTCATTTGAAGTTGATTAGATGTTTGATTTAGGGGGAAGGAGACCGCTGAATTGGTTTCCGAGCTTTATTTTTGTTGCCGGACAAGTAGTTCCAGTATTCGGCCGAAACCGGAAATTTCACCAAAACACTTACTTCCCATGATTGAAACCAAATCCCTTTCCTCCCGACCAAACACTTCCTTTCTTAATTCTTTCAACTCCTCACAATAACATATCAACTATACCGCATCCTCTCCTTCAATGCCACACATCGGACAAAAATAAGGACCAGTACCTTTCCTACCTCTACCAATATTATTTCTCCGCATCCCCACCGGAAAAGCGACCGCCCTAAATTCTGCCCCCCCCCCCCCCCCATCCCAACTTAAAATATAATTCTTCTCCCCATGTCTCTTTGGCCATACCATACAACTTCAGAGAGTGGTGCTGTGAAACACCCCCATGCCACCTCTGAATCTCTTGATCTCTTACCACACACAAACCCCCTAAACCATAATCCTCTTTTTTAACTTGCTGAAGCCAAGAATCCCTTTTCTTACCTCCAAGTATTTCCAAATACGCCGCTTTCAGAACTCTCACTCTTGGCAAACTCCTCACTTTCTCCCAATATCTTATCATAGCTACCAACCTACTATTCCGGAGCGACCCTACACCTAAATCCCCTGTTATTACTAAACTATTTGTTCTCACACTAACCCCTAATACCCTCTTAAAATATTGTAACTATACACTCTCTAGCTTATCCCCCTTATGGAAGCCCCAAATCTCGGATCCATAATGCATAGCAGATAGTACTTTAGTTGAAAATAACTGCTTATGCATTTTAATATCCTTAATATCCCCTAAATGGCTACCGGCAAGCGCATACGCACAACGCTTTCCTTTTCTCTCGCTAGCTTTTATTTGTTTACCAAACTTACCATTATACGAAAACCGAACACCTAAATAAACAAAATCATCCTTTATCCCTGTTTTCTCCACATTAAACTTCACACTCTCACTTTCACTCACTCTTCCACCCTTTCTAAACACCATCATTACAAATCGTCAGTAACTCATCCATGAATAGATCTCTCTGAACATTATCGAATGCTCTCTTCGAATCTAAAAATACAACATATAATCTTTCTTTCTTTATTATAGTGTTATGTAGGTTAATCTCTCAAAGGGGGTTTGTTAAACCTCTTAACAAGTGTAAACTTCTAGAAGGTTTTGTAGTTCTTAGTATTTTTTTCCAATAAACCCCATATATAATCTAATCTAAAAAATCTAATCTAACCCCTTTCTTTACCCGTGTACTTACCCTAGTACTAATTAATGATGCGGCGTATCTCCTGCTTGTCTTATACACGGCCTACACGGGTAATCCCAACGAACGTGAAAATTATTATCCGCGGTCCGCTAAACGACGCGCAATAGAACTGCCATCCCCGTTAAGTCGCTTTTTAATTTTCTTGTTGTTTTCCAGCCATAATCTTTACCGCCACCGCAGTTCAGAGTCCCATATCTCCGACGAATCCGTTTGCGAACGATGATGGGATTGACGACACGAATCCATTCGCTGATAGTGATGATGTCGTCCCTGAAGAATCTAATAATCCGTTCGAGTCGGAGAACAAGGGAGATGGTATTGACTATAAGAATCCTTTTGAAGAGTAGTGCACCTATCTTTTCTTTCCTTTTTCACGCTTTGTTACGTTTTTGTCATTCGTTTTATTTTCTTGTTGATTGTCGAATAAATTAAATTCCTAATAAATTGGCAACTATCACCATTCATTCGGTTGCCGTGTTTCGGTCCTTTTTTTTTTTCAGGAAATACTTTTAAAAGGGGGTTGTAGGGTGCTTATTTACTTGCATTTTCTAAATTTTGTGTTAGCAGTGAATTTGGTAATTCTGATCGATGCCAGTAAGTAAGTAAGTAATGGACTGTTATCCGTATTTTTCGCTCAGAACAAAAAGGAGGAAAGGAGTTAAAGAGATGGAGGAAGAAAAACAAAGGAAGAGAAGTTTCTGTCAATCAATCTATCAAATTTAATTCCAAATAGGTTGAAGCTAGAAGTCAACATTCGAAATAGCTACGATATACATTAAAACGACAATAGGTTAATTTAATACACTTTACCAGGGACGGCCGAACTAAATGCTGGAATAAAACTAAGTAAAAATGACGAATTGACGAATTGTCAACATAAGGCAAAAACTGATTGTCAGTGTTCATCTCGAACCGAGGCTGGGACGACGGGAGAAGAGGGTTCGAGGGGGGGGGGGGGGGGATAGACGGCTCACCTGGGGATTTAGAAGAGTAGACGGAGCATAGATATAAACACATATACATTATAGGGTCACGCACTCAATTATTATAGAAATGCCTGGATGGTTCCATTTTCGCGTGGAAATTTGAAACTACCCGACTAACTGAGATACTGGGATCAGCACTCTGTTTTTCTATCAAATGAGTGTTTATTTCCACATGGGACAGAAATAAAACTTAAGTAGAGGGACCGGAGCTTGCATTCATACGATGGAGGAAACGGACGGTCCTCCTCAGACTGTTGAACGTCATCGACAACGTCTCTTAAGCATGGGGGTGAGCCCCCCCCCCCCCCCCCCCCTCAAACTGCCCCTGGAGGAAGGGTGTTAGGACCTACAAAGGTACACATCTAGACCAATTTATCCATAAATGTACCAAATTTGGATGTGGTACTGGTCACAAACTTGACTCATGGGAAATATGGGCCCAGTTGCCCATGAAGAGAGGGTGGAGGAGGAGGGTTGAGACCCATCAAAATGCACCTAGACCGATATGTCCAAAAGTTTACCGAACGTGAATCTGAGACCCGTCACGAATTATAAACTTAACTCATGGGCAATCTGGCCAAAATGCCCATGAAGGGGAGGGGGGTTAAACTCCAAAATCATCTTATCTTTCCTACCTTCACCTTTTAAGAACAATAATCACTGGACAATGTGGGACCGATTGCCCCTGAACCAAGTGGATCTTGGGGCTGGGACCCCCAAAAGGGGAAAGAGACCCTAATGCCCCCGAGACTGACACCTGACCAGGTTCAACTTCACACCTACCACGGGTCATGAACTTACTTTGGGCAATCTGGGCGGCTGGGCCGAGTTGCCCCTACTTGGGAAGAGTGGGAGTCGTGAAACTCCAAAGTGTACCCAACCATAAGCTCTAAAGACAAGGAGTTCTATCGTCCTATATCCATAGCTGCAGTTAAGTGGGAGCATTAATCACTTCGAAAATTGAGCCCAATTGCCCCTGAACCAAGTGAATGTGAGAGGTGGTTCCCTGAAATGGCAGAATGAGACTCGAATACCCAAAAGGAAACCAAGTTTAAACTTGAAACCTGTCACGATAATTGGCACATCCCCGTACCCGGGGACTCGCGAGATACGAGGAGCGAGTCTCTGGGACAAACAAAAAGGAAGTTATGGCAATCTCCTAAAATTCCAACGCAACGCGAAAACCATTGAAAAATGATTTTGACTTCGCTTTCCAGCTCGCGAAATTCTTCCGGGTTGGTTTCTTCTTCATCCCCTACTGATGGTGAGGCGGGACCAACGAACTATGACTCTTAGAAGTTCAAAATAGAAACGACGAAAGCTACTTCATATGCAGCATTACTGCTCCATTAATGCTACCTTTCAGGCGGTATTTTTCGTAAAAAAGCTTTCAGTCGGACACACTCTTGTTGTTCGTACACCAAAAGCTACGTGTTATTGTTTACGGACATACTCTAGTTGGAAATTATTAGAAATTGTCGTATAAATATACATAATCTGCAAATCAGATGATACATATACACCTCGCGGTCACTAGCCAACTAGTTGGCTACTGTATAAAATTCCTATAGGAAAAGCCCGCGTTGCCGACTAATTGGCTACGAGAAAAATTCGTATAGGAATTTTGTTTGCTTTCCAACCAGGGGCGTCACGACTGGGGGGGGGGGGGCCACCCCAATGCTGTCCGTAAAAATAACCGATTCGGCGCTTACGCGATTTTTCGAAATTTTTTTCACGAAAATAGTCGGTTTTTCTGAAAATTGGTCTATTTTTCGTCAAAATAGTCGTTTTTTCCGAAAATCAGTTGATTTTTCAGAAAATTAGTCGATTTTTTTCAAAAATGTCATTTTTGTTGTTGAAAACGGTCGTTTTTCTGCAGAAAAAGTCGGTAAAAATTACCAGACAGTCGGTAAATCCCTCGTCCCCCCCCCCCCAAACATTATGGCTAGTAACGCCTCTGGTTCCAACTAATCCGCCACTGTAAGGAATTTCGTATAGGAAATCCCACGTTGCCGACTAGGTTCTGGTTCCAACTAGTCCGCCACTGTAAGAAATTTCGTATAGGGAAGCCCGCGTTGCCGACTAGTTGGCTACCAGAAAAATTCGTATAGGATTTTTGATTGTTTGATTGTTGATTGTTGATTGTTTTTTATTGTTTTGATTGTTTGATTGTTGAAAACGGTCGTTTTTCTGCAGAAAAAGTCGGTAAAAATTACCAGACAGTCGGTAAATCCCTCGTCCCCCCCCCCTCAAACATTATGGCTAGTAACGCCTCTGGTTCCAACTAGTCCGCCACTGTAAGGAATTTCGTATAGGAAATCCCACGTTGCCGACTAGTTGGCTATGAGAAAAATTCGTATAGGAATTTTGTTTGTGTTCCAACTAGTCCGCCACTGTAAGTAATTTCGTATAGAAAATCCAGCGTTGCCGACTAGCTGGCTACGATCAGAAATCATATAGGAGAAAAGTTTGTAGCCAACTAATTCGACACCGTAAGAAATTTCGTATAGGAAATCCCACATTGCCAACTAGTTGGCTACGACGAGAAATCGTATAAGGGAAATCTTTATATCCAACAAGTTTGATAAATTTCACACTCATATAAGGATTATAGAAAATATCCAAGTAGTCGGATTATATGAATTTGGATAGAGATTTCGGAAAATATCCAACTAGTCGAATTGTATGAACACGGACAGGAATTTCAGAAAATATCCAACTAGTCGGAACAGCTTTCAATGTCAACAAGGACCTTATATCAGATACCATGATAACTACAAAAACGACTAATTGCAGATCCAGTTACCGTGGTAACAAATACCATGGTAGCAGCAAAAACGCAACTAATTATGACACATTTTTTCAAATCCGCGTCACCGGCGACCATTAGGATTCCAGACTTCGTTTTGTGTTCAAACTTTGAAGCCTTCAAGCTCTTACTTCCTTGGAAACTCTGGAAAAATAGAATTGTACGGTTAAGGAAATAGCCCAATTAACATTCTTGCAAGTCCCTGGCTTAGAATGATGGTCAAACACCGATAATTTAATTTCAAAGTTGAAAGTCCTATACCTCCCAATGTTAAACTGATGATGGTGTAGCGATATCCGCTTTCATCGGGTAGGGTGCTATCTCTCTATAGAGAGATTGCATCCTACCGATGAAAACGGATTTTGCTACATCATCATCACGGGATGATAACAACAAAATTTAACATTGGGAGGTATAGGACTTTCAACTTTGAAATTAAATTATCGGCGTTTTGTAATCATTCTGAGCCAGGGACTCGCTGGAATGTTAATTGGGCTATTCCTAACCGTATAATTCTGTTTTTGCTAAAGAGTTTCCACGGAAGTAAGAGCTTGAAGGCTTCAAAGTTTGAGTACAAAAAACGAAGTCTGCAATCCTATTGGTCGGCAACGACGGGGGTTTGAAAAAATGTGTCATAATCTACCAATAGCACATGATTACGTCTTGGTTTATAAACTTTAACGCGTTCAAACTCCTACTTCCATGGAAACTCTTTTGCAAAAATAGAATTATATAATTAAGGAATAGCCCAGTTAACATTACGGCAAGTCCCTGACTCAGAATGATGATAAAACGCCGGTAATTTAATTTCAAAGTTGAAAGTCCTATATTTCCTAATGTTAAATTTTTTCGTTACGATCCCGTCCGTTTTCCTCAGGTAGGGTGCAATCTCTCTATATCCAAATTTGGTATCTCTATGGTAGACTCTTTGACGTGAATTTTGAATGTTCTAAAATGTGACAGTTTGGGATTCATTTTTTATAATGAACAAACTGATAGAAATTTCACGGCAGCTAAGCCAGTTGACAGCCAAAATTTCTGCTGGAGATCAGGATGAATCAGATTTAAAGAATTCTAAGAATTTGGTGTTGGATGCAAGCAGTATCATCAAGCAAGGGAAGCTTTCTTCTAATGAATCTGGTGAGTCATGGGCTGTAGTCAAGGGCATTACTAGCCAATGTTTGGTGTTAATGTATTCATTCAAATAATTCGTTCATTCAAAACAATCGATCAAAATTCGGATAACAAGTTTAACCTGGCTTGCCGAAAACTATTCAAAACTGTGAAGCGAATTTTAAAGCGATATAAAAACTGTGTGATAGCTGGTGACTTTAACTGTAATCTGTTGGATGAAAAGTGTAAAAGAGCAGCAGTTATTAATAAGGCATTTAATAGAAATTTTAAGGTATTGCCCAAGGATAAACCGTATTCATTTGTATTGTGTAGTAGTACGACCAGGGGCGTCGCAAGGGGGGGGTGCGGGGGGTGCAGCACCCCCCCACCTTTTTGAGATTCGGTAAAATTTTGGGCCGGAGGCCCAAAAGTTTACTAAAATTGTTCGGTATTTTTTCGATTTACGGGGATTCGGTAGTTATACAGACTCCTAAATAGGCTATCTGTACAAATCTCTTCGGTATAATGATCGGGATTCGGTATAGTTGCCAGTATTCGTTAGTTATCACGAATTTGGTGAGAGAATTTACTGAAATCATTTGGTAATTTTTCGATGCCGAAACTATTCGGTATATTTATGGAGATTCCGCAGTTACACAGACTCCCGAATAAGCTATTGGTTCAGAATTATTCGGTGTCATGATTGGGATTCGGTAATTTATTAAGTGTAATTTCCAGGATTCGGAAGTTAACCACGAATCCTGACTTTATTCCAGTTTCGACGAAAGTATACCGAATATGAATATTGTTCGGTAGTCTTTCGATACCGAAACAATTCGGTATACTAACGGGGATACGGTGGTTATACAGAATCTGGAACACGCTATCGGTCTAAACTTATTCGGTATAATAACTGAGATTCGGTAACTTATTCGTTGTAATTGCCAGGATCCGGAAGTTACCACGAACCTCGAAATTCAGAAGAGGTCGAGTGAAGCACTGGTCGCAGACAAAAGGGATGATCTGTGGTATCATCGATAGTCCTTACTTTTATTTTGGATCCCAAAAAGAAAATCTGATCAGAAATATTTCGAAAATTCCGCCCGCAGCACTTTTCGTGATGTTCTCTATTTTGTGGAAGGGCGCGTCATTTGACGGGGGTTTTAAGCCAGTTTTAGGATTGAGATTTAGAAACATTAAAAGCTAGAATTTGAATGGAAATTAAATTTGGCAGGAAAAAGCAAACAAAAATTTCGCCTGCGGCGCTCACTTTATGTTATCATAGGTAGTATATTGACTAGACTACAGTTGCTGCTGCTGCCGTAACGTCGCTCCATCCGTTTCTAGAACTGTTTAAGAGTCTCGGTATTTCATCAACGGTAAATGATAAAATTTGTAAGAGAAGAAGTTAAATTTTAGCCTACAAAAAAAAAAAAATGGATTTCGAAAATTTTCGCCTGCGGCGCTCGATTTAATTTTCTGTTGGCTATAATATATAGTAGCTGTTACTGCAATCATACCCGGCAACGTATTCTCTATGTGGGCTTCGCCAAAACGCCGCCTAATAGTTGGCTTATCGTCGTTCATGCTGCCTTTTATTGCCACTCTTCCTACGTAATCGTTTCTGTTCAATAATTTAAAGCTCGTATTCTTAGTTCTAGGATTCGGTAAAAATTTTGAAAGATTCGGTAAAATTTTGGCTCTGCACCCCCCCACCGAAAATGCACTTGCGACGCCCCTGAGTACGACATCAAACTTGGACCATATATTGTTTACTATGGATTGTGATTCTGTTGTTTCGGTTGGAGAGGATGGGTTTTATAACGATCACCTACCAATCTCGGTGTCTATTCTCCCCGGAAAACTTCCCCCGCATATGCAAGGTAAACCAAAATGGCATACCCGTAAATCTTGGAAAAATATTAATACTGATCTATTTTCTAATGTTTGTGATGATCTACTGGGTAAAATTAAAGTACCATTCCATCTTCTTCAGATCAGTGCAAATAAGATTTATGCAGAGCAGGAACTTCGGGCATTACTCAATATTTATTCCGCAGAAATAATACATGCCCTAAAGTGCGCCGAAAAGTGTGCTGTGCCTTCTAGACGTGTTCGCCCTGATACCCAAAAATCTAGTTGGTCTCAAAATGAGAATTTAAAATCAGCGTGTAATGATTCAAAATTTTGGTTAAATCTTTGGCATCAGTGCGGCAAACCTCGTAGCGGTGTTGTAAACTCGGTGCGCATATATACAAAGCGTAAATTCCGCAAGTCCCTAGATGAACATAGAGTGAAAATTAAGGAAGACCTCGCTGACAAAATTGCTGCAGATACTAATCTGCTTTGGAAGTGTCGCCCAAAACCTTTAAAAAATAGCCAACCTACCGTTGAAATTCCGCAAGATTCATGGGTATCGTATTTTTCTAGTGAATTCTCTTCCCCAGACCCGGCGGTTGAGAATGCATTTTCTGAAGAACTGGAATTATTAATGTCAAAAGGAACCCGGTGCGAGTTGTCTGTGAAAGAAGGTGATATACTCGACGCGATTAAAAATATGAAGAAAAAGTTTTCTATGGGTGCTGATGGCATTTGTGGTAAACATCTCGAACATGGAGGCCGTTTACTTGTGTCCCACCTGTCGGTTCTTTTCCAAATAATTTTCAATGTCGGTTTTGTTCCGGACTCTTTTTGCGTTGGAATTATTTCTCCTATTTTAAAAAAGGGAAAACCGAGCGGTTTTTGTTCATCGTATAGACCCATCACAGTTTCAAGTGTTCTGTGTAAGTTATTTGAGTTACTTATTATTTCAAGGATAAAAGCGAAATGTAAAATGCCCGGTTTTCAATTTGGTTTCATAAAGGGCCTAGGTTGCGCACAATTACTCCGTTCGCTATGTAATGTTTTGAAAGATGCACATGAAAGCGATGAAATGCTTGCTATTGGTACTTATGATGTGCACCGTGCTTTTGACTCGATTATTCATCCCCAAGCTATGCTAGAACTTACAAAATCGGGAGTTGAAATAGATGTGGTAGCCCCACTTTACGACATGTATCGTCAACTTAAAGTGCAGGTTAAATTGCCTCATTCACAAAAGCTAACTATTGATATCCCGGTAGAAAAGGGTATCAAACAAGGGTCGATAACGTCCCCTATTGTATTTAACAATGCGCTTCTGCCTGCCCACAGTAACATTGATACGTCTTGTATATTCCACGGTTTAGATGTTTCGAAGTTTTGTTATGCGGATGATCTTTTTAACATAAGTCGAACTGTTGCTGGTCTTGAACGGTATTTCCGGGATCTAAGTACTAATTATGATAAGATTGGTATGTCTTTGAATCCAGATAAATCCCAAGTGCTTTTGTTTAATTGCAAAGATCCTATTGAAGCTCCGGTTAATTTGGGAGATACTGTTGCTACTCTAGTCGATCACTTCGTGTACTTGGGTATCCCAATCGGTCGGACTATTGCTGCTACGCTGAAGCTTCTGGTACAGCACATTGAGAATAAAGTGCGAAATTCTTACGTTTCAGTAGTTGTATCCCAGCTAAATTTGTGTAGGAAACTACTTACTCGAATATTCAACAGCTCAGTCATGGGCCATTTTCTGTATATCGTTCCCTTCTGGGACATATTAAGTGACAGTGATAAAGCTGACCTCCGAAAAATTTATTTTAAATATGGGAAATATCTCCTTGGAATCCCGTCCTGGTCAAGAAATAGACCTCTAGTGCGAAAATACGTTCTGCGGGAACCGGTAAGTGAAATTGCCGAACACTTCAAGCGGATGACTGCAGACAAGCCGTCTCACCACCCCTGGAGCGGCATTCTATTTTAGTATTTGTCGAATTTGTTGTTGTTTTTGTATTTGGGTATGAGTTTATTAGTTCCTTCTTTTTTCTTTTCTTTGTTCTGTACTCCGTTTCATGCTTTTGTAGCTGATGTAGATGGGTTATAAATAAATACACATATACATACATACATTTACCATCTGACTAATTTAAAAAAAAACAGCCTTTTGACAAAAAATGGGCTGATTTTCCGTAAAACCTAGTGACTTAGCCTATTTCAGAAAAAAGGACTACTACTAAGCAAAAATCTACCATTTTTACACGAAATTGACTTTTTTAAAGAAAAGTGTACAGTTTCTGAGAAAAAATAGACTGTCCTATGAAAATCGCAGTGCTAGTGACTGGCTGACAACATTTCTTTTTTTTTGGGGGGGGGGGGGGCTCTTCTGATGTGTGACAAGCCTGGCTACAGTGAAAATCTGTACTACAGAAAAGATTTCTTAGGATTTGGCTAAGAAATACTGGATATCTTGCTATTTGCGCCAATTTGCGCCACCCCCCATGAATGAGTGGATGCAATTTAAATCATTTCTTTCTAGCCTCTACACACATATACTAAATGTATGAAATTGGGCCTTAAGTAGCAGCTGTGACTATTCTCTGCAATCTGATATTTTGCTGTTTTCGTTGAAAGATGTTGCACCATTCCCAAATGCCTTTCTTCCAAACACCTGCTGATCACAGCCAAATTGTTTGCTCCAGCTTTCGTTGTCAGCGGTCTTTTACGCCTTTTGTAGATTTATTTGAACTATTAGGTTAACCCAAATAGCTTGAGTTTGACTATTTGCACCAGTGTTTTTCTGTTGCACGTCTTTGCACCTTTTCAACTTTCTTTTGTGCCAGACAGTTCTTGTGAGAAGAATTTGAAGTGAATGGATGACATTTGATATCAACTAATTTGGAAAGGATGGATGGATTTTGATGTTCCAATTGCAATCCTTGTAATTTAGTCGCAAGTTTACTTGGGGTAGTGCAAATAGCAAGGTATCCTGTATGCTGAAAATCATATTTGAAGAATGCTAAGAATTTAGTATTAGATGCCAGCAGTATTATCAATCAAGGAAGCTTTCTTCTAAATGAATCTTTTGAGGCCGCAGTGAGGCTGTGGCCGCTTTGAGCTAGGTGAAAGCTTATAACACATGAGAGGTTACTTTGGACTTGGACTTAAAGGATATCTGGGAATATGATAAAATTAAATCTACCAAAAATATATACACATTAGAAAGCAAAACATTGCAGTAGTCCAGTCAGCCACAAACCCTGATTTTTGGATTCCCTATGCAAAATGCTGGATAGAGTATGCTAAATGCTGGATACTGTAACCCAACAAAATACTGATGATTTTGGTGTGGCTAATAAATCAACCAATCAGAACTCATTCAAATTAGGGTAGGTCAGGGTTAGGTTGTCAACAGACAACGGGTATCCAGCATTTTGTATAGGGCTGGTAGGGTATCTACAAATAAGGAAATTTGTGGTTGACTGAGTAGGTCTACAAGTTATACAGGAGAGGTACCCTTGCCTAGGTAGGCCTACTAGGTCATTAGATTTTTTACTTACAGTTGCAGACCTACCATTTAAATGGTATAGCGATCTTGTGGTCTTTTTAACAACGATAATGTCAAGCCATCAAATGGATTTAAATTCATACATAGTAGGTAACTTACCTAAGAAGTAGTGTGAGAACTAGGTTTCTGGGTTGAAGGTAAAACAGCAGAGTCGATGCATTGGGCCCGCTTTCAAAGAGGTGCCTCGCTCCATTTTTTTTTTTTTAGATGTTGCCCTTGCGGATTTGCTTGGAGATGAAGGAGTGATTAAGTTCCTGGAGGTCACATCAAAATTCAGAAAAGAATTTGAAGAACAAAAAAGGGATGCGTGTGAGTTTCTACAGCTGACAATAAATAAGTATCCCAGGACAGCCAAAAAATATGGAGTAGCCATTAAGGTATGTTTTTTAATCCGATTATTTCACTGGCACAAGTTCTGCAAAACTTTCAGCTGAGTTTTGGAGGCTTGCGGTTCCAGAGAGAATAAACCTAAAGGGCTTTCACATGCATAGTTAATCTCTATCTTATTTTAGGCGAATGTTGTTGCTGCAATAGATTGTGGTTGCAAAGGTGGTCCACATACTTTCTGGCCTATTGGAATTTGTTCCACGTCATTCGTTATTTTGACTTTTCACTAGTGCCTTAATCGCATACTATGACTATGCTCTGCTTTCTGCATTGGATATTTTGTGGAATATTCTTGACAGTCTTGCTACAGTGTGAAGGAAATAAAACAGTTCTATCTTATTGGAATTTGGGACATGATTTCCGAGTTGATTGGCTGCATGGCATGTTGTTGTTTTTGTTTGTTTGTAGGCTACTTTTCAGTTTTTTCTCCATTAGGCCTTTAATAAATGTAAACCCTCTCAAGTGATTCTTTGACTCTTAATCAATCCTTTCCTGGTTTGAAGGTGGCTGACTGTTCACGGTAGTTATTTTCAGAATGTTATCTGGACGGTTTACCGTCTTGAAGATGCAGCAAAAGTCAAAGCCCCTGCAATTGCAGTTCTGTGTGAACTACTTGGTATTCTCAGTGACTCGCCTGAAGATGTGTCACTGGTGAGCCAGCTGGAACTGGAGAATGTTGCCCAGAACCTTGTTGGAGAATTGAGACAGTCGTCGAAAATTTCAGCAACAGGTTAGGTTTTCTTTTTTTGCAGGGAGACTATGTAGCCTACACATGGTATCTTATGGGTAAATTCTGTATCAGTGGAAGTAAGTGCCGTCAGATAAACATAGCATGTAGTCACCCGTACATCAATGGTTGTAGTATCACTTACCAACCTTTGCTGCTATTACTAACCAATGGTTGAGGTACTACATTGGGCGAAGAGTTTTTGTAGACTATCACAACGCAAAAAAGCAACTTCTTAACACAACAGAACTCCTGCACTAAAACACTAAGCTGTATTTGATTCTGATTAGTAGTAATAATAATATCGAATGTATTTTACCCTACATCAGACGCCCCAGTCGCCATAAAATTCAGACTGTTAAAACAACAAGACCAAATGTTTCGATGGGATCCCAAAAATTCATTATCTGACCCAGACAACTGGTTCTTGTCTTAGCCAGATCCAGTCTTCGCCAGACTCCTTGAACATTTTTACTATTAAAATTCAGAAACAGACTAAGACCAAATAGCTAATCATCTGTGAAAACCAAGTTCAGATATGGATTCAGCATGTGTGTTTACCCCTATAAGTCATACCTGTTTTGACGAAAACTTCCTGCCACTTCTGCCAATTTCCCGGTTTCGGCCGAACTCCGGAACTACTTGTCCGGCGAAAAAAGAAAGCTCAAAACAAACTCAGGATATCTTCTTTCCTCAATAATGAACATACAATCAACTTCAAATAAAGGTTTAACTTATAACAAATTTTCCGACTCCAGCCGGATTCCGGTCGAACTATATGTCCGGGTAAAAAATGATCGTCACACACGGATTCAGCATCTCTTCTTACCCCTAAATCAGATATCTAATCAACTACAAATAAAACTTTAACTTTTACCAATTTTCCGGTTTTGGCCGGATTCCAGGCGAACTACATGTCCGTGTCGCAAATTGTTTTCCCATAAGTGTTAAGCATGTCTTCTTGCCCTAAATCGAATCAACTCAAAATAAAACTTTTAAGTTAACAACCTTTCTAGTTTGGGCCGGATTCCGGGCGAACTACTTGTCCGTCGAGAAAATGGTTTTCATAGGAAGACATGCTGAACACGATGTTCAGCATGTCTTCCTACCTCTAAATCAAACATCTAATCAACTTCAAATAAAACTTTTACTTCTAACAAACTTTCGGGTTTCGGCCGGATTCCGGGTGAAGTACTTGTCCGATGACAAAATGGTTTTCTTCATCGTGTTCAGCATGTTTTCCTACCCCATAATCGACTGTCACATTAGCTGTTTCAAAATATTTTGTTTGCCCCTTAATTTGAAACCCCTCCCCCACCCCTAAATGTAGGGCTACAAAGCCCATCTACGAACTTGACTTGTCCGATGACCCAACGAATCCTCACACCAAGTTTCATCAAAATGTCTCATTCCCTTCGAGAGTTATCGTGCTTACAGACAGACGGACAGACGGACAACTTTTGCGACGTCATAGGTATCCCTCAACTTACGTTTTGGGATCCCAAAAACACGAAATATTTCCTTTCTTCATTGCATTGACTACAAAATAACCGCGTGGGAAAGGTTGCCAAGTGAGATAAGAACTAATTTTTTTTTACATAGTAGGTCATAACCATAGGACATTAATTTGAAAATGATGGCGCTTAAAAGAAGAATTAGTAAGGTTTAAACGGTAGGCTACTTGTCATTTGCCATGTTATTCCTAGTCACACAGAAAGGGCAAGGGTGCAAATTTTGTGTGAATTGAAAATAAAGAGAAGAAAGAAAGTCGTTAAGATTGATAGCATCAGTCAAAAGGACACCTCAAAATAGTCATCTGAGATTTAATCTAGTGATAACCCATTTTGCCTTCTTGGAAAGGGGTCTCTACAGGCTCTAGTTCGAACCTGTTATCAGGCTAGGTTTCTTGGCTAGAGCCTGAAGAGGACCCTTGCCAGCTATGACCGAAATATCACTAAAGTAAATCTCACCTGACCTATCAGTTTAATGCAAAAAAAGATATGTAATATACTTTCTTTACAGTAAAGCTGCAAGTGATGAAGCTCATTGGTCTGATCTGTCAGCACTTCGCGCAAGCTGTCCAAGGACCAACACAGCTACTTCGTTTGTTCCTTGATGAAATATCGAGAGAAAATTCTTACTCTAAAGGGCCTGATATGACAGTCATCGCTGGCAGCTTATATGGGATCCATGGAATCATGTATGCATTTCCTGACATCATAGCCGAAAAGAAATCACTGAAACTCCAGATTTACGAGACGGTCGAAGAAATGATACTTAAGGGGGTTGAGCTGCCTAGGCGCGAAGCACCACGAGGTATGTTATTTTTTCCATTTTAAGCTTGTCCTACCCTCTTAACGACTTCGCTCTTGTGCTCAAACTTTTTAAAGGTCACTGAAATACTTAGCAAGTTTTTTATGAAAGCCGGAAAACATCATTTCCTCTCACCACATCTGAAGCCACGAAATAAAACACACATCCATTCTCCCGGATCACACCGCAACGGGACGCTATCTGTCTTTCATATCCATGTCTCCGAAAAAGGCTCTTCGGGTTTGATTGACTAATGGTTAGGCTAGGCAGGAATCAAAAGATCAGATGGACTGGCGAAAAACAGGGTATTTAAAGATCGTGCATTTCGACGACATCGTCAAAGGATAGTCTGTTTTCGAGAGAACGCACTGTAAAAAAAAAGCTTGTAGTGCTTGCTACTTGGATTAATCTTGTCTCTAAAAAGATAACCTTATCTCTAATTCGGATTAATCATGTGTCAGTAGAGACAAGATTAATACCAGTAGCAAATACTGCAGTTAACTTTAATCCTTACTCGGAGAAGCTTTTTACAGTGCAGTCATTTAGAAACAGGGCTTTTCGTCAGTGAACTGAGTGAAACTTTTCACTTGTCAAGTCTATTTATTGCAGCTGCTCTACGGCTGTATGCTGATCAAGGTTCGGTCTTCAGTGAATATGTTTTCAAGAAGTATAAGAAATGGTATGAAGCTCTGCTTGCGTGGACCCGGCATCAGAATCCCGACGACCATAAACCGGGTTATGAAGCACTTGAGAAGTTCGTAGCTCGAATGTCTGAGAAGATTGAAGAAGCAGCGACAAGTGGGGATAGAGCGACAGCATTCGACATGTTCAAGGTAGGCTTGACATACATTCGGTAGGTCTACTGTAGAACCGTTCATCTTTTCGATTGTGAGTCTGTCTCATTTGGTCTGTAGGTACAAGAAGGATCAAACTTGAAGTTTTGCCCGTCGGTAGTGGTTTGAAGAAATGCTTAGAAGTTTTGGAACACCAGACATTTGGTACGTTTGTTTTTCGAAGGTCAGATCTGAATTTTGGACCACTGACATTAGCCTAATAATATTAATAATTTAATATATCATCCGACAATTCCAGAGGAAAAACAAGTGGAGTATAATAGAGTTTAAAGAAAGGAAGAACCATACCTGCAAAAAGTGCTAGATCGCAAAGAGGGGGGTAAGCGGGTGATTTGAAAAAGGCCGAGAGTAAAGTGATACCGACAGCTTCGTCTGTAGAATTAATGGTTTCGCCGAAGTATCTGGAACACCGCGAACTTACGAATAATAACTCTATAATGATATTATGTTTATTTTTTTCCATTTTCAGCATTTTCTAGTGAGTTTTAAAGCCATCCTAACTGGAACCAATGACTACAAGGACCGAAGACTTGCTATGACTGGAATCGGTCTGCTTAGCAGTCCTGTCAGAACCTTTCTAAACCCCGGAGAGACTGGAGCCTTGTACCAACTGCTTGTCCAACATTTGGAAATGATATATCTCAGGTATGAATATTTTCTCAGTTGTTAAAATCCAGTTTTGCTGGTGAATGTTTGATCTAAGCTGTTTCTCCATTCACAGTATGATCGATAATTTGACAAATTTTTCTAGTTCTCTCACACCACCACAAATCCGATATGAGGCCCAGCAGATATTATCTTAAATGGGGATAATATCTGTTATTAGATAATAACAGATATTTAATGGGGATAATAACTTCTCCATTCTCCTTAAGAAAGGAGAAGAAAAGAAGAAGATTAACTACCAATGACAAAGAAATTGCAACATAGTGTGATGGAGATTATGGTGTCGTCAGCTGCATTCACGAGAGCACCTGATGGTAGGTAGGTTTTTTCGTTTTAACCGAAACATTTGAAATAAAAAAAAGAAAACATGACTAATATCCTATTGCAGCAAAAGGAAAGTCCTAAGGACTTCTGCTGCATTTTACTAATACTACTTTTTTCTAATAAATAAATAACTAAACACAACAACTTACAACTATCCACCTAGCCTATGACTTAAAGAACACCTGAATGAAGAGTACCAAGTATCATCCCTATCTGTATGACTTCCGTCAACATTGCCTGCAGAAAACCGAATCCAGATACGAAATAGTGTTACCAAGCTATGGTTTTTGCTCCATTTTGCATCTTTCCTTATTTCAGTACTGAACAATTTTAGAAATGAACAAATGTCTCCAATCAACCCTTCTTCTGGAATATTTTTTAATCAGCTAAGCCCAAACTTGTATCTAGAAGAAATTCCAATACGATCCGGCCAGCGCTGTACAAGATTTGAATGAATTGCGCTTTTTGTCTTAGAGTCTGCATGTGCAAACCTCCAGAAACGAACATCCCTATTTTGAAAACACCACGCTCAGGAGAAGAATGCTCTCCGTGGCCATTTCTGTAAATGCATTCTCCATGGTGTGTTCAAGTATGGTTTCATTGTTCAGGTGTCCTTTAAATAAGAAACAAATAAACATGGACACTACCCAACAAAAATCCTTAATACTTACTCCTTACCAGTTTCAGCCTCCCACCCCGAACAACTGTGAAAGCACAAGAAAGAATAAAAAGTAAAAAGACCAACCCTTCAACTCGTATTACTTAAGAAGAAAGTTTACAGTTTCTTTTTAAATCCTTACAGAGTGACAGACTCCCTGATGCTTCCTGATGCTGATGCTATTTTATTTTATTATAAAGATAACTGTTTCCCAACCAACGGGCGATAGCGCCCTTGGGATTTTGTTTAAATGAATAGATTTTGTTTTTGTTTTAGTACAATGTTAGTTGTGTGTCGTAAAAAGAACTTGAAATTGCCAGCGAAACCTCCTCTTTCAGTATTGTAATTCTGCATTGCATATTTTGGGAATGGGGATCTGTAGAAAGTGCAGCACCAGATACTGTCTCTTTCCCAATATTCTAAAACTGTTATTTCCTACACTGTCATTCTCTCATCGTCAGAAAATAATGCACCACTCTTTACGTTATTGCTAGGATTTAGATTTGACCTACAAAAAGGGGCCCGTTGTTCATATACATTTTTTTTTGTGGGGGGTTTGTTTGTTTTTGGAGACAGGATTTTGGAGTGCATATTTTTTGTTGTTGTTGGGTGTTCGACCAGGAACCGAGTACGTGCATAATTTTGTTTCCTTTTTTCCTTTCTCTTCCTCTCTTTTTTCTTGTTTCTTTCTTTATTATAGTGTTATGTAGGTTTAATCTGTCAAAGGGGATTTGTTAAACCTCTTAACAAGTGTAAACTTCTGGAGGGTTTTGTAGTTCCTAGTATTTTTTCCAATAAACACTATAGATAATCAGAGGCGTCACTAGCCAAAATGTTTGGGGGGGGGGGGGGACGAGTCGTGTACCAACTGGCTGGTAATTTTTACCGACTTTTTCTGCAGAAAAAACGACTGTTTTCAACATAAAAAATTACATTTTTGAAAAAAATCGACTAATTTTCAGAAAAATCTACTGATTTTCAGAAAAACCGACTATTTTGACGAAAAATCGACCAATTTTCAGAAAAACCGACTGTTTTCATGAAACAAAATCAACTTGTTTTGACGAAAATCGCGGCGCTTCGCGTCCCCCCCCCCCAGTCGTGACGACTCTGTAGATAATCTAAAAAAAATCTAACAAGATTCGATATGGTGCACGAAAAAATTAGTTAGATGTTGCTGCATCGAACGCAGTTCAAAGCTTCTGGGAATGATTGATCGAGCAGCAGTGCAAGAAGAGTACAGGCGTTGAGAGCTTGGTCACACTGGGCTCAAACCTATTCAGCGAACAACTGACAATCCCTAGGGTTACGTGAGATTTGATGGCTTTGTGGCAGCTTGGGGATAATGAGCAGACTGCAATTGGGGCCAGTTAGGTTCACGCTGCTTTGTTCTAATCGATCTCCTGAATTTAAAAGGACAACATTCAGAATTAGTTGTATCTTGTTCTTTTTCTTTTTCCTACTTTTGCAACCCAAAAAGCCAGGAAATGTGCCAAGTGTGACCAAGCTCTGACCCCCCTCTTTAAGTAGCTCTTATTCCAAGATTTATTGCTTTGTGGGTGGGTGGGGGGGAGGGGGGAGGGGGGAGGGACATGCCATCGAACGCATCCCTTTTTTTCCCGAGTTTCTCCAGGCTTCCAGATTCGCAGCTGGGTAGTTTTCAGTTTCAGTTTCAGTTTATTTCATATATCAACACATATCGTGGCTTGGGGCCAAATGGCGTGTTGAATACGTCAATATACATGAAGGCAAATCGATAATGTCTGTCATAATATCAAAATAAATAATTATTATAATTATAAATAATAAATAATAATAAAAAAAAATAAATTCCGCGGCTGGTCTTGTAGGAACATTCCCCGACAGACCATGTGCTACCGTGACGTTACGAATCCATGGCCTACATTTTTCATATCTCAAAGTCTAATGTTCAACAGTTGCTAATATTTTTGTTTGTTTGTAGCGGAGGCGAGCTAAGCTACGAAGATAAAGCTGTCCTTCCAGTTGCCGTAAAGTCTCTGGGGCTCATCTTGCAGCACGTGGATGATGTTTCGTCCTCGCAGATGCGCTTTTTGGAGAAGACGGTTGCAATGATGATGGACAACTTTACAAAATTGTATGACAAAAAGGCCTGGTGTGGAAAAGGAGTTCTGATCACCCTTTACGCGATATCGGGAAAGCAGGACGCCTTGGGCGACTACATCCACAACTTGGGTATGTATACATGTATTCAAAAGCAACTGGCCATAATGCAACGAAAATGACGCATTATTACTACTTCAAACTCGGGGGCATGACTCGTTATTTGTATGGCGACTTTAATGAACCTCATTAAACTTTAAATTTTCTAAAAAGTTTACTTTTCATGAATGTATTTTGTCACCTGCCCCAAGTTCACTTACACCAGAGTATATTATACATTCACTCAACTCAGCGCATTCACACATTAAGTAGCCAATACTATCGTCCACAAGTATAACACGGGCCATGTTTCTGCGATCCTTTGTTCCGAAAGGATTATTTCACTTACCTTTGCCTTTGTCCGTCCGTGGCGTGCTGGACTCCCAAGCGATGTCTCGCTTGTTCGAGCCTCAGTGGTGCCTACCGTTTGGTTTAGGGCGAGGGTTAGTGGCGTTTCCCCGTAAGACAAGCCAAAAGTCTACCGAGCTTCAAATGGGTTCCTAGAGAAATCTAAGGAAAAGCACGGGAAGCGTCGGATGATTTGCCCTCAATCACGCATCCCACTCCCGGCTGAGGGCGGAGTTCCGGAGATCGGCACCTGCGCTACGCGAACTTTAAATGGTTTGCATGCGAAAAATTTGCTTCTTTTTTTTTTTTGCTTCTACACCTAACTTGAATCTCTTCTGGCATTTGTTTCCATCTTGGGGCCTCTCTCCTCGTCAACATGTTTTTTTTTCTTTCTTGCACTTCTATCAGTCTTGCAATGGTTTGCAAACGGGGGTTGGCAAACCTGTCTTTCCAAACTATTGAGGCACGAACACGTCCGCGAAAAGTTTCTTGAACACCATCGAAGGCAAGAACGAAGGTTATCATTCGTACAGACGAAAGAGTTTATGCTTACTAGTCAGACGTCGACCTCCTCTTGTCTTGAAACAGATCTGAATCTGTGAAATAAATAATAAAATAGCATTTAAAGGACCGGTCTCACTTATATAACTGCTTCATCATACGTCCCTAATTGTTCCGTCGGCTCTCTTTTCTGAGATTTCGAATTCACTTCGTCATTTCGGATATTCCAGTAGCACTACGCTGATGTTTGGATCTGCTGTTTGGCTTTTTTCAAGGCGGACGAGAGCCACGTTTTTGTGGCAGTAGTGCTGCCGGATCGCTACTGCAGCACTGCTTTGCTTCTGTACAAGAATCAAGATCGTTTTTGGATTCACTGCCTGCAAGATTTTTTCTTGCGGTAGCAGGACCTTGCAGGGAAGCACGGACTTGGTCGGTAAGCAAGTCCGCGATCCTCTAAAAAGCGATGACGTCTTCCTCTGAAGCATTGTAGTGCAAAAACATATGTAGAAAGAATCAGCCCGGAAGTGGCCGAGAAGTGGACGTGCAGCATGCAACAAAAACGTGGCTCAGGCTCACACTTGTCGGTGATACGCGGTTATGAAGTTTGTCCGTGTGTCCCTTCAAAATCAAGGGGCCGAGCGAGGCTGGAAACAGCCGCGGCGCGTTTGTAATCTTTGAAGAAAAAAACAGCAGAGTTTCAAAATAGTCACATGTCTTATACTATTGAAACAGAAACTGTAGCCACTGCGACTTGTGCTCGAACCAAGAAAAATAAGACCAAAGGTTTGAATGGGATCCGAAAAATTTAATATTTGATCCAGACAGTTGGGTCTTTTCTTCGCCAGAATCCTTGAACATATTTGCTATTGAAATTTGGAAACAGATTAATTAACAATTAGCTAGTCATCTGAGACAACCAAGTTCAGATATACCTCTATAAGCCATATCTATTTTGACGATACAGATCAATACCTGCTTTACTTCTTCCAAATATCCGGTTTTCGGCCGAATTCCGAGCGAACTTTTGTCCAGCAAAAATAGAAAGATCAAAACAAATTCAGCGTATCTCCTTATCCCTTTAAAGAAACATCTAATCAACTTAAAATAAAACTTTAACTTATAACAAATTGTCCGGTTTCAGCCGGACTCCGGACAAACAGCATTCCGGGAAAAAAGAAATTATGGTCATAGACGGATTTAGCGTCTCTTCTTACCCCTGAATCTGTCATCTAATCAACTTAAAATAAAACTTTTGCTTTTAACATTTTTTCCGGTTTTGTCCGGATTCCCGGCGAACTAGTTGTCGGGGTAGAAAAAGGTTTTCGCATAAGTTTTCAGCATGTCTTTTTATCCCTCAGTCGAACAGCTAATCAACTTCAGATAAAACGTTTGCTTTTAACAAACTTTCCGGTTTTCTCTGGATTCTGGACGAACTACTTGTTGGGCGAGAAAATGGTTTTCGTCATCATGTTCAGCATGTCTTCTCAACCCATAATCGACTATCACATTAGCTGTTTACAAACATTTTGTTTGTCCCTTCATTTGAACCCCCTCCCCGACCCCTAAATTTAGGGCTACAGAGCCCATCTACGAACCCGACCTTACTCTTGACCCAAAGAACCCTCACACCAAGTTTCATCAAAATATCTCGTTCCCTTCGAGAGTTATCGTGCTCACACATGGACAACTTTTGCGGTGTCATTGGTATCCCTCCACTTACGTTTTGGGATCCCAAAAACAATAAACAGAGAATGTTTAGGACAGCCTTGGAATTAGTTTTAATTAGTTTCACCTTCCTCGACGTGACATCTGTTCCTCTTCTCACCGTTGTTTACCTCATTGATTCCTTTTTGGGATCCCAAAACGTAAGTGGAGGGATACCTATGACATTGCAAAAGTTGTCCGTCTGTCCGTCGTCTGTAAGCACGATAACTCTCGAAGGAAATGAGATATTTTGATGAAACTTGATGTGAGAATTGTTTGAGTCAAGGGTAAGGTCGAGTTCGTAGATGGGCTCTGTAGCCCTATATTTGGGGGTGGGGGGTTCAAATTAAGGGACAAACAAAATATTTTTAAACAGCTAATGTGATAGTCGATTATTGGGTAAGAAGACGTGCTGAGCAGTTTCTTTTGAAGTTGATTAAATGTGTGATTTAGGGGTAAGAAGACATGCTGAACACGATGGTGAAAACCATTTTCTCGCCGGACAACTAGTTGGCCTGGAGTCCAGCCGAAACCGGAAAATATGTCAAAAGCAAAAGTTTTATCTGAAGTTGATTAGGTGTTAGATTTAGGGGTAATAAGAGACGCTGAGTCTGTATATGACAAACATTATTTACCCGGACATGTAATTAGTCCGGAATCCGGTTGTACCCGCATTTTTTTTCAGTCAAAGTTTTATTTAATGTTGATTAGATGTTCTTTATAGGGATAAGGAGATACGCTGTATTCGTTTCTGAATTTTCTTTAATTTTTGGACTAGTAGTTCGCTCGGAATTCGGGCGAAACCGCAATTTTGGCAGAAGTAAAGCAGGAAGTTTCGGTCAGTATCGTCAAAATAGAGTATGGCCAATAGTAGTATAGATTGATAGATAGATGGAAAATCTGAACTCGGTTTTCTTTGATGATTAGCCTGGCGAAGACTTGATCTGGCGAAAACAAGACCTTATTGTCTGGATCAAATCTTGGATTTTTGGGATCCCATCGATATCTTTGGTCTTGTTTCCTGAAGTTTCTTTATCTGTTGCATGTTAGGCTAAGCCAAGCCTTACCAGCCAAGCTAAGCTGTGCTACTAGCCAAACTGTGCTACGGTTTTTCTATGCCAAGATACGCTAGACTTTGCTCTTCTAGGCTAATCCAACTTAGGCTACTAGGTCTAACTCCAACTAGGCTAGGCCTTGCCAGGTGTGACGTTGACCAGACCTTGCAAGCGAAGCCGTACTAGGCTTCATCTTTTTTTTTTTTTTTTGCAGTTTTTCTGTCGCTACTGAGAACGCTAAACCACCCAGTTCCAGCCGAGGTAGAATTTTTGCGAGCATCAGGTGTCCAGGAATACATCCCAACCTACAGAGATTATTTGCAGTTACTGGAATGACCTGGTCACGTCGCTGCACTCGAAAGATCCGGAAATTCTCAGTAAGTTGGTCACTGAAGTAGGATTAATCGTTACGTACCGTTCCTATGGCATCAGCCATTGTCTTGTCTTCTTGAGTTCGTGGTACAGAATTTACGGGCGCCTTAAGATGTGCCCCCCCCCCCTCAAACCCCCGGACACTCGCCACTTGGGGCCTACGGAGACTGTCACATAATACCTGGTCTTAAAGGGATATTATGGCAAACGCCCTTCAGGGCATTCCAAATTTTGCAGTACTTTGATCCTGCACTATCCTACTGTGAGTAATCCACAAAATAACCATTCAGAACTCCTTCGTGTTGTTCATGGTTTGACATACCATAATAGGTGTTTTATCCAAACATTGAGCGGACTTGAAGTTTGGCATAGCCACTACAAAGGAGGCAGTGTAGGTAGACTCAATCTGCGTGTATCAAGGTTTGCCCCCCCCCCCCCCCGCTCGTCCTTCACAGAGATCAGATTCGGATGTGTGCCGTTTAAAAGTAGGCATAGAAGATGTTGCCGCATATGCGTGGGAGTTTCTGGAGTCTTGGATGATCCGTGTCTTTATTGTCGGGAATGGAATTTTAAAGGACCTCTCGCACTATTTACTCTTCAACTTCCGGTATTTTAAAATACTTTACTTTAAAAATACTTTAAAACTAGGCTCTGCTTTCAACAAATTATCCACGGCTTAGGCTGTTTTAAGTATTTTTCGATACCCTGCGCACCCGTAGCGGAAACGGAAAAATTTACATAGGTGGTTTTTCTGATGGAAAAACTTATCAAAGACGACCGTCGATAGCGTGATAAGCATCGAAGGTAGCAAAACACGGTAAGTGAAAAAATCAACGAGTTTTTGTTAGAGGGGTTAGAATGTACCGTACGAACTTGGGTCTCTGGGTTTAGAAAAGGATGGTTGATTACGGAAGTAGGTTATGTTAGCATTATAGGCGAGACAGGTCCTTTAACTATTTTCTCAGTTATCACTGAACGGAAGTGCTGATTGCTTTGTTTTCTAGAATTCCCGCCAGGAGTCCGACAAAGAATCCACGATCTGATTTGTTCAACGATAATGAGCTGTTCTATTGAGCTACTTAACAAGCTTGACTTGTCGATACGGGACGCAGAGCCAGTGAAACCGGAACATGTAAGAACCTTCCATCCTTTAATGCGATTTTATAATAATAATAATAATAACAACGTTTATTTCCTGAATAGATCATATAATTACTCGCTAGCGTCGGATCGTCACACAATTCTTAACACGGCTAAAACTTTATAATCACTTTTCAATAATTACCTTAAAATATTTCTATGTATATACAATTAATAACGAATATGTCACGGTTCAGAATTAAAATAATTTACGAAATATGGCACAAATGACGAAAGATACCGGTCAGTAGAGTGTATATCGGGGCGAACAAGTCTGGAACAATTACGGGTTGCAGCGCGAAGCCTTGTTTCAGGTCGAGTTTGGTTCGGGGCCTCGTAATCCGGTAGGAGAGATCTATGAAGATCTCTATAAAGAGGACAAGCATTTACGTCCAAAATCCATTGTCAACTTGTGGCGTCTTTCAGACAGAGTAGAGATCTACATCTCTACATTATCTCTATCTCTAGATCTACATTATCTACACTCTCTGAAGTTTGGTAACATATAATCAATGGATGAAAGGTTCTTGTGGTAAATCCTATGACGGATGCCGATTTGTGCTATGACTTATTGAAGATTTATGGTTCACGAATAGATAATTCATAAGTGGGTCGTATCGTGCATATCCTCGATATCCGTTATTTTAATCCGTTATTAAAAGCTAAGAAATCATATTTCGTACTTTTTGTGGCTACTCCTCCATCCCTCAGTGACGTTACTTTTAATATATTTTTACTCAACTTTAACTATTCACGTCACCTAACTTTTTAAATTAACCCATATTTTATTTACGATTTTTCGCCCGTAATATTTGGAAATTAATTCTCTCATTTGGATCTTTTAAAAATTTCTTTAACTACATTTTCTTTAAACAACTAAATATAAACTATTAAAAAATAAACACTTAAATAAAAAAAATAAAGATCCTCAACACCTTCACACACCAAGTCATCAACCCCAGCTATTTACTGGCACAAACACAAGGACAAAAGACAACACAATAAACCAGAAAATTTATTTCAATATATATATATCCGTTATAATATTTAACAAAAGGATACGCATCCAATTATACTTAGTAGGCTAATTTGTCTTTAACGGTCAGCTGTTTAAGTGTGTCTGAGTCTGATTGAAATGTTGCTGTTCCTTTTTATACATTATACTCTTCAGTTTTGAAGGATCCAAATAAATAATAATAATAATAAATGAATGTTATCAGTCTTCTGACAGACAAACTTCTTCGGAACGACCCTTTTATTCTAGTCTCTTGCTAAAAGGCAAACCATTATGTATGTATATGTATGTATGTATATATTTATTTCCCATCAGATGAAAACAGATGGAGTACAAGATAAAAAGAAAACGAGAAACACACTACGAGAGAATACACTAACACAGAAAAACAAAGAACGAGATGGATACCTAAATACAAAAGACAGAACTACTGCCTCAAAATGGTTGCCCAAGGATGAGCAACAATACCAGAGTTGTATCTGGCAATCTGAGCTATGCAACCATCGCATGGTTAAATTACCTAAGCCCTTCTGATATATCAGACCTTACGCTCCCGATCCCTGCTATCGATAACCTTATTGGTCAGCAGAACGGCTATACATTTTTATCAAAGTAGCATGGTTAAAACAAAGTCCTTCTGTTAGAACAGACCTTAATTAAAGTTGAACTGAAAAGCCAACTATTTTTTGTATCATGTGACTGAACACACTGCATAGCCTGGAATGTGTCCAGGGATGTTTTCATTTTTCACTATTTGATTTATACTGACGTTCAGAATATCTACGGCCGCCCTTGTAACGAAAAATTCTACTATGACGCGGAAAATTTGAATTTTAATACAAACATGGCTTATCGATGGCCACTGATCTGCTCTTGGCAGGTAGCCCACTGCGCGAATATTTATTTTTAGTAAACCATTTTCGTCAAGCATACAGCACTGGTACAAGCGCATAGATGTACCACAAATCCGACAGAGAAATTCGACTATATGAAAATGGATTATTCATGAATAGCGGAGCGACGAAGTATCGCATTTTAATTTGGTTTTCAAGCCCTTTTAAGCGAATAAATGATGGGTAACTAGATTGTCCTATCATAGCCCTTTTCGGTGAAGCTTTAAATAGAAGGCCATGCCTTTGTTAAACATGTGGAAATTTCTTTGCCGGGTTCCTAACGATCAGCACAGTTCGCGACTGCTCCGAGTACCAGGATTTTAACCCGGGACTCTTATGTACGCTCTGCAAAAGTATACTTATTATGCTACTCAGTGTGTATAGTAGCCTACAAAAGCTGCCCCCCCCATTCACGATTTTCGGAAAATGTTAGCTAATGTTCCTGCGAGGCCTGGGATGGAGACGGTAGGTAGCTAATGCTGCAGCATTATTTATTTTGATTCAGAGTTAATGATATTGTTATCGCCGATATAAATGGCTAATTATTAAAAAATTATTACAAAAATGAGGTGGATCATCTTTTGGAACCCAAGCCTTCGCAGTTCTTCAGTAAATTTAAAAGTCTGACTGGAAAAAAGTTCTCAACCAGTTGATTTCATGAAGGAGGAGCCACCAGAGAAAACTGCGAATGATTTAAATGCCCATTTCGCTGCTGTTGTGCAGTCTTATCCACCTCTTCCACCTGAAGACCCTCCACAAAATTTAACTGCTCCTTCAACTGATAATTTAATGCCTGATATTTCTTTGTCAAGTGTAACCCGTAAACTTTCTAAGTTAAAAAGAACTTCTGTTGCTCCTTTTGATATTCCAATTGTTCTCGTTAAAGCATTTGCTAAAGAATTAGCTTTACCCCTTCAGATAATTTACCATAACATAACGCGAACAGGTTATTTTCCAAAGAAATGGAAGAAAGGTTTTATCACCCCCGTTCCAAAGAAAGGAGCACCTAATGATTTCTCTGGTGTTCGGCCGATCATAGTTACATCAATTTCCAGCAGAATCTACGAAAGTTTTGTTGCCACATGGCTTAAAGAATATCTTTTAAAAGTAACTGATCGAAAGCAGTTTGGTAACATTCCTAAGTGTTCGATAGTCCACAATTTGATTGATTTTATTTTAAAACATCTAGATGAACCTGGCAAATGGATAAATTTAATTGCAATTGATTTTAAAAAGGCATTTGACCTTGTTGACCATAAAATTCTTTTGGAAAAAATGGCGGAAAAAAATATACCCGATTTTATCGTCAAAATCATCAAGAGCTTCTTGACAAATAGAGAGCAAACTGTAAAGTATAAAGGCCATTTTTCTACTTCTTCACCAGTTTTTTGTGGAGTTCCACAAGGAACTGTGATCGGTCCGCTGTGCTTCCTCCTCATGATAAATGAAATTGCTGCTGGGCTGGAGGACAGATGGAAATACGTTGACGACCTGTCCCTAGCGGAAGTCGTATCTGAGGATTTCAAAAGTAACGCTGCCAGTTTCATCGACCAGGTTACCTCAGAGGCGACTGAAATGAATATGGTCGTGAATAAAGATAAGTGCTCGGTTACGACCTTTTCTTTTCTCAGGAAAATTCGGCCGTCTTTCGAACCTCCTATTGACTCTGGGCTCATTAGGGATAAAATAACGCTACTAGGTGTAGTGATCTCTTCTGACCTTTCATGGCATGAAAATACAAAGACAGTTGTAAAGAAAGCTAACAGCGCAATTCAACTAAAAACACTGAAAAAGTTTCGGGTTCCTAAGGACAAGCTAAAGCTAATGTTTTGCTCTTTCATCCGACCTTTAGTCGAATATGCTTGTCCGGTTTGGCACTTTGCTCTTACCCAAGACGAAACTGATAAAATAGAGCGAGTTCAGAAGAGATCGCTGCAAATTATCTATGGCGGTTCCCCCCTACCATACTCTTTTTACCTCGAAGAATTTAAAGTTGAATCCCTTTCTTCCCGCCGCGAAAAACTATGCCGCTACTTTGGCTCATCCCTTCTCCAGCATCCCATGTACCGTTTATTCCTTCCCCCACCCTTTGTTCCTGTAAGATCTCGTCCCCCCCGAGAAGTGGCTGAAAAGGTTCCAAAACTGACCCCAATCTACTGTAACACTTGGCGCTACAGTAGAAGCTTTGTGCCAAGCTTCGTAAAGCAGTACAATGCTCTTTAGCATTGTTCTGCCTTGTTACTTTTTTTCCTTTTAAATTAGGTGTTGACAATTTATTTTATCTTTATTTATGACTTTATTTATGACTACAAAAACATCGTATTTGGGCTCTGCCCACGAGAGATATGTTTTCCTTTATTATTAAATAAATTGAAATTGAAATTGAATAGCCGCGCCGTAATTGCTTCGATAGGTAGTTTGTCTATTTTCTTGACCTAGTATAGGTTTTTTTTTCTTCTTTGTTTTTGTTTAGATTTTTGCCACATATGAACCCACACGGCGTGAAGGGTAATTACTGTATGTACATTTCCTTCTCTTTATAAACAAAACGCTCACCCGAAGTCAACTCTGTCTCAGAGCAAAATAACACCAGGGAGTAGCGCCAAGACCTAACAAAATTGACACACACTCGAATGCAGCGAGACTAGCACCACGAGCGATAGAGAACCTCCGTACTGAAACTCATTCAGTTGTTCACCAACGATGACTCCTAAAATTTTATGTTCTGAACTTTGCCAACAAATTATACAGCCTCCATTGTTTCCTTGGTGTGCAGACCGCACCATTGCTTTACTAGAAATTTCTAAACCCACAAGTTTGTCTCGCTTTAAATGCCGCAAGTGTAGTTGGTTTCGCTACGAATATGGCCCGTTTGAAAAGCATGGAAAGCACACTTCTTGGCACTACTCCCTATTTTTTTTTCTCTCTGGACGAGAGTCGAAAGCGTGTGATAGGGAACCCGGTGAGAAATTTGTAGCTTGCGTAGTAGTATGGTAGTACTACGAAAACGTTGCATGTAATACTATGTAATAGCAAAGAATACTATCATTAAATGTGCCTCAGACTGGTCCAATCTTATGTAGTAGTATCCAGTAGCATCCTGTCTTGCCATAGTAGCATCCAGTCTTGCTAATAGTAGCATATAGTAGTATGCAGTAACACGATAGCAATTGAAGTAGAAGCACGTAGTAGCATCGTTAGTATTGCATGCAACTTTTTCGTACTACTTCATAGTACTATTTTGAGATAGAGTTTTCATCGGGAATGGATACGTAAGCTGCGATGTAAACATAAGGCCGACCTCAATTGTTTTCTTCTCAAGGGAACTGAAAACCGCTCCTCAGACGTGCCCGAGTACGACGAAGCTTCGAAACCGTCAGACCACACAGTATTCTACAACCTTGTCGATTTGCTAACTGACCTTCTTGCTGATAATTTGGAGATTGATTGGTTCAAAGAATGGCTGGAACCCCTAACTGAAAAAGTGATAGTCGAGTCGAACAGACTCCCTCTTGTTTCCGGGTATTACAAGCTCTGCGGCCTGATCTTGTCCATGGTGGAAAAAATGGGTTGCTACAAGGTAAGAGCAGTATGATGATTTCGGGAAAAGGGATAATTTATTTATTTAATTCAGCCGTAGCCATATACACAGAGGAAAAACACACATGTTAGCCTAAATATCGCACATAACTACGTGTGTATAAAAAAAAAAAAAAAATCAATGAACCACAAGTGCATCGCTCCAGTTTTTCCACAAAGGCAGTGGAAGTTCAAAAACTGGAGCGGTAAGAATTTGGATCAGTTTCCTATCTGACCTCAAAGACGGCTTT
This sequence comes from Branchinecta lynchi, assembly GCA_023053575.1. Taxonomy (NCBI): domain Eukaryota; kingdom Metazoa; phylum Arthropoda; class Branchiopoda; order Anostraca; family Branchinectidae; genus Branchinecta; species Branchinecta lynchi. Next base: position 3,727,566 of record JAKZAP010000008.1, read on the forward strand.
TTAGCCGCCTTTTGAGAGACAAGAGGAAGAGGCAGAGGTTCGATATATTAATGTGTTGAAATAAAAGTTCACAAACAGTCTTCAGTGACTCCAGGAGAAGGCCGAGTCGGAAACTTACGAGAGAATCCCCCAAAACGTATTTCATACTTCTACTGCGGACAGAAGATCAGGGTTGGATGCTCTCGGACTAGAATTCCAACATCATCGGTTCCATTTATATACGTTGCGAATTTTTTAAATTGATGGCGAAAGTGCAGAAAAACCTGTCGGGAAATTGACCGTCTATTCACATCATTATTTTAATGATTGGTTCATTTCCGTCTTATACATTAGTTAGCGCTTTTAATTAAGCAGCGGCTCTTAACAACAGATTAAGTAGGAGAGATACCGAAAAACTTCCATGGACCTGGCAAAGACTGTAGGCTATCCCGATGAAAATTTATCTCAAAATAGTACTATGAAGTAGTACGAAAAAGTTTTTGTTTTTGTACTACTATACCGTACTGCTACGCAGGCTACAAATTTGCCAGAGTGAAACGGGTGGGGTGGAGGCAGTGGGGAACTATGCAGAAAGATTCGTTAGCCGTAGCAGACCCAACATCGTCGCCATAATTGATGCCGGCGGTATAATTGAAAAATGGCTTTTGACAGACAAACCGAAGTTAATTTATCCACATCCTAGCCTTGTTTCTTCATTACAGATCAGACGTGTAAAAATTGGTCGGACCTCCAAATTAGACACACAGTGACAAAGGAATGAATAACGCGTTTCTGTTTTACGGATTTGTCAAGGGATTATCCTTTTATAGGATACTTCAAGCAGACCTGTCGTGATATTTGTGCATTACCTGAAGAGCATTATTGAAAAGCTGTCTGGCTTCCGGGATGAACTGCTGGTTACAGCTTTACAGGCTGTTCTCTCTGTGCCGTCTGTCTGGTTGCCTGTTCTTGTTGAGAGTATGACATGGGCCTTACAGGTATGGATTCTTGTCTTCTCACCTTCCTTGCTTTCTGAATTGATTGCGTATAAATCAGTGCTTCCCCTCACAAAAATTCAACGAAGAAACCAACGGAAATGGGTTCAAGGCTATCTTTATTTACAAACAGATGTATCATTAACACTTTCCGCTGCTGGGAGCAGAGGTCGAGGTCACACGAAAACAAAATTAAAACAAAAATAACTTCAACATGATGAATCATACCCAATAATATCCATCCGCTAAATAATCATACAGCTAACCGAAAGCAAGGCCAAGGCACAGTCACAATTAAACACAAAGAAGTATATAAAGAAGGGATTTGTAAAGGCCAATGAATATACTGAAATAGGAAGCGAATATTTCGGGAGGACAACCGCCTCTCGTTGGTTTCTTCGTTGATTTTTTTTATGATATGTCAGGCCAATGTGATTTACGAAATTATCTTAGTGCTCCCTTCTACCCTTTCCGAAGAAAGGAGTGGCCGTTAAGGATAGAATAGATATACAGTAGACTTGTATTGAGTTAACATTGAAAAAGTAGTTTTTACATGAAAAGACATCTTTGATACAGGAGTACTACAGTTAGGCTCGTCATTTCAACTTTTGTCATTTCTTACAAAGCTGAGTTATGATCAAAGACTGCCCTGCTGGAACAAGTTTTGAAAATCAGCGTCTTTCCTGCTAAAATCGGTTGCATAGAATTCTGTACAAAATCAGATTTTCTCCTTTTCAGTTCAGCCAAAAGACGAAACTATAGCCCAGTACAGTAGAAAAGCAGAAAGGTCCACTAAAACTATTTTACTTGGAATGCAGAAGAAGGGGAAGCAGTGAACCTTGAATCTCATCTGTGTTTCAAGAAAATATAAACCCACACTACAAAATTAAATTTATAACTCACAGCTATGGTACCGGGTCTTAGCGATGAATTCATTTAAACGGATGAGAAAACATTTCAGTAGTTGCGTTTTTGCAGGTACCACGGTAACTAGATCTGCAATTAGTCGTTTTTGCAGTTACTGTGGTATTTGATATGCGGTTGCTGTGCAAAAACGACAATTGCCGAAATTGCGCTTTTCGAAGTCATCCCAAAAGAAAAACTGATATTCAGTCACATCACTAAGTGCCAAACTTCTCTCCCGCCAATATGACAAAGATTGATGAAAGTGAGATTACTTTTTCAGATACCACGATAACTGCAAAAACTGTTTACTGCGACTGACCAAGGGTGGTTCACAATTAGAATCGTCGCAGCTTTAAAACAGCTACATTGAACGAAACCCTGAAATGACCTAAAGACTGTCGGACTGCAGAACAGTTTTCTTGTTAGATTGCCGGGTTCGAAGTTATATAAATTCAAGGTTAGATACACCACCTGTAATTTTGAACTTAAATCAAATCAAAAAGTTCAGAAGAATCTTATTTCATTAACCAAAGGCCCAGCAAAGTCTCATAATTTGAAAGTAATATACATACATACTTCCATTTATTATATTTAAAGTTTAACTGAAAAGCCAACTTATTTTTGTATCATTCAACTTGAATACACTACATTTTCTGGATTTTGTTAAGGGATTTTTTCCTTTTCACTATTTGCTCCAGGATGACGTTCAAAACATCTACGGTCGTCCTCAAAACGCAAATTTCTATTATGACGCAGAAAAATTGAATCTCAATACATACTCGGCGTTTCAGTTGCCAGTCATCAACTTACGGAAGGTAGCTCACTGCGTGAATACTTATTTTTCGTAAGTCGTTTTCATCGAGCATACAACACATATTCAAGCGTCAAGCATATGTCAGACAAGGAAATTCCACTATTTGAAAATCGATTAATTCGTGAATGGCGGAGCAACAATGTAACGCATTTTTGCCGGGTTTTCAAGCTTCTTTAAGTGAATAAGTGATGGGTAACTACATTGTCTTATCTAAGCTCTTTTCATTTAAACTTTAAGTATACTTAAATATATAGTAACCATATTCTAAGGTTAAAGAGACAAAATTGTTGAGACGAGTTGGTAGGTATCCTGGAAGATTTAGTTTTATTTAAAAGTTCACATCTTATCATTTTTGTCACTGCGTATCACTTTCTTTGACACACCTGCCCCTACAGTCAGATGAGATTCGCTCAAATCGCGCCGTAATGCGAAAATCTGCATGCGGTGCGTCAGGATTCAGAATTTCGGAGCGAATGAGGAAATTCATGTCCGGCTGTGAACGTGTCCGAAAGCTTTTTGGTGCTATAAATGCTGCATTAATGCTGCATTTTCGTTTCTATTTTTATGGCACTTGAGCTTACTCAAGTGCCATATAGCGATTGTTATTTCTGTCCGTCAGTCGGTCTGTCGGTCTGTCGGTCCCGGTTTTGCTAGTTCGGGCACTTCCAGATAAGCTAGGACGATGAAACTTGGCCAGCATATCAGGAACTAGACCAGATTAAATTAGAAATTGTCGCTTCCTCGATCCGACCATCTGGAGGGGAGTGGAGGGAGGGGGAATCCGGAAAAAATAGGAAAAATGAGATATTTTTAGCTTACGAACGGGTGATCGGATCTTAATGAAACTTAATACATGGAAGGACTTCAAGTCTCAGACCCTCCATTTTAAATCCAGACCGGATCCGGTGACACTGGGGGGAGTTAGAGGGAGAAACCGGAAATCTTGGAAAACACTTAGAGTGGAGGGATCCGAATGAAACTTGGTGGAAAGTACAAGCAAAAGTCCTAGATACGTGACTGATATAACCGGAACGGATCCGCTCACTTTGGGGGAGTTGGGGGGGGGGGGGGGAGAAGTCCGAATTTGTCCCGCGAGTTCCGTGCTTCCTGATGTGCTGGGACGATGGAAATTGACAGGCATGTCTGGGACCCGACCAGCTTAAATAGGAAATCATCAATTCCCCGATTCGACCATCTGGGGGGGGGGGGAGTGGAGGGAGGGTGAAGCCAAAATTTGAGGTATTTTTAGCTTGCGAACGGGTGATCGGATCTTGATGAAAATTAATATTTAGGATGACCTCGTGTCTCAGACACCTCACTTTAAATCCGGGTCGGATCCGATGACACTGGGGGGAGTTGGAGGAGGGAACCGGAAATTTTGAGAAACGCTTAAAGTGGAGGGATCGGGATGAAACTTGGTGGGAAAAACAACCACAGGTCCTAGAAACGTCATTGACATAACCGGACCGGATCAGGGCACTGTGGGGGAGTTGGGGTGGGGAACCGGAAATTTTGAGAAACGCTTCAAGTGGAGGGATCGGGATGAAACTTGGTGGGAAAAACAAGCACAGGTCCTAGACACGTCATTGACATAACCGGACCGGATCAGGGCACTGTGGGGGAGTTGGGATGGGGGTCCGGATTTCTAGCGATCCCGCGAGTTCGGCATACTTCCTGGTGTCCTAGGGCGATGAAACTTGGCAGGTATGTCAAGGATCCGAACAGATAGACTTGAGAACAGCCGTTTCCCCGACCCGACCATCGTGGGGGGAGTCGGTGGATGGGGAGTCCGGAATCTAGTGGCGTGCATAACTTTCGAACGGGTGATCGGATCTTGATGAAAATTGATATTTAGGATGACCTTGTGTCTCAGACACCTCACTTTAAATCCGGGCCGGATCCGATGACACTGGGGGGAGTTGGAGGAGGGAACCGGAAATTTGAGAAACGCTTAAAGTGGAGGGATCGGGATGAAACTTGATGGGAAAAACAAGCACAGGTCCTAGACACGTCATTGACATAATCGGACCGGATCCGATGACACTGGGAGGAGTTGGAGGAGGGAACCGGAAATTTTGAGAAACGCTTAAAGTGGAGGGATCGGGATGAAACTTGGTGGGAAAAACAAGCACAGGTCCTCGACACGTCATTAACATAACCGGACCGGATCAGGGCACTGTGGGGGAGTTGGGGTGGGGGTCCGGATTTCTAGCGATCCCGTGAGTTCGGCATACTTCCTGGTGTCCTAGGGCGATGAAACTTGGCAGGTATGTCAAGGATCCGAACAGATTGACTTGAGAACAGCCGTTTCCCCGACCCGACCATCGTGGGGGGACTCGGTGGATGGGGAGTCCGGAATCTAGTGGCGTGCATAACTTTCGAACGGGTGATCGGATCTTGATGAAAATTGATATTTAGGATGACCTTGTGTCTCAGACACCTCACTTTAAATCCGGGCCGGATCCGATGACACTGGGGGGAGTTGGAGGAGGGAACCGGAAATTTTGAGAAACGCTTAAAGTGGAGGGATCGGGATGAAACTTGATGGGAAAAACAAGCACAGGTCCTAGACACGTCATTGACATAACCGGACCGGATCCGATGACACTGGGAGGAGTTGTAGGAGGGAACCGGAAATTTTGAGAAACGCTTAAAGTGGAGGGATCGGGATGAAACTTGGTGGGAAAAACAAGCACAGGTCCTCGACACGTCATTAACATAACCGGACCGGATCAGGGCACTGTGGGGGAGTTGGGGTGGGGGTCCGGATTTCTAGCGATCCCGTGAGTTCGGCATACTTCCTGATGTCCTAGGGCGATGAAACTTGGCAGGTATGTCAGGGATCCGAACAGATTGACTTGAGAACAGCCGTTTCCCCGACCCGACCATCGTGGGGGGAGTGGGTGGATGGGGAGTCCGGAATCTAGTGGCGTGCATAACTTTTGAACGGGTGATCGGATTTGAATGAAACTTGTCTGGTGAGCTATCGCCTCGGACGTTCAGTGTCACGTCCGAGTCGGGTCCGATACCTGTGGGGATGGGGGGGGGGGTGGGGAAACTCAAGAAACTCTAAAAGTAGAGGGATTGGGACGAAACTTAATGGATGGAACAAGCATTAGGCCTAGATGAAATTGACGGAGCCAGATGGTTTCGGGGCTCTGTGGGGGGAGTTGGAGGGGGTTTCCTGGAATTCCGGTAGTCGTGAGTTAGAATAGTTCCAGATGTAAAACGACAACGAAACTTTGCAGGCATATTAGCGACCCGAATTATCTTGACTTAAAAACCTGACACGACTTACCCCCGGAAACTTCCGTTCCTAGATCCGAGCATTTTTGGGGGAGCAAGAGAAGAGAAATATGGACTTCTATAAATTGCGAACGAGTGGTCTGATTCGAGTGAAACTTCATGGGTGATACGAATCGATGGCCTCGACATGTAAAACATGCGTTCGAACCATATGCGACCACGATTAGGGGAATTGGGGGTGGGGGGACTTTTGACATGCACAAAAACCAAACGGATGGACCGAATGAGATGCAATTCGACAGTGCCGAGTTTATGCGGCCTAGATTTGTTATTTGGCGTCTGGGCCGGATTCGGCCAAGGTAGGGGGGGGGGGGTACTGGAAACTTGCAGATAGGCTATGCTCCAATTTCAGTCAAACTTGATGAGGGAATTAAGAGATTGGGCCCGAACCGGCTCCGACAACGTTGGTGGGAAGGGGGGGGGGGTACCGGAACTTTCCAAAAATGCTCAGATTCGAGTGAAACTTGGTAGATGGTATAAACGAAAATGCTTTAGGTGGTCGATTTTTTTTTATTCCGAACCAGATTCGGCCACGGTAGGTGGAAATAGAGTGAGTACCGGAAATCGTGTAGCACGTCTAGGGATCAAACAAATGGATTTATTGGGATGAAAGTTTGAACAGTCATGTGCATTTGCAATCGAGACGATGCCGGAACTGCTCAGAAATGAGTGAAACTAAATATCCTATTTCTATTTCCGAACCGCCTTTTTGGATGGCGGGTGCATTTTGTGACGTTTTCATCTACTTTCTTGTACAGCCTACTCGTACAAGTGCCATATGAGCTCGTAGCTCTTGTTGTCCGAAAGCTGTTAACTTTTTTATATAGTCCTTCAGCCCAAGCTGACTGCGAATCATATTTGACGATGCAAAACGGATAAGTCTGCTACATTTTAAGTTCATTTTCCAACTTGAGTGGCTTGAGCCTGAAGAGGACCCTTCCCAAGAAGGGCCGAAATATATCTCGAATAAAATGTAGCTGACTTATCCGTTTTGCATCGTCAAATATGTTACCTTTTTTTCCTCTAACACTTATAGAATACCAAAATTTAAGTCAGGAAGAAGAAGAAGAAAAAAGAATTAGCTGTATAAAGCTGACAAGAAAACGTGTCCGAAAGCCTTTTGTTGCTGTAAATGCTGCATTAATCCTGCATTTTCTTTCTTTTTTTGTCCGAAAGCTGTTACCTTTTTTCTTCTCTAACACTTATAGAATACCAAAATTTAAGTTAGGAAGAAGAAGAAGAAAAAAGAATTAGCTGTATAAAGCTGACAAAATGGATCAGCTACCGATATCCAACTTATCTTCTTATCTTTCCTTTCTTCGTTGGCCATGATCGCCAGTTGTCTTAGAATTTGGAATATTGGCCGAATTGTCTGTTGTCTTTTTGAATTTGTTATGTTTGCCGCCGAAAACACTGAGTGAATCGCCGTACTCCCCAGTTTCTTCTTGAAAATTCAGCATAAATTTAGCATTCTTGCTGTTTGTCGATGAATTTTATGCCGAATTAATGCTGCATTAATGAGCGAAAATTTAAGTCCGAAAGCGAAATGCTGCATAAAATGCGGAATTTCGTTCGTTTCGGACACGTTCTGTGAAGACGGTACTGGTTGTGCGCGTACCTTCAACCCCATCAGTGCAAGAACATAGCGTTATAGAAAGAGCTTTGTATCAGCGTTGGTAGAAGTCTTAAATAGGTGTCAAACGTATCCTCTGTAATATTTTAACTGTTTAAAGTTTAACTGAAATGCCAACTTATTTTTGTGTCATTTAAATGAATACATAGAATTATTTGAATTTTGCTAAGGGATTTTGTATTTTCCACTATCTGCTCCAGTTATGACGTTCAGAATATCTGCGGTCGTCCCCACAACATAAATTCCACTATAACGCGGGAAATTTTAATCTCAACACAAACGCGGCTTTTCAGTGGGCAGTGGTGAGCTTGGTGAAGACTGATTAGTGCCTGAACAATTTTTTTTTATATATATGTCGTTCTCTTAAGGCATACAACACAGATACAAGCGCATAAAGGTACCACAAATTGCACGAAAAGTCCAAAGTTTAAAGTCCACAGTTTGAAAATTGATTATTCGTGAATAGCGGAACAACGAAGTAACCCATTTTAAGCGCGTCTTCAAACCAACTCAAATGAATACGTGATGGGTAACTAGATTGTCATATACCAGCCCTTTTCGGTTAAACTTTTAATGCTTAATTTTGAATGGATCCCTTATTACGTATAGATACTTTATCATGACGTACCTGAAACAAACGGCAAGTTCGGCAATCCAATGGTTTGAAAATTCGTTTTACAGTAAGGAAATTAAACCGGACCATGTATTCCCGGCTAGATTTTGTTCACTTTCATTATGAAGGTTAAAAATGTGTGAACTTTTCGTATGGGATTGATAATGGTGGTGGAAATCCGGGAAGGCCTTCCAGTCCCTGACAACCGATTGTCTGTCTGCAGCATTAGACTGCGTTAAAGGTCACCGTCGTTCGCGCTTAGGAAATTCCTCCTCTAATGCTGCGGATAGTAGGTCAGGATCAGGTGATCCCTAGCTGAAATTGAATGTTGAGAATTGAATGAAGTTTATATTATTTCAACTGCATGATGAAAATGCGGAAATCTGGTGGGGAGAACCTGACCATCTGCCCCCAGCATTAAGCTGGATTACCAACGGGTCCGGTGCGAACGATCAGATTAGCTCAGTGCTGTTGGTATAATAGCCGATTTTCTGGTTGGGGATGCGAGTTTTCCAGCCCAGTTGCAGAATTCGAATGCTCGGGGAAGCAGGTCTTAAACTGGATTCCCGCAGACTTCATTGCGTGGATGCGAATAGCATAGTAATAACTTAGTAGAATATACTCTCAAATCGATTTTCGGGATGGAAGTGCGAATTTTGTAGCATGGTTTCAAGATTCGGGTGCTGGCTCAGCCTAGGAGTAGGGGTCGTCGTTGTATGAACAAGAAGAGAGAGAGCCAAGAAGTGGTAGTTTATGGTTTTGGAGCTCTTATGAAGAAAAAAAGGCCTAAAGCCCCTATGGTGGATGCATCGATTGAAACCATAAGACTCCTCGCACTATTTACTACTTACAGCATTTAAAACATTTGAATACTATAGAACTACTCTATGCTTTCAATAAATAACCCACGGTCTTGGCTGTTTTAAGCCTTTTCCTAGACCCATTGACTTGTAGCGAAAACAGGAAAACAATTTACATAACCGGTTTTTGGGATCCCAAAACGTAAGTGGAGGGATACCTATGACATCGCAAAGGTTGTCCGTCTGTCCGTCCGTTCGTCCGTCCGTTCGTCCGTCTGTCCGTCCGTCTTTAAGCACGATAACTCTCGAAGGGAATGTGATATTTTGATGAAACTTGGTGTGAGGATTCGTTGGGTCGTCGGACCAGTCGACTTAGTAGATGGGCTTTGTAGCCCTACATTTACGGGTGGGGGAGGGGGTTCAAATTAAGGGGCAAACAAAATATTTTGAAACAGCCAATGTGATAGTCCATTATGGGGTAAGAAGACATGCTGAGCACGATGATGAAAACCATTTAGTTCGCCCGGAATCCGGCCAAAACCGGAAAGTTTGTTTAAAGTAATAGTTTTATTTGAAGTTGATTAGATGTTCGATTTAGGGGTAGGAAGACATGCTGAAGACGATGGTGAAAACCATTTTCTTGGCGGACAAGTAGTTTGCCTGGAATCCGGCCGAAACCGGAAAGTTTGTTAAAATTAAAAGTTTTATTTCGAGTTGATTAGATGTTCAGTTTAGGGCGAGAAAACATGCTGAACACTTATATGAAAACAATTTTCTACCCGGGCATGTATTTCGATGGTGAAAGTCATTTTCTCGCCGGACAACTAGTTCTCCCGGAATCCGGCCAAAACCGGAAAATTTGTTAAAAGCAAACGTTCGATTAGATGACAGATTAAGGGGCAAGAAGAGAGGCTGAGTCGGTATACGACAATGTTTTTTTACCCGGACATATAATTATTCCGGAATCCGGTTGTGACCGGATTTTTTTTAAGGCAACTTTTATTCAAAGTTGACTCTTTATAGGGATAAGGAGATACGCTGGTTTTGTTTCTGTATTTTTTTGTTTGCTGGACTAGTAGTTCGCAGGGAAATCGGCAGGAGGTCTCGGTCAGTATCGTCAAAATAGATATGGCTTATAGAGGTATATCTGAACTTGGTTTTCTCTGATGATTAGCCTGTCCAAGGCTGGATCTGGCGAAGACAAGACTCGATTGTCTGAATCAAATATTAGATTTTTGGGATCCCATCGAGACCTTTGGTCTTGTTCTGATGGAAAAACTTATCGCAGTCAACCGTCGACAGCGTGGTACACATCGAAGATAGCAAAACACGGCAAGTGAGAAAATCAGCGTGGTTTCGTTAGATCGGTTAAGCACGTTTCTGAAGACCTAGTTTTAATCCGGACTCATGATTCTGTTGTTCCGCGTTTTCCCTTGCATGGCTGCCTGCGCCTTCACAGCCTCACTATATCCTGCACCTTGTTATTTTCTGTGCTTGTTCTTCTAGCTCTTTATTGTTTTCAGATGTGTTTCACACAAGGACTTTCTTACTTGGTTCTAGCGGAGAAAGCCATACAGTCCCTAGAAAAGTGGTCGAAGCTAATGTCTCACGAAGACTTCAAAGAGCTGATGTCAAAGATCGTGATATTTATGGAGCCGTATCTTAGATCACAACGTAAGCTATAGCTTAGGAAGGAAGGTATACCTTCCTTATTGTTTTTCATGTAAAATAACTGGTTCAGGGTCAAGAGGAATGACCAGCCGATTTGCCGGACTGAGTTCAGTTAGTATTCGTGTCATTCTTGTTGCACTGTAGAATCTGTATAACAACACAGGATGCGCAGTTTCGACAGAAATCCCGTACAGAAATTTTCCGCCTGAAATCGTCCTAGACAAAGGGAAAAAGATTTCGACCCGATTTCTCTGTAAACATAGGCTGAAGGATATGTTTTTTATATGTTCATTCGGCCTCGGGAAGAGCCGAGGCCGAAATTCCGGTCGAGCCGAGGATAGGACTTCCTTTCAGGCTAAGCGCCATATACCGATCACCTTTCTGTCGGTTGGTCGGTCAGGTCGGTGATTACGAGTTAGGGTACTTCCAGATGTGCTAGGACGACTAGTAACTTGGTAGGCATCGAAATCGTTTCGTCAAAATCTGTTTCACTTTGTCCTGGCTACTCCTCGCCGATGACTGTTAATCATATTTAGAATGATTCTGTCGATAAAGGCTTTCATATTGACCCGTGGTTGCGATGCGTCGCGTATGCGTTTATCTTGCGTTGTGTACAGGTTGCGTAGTGTATCTTTCACACCTGCGCGAGGACATATCACGCTGGATGCGTATTTACGTTTTCCTTTGTCGGTTTATTCTGCCGAATTTTTATTTCTTTCATCAGTTAGTAAGTTTTTAATCATTAGTAAGTTCTTCATCAGTAGTAGGGTATTCTCCTGTTTCCTTCAGAAACTCCATTTTTCACTCAAAAATCTGATGCGTAACGCGTTGACGCAACACCAGAATAGAACTTGGGTCTATTGCGTTGCGTTTTATTTGTCTGCGGAAGCTCTGGGTTGCGTTGCCGCAACCGTGACGCAGAGGTTGCGTAGCTTAGTGTAAAAGGATCTACGCGTCAATATGAAGCGACTTAACTCGGCCTTTCTTGTTAAAGTTTAACCGAAAAGGGCTAGGATACGACAATCTAGTTACCCACCACTTGTTCACTTAAATAATCTTGAAAACCCGATGAAAAAGCGTTAGTTTGTTTTTCTGATATTTCCAAATAACCGATTATCCCATTGTGCTTGCCGCTCTTCCCGTTTTTGTGATAGCTCTATGGTGCCTGGAACATTTGGCAACAACACCAGCAGCATGGGAATAAATAAATTGTGTATTTGCCATATCTGACCTCGACCAAAATATGAGCTTGAAAAATCACATTTGGTCGACAGTTCAAATTTTCGCGGGCGAACTGTGGGCGGATTCACCATGGGAAAGCGTCCACATTCCCAACGTCCCTACTGAAGACTACTGTGGACAGAATGAAAATCCCCAATGTGTGTTGTAATAATTCAATGTATTTGAATCTAAGATGTAAAAATAAGTTGCCTGTTCAGTTAAACTTTAAGGATTCTCTAGAAAAAGTTGTATCCGAGATCGCCGAATAAATTGCGCGGAAACTAAAACTGGAAACCTTTTGCCCCGCTTTCTTTGTTCGGTGCAACGTTGTGGGTTGTTAGTAATTATTTTCCTTCCAGCGCCCCTACCACAGGAAGAGGAAGAAGGCTTGGGCTATCGAATCGCCTATGGGAAGAGAAGAGTTGATCTGAAGTCGACCCGCAAGTATCAGGCTAAGCCCAGTCCGTATTCAGCTCAGTGGGAAAACCTCCAGTTCCGCATCTTGCTACTGATCACCGAATGTGGATCTAAGGTATAGCCTACACTGTACAAAGAAAAATCTTGCAATTTTTGCCTGGAATTACTCGGAGGAACTTTTTACGGTGGACTTCGTAATTTCCGTCTTAATGATCCAGAACCAGAGAACAAAAAGAAGCATATTTTTAATATCTCTGACATATCTTTGATCGCCTCTCGTAAAAACGGTCGATTTTTTTTTGGAAACAGTCTAAATTTCTTCAAAACAGCCAGTTTTCCATAAGTCGATTTTTCATAAGTTTTTCATAAGAGCTCTCTAATCGCCTGGAAAATGTCCAAAAGAGAGCCATGAGAATCATTCTGGGTGATCATAATATTACATACGAAGAGGCTCTCATTAAACTTGACATTCCTAAATTATCTGTACGTAGAAATACTCTTTCAAACAAATTTGGAGCTAAGATAACGTATTGTCCCCAGATGACCCATCTATTCACCCCTCCCCTCCCGTCTTCTGTGCGTCGGTCCGAAAGGAATACTGGTAATAAGTTTTCCCCATATCCCGATAATTCGTCTACCCAATTTTTACGTAGTTTCATTCCATCATTTATTTCTGGTAATTTCTTGTAAGTGTATTAGTTAATTTGTTTCTTGTGTGTCTGTGTATTTTGTAAATTTGTATTCCTTTTCTAGCTTTTAGCTATTCGGAGTAAACTTGATTGATTGATTTAAAAATTGGACAGAAGTTGTCATTCTCTCATGCAACTTTTGTCCTTTTATTTCCTTTCTCGCCTTATGAAGACTGTTGCCAGCGGGAACCCGACCGAACGCAGCCTGTAACGTCCTGACGATTGAATTTCGGAATTTCCGCTTTTGGCCTCTCCATATTGCCCATTAAATATATATAATATAATTTTTTTTTCAAAAGCAGCTGTCAAAGCGTTACCGCCGAATTTGACCTTTTTGTCATACAAAAATGATAAATAACAATACACTCTATAAAAAGAAACCCACTAACTACAACTCAATAAATGCTTGAACAAAGCAAAACTCCTTCAAATTTCTTTCATGTGCTGGTTTGGGGATTTTCTCTTTCTGGGGTCTAGTAGCCTACGTATAGGAGAATAGCGGGGAGGGAGAATATTACGTAATCGGGGAACAGATAGGGTTTTGATACCGAAATCGATGCTAAGGCTGGTTCGTCTCTGTTCAGTGTAGCCATGTAGAACCTTTTTAGTAGATAACTGTTGGGCAATTTACCCTCCCCGTTAATAATCATGGGGGCCCTTTTTTGAATGTTCTCGATGCTGTGCATATGTGTGTTCTGAAGAGAGCCCCGAAGTGCCAAAAAGGTAAATTTGTAAATTAACGTAAATTTGGAGGAGGTCTTTAGAAAGGCAAGAAAGTTTGATAAGTAGTTTCAAAACAGCAATACACGGGGATGCTTGTTTTAAAATATTTTTGATTTTATCATCCCATTTTAGATCATTGGTTATATTAACTCATAGTAGTTTATTTTTTTAACGGAGATTTCTGGGGGAATGGGGTCAAGAAAAGCTGGGGTAGATTTTGAAAGTCAATTCATTGGGTGTTGTATAGGCTACAGAAAACGTTTATCTTAGTTTTAGGTTTGTTTTTCGCTTCTAAAAAAAAAAATCATTCAATGATAAATGAAGGGACTGAATATCTGCTAAGACTAGCTAAGAGCCAAGTATTTGAGTTTTCTTTCTACGTTGATTCTCCAAATTTCATCTGTTGTTCCTTTTTGTTTTTCTTCTACTGAGATAATTTTGACGCTAACAGACGTAGTGCAAAACTTTAGCAATGCACCGGGCGCCGTAATTTTGCCAAAGTAACTGAGCAAAAGATTTGAAAAAAGTACGGTACGTGGCTTTAATTCTACTCAAAATAATGTTTGCGCTGATTACTATGCAAAAATATTTGCTAGGGGAACGAGGGAAGCCCCAACTGGTCCTGAGTATACACAAAAGTTCAAGGGAAATTAAGTCCCTTTTCTCCCGTTTGATAATTTGCTAGTTTTAATCCTTACGTTGTGTCCGTCACTGATAATACTAAGAATAAAGGCTTTATTCCGCATCACGAGACATATAAAGACAAAATTTTAAAGTTCTGCTTAAAGTTTAAATCTAAAATTTATGAAATTTAAATTATGTGTGTATAGATGTGACAACTTGAAGAGAAAAAAATGCTTATATTTGTGTTGAAATAAGAATAAATAAGTATAACAAGCAGAAAAAAAAAAAATAGATTGATAAATTTAAGGTAAACAAAAAAAGTTTTAAATAATTGAAATGAAGAATGTTAAATTTTTGAAGTTTAGAGTTTGTCTGATCATTTTGTTATGGAAAGAATAGGTGACGTTAAAGAGTTTAAGGACATATTAACGTCATCGAGTATATGAGTCGTAGCCCCCCCCCCCCAAAAAAAAGTTTAAATCTGGATGCTCCCTTATCTTGTTTGATGTCGCTAAATGAATAAGTCAGCTAAGAGCTCCAGCGGTATTACGACCCTTCTTGGCAAGGCTCTTACTTCTTACGCTATGCTGGAGGTGAAAGCTATAGTGCTAAGATAGTGAGCAGTCTATTATAACGAATCTGTACAGTAAACAAAAAAAAAAACTTAATGAAGTCTTGGTTTTTAGGTCAGTTCCGTCCTCGTGGAGAGACCTCTTGAAGAAATTAGTCAAAAAGCGATTTCCTGGGATAAAGAGGAGCACCTGCAGTTCAGGATTCCATTTCCTGGTTTGAAGCCAGTTGTTTACTTAGGTAAGCCCTTCGCCTCCTCCGCCCTCTAACACCAGTAGCCTCAGTTCCGTAAGTGGATGGCTTGGATGCACAGTCGTGGACACACAGATGTACACCAGCCATCTTTAATTTCAATTCTTGTGGACTGTGTAAAGACACGTGAAATAATGCGTGTTGCCCCCTTGGTGTTCTGATCCAAAGTCCTAAGGCTGACTAATCTTGGTAGCGTCGAGCGGTGGGGAAATACTCAACTCTTCGAAGACGTATAGGATCGTAGTCTT
Organism: Branchinecta lynchi; assembly: GCA_023053575.1. Lineage (NCBI taxonomy): Eukaryota > Metazoa > Arthropoda > Branchiopoda > Anostraca > Branchinectidae > Branchinecta > Branchinecta lynchi. Next base: position 3,743,027 of record JAKZAP010000008.1, read on the forward strand.
TCGTTTCGTGGTTCAGTTCGACTTACTATATTAATCCTTCGGGTTACAAAATATCGTCAGTACATCAATTGGTTTGGCTTGGCGTCACTCAATTAGTATTTCAATCTCCTCACAATCTCGTGTCAATATCATTAGCTTCAAAACCGCTCTTCCATTCTTTGCTTCTCCACTAACACCACTTCTTTGGTTGCATACATCTGTTACAGGCGGATATTCCAAAACCTCAGCCCTCCAAGGGGAAATGGAATTCTTGTACGTATATTATATTTTCGAACTATGAATAAACTCACTTCTGTTATCTTATCGATACTTAATTATCAATGGCCAACCAAATGTCACACCCGTTGGCTGATATAAACAATCTCCGCAATCTCCATCTGTTCTTAAACTCGAGACTATAATACTGTATGTTATATCCCCAAAAATACTCTAAATTCCCAAAAAGTCCCAAAGTTAACTCCAATTGCTCCAACACGTGAAACGTGTAGAAAGAGCTTTGTTCCGCCTTTCCTCGAGCTCTATGATAAACTAACAAACAGACTATAGTCACTTGTTTTATTTTTTATTTTAGTGATCTGTTTAAATTTTCATTTATAACGAACTTTGAAGATTTACGAGAAGTATTATGCACATATTTAGTCTATACCGTAAAAAGTTTATCCGAGTAAGGATTAAAGTTAACTGCCGTATTTGCTACTGGTGTTAATCTTATCTCTACTGATTGTTATTTCCGGGAACCTCAGTGGTCAGAAAGACCACTTATGTAAATCAAAGGCTGAACTAAAAATAAATGTTTTGTTCGAAACAAGGGGCGGAGAGTGGCTTTAAACAGCCGAAGCTGTGGATAATTTGTTAAAAGCAGGGCCTCATTTTGAAGTGGACAACTATTTTAGAATTGGACTAGAAACAGTAAATAGTGCGAGGTGTCCTTTAACAGTGCGTCTGATCGGCACGCGCGCATGCGAACAGCGTGAACATGCATCGGACTATCACTGCTTGTTTTTTTTCCCGTAGCATCTTTTGTAATTTAACTTACTTTTATATTATTTAAGAAACTAAGAAATCACATTTCGTACTTTTTGTGGCTACTGCTCCATCCCTCATTTACGTTAATGATTCTCTATTTTTATCCACTTTTAACTATTCACGTCACCTAACTTTTGAAAACAAACCCATATTTTGTTTACTATAATTCTTCCCCCCTAATTTCTGGAAATTAATTCTCTCATTAAAATTTTTTCAAAATCCTTAACAACCCGTTGCTTGTGATCTCCTTTTGACTTCATTCAACCATTTGACCGCAGATCGGCATCATTACTGTGAAATCTATTATTAAATTAAATTCTACCCGACTCTACTTTACACTACTTTCTCGGCCGGAACATTAGCCGGAATTTTAGATCCTTGGTTGTCTCCCCCCCCCCCCCCCGCCTAGCTCATAAAATCAAGGACGATGGTGTCTATATTTGCACTACTGTGACGTCACGCACAGAAAGAAATAACAACAGTAGATATATCCTCTCCATCCTCCATCGTCTGAAGTGCCTCGCTCCCAGATTTTCCATTCAAGACCAGGAGCTACTTGTTAGATTTATGTCCCGTAGTGAAGCAAGAACGGTTACTAAAACAGTTTATTTTCAGAAAGGCGGAGAGGTCGCTTGTCTGATCACGGTTAAAAACAAACCGGAATGAGTTAGACCAAGAACAAAAAATCACAAGAACCTCTGTCTCCCTATCTCTGATCTCTGTAATACGACCATCTGGAGATATTCTCGATACCCTACCAGATGCAAACTTGCGGAGGGTAGCAGCTACGCAGAACATGATAATTCGTTACCTCTACACACTGTAAAAAACAAATCTTGCAGTATTTCCTACTGGGATTAATCTTGTCTCTAAAAAGATAATCTTATCTCTAATTCGGATTATTCTTACCTCAGTAGAGATAAGATTAATCCCAGTAGCAAATCTTTCCGTTCGTGGCCGAATGGGTTAGCGTGCTGGACTCCCAAGCGAAGGGTCGCTGGTTCGAATCTCAATGGTGCCTACCGTTTGGTTTAGGGCGAGGGTTATTGTCGTTTCCCCGTAAGACAAGCCAAAAGTCCACCCAGCTTCAAATGGGTACCTTGGGAAATCTAGGAAAAAGCACGGGAAGCGTCGGATGATTTGCCCCCAACCACGCATCGCACTCCCGGCCGAGGGCGGAGTATCAGGAGATCGGCACCTGCCCTACCCGAATCTTAAATGGTTAAAGTTCACTTTAATCCTTACTCCAAGAAACTTTTACAGTGCAAAGAGCTATATCGCAGTAAAGCCCCGGCGAAGAATTTCATTATTACTCCCGTCTCAGCCTTCCTTTACAGCCAATTGGTTGTCTATTATTGTGACGTCACGTCTGACTCGCTACGGACCGGGTTCTTGAAGTCTGCAGGTCTCCTACAGTTTTTCACCTGGTATGCGCAACATCGAAGACGGAAGTAGAGGGCTGGTAGACGGGTTTCAACTAAGAGCTCGCAGCAAGTACCTCTAGCTCCGCTCAGTTTTGTCGGGGTATCCATAGTCGCTGCATGGGACCAAAGACGGAGGTTCTGGTGGATTATTTGTTCTTGGTTAGACTAACTTCTCTATCCGTCCTCGGCAACAACAGTGAGCCACGACGAGTGCGAGGGCTTTTCATCTACAGATCGTAGGAAAACAAATAGGTTGTGCTGTGCACAACACTATTCATTACAAATTTGCCTTTGGATACCCTCTCTTCCTCCAGACCCTCCCTCCCTTCCCTGTGGATTTTCGTCAGCCGGTTTTAATGTTTCATTTGGATTTAGATTCTCTCCTGCCACGAGTTGTTGAATTGTCAACATTGAGTAGCGACCGACGTACCAAATTAGCTGCGTGTGAAGTACTGCATGCTTTGTTTGTATTCATGATTGGAAGCGGTAAGTTGTGCTTTAAACGTCATTTATTTGATTTTTTTGGATCCCAAAACGTAAGTGGAGGGATATCCAGGGGCGTCGCAAGTGCATTTTCGTTGTGTGGGGGTGGGGTGGGGTGGGGGGGGGGGGTTCAGAGCAAATTTTCTACCGAGTCTCTCAAAAAATTTACCGAATCATAAAAACTAAGAATTCCAGCTTTAAATTATGGGACAGAAAGGATTAGATAGGAAGAGTATAAAGGGCAGCATGAAAGATGATAAGCCAACTATTAGGTGGCGTTTTGGCGAAGCCCACTTGGAGACTATATTGCCTATTATAGCCAAGAGAAAATAAATCAAGCGCCGCAGCTGGAGAAAATTTTCGAAATCCAATTTTTGTTTTCCTGTAAGCTGAAGATTTAACTGCTTCTCTTACACACTCTATCATTTATCGTGGATTAAATACCGAGATTCTAAGAAGTACCAGAAAGCGGATGGAACGACGTTTCGGCAGCAGCAGCTATTGTAGTCTATACGCGTGATCACATAACGTGAGCGGTGCAGCCTGAAGATTTTCTTTTAAGTTAGCTTTTTCCTGCCAAATTCAAAAGCATTTTCATCCGGATTCCCAAATCCTAGAACCTAAATCCTAAAACTGTGTTAAAACCCCAGTCAAATGACACACCCTTCCACAAAATAGAGAATATTACGAAAAGCGCTGTAGGCGGAATTATCGATACATTTAGGATTATGTAGCGTTTACACGGACAAGAAATCCCGTCGAGTAGAAAGGAATTCCGGTCGACTCGAAAGGATTCATTTTGTGAGGAGGAGTAGAAAAAAAGTCTAGCGGGACGGTATCCTTTCATGATGAAAAGGAGTCCCCTCTACTTGAAAGGAATCTTGTCGGCGGCGCTGATAAAAAGTACAAAAAAAAAAGTCTAGCTAGCTTTTGAGAGCAGCAATCATCGGTACTGTCAAATGCTGTCAAAACATTTTTTTTGTTGGCTAGCGAATTTATTTATGTCAGATTTTATGGTTGAAGAGTTATTTTTTTTCCCTCTGCGTGTAAACATGATCTTGTCACCAAGACCGGATTCCTTTCAAGTTTTCTGTACTTGTAAACTCTGCGTTAGATTTTCTTTTTGGGGTCCAAAATAAAAGTAAAGACTATCGATGAAATCATAGATCAGTCCTTTTGTCTGCGACCAGTGCTTCACTCGACCTCTTCCGAGTTTTGAGGTTCGTGGTAATTCCCGAATCCTGGCAGTTATACCGATTAAATTACCGAATCCCAGTTATTGTACGGAAAGTTTAGAGCGATAGCCTGTTGGGGATTCTCGATAACTACTGTACTTTGTCGTGGTTACCAAGGCCTTTTCCAGGAGGGGGGGGGGGGTAGGCGGTTCACCCCCCCCCTCCGAAACTTACAAAATAATTGATTCGTATAGGCTTTTCCCTCTGATCTATGTCTTTTTTGTACTTTTTTTTCCGACCGTTAGGTCCCCCCCCCCCGAAATAAATTCCTGGATACGGGCCTGGCGGTGACTATACAGAACTGTTTTGGTATCGAAAGACTATATCGAATAATATTCATATTCGGTACAATTCCGTCGAAATTGGAACAAACGTCGGGATTCGTGGTAACTACCGAATCCTGAAATTATACCGAAAAAATTACCGATCCCAATCATGATATCGAATAATTTTGAACCGATAACTTATTCGGCATTCTGTGTAACTACCTTTCTCCATAAATATACCGAATAGTTCTGCTGTCGAAAAATACCGAACAGTTTAGTACAATAGTAAATAGTAACAGAGGCGAAAGCCTTCTTACTGCAGTTATATTATTATTATTATTATTAATAGTGGTGGTGGTCGGGGGGGGGGGAGGGGTGCTTATCCATCCGCCCCCCTTTGCGACTCCCTTGGGGAAATGACATCGCAAAAGTTGTCTGTCAGCACGATAACTCTCAAAGGGAATGAGGTATTTGATGAAACTTGGTGTGACAATTCTTTGGGTCAAGGGGAAGGTCGAGTTCGTAGATGGGCTCTGTAGCCCTACATTTAGGGGTGGCGGAGGGGGTTCAAATAAAGGGACAAACAAAATATTTTCAAACAGCTAATCTATGAAGAAAGACATGCTGAAGACGATTATGGAAACCATCTTCTCGCCGGATTAGTAGTTCGCCCCTTCCAGCCACAACCGGAAAGTTTGTTAAAAGTAAAAGTTTTGTTTGTAGTTGATTAGATGTTCGATTTTGGGATAAGAAGACATGCTGAACACTTATGTGAAAACCATGTTATGCCCAGACAAGTATAGTTGGCCCGGAATCCGGCCAGAACAGAAAATTTGTTAAAAGCAAAAATTTTATTTGAATTTGATTAGATATCTGAGTTGGAGGTAAGAATGGATGCTGAATCCGCATATGACAATAATTTTTTACCCGCACATTTAGTTCGCCTGGAACCGGCTGAAACCGGAAAATTTGCTAAAAGTTAAGGTTTTATTTGAATTGATTAGATGTTCGATATAGTGGTAATGAGATACGCTGAAGTCTTGTTTGAGCTTTATTTGTTTGCCGGAGAAGCAGTTCGCACGGATTTCGGCCGAAAACGAAAACTTGGCAGAAGTAACGCAGGAAGTTTCGGTCAGTTTCGTCAAAATTATATGACCTATAAGAATAAGATGATTAGTTATTTGGCCCTAATCCTTTTTCTAAATTTTAATATGTAAAATGTTGAAGTAGTCTGTCGACGACTGGATCTGGCGAAGACAGGACCCAATTGTCTGTAACAAATATTAAATTTTTAGGATCCCGTCGAAACCTTTGGTCTTGTTTTCTGTTAGCTTAAGATTTAAGGTTTAGAGAAGAATTGCCACAATAATAGAAGCAAAGTAATTGGCAGCGAACAGCACATAAATAAAACCGCAAGAATAGAATAACATAAATAGGATAATAAAAAAAAATAAAAAAATGATACAAGAAACCTGGCGGGACAAGCATGAACTAAATAAATTGCGAAAATTTTATTCATTGCTGAGGTATTGGTAACCATGGATGAGACCGAGTGAAGCCGACGCGCTGTATTAATTTACTTAACACAGTTCAAGTAAATTTGGATGCCTTGTTGGATAAGTTGGTTCAGGGAATTGTTCGGGAAGGAGGTGGCGGAATCTGACCGACTGCATAGTCTTCTTGGTAAAACCAAGCTTATTTTTACATTGATATTTGAATACACTGAAATATTTTTACCGATCTAAGGGATTTTGTATTTTTCACCCGAGGATCTAGTAATAACGTTCAGAATGTGTGCTGCTTGCACAGCAAGCAAAAATCATCCAGACGCGGAGAATTTGAATTTCAAACAAAGCCTGCATTTGCTATGCTCGGAAAAGTCACGGCTGAAGAAAGTAGGAGAATGGCGTAAAGATATGTCTTGCAAGGAATCTGCAATTTTTTATTTTATTTTTCGTAAGTTTATTTTTTCGGCAAACTCCTTTCGTTTAAAATAAATCCAATCATCGATCAATCAGTCAGTGAATCGATAAAATCAGTAAATAGGAAAATGGTCTGGTGTTTGAGCCGGACAAGTCCGACGTATGTCATCAGTTGACCACTGTGTGACTTATTTAATAGTTGCGTTTTTGCAGTTATCTTGGTATGTGATACCACGGTCAAAAGGCGTCTTTGCAGTTATCGTGGTATCTAGCCAGTTATCGTGGTATCTGATATTAAGATACCACGGTCCGACCGTGGTATATCTGAAAAAGCCGTCTCACTTTCATCAGATTTTGTCAAATTGGTGGGAAAGAAGTTTGGCACTTAGTGATGTGACTGAATATCAGTTTTTCTTTTGGGATGACCTCGAAAAGCGCAGTTTCAGCAATTGTCGTTTTTGCAGAGCAACCGTTCATCAGATACCACGACAACTACAAAAACGACTAATTGCAGATCCAGTTACCGTGGTAACAGGTACCATGGTATCAGCAAAAACGCAACTAATGTGCTCCCACTTGTTTTCAGTTTCCTTTTTGTTTTAGGAAGTCAACGAACATCAGAGTACAGCGAGGCCCATCCTTTCGAGCTGCTCTATAGGCGCGTGTTCCCCGCTGTAATAGATTTGGCTTCCGAGCCTGATGACGTGGTTCAGTGCATGTTTCAGACACTTGTGGGACAAACTGTTCGATATTTTGCCAAGCCAGTCTCAACGAAGGAAGGGGTCAGGTTGACCCGTGAGTCAGACACAGTCTTGGCTTGCATCTTGGTACGCTATGGCTCGTTTCTTACCAATCAATCAATAGTTGTGTTTTTGCTGATACCATAGTATCTGTTACCATGGTAACTGGATCTGAAATTAGCCGTTTGTGCAGTTATCGTGGTATCTGATACACGGTGCTCTGCAAAGACGACTATTACCGAAATTGCGCTTTTCGAAGTCATCCCAAAAGAAAAACAGATATCCAGTTACATCACTAAGTGCTAAACTTCTTTCTCACCAATCTGACAAAATTTGATGAAAGTGAGATGACTTTTCAGATACCACGACCAGTTACCACGGTCGGACCGTAGTATCTGAATATCTGATACCACGATAACTCGCCAGATACCACGATAACTGCAAAAATGCCTTTTGACCGTGGTATCAGAGACCACGATAACTGCAAAAACGACTTTAGACCGTGGTAACAGTTACCATGGTATCAGCAAAAACGCAACTAATAAATCTATTTATTACCCGTCAAAAGAAACAATGGAGGGCGTGTAGCCCTAGTGACGGTACAAATAAAAAGAAACAAAAACAAAACAACGAAAAAAGACAACGCACGTAGGAAATCTTTAGACTAGACACATCACAAACATAACTACAGACTACACGAAAAGGGAAAAGCACTGGTGGTTCAGTTTACTAGCGAAAGATTTGAAATCTTCCCCTCTTTTATCGATAATCTTAGCAGGCAGAACCAGACTTAATTTCTGCGCCAAGAAAGAATTACTATGTTCGCCGTCTCTGATGATGATGATGAAAATGTATTCACGCACTTAAGAAGAGGGAAATAGCGCAGTACAAGACAAAGAAAATGAAAAAATACACTGAGCTTTCAAGAATTTAGTAAATGCAAAATGTAAAAGAACTAAACAATAAAAAAAAAGATAAGGGACTAATCGGGTCTAAAAAATCTTCTTCCTAGATGGAATGTGGAGAAGTGGCCAAGGGCAGAAACGTGAAGGTCCTGAGCAATTGAAGATAACAACAAGGGGTCACAAGGGTCAGAGGGCAAAAAAGTCTATTTACTCTTTGACAAGGGTCTTCCGAGAAAAAAAGACTTCAGGGCTCATTTCATTGATCAGTTATTGTATCGAACTAAAGAGAATCTTTAGATGGTAAGTTTGAACTATGCTAAACCAGTTTAACGATAAACATACTCAGCTTCCGCTAACCGTAGTGATCTGTTCAATCTGGAAAGTGAGTACTTACGAAGGGGGTTAGATTTTATTGAAAACGACTAAGGAGTTTTACCGCGGTAAAGGCGCTGATAGAATGGAGCCTCTCTATGTGAGTTGAACTCTTATTGCTTAGTTTTTGTTATTTTCTTTTTTTAAATTGTTTTATAATATTGAGTACATTTGGTGTTTTTCATCATCATTTATTAAAATAATGACTAAAAACGGTAAGTCAACTACGATGTTTGACAGCGATACTTCGGAACTTCTTGGCAAGCTTCCTCATTAGGCTGTTGCTGGATAGGAGGATGGGAGTTTTTTTTTACTGCCGTGCGATCGCCTCAGTCGAGCAGAAAAATACAGCAGTCTTGTCGAAAATGAAATCTCAGCACTACAGTTGTTCCCAACAGCAATTTTAAAGTAACTGCCCAAAACAGGATTCTTATAGTTGATAGAAGCTCCGTTCATTTATTGAAAGGGCCAACACATCGCTGTCAAACATCGTAGCTGACTTTCCGTTTTTAGCCACTGTTTAGGGATGGGCTAATCAGTTCTAATTACAGGCGTCCGATTTGTCTTATTGGAGAGGACACTGTTGCCCACCTCCTAGGGGAGTGTTAGGAGTCTCCTCTACCGGGTCAGTTTGGGGGAGGGTTGCTCGGCCCTGGTATATTAACATCGACCAAAGACAATGTTATTAAAATGGTGGTAGAGTATGTGAGTGGGAATTTAAGTAGGAGTTTATTTATGTGTAGTAGGATCGTTTTCAATGCATTAATATATTTGTATGTCGTCTATATAAAAAATCTTTGTATGGCCAGTTCGAGGCTAAATAAAAACTATTCTATTATATTTCTTCTTTTGCATAATATATGTTTCCCACTTAACCAGGGGTATTCAGCAGAATTTTTTTTATTTTACCTTCTGCAAAAAAATCTAAGAAAAGTAAAATCAAGTATAGTCTACGAGTAAGGAAGTAAAAGAAAATGGAAGAGTAGGGGACAGACTTGTGACACTGAGAAGAGGAGGCTTTATAATAAAAAAAAATTAAAGGGGCTAAGTATGCAGATGATTAGGTGTTCACATTTGTCAGCTTGCTTTTGTCTCCTTTGTATGAAACTTACTATAGGACGGGTTGCGTTGTGATTGCGACAGCGACGCATAACCAACGAATGACACACAGGTCAGCTTCTTTTCGAACATTCACGGACCACAGAAAACGCTAAAGCCAGAGGCGTTAATTAGCCAAAATGTTTGGGGGCGGGGCAGGTATTTACCGACTGGCTAAAAATAACTGATTTCCAGAAAACTCGTCACTTTTTAAGAAAAAATCTATTGTTTTGATAAAAATCGGCTGATTTTCAGAAAAAAAGAAAGATTTAATTAAAAAATCGATCGTCTCTCTGCAGAGGAAGTATGTTGTGTGTTTCATCCCAGGCTAAGCACCTCCATGTTAATCGTTATGTGAATCTGATAATTACAGGAAAAGCTGGAGAGTGAAAACCCAGCCGTCCGTGTCATCGCAGGAGACGCCCTTCGCGAATTTCTAACGTGGAACCTTAAGCAAACGTCTCCCAGAGACATGCAGAAACCTGATGTGATAAAGAGGATTCTTAAGAACATCTACGCCCTGGCCTTACATCCCTCGCGGGCCAAGAGACTAGGTAATTCACTATCCATCTACCCCCTGTCATCCACATTCAAGCTCTTACGAGGCCAGATGACCATTAGCCTCCGGTATGTAGTCGTTGTATGTGTTAAATTAGGAAGATCTTTATTCTTTTATGCTTTAATATGTTGTACGAAACCGAGTATCTAATATACGTGTAGCGTGTACCCGAGCGGTTGGTACATATTAGACTATATCGGTACTCAGATCTTAATCCGCGAAGGATTGGTTCGTAACTGTGGAAGGGGGGAGTTCGGACGGTGGGTCCTAGGTCCTACATTCAATACACAGTGGTTAGAAAACACACTTACTTTTAATATTGAAGTTCTGCATACATCGAATACATCTGTTAATCCAACTATCACTACTGTCTTAAGACTAGCTTAAGACTGCTTCTATACATACAATTACATTGATCTTATATAGTGCTTTTTCTTAAATCGTTTCACCTCTTGGCTGGCTCTCCAAGATTAAGCATTTTGGCCAGGTCTCAAACATACAGAATCTTTAAGACGGTGCGTCGAGAAAAAGTCACTTTGCAAGAGTTGTTATAAAGATTTGGAATTAAATATTTCGTGTCGTTACATATGACGAGTTATGTTTACGTTTGCCCATTCTCACAGTAATGCGACCGAATCGACATACCGATTTTTATCTTTTTTGAAATTACCGGTTGGAAATTTGGATTGGAATTTTTTTTTTAATCATCAGCTGTTCATGGAGCACACAAGGTAAAACAATTCGGGCAACATCATTAGAGTCCGAGGTGGATTTTTCGATTTCACGGTTGAGTAAGTTTGGGATAGTCTTTGTAGTTTCATTTATGTCTAGGGCGATTTGGATTCGTTAGTTTTCCTTTCACACTTATTCTCGTGAGTTCGTTTCGTATCTATAGACATGCATGACGCCCCAAGTACAGTTTTTGCTGAAGCGACTTCTCGCTTCACACGTTATCTGCCAGATTTCGCCGGAGACGTGAACCAGACACAGACAACCTTTGTGAAAAATTTGTTGCAGATTGCTTGTACCGTAATCGGTAACTCACCTTTAGACAACTCCTATAGTGGGAGGTGGTTCGTGTGAAACCAAGGGAACAGATGTAATCTTCTCTTCCGATGTTTTCGAATTGGAATACACCAATTAGAGGACCTTGCTGGGAGGATTTCTAGCACAGTCAGTAAAGCTTTAATACCTCTAGGGGCCTGTATTGCTTGGAACTCGATCTACCGCGAGTTTCGCGAACACGAAGTTCTGGTTGAGATGTTCACGTTCGAGCTTTTGTGGAATTTCTTAGAATGCCTTGCGATGTCAAATAGTGATCCGCCGATGAGTCCAACGACGAAGCATGCAGTGGCAGCCGTTCAACACTTAAAACGGATTATCTCCGAGAAGTCCAAGCTGTTTCTCAAGGTATGGATTGCCTTCAAGCAAGTATATCTCGGTTACAGTAAATAAATGTTGTGTCTTAAAGTTTAAATATATAAATATAATGTTGTGTCTTTTCTTAAAGTTTAAACGAAAAGGGCTGGGATAGGTTAATCTAGTTACCCATCACTTATTCACTTAAATTGGCTTGAAGAAAGATGCGTTACTTGATTGTTCCACTATTCACAAATAACCGATTTTCAAATAGTGGAATTTCCGTGAGATTTGTGGTACCTCTCTGCGCATGTATATGTGTTGTATGACTTACCAGAAAGATTTATGATTTTTTTTTTGTTCAGGCACTAAGCAGTCATCACCAAGCTCACCATTGCCCACTGAAAAGTCGCCTTTGTGTTATGATTAAACTTTCCCACGTCATAGTAGAATTTACATTGTGGGGACGGCCGCAGATATTCTGAATTTCATAAGAGCAGATAGTGGAAAATAAAAAAAATCCCTTAGCAGAATCGAAATTATTCGGTGTATTCAACTAATTGACGCAAAAATAAGTTAAACTTTAAAGAAGATCATTGAACGCTGCACTGGTTCTCTGATGAGCGAGTAGAACAACTAAGCAGGCATATTCATATGGGATGCAACGTTGCTGAAGAAGCGAAAATAGCTTTCTTTCTTGTAAACTCTGTCTCTTTTCTTGCTTCCCGACTTTTAAATTTCTTCTACTTTCGTGATAAACTTAACAGCATTTTCCCTCCCCTTTTGTGCGTAGTACTCTATGGGCCATATTGCAGGGAGCATTGCTATGTATAAACGACAGTTTCGCATGGTCGTGACGAAAACCGTTGTATGATTTTCCTTTCTTTTCAGCTAAGAAATAGAACTCGTCCACCTCCCAGTTTTGATGATAATCCGACTTTAAGTGACCTGGCGCAGTGGCTTTTCAAAAGTAGTGGTCGGACAGAGGTGGAAGCAAGACGAGCCACATTGGACGTCTTTCTCGCCATAATCCCTAGTTTAAAAGGTAAAAGCTCTCTGCTGATTAATAGTTATAATTTAATTATATATAGTCGTTTTACAAAAAATAATGGTGGATAGTCATACTTGGTTACATAGTCACACGTATTACTTCTGCACCCTCAACCGCGGAGCTCTGCCACTTTTCTGGGCTTGCATCTTGAGTCTACAGGGTGGGTTCCAACCCCAGGACGTTGGTCATTGCTATTGTGGTCATTGTCATTGCCGTTTGGTCATTGCTATTTGTGGAGGTATTGCACCGAAGGTGTATCTCAAATGGATAGTTAACTTCTCCGTTGTGTTTTTGATCGAAGTTTGATTTTACTTTCAAACTCAAAGGTCTCCATTTAAATGCCGTTTTTGGTCGGTCACAGTTTCTTTTTCCTTCAAACTCTGACCGTCGAACTTCGCGAGCTAACAAGTTCGAAGTTTGCTTGCATCGTCGAAGAAACGTCGACCGGGCAAGGATCGCCGGAGTAATAAAAACACTAATTAAGCAAACGGTGAACTTCGATGGCGGTCGAAAACGGAAATTTTGCAACCGGCTAAAACTTCGATCAACAACGCAATTTCCAGTTTTCTTGGTCGACCTTTCATTGTTGAGTTAAAACCTAGCGTCCTATTGACCAGTAGGTTTGGGTGTAATCCGCTTTCGTATTCACCCGCTTATGATACTCAGTAGTATGATGAGCTTATATAAATAAACAAATATACAAACATTTGTCAAAGAAGGAGTTGCGCCTCTTCAGTATTCCTTGAGCCCAAGCTGACTTTGAAACATGTATTCAAATAATGCACAAAATGGGTACGTCAGCTATGATGCTTTAGCAGCGATATTTTGGTCCTTCTTGGCAAGGGTCCTCGTCAGGCTGTCAATCTTCAGGTGAACGTCGGTAGAAGCTTCAGTTATTTATTGCAGGTTTGCTTCCTTCCTCGACGCTGACCCTCAAGATTGACAGCCTGACTATATAGGACCCTTGCCAAGAAGGGCCGAAATATTGCTGCTAAAGCATCGTAGCCGACGTGCCCGTTTTATTCATTATTTGAATATATTCGCCTCTTAGTTCAGTTGTATTTGTTCACATAGAAAGAATACCAAAATTATCTCCTCTAGCCTCACCATGAAGCCATCACCTGGCAGTCAGGGGGGGGGGGAGAGCTTGATTGTGTTGAAGTAAACAAACCAACCAAAGCAGAAAAAGAAAATGAAAGTCAAAAAAAGAAAAGGAAAGAGAAAAGGGTAGAAAACACAAAATCAATAAAACAGATAAAAATATGAACAACAATAAAAATGTCTTAGTTCACTACAGTTCAAATTTACTGCAAATTTGGATACCAAGGCGTCGAAAAAGGGGAAATAGACCTAGTCATCATCATGGACTCACTTCCCAAGTCACTATCTAGGTAGAACTGGGAAAGCGCGAACAATAGCTGTCACCATCCGAAGGTCGTTCTAACTGAGGGATCCCGCTATAAGTAATGGCAGCCTAGGCAAGCCTGAATGCAGCCCAGCAGAATATGACGTCCATGATCAAAACCCTTCGAATTTACGATTTCCCCTCTGTTTTCCAGATGTCCGGAATCCAGCCGCTTTTGTGTCGATGTGGGTCAAATCTCATTCCCTTCCCGAACTTATTGAAGTCATTGAAGGACCAGGCAATCCCCCCGAAATACAGGAGGAATCAAAACTCCTTTCCCCTGAGTTTCTTGAAAGGCTACAAGCCGGACTGGAGGTGTACACGATACTTCTTGACCTGAGTGCCATCTGCCCCGGTGACGTCCTTCTACACTGCGATTCACGGATTCTCGACCGAATCGTAGAACTAATGAATGAAGTCGTGGGAAGGAGCAGTAAGTTGCAAGCGTCTGAAACCGGCGCTAGCCTCGAGTTCCTGAGGTGCTCCGTGACAGTGCGTATTTTTACCTTCTTGTCATCTTTGATGCTGTACAGCAAAGAGTCAAAGTTTGCTGCCATTTTTGGCACGCTATTTGAAGGCGGCACTGCCAGCGATTTCTTGAAGCAAGTAATATTTCTCCCAGAGCGCCTGGGCTTTGATATTCGAAATGCTGACACCCTGCAGTCTTTGCAGGACGAAGTGAGGACGTTTTTGAAAAGAGCGGTTGAAAAGCTGCCCACGTCAGTGCTGCAGGAAATTGTGAAAGTCATAGCTGAGGAAAGCTTCGACTTAAGTCATGAAATAGATATGCTGCTACGGGATGAAAGCCGCTTGCCAGGGATCGTAGATGGTGCTGTTATCGTCTGGGAAGTAATCGGTGAGAAGATTTCTCAGGTTAGTACGCTTTCCTCAATGTCCCCTCTAAAGAGAGTATGAAAAATTTTATGAATCTTTATTATTCCTCCATCCGAAGCCGATTGCGAGCAGAGCAAAATAACTCTAAGGAGTAGCGCCAAGACTTAAGAAAATTGACACACAATCAAATGGCAGTGATACTAGCACCACTAGCGATAGGAAACGTCCATACTGAAACTCATTCATTCGCGCACCAGCGCTGGCTTTAATAACTACATATTCTGAACACAGTAAAAAAGTGATACAGCCTTTCCTGTTTCGTCGGTGCGTGGAGACCGCACCTTTTTACTATAGAAATTTCTAAATCCGCAAGTTCGTCTCGCTTCAGATGCCGCAATTGTAGTCGGCGGTGCTACGAGTATGGTCCGTTTGCAAAGCACGGAAAGCGTAGGTTTTGGCGCTACTGTCTAGTGTTATTTGGTTCTGATTGCGAGTCGTGCCTCTTGTTCGCTGGTCATGTCTGTTGCTGTCGGATTCACTGATATGTCAAAAATGATGTTCTGGAGCTATGTAGGTTTTCACGGCACAAAGAAGAAGGTGAAGCAGGAGGAAGTAAAGGAGTTCTGCTACGAAAGCCAGTTCAACGCTAAGTGACACTGGTTCTCTGTAGTTTTAACCACAGGAAACAGATTCTTGCGATTCCGTGCACTAGGCATCTCGTGGATTGAACTGTTTTTGTTTTTTCCTGTTGAATAGGAAGCGAAACTCCGAGCAGAGCCTGAACGCACCTATACGCTAGTCCTTGAGTTCCTGGAAACCCGCAGTAAGGAGGGGTTGTCATTGGTCATTAACAACAGAGACTTGAGACGGATTGTAGCTGTGATGAGAATCAGCTATGTTTTAGGCCTTGATGTAAGTAGTATTTGCCTCTAATTTACCATTGCCTTTTGCGCCAAAACGTTGCATGTTCACCCTGAATCAAACAGACTACAGGCGTATTCTCGCCGTTCCGCGAGGACTCCGCCTGAGGAGTCGCGCGTTTTTGTTTTTCCCGAGGACTAACTTCCCATACTCTCGCGAGTCCCCAAGGACAGAGAATCCTCCGATTATCATCACCATGATGAGAAAGGACTCCCTTTCAGACTCGGAGGGGAATCAATTTTTGCTGGTGTTAGTACAATGTAAAATTATTTAAAAACAACCAGAATAAACAAAACCAGGAATAAAGTGGATCCAGACTAATTCCCTCAACTGCATAACTTTTTTCGAACAAAATCTGTTTTGGAAGCATTCCCCGTGTTCTCGCTGTTTCTGTACGCGGAGTCCGCGTGGAGTGACCCCTCTATTCTCGCCGTTACCTTCGATTCTCCGAGGAGACCTCGGGGAACGGCGAGAATTACGATTCTCCGTTTGAAACTTCGCGTTTTGTATCAAGACAGTGCGTCTCGACTCTGTTATGTCACAGAGGAATACAACCGATGCCAAGACTTCATTTTAAGACGGGAATGCGATCGAACATTGCAACTAGTGCACTGAAAGACAAGAGTGCAGAAAAATGTATTGAGCTGGCCATCCTTTTAATAAAACGGGCTTTTTCGTTAGCGGAAAGTTAATTGTCATTGCATATGCGGACAAAAACGCAAATTTGTGTAATTTGCGCTTTGTGAAGTTCCTTACGACAAGAAAATTTGGGCGAAAATTTGGGCCTTGATGTGAGCTGTACTTGTAAGCAGTGCTGCTCGTTCGAGTAAAAGAATAAACGCGTTCTAGAAGCAGATTATCAGTTTGTGCTGTTTTAGCAGATATTCAGTATGCATATTTTGAAGATTTGGTGAATCCCGAGAGTCCTCATGCTGTGAATAATGTGCTTTTGGGATCCCAAAACGTAAGTGGAGGGATACCTATGACATCGCAAAAATGTCCGTCTTTCCTTCTGTCTGTAAGCACGATAACTCTCGAAGGGAATGAAATATGGTGATGGAACTTGGTGTGAGGATTCATTGGGTCAAGGGTAAGGTGAAGTCCGTAGATGGGCTATGTAGCCCTACATTTAGGGGTGGGGGTTCAAATTAAGGGACAAACAAAATATTTGTAAACAGCCAATATGATAGTCGATTATGGGTTAAGAAGGCATTCTGAGCACGACAGTGAAAACCATTTTCTCGCCGGACAATTAGTTATTCCGGAATCCGGCAAAACCCGGAAAGTTGTTTAAAAGTAAAACTTTTATTTTAAGTTGATTAAATGTTCAGTTTAGGGGTAAGAAGACATGCTGAACACCATGGCGAAAACCATTTTCTTGCCGAACAAGTATTTCGTCTGGAATCCGGCGAAAACCGGAAAGTTGGTTAAAAGTAAAAGTTTCATTTGAAGTTGATTAAATGTTCGATTGGGGGGTAAAAGGGCATGCTGAATACGATGGTGGAAACTATTTTCTCGCCGAACTACTAGTTCCCCCCGAATCCGTTCAAAACCGGAAAATTTGTTAAAAGCAAAAGTTTGATTAGATTACAGATTAAGGGATAAGAAGAGAGGCTGAGTCTGTATATGACGATCGTTTTTTACCCGGACATACAATTCCGGAATTTTTTTTTAGTCAAAGTTTTATTTAAAGTTGATTAGATCTTCCTTATAGGGATAAGGAGATACGCTGGATTCGTTTCTGAATTTTCCTTTTTTGCTGGAAACTTGGCAGAAGTAAAGCAGGAAGTCTTGGTCAGTAGCGTCAAAATAGATATGGCTTATAGAGGTATATCTGAACTTGGTTTTCTCTGAGCGTGTTCCATCCTACTTACCGTAGTTACTACGCAAGACGTCACGAATTCTGGCTTTTTGCCGTCAAGGCTAGAACGATTTTTCTATTTTCCAGCAGAATATCATGCCACAGGCGAATCCGACCAATCACGTTACAGAGATCAGTTTTTACTACGCTCCCGAACGTGGTAATCAAATAGTTACTGTTAGTTACTGTTTCGAGAAGGTTGGAACGGTCAGCATTGGTAACTTTTGGTGAGGTTGGAACGGAAATAGTAACTAATAGTTACTATCTGTAAAAGGGAGAACACGCTCTCTGATGATTAGCCTGGCGAAGACTGGATATGGCGAAGACAAGACCCAATTGTCTGAATCAAATATTAGATTTTTGGGATCCCATGGACACCTTTGGTCTTGTTCCGATTGGGTGTTGTGTTCTTCAAATTTGTGGCTTTTCTCTTTCATTCTTTTTATTTTGTACTTGCTCTGTCGTGGGCTTTGCTGCTAATAATGTGCAGTGAAAAAAAAAAAGTTCATTCATTTGACCCAATTTTCAGATCCACCGCTTCTCTGAGAAACTGCAAAAGGTCCACGAGTCCGTCTGGCTGGTCTTTAAGACTTCATTACTTTCGGATGTTCTTTCGAATAGCTTTTGTGCTGAGACAGAAAACGTCAGAGCGCTGATAGACGACCTGTCAAAGTCATCAGACGATAATTTGAGACTGAGGATGGTTGTACTCGAATTCGTTAAGGCGTCCGTGGAGGTCGGCAGTGCACGTACGAGAGCAAACAGGTAAATTGGCTGTCTTTTCGTCTGACAAGGAATGGGTCCAGGTCCTCTGAATTATAACGATAATTCGTTTTTTTTTTACCTTAATAGCACACTTGCAAATGGCTAACTGCGGACTACAAACAAATGAAGATTCGTAACATTGGCTTGATTAGTTGTGTACAGTTAAAATGACGAACTGTAATTTGATTTTGGCTGTGCTGGTCGAGTCTTGTCAGTTGTCTTACACTCTGGTAAGATGGTTCTGTAATGATCAGAGGCCGGGTAAACAGTAAGATAAAGCTTTTACGACCCCAGTATCGTTTTCCCGCTAGTTCCCTAGAACTTCAGTATCCCCCTTTTTGCCGCTTGGCATTTACCCTTGAGTTATCCTTAGACCTATGAAGTTCAGTACACTTTGATGCGTTTTCACAGAAGACATATGTCGGTCTCGCTGTTTGGGTGGCTTTCCCTACCTGTGGATATAAGGAGGGCATATTTGCGGCATGTAAATGCGGGATAAATGAGGCATGTGTGCGACGTTTGTCTGAGAAACCATTATGATTTATGGAGTTAGTGCATGTTTTAAAAGAGCTTGATAACCCCGTGAATGGGAAATAACGGAATTGCTGTGTATGCTCGGTGTGGAGAGCTTAACTTCGAAATCTCTGTCCGAGACATTATCGACATAGCTAGGCACTCTGATACTTCCCCAAGTCGCTTTAAGGATGGGTCTGCTAGTCCTTGAACATTCTTCTGCGAGATGATCGGCAGCTTATTCCCTGATGATCATTACCATCATCATCGTTTAACTAAAATTGTGCTAAGAAAGAAACTTCCGAAAAAGCCAAAATTCTTGCAATTCTTGCTTCATCTTAGAGAAGCTGTTGAGATTGGGAAAAACCGTTCAGAGATAAACTGACACAGGGCAGTATACTCATTACCACAAACAAGGAATGGCATTATTAGTGAAAGAAAATTCAAACCCTGAGCCCTTATCCACAGCAAAACTAAATGCGGGAAAATCTCTACCATGCCAACGACTCGATCGAGAAGCAAAACACCAGCATTGTTCAAAATGAATTCTCAGCACCAAGCAGTCCCTACGAAGAAACTAACCAAAATCAGATACCTACAGTTGCTAGAACGTTTATTTATTTTTATCACAGGTTAATTTCTGTAGTTTGAGCTTGAGCTTGAACCCAGAGTTAAAGAACTCTAGGGAGCAGCGCCAAGACTTGAAAAAAACTGTCACGCACTCAAATAGCAGCACCTACTGAAACTCAATCAGTCGTGCACCAGCGATGTCTCCGACGACTCCCTGTTCTGAAAACAGCAAAAAAGAGATACAGCCTCCCTTGTTTCCTTGATGGGTGAAGGCGGCATCTTAGACGTACTAGAATTTTCTAAGACCGCAACCTCGTATCGCGGCGCCACGATTATAGCGATTCAGCAATCCGCTGCGCTGGATTGTTACCAAAACTATTGGATTATTCCAGTTTGTTAAATCTAGAAGGTGTGCTGAGAAGCACACGCTTGGATGTGATATAAATCACTGTCGAGTGCTGATAAGCACACACTTGGATATGATATAAATCAAAGTCACGTGCCGAAAAGCACTACCTTAATACGACTAGAGTCCCTATGTGGTATGCTGAAAGGCACAAACTTGGATGTGACCTAAGTACCTTTCAGTGCCGAAAAGTACACGCTTAGATGTGATGAAATCACAGGCAAATGCTGAAAAGCACACGCATAAATATGACCGAAGTCACAAATCTCTTACCTGAAAAACACAAACGCTAGAATGACAAGAACCACCCTGCCAAATTGGTAATGGTAGACCAATAACGAGGAACGAATATGTTGTGACGATAGATTGGCAGCTTCCCTCAATGAAAATTGTTCATCACAAATATTCAGGGTTGTGGCACGACCACTGGAACAACCTGGCAAAAACAACAGTGTAATCACGCATAATCACTTCACTTCACTACATAATCACTTCAGGGATTGCTCAATCCCTGAAGCAATCCCTCTTGCTTCAGGGATTGCTCACTGCACAATAGGAATTGCAAAACAACACAAATACTCGGAAGTAGTCTCACACAAATTCAGCGTATCTCCTTATTCCTATAAAGAATATCTAGTCAACCTCAAATAAAACTTTAACTTGTAGAATATGTCCGGTTTCAACCGGATCCCGTACGAATTATATGTCCGGGTAAAAAATGATTGTCATATACAGTCTTTTCTTAGCCCTAAATCTGTCATCTAATCAACTTCAAATAAAACTTTCGCTTTTAATAACTTTTCCGGTTCAAGTTAGTTCAAGTTCAAGTTCTGTTTATTTCTAATTAAATTCAACATAAAGAGCCAATTTGACAAAGAGAAGGCTCGAGGCCAAATGGCGGATATTTTCTTCTAATAGGTTTAATTCCGGTTTGGCCGGATTCCGGGCGGACTTTGTAAATCCCACAGAATAGCCTTGGTGACTATTTGTCTATTTTTGCGACACGGAATCGCCTGTCTGAACGCGACGGCGAGTACACTGGGGTCGATTTTTCTACGAAAGACCGATACTGTCTCAAACCAAGAGAATGTCACTTGTCCTTTAACGAATCCAACTCCAAGGCTCAGAACTTGTTTTGAATTTTCGGGAAAAAGTCAACGAGCCTTTAACAGAACACGCTTCTCACACTTCAAAAATGTGATTGTGTCACTGGTCCCTTAAGGAAACTCGATTTAATTTTAACAGAAAAAAATCGGAAACTTTAACTTGATCTTCCAAAAACACGAATTATATACGGTAATTCCAGATAAGTGTTAAATTCTTCAGGGAAAATCACACATTGAGCCGCTATTGTCTAAAAAATATTACGCAAAATCTTACTGTGATGACGGAAATGGTGAAGACTCGATGACGCGACGAAGGTAGATCAGAGCCTCGTTTTTGTTGCATGCTGCAGGTCCACTTCTCGGCCGATTCCGGACTGATTCTTTCTACATCCGTTTTTGCACTGTAGCGCTTCCGAGGAAGACGGCAGCGCTTCTCGAGAATCACGGACTTGCTCCCCGACCAAGTCCGTGCTTCCCTGCAAGATGCTGCAGCGCTGCCGCTTCAACCAAGAAGGAAGTGAATCCAAAAACGCATATTATGCAAAAGCAAAGCAGTGCTGCAGCAGCGATGCGGCAGCGCTATTGCAACAAAAACGAGGCTCAGGTCTCTCATCCAAGTGCTGCTTGCTGTATTCAAAAGTCACTTTTTTCCGTCTCAATAATCTCACGTAATCATTACTTAAAATTCAACGGAATCTGGGACCGAAATCGGGGCGAATTCGTTCACTTTAAACAACCTTTTTCCTTAAGATTCTAGTACATCTAGTAACGATTATAGCAATCAACTTGGGCTGGAGGAATGTTTACAATATTTCTATTTTTCTCTGCCTTGTTTAAATCTATAGACTAACTTCCTTCTGTTACAGGGCTCTGGGTGTTTCATCAATTATCACGAGGCAGTGGCCTTGCCTTGAGCGGTGGACGAACACAAGCTCAGGAAAAGTTGAGTTCCTGCTTGCCTTGTTATCCATAGTTGGTGTGAAGTCGGAGCCCAAAGGAGAAGTATCAAACCAGCTGAAGTGGGTGCTGGATATCCTGACGGACCCTAGGATTCCAGTTTCCACCAAAGTTCAGACTTTTCCGATCTTGGCAAAGCTGGGAACCGTGAACGATTCTGAAGACCTGTATCTCGGGTGAGCGTCCACATCATCTGTCGTACTTCTTACAGTTTAAAGTGAAAGCTCAGCTTATTTTTTCATCTGATTTTGAATACAGTGAATTATTTTAACACATCTAAGGGATTTTGTATTTTTTTTTTCTCCCGGGGCTAAAGTATAACAACGTTATATAAATATTCCTTGAGCCCAAGCTGTTTTCGAAACATATATTCAAATAATGCATAAAACGGGTACGTCAGATAGCAGCTAACGTTCAGAGCGTGCGCTGCATGCTCGATAATCCAAAATTCACCCAAACGTGGAGAATTTGAATTTCAACAAAAGCCTGAATTTTTTAAGCTACGATTTTCTCGGATGAAAAAAGTAGAAAAATGATGATAAATATGGATTTTTGTTGCAAGACTGTTATTTTTGTAGCTACTGAATATTTCAAGCATATACAAGCGCAGATAGAGGTAAAAAAAATCCGAAAAAAATAAGACCATTCGATGAAATCGATTATCTATGGATAGCTGACAAGCGAAGTAACGCAATTTTGTCGGATTTTCAGGCCTATTTAGGTGAACAAACGATGCGTAAGTAGATTGTTGGATCCCAGCCCTTTTCAATTAAACTATAATTATTAGTTGGTTTTATTTATTTTTGCGCCCGCTCCTTTCCCCTAAAAAGTATATACAGAAAAATCAGTCTGTAATTTATTCTAAAAAATAACTGATTTCTGGTTATCAGCAAAATTAATAAATAATATAAATATGTATGTTCAATCATTAACTTAAACTATCATTAAACATCTACAAACATAAGATTCATCATCCGAGTTCTTTGCAATCATTTTGAGTGAAAACATGGAAGTAGCCCAGTCTAGTACACTAGCCCCTTTTCAGGCACGGTGCTCAAACGTCTAGCACCATGACTGGGTGCTAGACGTTCAAGCACTGTACCTTGTATGGGTGCTAGACGTTCAAGCACTGTACCTTGTATTTCATGTATGGTACATGGATTTCAGTATACAGTGCATACATCAAAAACACAGTTTCTGTCATCACAACTGAGCACCAGCTCGGACAGGGCTGAAATTACTACTATGAATTAGAGAAATCAAAGACAATCCTTTATATATTTTTCACAACAAAAACAAAAGGGCTCTTATGATGATGGAGATGAAAAACCTAACAGCACCCTATCTATTTTCCATGTATTTTCCCTATCTATTCCCCAAGAGCCAATATTCACGGTTGGCTGCTAGGTAGAAAAAGCTGAGGCACAGGACACTGTGCATGCAAAACCCTTGAATATGTAGAAAAGGAAATGAGGTTTTTTACATCTGTCACCAGCCGAGCCCTTTTGTTTTTATTGTGAAAAATACTTAAATGATTGTCTTTGATTTCTCTAATTCATGGCAGTAATTTCAGCCCTATCCGAGCTGGTGCTCAGTTGTTATGACAGAAACATTGTTTTTGATGTATGCACTGTATACTGAAATCCATGCACCATACATGAAATCCAAGGTATAGTACTTGAACGTCTAGCACCCAGGCATGGTGCTAGACGTTTGAGCACTGTGCCTGAAAAGGGGCTAGTGTACTAGACTGAAGTAGCCGAGCTGATGTGATGTGTTCAACTAACAGCCCGTGCGGATCCTCGACCTTAATAGACACGAACTATCCAAGAATTGAAAAAATCACACATCAGACAAGAATTGAAAAAACACACTTATTTACTTTCTTCCATTTACTCCGCTTTTTCAAAATGGCGGGTTAGAAATAAGTTACTTACTTCCTTACTTACACTTCCAAGAATTTGTTGATGTCTGACACCTTAATCCCAGGAATGCCTCCGAAAGATTCTGAGCCTCGTTTTTGTTGCACGCTTCACGTCCACTTCTTGGCCCGTTTCTGCTAAATGGCGTTTTTCTCTGCAGTGCTTCCGAAGAAGACGGCAGCGCTTAATCGCGGACTTGCTCACCGACCAAGTCTGTGCAAGGGACTGTTTTAGTCGAAAAGACATCTTGCAGGCAGCGAATCCAAAAATACATCTTTTGCAGAAGGAAAGAAGTGGGTTGAAGTCCGTGCGAGGTAAAATGGCTGAGGCTGCGACAAGCAGTCTCGTTTTATACCAAAGATTTTCGAAATTTTAAATAGCCTTTGGCCATTTGTGCGTGCTTTTAAATGTATATTTTAGACTGATAAATTTGTGCATGACAGTACTCACAAATTTTGGTTTTGTAACCGTGAAAGTGTGAGCAAATAAATTACTATTCTATTCTATTCTAGCACCAAAGCATTTAAGATCAGTCTAAGGTCGCTCAGGCCAGAGCAAAAGAACTCTAAAGAGTAATGCGCGAACTTTGAAAAGTGACACACAGTCAAATCGCAGCAACACTAGCTCCACTAGCGGATACGAACATCCTACCGAAACTCAACCAATCGCAGAGCAGAATTATTTTGCTCTGACCAACCGTTAACGAGCGCTGGCTAGAATCTGCGTCCGCCACTGCACGCGAACAAAGCGACGGAGGCCCATTATTAATGCAAGGGAAGGATAAATCTTCGCGTTACTCTCTGGAGTTATTTTGCTCTGGCTCAGGCGCTCGTTGTGAACAGGAAAACTTGTTGTCGTTTTTATACTTATTTGAAACTGCAAAAAATCCAGTTTTTGGCATCGTTCGTTAGGACATTTTGAAAATAAGTTAAATTGAATCAATGTAATTTTGTTTTTAGGAAGTCCTTTGAGTCTTTCAGCATGCGGAATCTTCCCCTGAGGACGTCTGACGTCAGAGAAGACGACCTGGGTAGGACGAGTTTTCTGCAGCTCTTCGGCAAGATCTTAAGCGTCCTCAAGAACCTCCCGGCTGTTTCTTTCGTGTGCTTCGTTTTGGAAGTCGTGGGGAAAGAAAGGGGGCATCTTTGTTGGGACCAGACAAAAGCAGCGCTCTCCGACATGATAAGCCTGTAAGATTCCAGTTCATTATTGAAAGCCCGATTTGGGGGTAGACTACCGTACTTGGGAATTGTCAGACGAAGTAGGATTAGAGTAAAGAAAAGACGCGAGTGGTTGAGAGAAAGAGAGTTTTATTCATAAAAGGTAACTTTCACAGCGCATGCGCCGAGTTTGACCTTTACGTCACATAATCACTCTAAAATGTATACATGTTATAGTCAGTCAATTCATCATTGCGATTATAAACATAATACAGTTCATAAAATGTACCACTTGGTCTGACTCATCTAAAACAATGCTCCAAATAAACTCTTCGGGCATACAAACTGTCAGGGAGTCGTTGAAAATATTAATGAAATCACTTACAGTAAACTGTTAAAAAAAAAATTATAGTCTTGAGAATTTCTCCAGTGGGAGGAATATATGGAGGGATTATACTGCGTGCATAATTTTCTCTGTTATCTGATAGTTAAAACGAAAATTTCGTCTCGCACACGAAAGGGAAAACAGATACAAATGTAAATACAATTGAAAATATCGACAGCTAGCCAAAGCTAGCCAAAATTAACAGTTCAAACGAATAAGAACTTTGTAATTTGATGTAACGAAAGGCCGTGGGTCGCGCGCAGACAAATATACAAACAGCACAAAATTAGTAACTACACCAAAAGAAATCTACCATAAACTACATAATATATTAATGCATCTTAAATTATTCACAAAAACATGCTCAATGTCAACAAAAGAATAACAGTATATAACAGTATAATATCGAGCAACAAAAATAGTGCCAGCCATTCGCCATCTGCCTTATGAACATCGACTTAAAAAATTACGATTACTCAGTTTAGCTTATAGATTTCTCCGAGGTGATTTGATTGAAACTTTTAAGATTTGCCATAGTTACTATGATAACACAAGGCCTGATGATGTCCTCGCTTTCAATCACAACGGTCTCAGAGGACACAGCTTGAAAATTCGTGGTGAGAAATTCCGAAAAGACATTGGAAAATGGAGCTTCAAAAACCGGATAGTGGAATACTGGAATAATCTCCCCGAAAATGTCGTAAATGCCGAAAATATCAATCAGTTTAAAGTAGGCGTGGATTGACACCTGGCTGAAATTGAATTTAGTGTACACAGTGTCTCGAGAAATTAACAGAGGCGAAAGCCTTTTTTACTGCGTGTATATATTATTAATGCCCGATATTATTAATCACTCACACAGTACAGATAAATACCCATTTAAAATCCCCCCTAAAGCACACAATGAATTATACTTTATGCTTGCTTTACTTTTGCCGGCTTGAAATCATTCGAAAATCCATGGAGCTGTAATATAAAATGTTTTCAATCTTACACCTGCTTGATCTCCTTCAAGTTTTGTTCAACATTATGCGGCTTAGCAGTTAATGCAGTTAAGTCGATAGGATTTTCAGTTTCTAGATCACCCCCGTCCAAGAATCAGAATCAGAATCATTTATTTACACAAGCTATCATAGTCAAGAAGAGAACTCAACTAAATGGCGCTTGGGCTTACAAATTAAAAGAAGACACAAATAAGAACAGAAACTTCAGCACTTATTAAACGCTGACGTGTAATACGGAACGAACGTGTTCAAGAACCGATTTGTTCGTGTGGTAGGCTGTACCAGTTTTTCTTTGTTTTTAGACCTAGTGTCAACTCGATTCGACATGATCGGTGGTAGTATGGCCCTATGTTTGTCACTTCGTAGAAGGAATTGGCCAAATTTGCTTATCAAATTGAACCCACGGTCGTAAAGGGACGGTAGTTGCAAGGTTGATAATGCTGATTCATAATCAGTAAATGCTTCACACAATATTACTCTAACGGCTCTTTTCTGTATTGACTCAAGTTGATCACTTAAGTATCCTGTGTTATTGACTTGAGGCACCCAAACAGGGCAAGCGTACTCTACAATTGGTCGAATATATGTCAGGTACGCCAGCTTTAGTTGCGACACTGAACAAGACCAAAGGTGTCGATGGGATCCCAAAAAGCTAATATTTGGTACAGACAATAGGGTCTTGTCTTCGCCAGATCCAGTCGTCGCCAGGCTAATCATCAGAGAAAACCAAGTTCAGATATACCTCTATAAGCCATATCCATTTTGACGATACTGACCGAGACTTCCTGCTTTACTTCTGTCAAGTTTCCGGTTTCGCCCGAATTCCGAGCAAACCACTAGTCCAGCAAAAACAGAAAATTCAGAAACAAATCCAGCGTCGAATTCCTATAAAGAACATCTAATCAACTTTGAATAAAAGTTCGACATACAAAAAAGTCCGGTTACAACCGGATTCCGGACTAATAACATGTCCGGGTAAAAAATGTTTGTCATATACAGACACAGCCTCTCTTCTTACCCCTTAATCTGTCATCTAATCAAACTTTTCCTTTTAACAAATTTTCCGGGTTTGGCCGGATTCCGGGTAAACTAGTTGTCCGGCGAGAAAATCTTTTCACCATCGTGTTCAGCATGTCTTTTTACCCATAAAACCAATATTTAATCAACTTCAAATGAAACTTTTACTTTTAACCAACTTTCCGGTTTTTGCCGGATTCCGGACGAACTAGTTGTTCGGCGAGAAAATGGTTTTCATCATCGTGTTCATCATGTGTTCTTACCCCGAAATCGACCATTTAATCAACTTCATATAAAACTTTTGCTTTTAACCAACTTCCCGGGTTTTGCTGGATTCCGGACGAACTACTTGTCCGGCGAGAAAATGGTTTTCACTATCGTGCTCAGCACGCCTTCTTACACCATAATCGACTATCACATTAGCTGTTTAAAATATTTCGTTTCTCCCTTATTTTGAACCCCTCCCCCACCCCTAAATGTAGGGCTACAGAGACCGTCTACGAACTTGACCTTACCCTTGACCAATACAATCCTCACACCAAGTTTCATCAAAATATCTCATTCCCTTCGAGAGTTATAGTGCGCACAGACGGACAGACGGACAACTTTTGCGATGTCATATGCATCCCTCCACTTACGTTTTGGGATCCCAAAAACAGAATCGATGCATTAAGATAAGGGTACGCATCGCACAGTTGGCTTCTCTTACTATAGTATCAACGTGAAGACTAAAAGAGCAATCAACGCTAAACGTGACGCCGAGAATAACAGCCGAGGGTACACTAGGATACGGTGGAGGAGGGCAGACAAAATCCCTTTTCAGGGGATTAAAGCGAAGGATTTTGGTTTTTCCTTCGTTGATTTGTAGGCTGTTAGTAGCACATTGGTCGTCAAAATTGCTAAGTATTTTGTCACAGAACTGAGGAACTGCCTCGGATTTCTCGATAATTTACTTGAGAAGAACTGACAAGTCGTCAACATACTTGAATCTTTCATCGGACCCAGAAAGTAGAAGTAGAAGTAGCCACCGATGCGGATTAACTGCCGCCTTTGCGATGTAGAGTATTCTAGTTGAGTCTAGGAGGTTATCCACCGATGTTATTTTTTTTTAGGTCTGAAGAAAAGTCCCAGACAAAGATTCTGCAAGCCTTCTTGCAACTTTGCCTGACATCTGATAAAACTATCGACGTTCGTAGGAACGTCTATGAACTTGGTGCAGACATGCTGCGTCTGTCTACTCCTGCCGCTTTCGAAAAAGCGGTCGTCGGCGCAATTTTACATATCGTTTCTGTCTTAGAAGAGGCACCTAGTGGAAGAAGGGATCAGATCATTCTGAAGACCATCGCTTATGATCTCATTGCTCTGGTATTCACCAGGCTTGAAAAGGACACCATTAATTCGTCTGTCAACAATCGTTATTGCTCAGACCGGGGACTTCCAGCGACAGATCAGAAGGCTTTCCTGAAGAAAACCGTTGATCTGAGCAATAAAAGCCGAAGCGAAAATTTGAAAGTGCTCGATGACACGATCGAAGACTACAGGAGATACCACTGTGCGGGGTACAACGCCCTTATGTCCATCGTCTGTTGTACGCAGATAGACGAGAAGTTCTTCCATAACTACCTGTTTAAAGAGCCGGCCAATCTAACTACGAGCACTTTTTTTGAAAATTTGCTGAAAGATAATGTCAGACTTGAAGAAGGGGATGAGGACATGGACGATGTTGCCATGCGGAAACACTTTGTTAGCTTACGGACTAATTTGTTCGCGCGGGAGACTGATTCAGACAAAACTGTGCAGTATCTTACCTCTCAGACGGTTGTGAATTCTAGTTTGAATGAAGATTATAGTCGTTTCGATTTTTCGACTACTAAGCTAAGGGAAAAGAAGAGCGAAGACTTGGTAAGCTATTTGGAGCTTCTTACGTGTTCCCTTCCTATTCCAGTGTCGTCTAGTTCCCTTGCTAAGTCTTGCAACCTGTTCTTTCGACTGTCCTTGTAGACGATTATTTACATTTCCATTAACCATAGGAAACAGCACCAGCCTACATTGTTTGTGTGCGTTCTATCTGCACAAATTTGGTCCCTGTGCGATATGTCATGCGATGATGCGATCTTCACCCGGCGATGTCCCGTTAGTGTCAAAGTTAGTGTTAGTGTTAGTGTTAGTGTCGCGTCCCGTTCGTGTCAAAGCATGGTTTATAGGATAGAATTGAACTTAGTTTTGTACAGAGTCGAATATTACTTTATTATTCACTAGTAAGTAAAAAGTACTGTAAAAGGAATTTCTAGAACTCCTCTTCTTCGTTGGACGGTTCAATGGTCTTCAATATGGTTTCGACACAAACATCAAGTACGTTTCTTCTTCGAATTTTTGCTGCGTAATTTCCCGTTTCGAGGAGACGGACCTATGCTTCGTCTAGGGTTTCGCCTGCTAGTAGCTAGAAGGTATCGTTTGATAAAAAGTACTTTTCGACCTCGCGGTGAAGATGCGCACTTTAAGGGAACTAGAACCTCATTTGTAGGCAAAACCCTTGAGGCAAAAATGGTGATGGGCTCATGGGGATCATGAAAATGAATATTTTTGCTTAAAAGTATTTTTCTTAATTTGCGGCCATGATTGGTACTTTAAGGAATGGTCGGGTTTGGAAATTGGCGATTTCTAAGCCAATGTTGTAGAATTTCTAATATTCCAGCCAAGTTTCATCGTCCTAGCACACCTGGAAGTACCTTTACTAGCGATCACCAGAATTCAGGACTCCCCCTTAAACTCCTCCCACAGTAGCCTGAGCAAATCCGGTTCTGTAAATGATTTATCCGGAGCATCTGTTAGTTATTCCCACAAAGTTCCATCCCGATCTCTCCAGTCGAAGCCGGTCACGTATATCTCCCCCCCCCCCCCCCAGTTGCTGTTGGATCCGATCCGGACATAAAAAAAAGACCACCAGAGACATGTCCTCTATTCAGTTACAAAATTTCACTCAGATCCGATCACCCGTTCCAAAGTTACGCACGACTCAATATTCCGGATTCCCCCTTCCTCTACTCCCCCACGACTATCGGATCGAGTAAATTTTTATTTACAAGTCAGTTTGGTAGGGTCCCTGATACGCCTCCCAAGTTTCGTCGTTTTTCCGGTCCACCCCCCCCCCCCCAACTCCTCCATAGCTGTCGAGTCCAGTTCGGACTTTAAATGAAACATCAGGGATACGTCATCTATTCAGGTATTAAGTTTCATTTCAATCCGATCACCCGTTCGAAAGTTGCACACCACTAAATTTTCCGGAATCCCCCCCCCCCCCCCCCGATGGTCGGATCGGGTAACTGATTATTTCCAGGTTGGTTTGGTCGGGTCCCTGATACGCCTGTAAGCAAAGAATGACTCATCCATTTTTTTGTGATTAGTAGTTTGCCCACACAGAATTCACCTCTGGATTGTGGTGGGGGGATTGTTTTCAGCCCTGTTGAGAAAGTTATGTATCTTGGAATCCCTTACTCATCTAATACCAGGGATTGGAAACTTATCCTTATTCAACATGTGCAAGATAAAATAAGAAGAGCATTCGGTGCTGTTATTCGTTTACGAGGGATGTATCGCAGAGATGTTCTTGGTTCTATTTATACGGCTGTTGCACTTCCTCACATTCTTTTTCCGTCTGCTTTCTTTTCTTCTTTCCGTCCTTCTGAACTTTCTGCGCTAAAAGTTACTTATTATAAATTCTCTAAATTCCTTCTTGGCTTCCCGATTTCTGCGAGTAACTCTTTCCTAACTTACGAATTTTAAAGTGAAGAATCCTTTGGAAACTTTAAATGGTAAAATTCAGAACTTTCATAAAAAGGCTGACAACATTCTTCTTCATCACAACCTTTTTCCTTTTTTCACAAAAAAGTCCCCTGCTTAGTTTGTTTATTTTGAGCTCTTTTTTTTTTTTTTTTTTTTTCATGTACTTCATTGTATATTTAGGTCTTTAACGGTCAGCTGTTTATTAGTATGTAAGTGTGTGTGAGTTTGACTGACATGTTGTTGTTCCTTTTTATACATTACTCTTCAGTTTTGAAGGATTCAAATAAATAATAATAATAATAATAATAAAAATCCACGAGCAAAGCTATACTAGTGTGAAGAAAGAAAGACTCATTCAGGCGCAGAGCTATACTAGTGTGAAGAAAGGGGTATGGGTTTGACAAAAACTAGAAAAAGCGTTTCAAGAGATTTCGGGTGTCCCCCTCCAGCCGGTTGGGTCCCTGATATGCGTGCCAAGTTTTATCGTCCTAGGTCATGTGGAAGTGCCCAAACTAGCAAAATGCGGACAGACAGACAGACAGACATTACGATGCTCAAGTGCCATACAAAAATGATGAATAACATAACACTCTACCACTCTATAGTCTTGTCACGAAAGAAAAAAGTCTAAAAAGGACTAACTTATCGGTTATTGTACAACTCGACAAATGCTGGAACAAAACTCCTTCTATATCTTTCATGAAGGGGCCACGGGTGTTAGTTTTGGGGATTTTCTGGTATTTCTCTCGCTGGAGTATAATACGCATAGTAGAATAGGGGGAGGGAGAATATTATGTAATCGGGGAACAGACAGGGTTTTAATACCGAAATTGATGCTAACGCGGGTTCGCCTCTCTTCCAAGGTAGCCAGCTTGAACCTTTTTAGTATGTAACTATAGGGCACTTTACCCTCCCCGTTAATAATGATGAGGGCCCTTTTTTGAATGTTCTCGATGCGTTATGTGTGTTCTGAAGAGAGCCCGAAGTGCCAAACAGGACAAGCGTATTCAAGAGTAGGTCTGATAAAACTAATCCACATTTTTTTAAATTGTGCACCTCAGTGGAGTCTTTGTACGCATTTATGACGAATCCGTGACCGTAGATCGAAATTTAAACTCGGATAATCTTTCAGAATGCTGTTGTTGAACTGGACACCGATGTTCTTAATTCAAATGAATGCATGCCCCAACTGGTTGGTCTTCTTCTCCACATGAAAAGCCTGAACATCTTCCATTCAACTCAGGTGAGAGAATGATTGGGCCTTTGTTTGGCTTTCATTTTGTATTTATTCCATCCAAAACCGACAAACCCTGAAAAAGAAATTCGTCTTTCGCTTTTAGAACCGCCTTATAAATACTGCATTCCAAACTTTTCTGGGCGCTACTACTGTAGCCAAGCTCCTAGGAAATGGTCATTCCAGGATCTTTTCATTGTCACACATGCGTAAAACATATCTGTTTCGTTCGGCCCGCTCACGATTGTCGAAAAATCCGGGCGTCTTCCAACGCAGGAGCGTCGGTCTTGGTTTTGTGTGCAAAGAACCGGTTTATTACCCCTTACCACTGAACTATATGTACTTCTGTATACACTGTATAAAGTTTCTCCAAATAAGGATGCAGTATTTACTACTGGGATAGTCGTATCTCTATTGGGATAAAGTTAATCCGAATTAGGGAGAGTATTATCTCAATAGAGACAAGATTAATCCTAGTAGCAAATACTGCAAGATTTTTTTTTACAATGTAGGTGAAAAGCGTAAAGGTGCAGCAATAGCCTTATAAGGCCACACTGGGCGGTGCTGATATCCAAAGCTCTCAGCCAGGAACGGCAATTGGCGATTGGGGGTAAGTCATCCTAATGCTTCCGCACAGCCTTCGTGTTACCTTCCCCAGATTTTTCCAGGTACCCAATTGAAGCTGGGTGGACTTTGGCTTGTCTTGCAGGTGAACTCTACTGACCCCGCCCCAAACCAAACGGTTGACGCCACCGATACATGAGCCTGTGACCCCTTCTTTTGCGAGTCCAGCGCGCTAACCGTTCGGCTGGGACGGTCATAAGTTTCTTATCTGGCCTTTCGTACTTCCAGCTCCCACCAAGCTTGAAAGAGATTCGTGAGAAGTTGAACAATCCGAGAATTTCAGCGATCGCCCAAGTTTTCCTTGGGAAGCTAATCGTCAACGCTAGCACAGTTTTTGAGCCATACGCCAGCGAGTTTGTTCGACCAATCCTGTCATTGATCAACAGAATTATCTCAGAACTAGCGAAGAATTGTATACCAACATGTGCACGACAGCTGGTTAGTAGATTCGTGGATTATCTGCGTTATGTAATGATATTAACTCGATTCCTGGATTAGTTGCATTTTTTATGTGAATTCTTAGTTCTCAATTCTCGATTCTGGTAAAAATTATTTTTTGCTCTTCTCGCTTCTCTATTCTCGCTTTTGATAAAATACTAATTTAGCCACTGTTAAGACCTGCTTATACGGGTTGAACATCCATCGTTTGTTGACCAATCAGGAAGGAAGGAAGGACCATCGAAGCCACTTGCGCAACTTTTGAAAACTCTGCTGAATCGCTAAGCTCTCCCCGTTCTCGATCCTGACAAAAACGCAGAAAAAGGAGAATTGGCTTCATCTCAGTAATCATAAAACGACATAGAAAAACTGAGAGGAGTATCGGTAGGAGAATTGAGATTAAAAAAAAAGGCAACTATTATTTGGATCGTGTCCAGGCCTTTTATGACTTATGGCGTGTGCAGTTTATGTTAATTGAATGACCGAATCTTATTCACCCATTTCCCTAAAGGAAAATTAGTTTAGTATGATAAAGGAAATAGAAAAAAAGCTCAAAGTACATGAACAAAAACAAAAAATTCAAATCATAATTTAAAATAATTTAATATTCATAATCAGCGAGATGTTTATTATGAATACGATGTTAACATGGGTCGTTTTGCGCCTCAGATGCGCTTGCGGCACAGGAAGAGTCGCAGTTGTTCCTCACCTCGGCGCTGACTATACATAACCCTGGAAGTCGGATAGACGCATTGATGTCGTGTAGATCTGGCTAATTCCTTCTTCAACATCGTGTCACTGTAGAGACCAATGGCTTCTTATTTACATTATTTATTATCATTAATATTATGTCGATTCTGTCTGCGTCGCCTAGCGAATAGATTTTCCGTATTTGTTGATCTTTAGCGGAATTCACATAGAGGGCGTCTAAAAATCGCCAGGCAAAAATACGCCTCGCGACGTGTAGATTCTGCGAACTTTTTTACCATCACCGTCATCACTTCCTGGGGTAAGTCAAACAGAAACCCTGTATATTCTGATCAATATTTTGCCCGTTTCTGAACTATTTAACTTTGCGTCATTCCTATTTGAAACAAAGTATGACCGTTGCCAGCATCCATCATATTTCCATTCAAATGATTTCTTTCCTTGCCCACTAAAGCACCAGTACGATAACCGTCATAAACGGAAGATCCGAAGTCAAAGAGTAGCTTCAGAGAGGTCTCGTTTTTCTCCATCTTATTCAGTTTTGAATTCATGGCAAACTTTATTTCCTAAAATTGATTCTACAAAATCCCTTGAAAGTATAAAAAAACAGCTGTCCCAAATTCTCATTAACAAGTTTAAGAATGGATAATTAGCAGTTAGAGATTGGTTGTATTTCATTTTTATTTATGTGTTTTCCTCTAGTAATACTGGTTTTCAGTCACCCTTCCCTCATTTTTGTTGTTATTTTTGTTTGGATTGATTTCGCTTCGTGTTGGTGATTTCGTGCGGTGATCTTTCTACTCAGCGTTGGGTCGATTTCGTTTTATTGATTTTCTTTTATGGAAGGGTCTGAACCATTCGATATTTTCTTCGCTCCGGTTCAAACCCTGAAATAATTGTAAGTGCTGAGTATAGTATTGTCAATGTTTATGTATTATATAAAGTAAGAATAAAAAAACCTTGAACCTTGAAATCGCAGGGTGTGTCAGACGGAGAGCGGATACACCCGAATTTTATTTCTTAAATATGGACAGAAAAAAAATAGAGAGGTTTATGGAGACTAGAGAAGTAGCTTGCTCTGCTACAGTACAGCCCAAATCCATACAGCCAGTGTACAGCTGCCATCTGGGCACAACCTAAAAATGAATGGCAAGAGCTTCCTGTTGACTATACTGTTGTGCTTTCCTACATGTCTCACCCGTACCTTCTTCTCTGATTCCTTGGCAAATATCTTTCCAGGCATTTTCCCTAATTCCGTTGCCTTTGTACTCCTTGAGACCAGTATCGTAGATTACTGGATAAATCCGAACTAGGCTATTTAGTTGTCCACATCCATCTCAACTTATTTGCCAGGCGTTGCGATTTTTTCGGCTCGGAGTCGAAGCCCGACAAAGCATTTTTTTTCCCTGACGAAGCGTTTTTCGTCTGGTGTGACGAATATCGCCATGCGTGTTCGTTCTCTGTGACGAATGTCGCTCACAAGTTCGATGTTTGTGTGACTTGGGCTTTAGTCCGACTGGTTGGTGCGGTGAATAGCTCATTTCCGTTGCCATCGTTTGACTGCATTATCCTATCCTAGAGTGCATTAACAAAAATAATAACATTTAAACATAAACGGTAATTAATGAGATGTTGATTATGTATACAATATTAACCATGGGTCGTCTTTCGCCTGGTTGGTATCAACACATATCCAATGGTCAGTATATATCCAACGGCGGACAATTCTTGTCCACAGGGATGATCCACGCAACTTTTTCAGAATATATTTCATATTCCAGGTCGCCTTACTGCTTGGTTGGTCGGTGTCGGTCGCTCCTGATCCATCTTCTGTTGTGGAAAAAAGTTTGGTTGGCCGCATAGTAGAAAGCATCATCATAGATGCAAGCAAGGTGGGTCCAAAAGCGAAGAAACTGGACATAGAGATGCTAAGGTTGGTTGTAGTTCTTTCCTCTTTTACAGTGGCTTTCGCATTGGATTAACTACTATAGTAGTGGTATTAAAGTAGTGAAGGTCTACGTTTATAACGTTCTTAATGAATTTGTGAAAAGGGGGTATTAGGCTGCTACGATTTTTTTTTTATTTTTTTTTTCAATCAATCAAGTTTAATCCGAATAGCGAAAAGCTAGAAAAGGAATAAATTTTGAATACATTTTTCGATTTGGTTTATTGCACTTGTTACTACCTTGCTAATGGAAAAGAGGTTTAAAGGGTCGGACTGGCTAGCAAGATATTTAGTAAGGAAACTGAAACTGTTCTTGCAAGATCTTGAAGATCTTCTTAGGATTTCTAAATGCGGTTTGTTTAGCTCTTAAATTAGGACAATTAGTCTACTCAAAGACGAAAATACTCATCAGCCGGGATTTGAACCCAGAACCCCCGCTCTCTATAGGCAAATTTTGTACCACCGAGACACCGATGGGCTTGTGAACAAAAGTTCGCAAACCACTACAGTAGTCAGACAGAAGCCAGCAGTAGAACAGTTATCCCGCCTGAAGGCAAATTTATCTAAGTAGTTCACATCCCGACGCCACGGGATTGAATATTAGATAGATGGACAAGCACCGTGACAGATAAACCAGAAATAAATATTTGAATTGAATTTAGACATCTATAGCACGCCCATGTTGGATCCTCATAGACGAACCAGCATCAACACAAATTAAAAATGAAATTCAATTCGAATATTTACTTCTGGTTCACTTGTCCCGGCACAAGCCTTTTGTCTAATGTTCTGTCTATGTAATAGAAGGTCTAGATTCTTCGAGTAGCGTTTTCTTCATTGGCCATTATCATGTCAGCCATCATGTAATCCATCTCCTTTATACTCGCTCTCATGAACTTTCTCCGAAGATCGTATAAAACCTATGGAGAGTTTTGGTACTTCCACCGTGGGGAGAAAGGTTTCTTCGCGGAATTTCTTTTAACGTACGGCAATTATATATGGTCAGCTTGATAAAATTGCTCAAGCTTGACAGCATGGCAAACAGAATTTGGAATTTCCGCCTTAGAACGGTTTTAACTTCTTTTAGAACAATTGTGGAGACCTGGCAACCAAGTATCGAACTCCCCCTTGCAACGCTGACCACTTTGCTAAGAGGAACGGAAGATATGAAGCTCGTCGCTCTGTGTGCCCTTGACTCACTGCTCGCCAATAAAGTGCCAAGGTCTCAGCTCTCATCCGACTCGGAAAGAAAGCAGTTTTTCGACTCCGTTCTAGAGTGCTTAAAGATTCCAAGGAAGGAGGTCTTCACTGCTGCAGCCGAAGTCGCTGGAGAGCTTCTGAGGGATATGGAGTATCCGTCAGGTTTGGATTCCTTAGAGGAGCGGTTTGTGTCCGATTTGAAGAAGCAGATCATTCATTTGAGGAGGGAAGAGAAGTCGAAGTTTGTCCAGCTGCTGTACAAGATTCAGCTGCATGACAAGCGTTTTACATCGGAGTAAGTTTAATGTGACACCTATTTTCCCTACCAGTGTGCTGTTACAAATTTAATGACCTTTCGGCTGTAGATCCAAAATTCATGACTTTTTAAATTCGAAAAACATCACAAAATCTCATAGTGCCGAAAACCTTGTTTGTATCGTCAAAGTTCCTTTTTTTTTTTTTTTTTTTTGAAAATATTCCACAGCCACACGGATCCCTCTGTACATACTTGAACCTTTTAACTATTACCATATAAAATTGCCATGAGAAATTCCTGATGATTTATTAGGGATAAAGTCATACTCGTCACGATAAAGTCATACTTACCATTTATGATAATAGCTATCGTCCCCCCTCAGGTTCCGAAAAAAAAGTTCCTATGATATATAAATATTAGGGCTAGATGCATATGTATATATAGGCCTGCAGTTAATGTTCAGTAAACAGTAGTAAAACTAGAAAATCAATTCCAGTGTGCGTGAAAATGACCTGGTAATCACAACAGGCATTTCTAGTCGCGATCTACTTGACAAAAAATCAGGTGCGAAATTTGTTTGTATCTGTGGAATTGGAGAAGTGGACCTCTTAGAAGCAAGAATAAACCTAAGAACTGTAGCAGCGCTGTTAACCGTAATATAGTTTTGATATCGGCAGAATATACGCGCTAAGAGATTAGTTCGGGTAGGAAAACGCAACCTTTACGACACGTGATCCGATCTTTACGCTCCCTACTCGGCCAGTTCTTTAGTGGATTCTCTTTGTAAGGTAGGTATACACACCATAGGTCCGATTTGCCTGGCGACGATCTGCCGGACGCTTCTGTCAATCACGCTGGAGCAGAGCAAAATACCTCTAGAGAGTAATGCGAAGACCTATCCTTCATTCCCATGCATCAAAAATGGGCCTCCGTCGCAGCGCCTCCCAGTTCGATTCGCGAGAGGAGCTTCAACAAACTGTTCCTATTTTGCACTGGATCAGAGCCAGCGCTCGTTGACGATTGGTCGAATTTCAGTAGGGATGTTCGTGTCCGTTAACGGAGCTAGTGTCGCTGCGATTTGACTATTTGTCACTTTTTCAAACTTCGCGCATTACTCTCTTATTTTGCTCTGTGCTGGAGTCACCAAGAGCGTTTTCCATTCTACTTACCGTAGTTACTACGCAGGACGTCACGAATTCTGGCTTTTCGCCGTCAAGGCTGGAACGATTTTTCTATTTTCCAGCAGGATCTCACGCCAGCGGCGAATCCGACCAATCACGTTACAGAGATGCGTAGTTACTACGCTTACTACGGTCCCGAGCATGGTAAGCAAATAGTAAATAGTTACTATTCCGACAAGGTTGGAACGGTCAGCGTAGTAACTTCTCGTGAGGATGGAACGGAAATAGTAACTATTAGTAACTATTGTTAGAAGGGTGGAACACACTCCAAGTCTATCAGTCACCCAATGCGCTTGTTTTGTCGGTGATGCATCGGTTAAGTTAGTGTACCTTTCTGTTACAGATATGTGAGTCAGCTACTTGCTGTAATGGGGTCGCAATTCGGCGAGGCCAAAGTCTGGTGCATAGAAGCTATATCTTGTGGTGTTGAATCGCTCACAAGGCCTTGGCAGGATCTTGGTGGAGATGAGCTCGTCGGTCTTATTACTACTCGGTAAGCGTTCAGTTCAGCTGGTTCTTTATTTATTGGGTACATCTTGTAAACCTTTTATGTGAAACTTCAGGTCGGTAAATAAGATCGACGGAGCCATCGCGAATCGGAGTTTCCTGGAGCCTATGGCAGCCCTGATATCAATCGTCCAAAAACCCGTTGTGGACCGTCTCAAGTTACAAGGACTACCTTTAGTGCATTTTGGAATGCACTAAATGCGTTTTTATGGCACTTGCCCTTCGGCCAAATGCCATATAACGATCGCAATGCCTGTCCGACCGTCGGTCTGTCCGGGTTTTGCTAGTTTGGGCACTTCCACATAAGGTGGAATAATGAAACTTGGCAGGCGTATCAGGGACCCCCACAAATTTAGTTGGAAATTGTCACTTCCCCGATCGAACATCGTTGGGGAGTGGAGGGAGGGGGAATCCTGAATCTTGACGTATTTATAAACGTTTGAGCGGGTGATCGGATCTTAATGAAACATGATATTTGGAAAGACCCCGTGTCTCAGATGACCCACTTCAAATCCGTACTTTTTGACATGCACAAAAACCAAACGGATGGACTGAATGGGATGCAAGTTGGGCAGTACCGAGTTTATGCGGCATTGATTTGTTATTTGGCGTCTGGATCAGTTCCGGCCAGGGTAGGGAAGGGGGGATGAAGCGGGAACCAGTCAAACTTGATGGATGGGAATAGGAAATTTCAGAGATGCGAAATTGAGCCACAGTGGGGGAAGTTGGAATGGGAGCTCCGGAAAGGTTGTGGGTCGCATAGGGGTTAAACAAGTGGAGCGATTTGAATGAAACTTGGAATATGTAGAGATCACATGCCCTAGATAACATATATACACCCTATAGATGACCGGATCCGACCACGGTGGGGGGGGGGGGGGGGGCGGAAACTCCCCCAGAAAGCTCAGTTTTTAGTGAGACATGATAGGGGGTAAGAGTAAATGCCTCAGATGATCCATTTAGGAGTTGGAGGGGGGTCTCAGAAATCGTGTGGCAAGTCTGGGGACCGAACGAGTGGATCTATTGGGTTGAAAATTGAAAGGTAGAAAGTCATTTGCCGTAAGATCCGAGGCGAAGCCGGAAATGCTCAGAATTGAGTGAAACAAGATATCCTTAGTTTAGGTTTGAACCTCATTTTTGGATGGCGGGGTATTTTGCGATTTTCTTATTGTGGCCACCTACTCGCATCAAGTGCCATACGAGCTCGTAGCTATTTTTCTGCTTTCGTTATTAAATAGAACTGCGAGGGACACACTCACTCTCCTCCATCCCCGATCCCTCACCCCCCACCGGACACTCACGAAAATGTCGCTTGTCTGTTTTCTTGTCGGTAATTTCAAATGCTTGAAAATAAAAATTAATTCCAGGTATAGAGCACGGAACAAAAAATAAGGTCGATAGTTGTTTGTCGGGATGGCTCAAATGTGCGAGCCACACAACCCTTGTTGGTCGCAGAAATAGACTTGTGGGCCACACAAATAATCGCGGAACCACTCTTTTCTGACTGCATGCAAAATTTCGTAGCCTGACTCTGTCGATAGAATAGAATAGTAATTTATTCGCTGACACTTTCACGGTAACATAACCAATATTGGTGAGTACTGTCATTATCAGTATGTCTTCAAAGAAGGAGATGATCATGACCAGGCTTCGAAGGTGTGGAAATCAGGGTTGCCACATCAGAAATATGTATAGAGAGTGACTTCTGGCCCAAAACAGAGTGGATTGGGAAAAAACATGGAATGGTCACTTTTGGTCTGAATCACTGCTGTAAAAAAATACACATCCAGATGTGTATTTTTGCTTTGAAATATACTGAATTTTCTGTCATACCTAGGCCAAGAGTGACACAATACAAATAGAGTTTTAATCCACACTAACGTATGACAAATGGGACGAGGAATATTTTTCTCTTCCAGCGACGATAATGCTATACGTTGCTCGAAAATGACGCGTGCATTTTGTATTGTGTGAAGAACGATATAAGGTGCGAAGATACAGAGCTCATGCGGAGATCTTGATTTGCAATTTTTTTCTGCTTCTATAAATAAGAAAAATGTTCACCGGATTTATTTTGAGTTTGCCAAGTATCTGCTGCATTTGCCCCCTTAGACCAGTAATTTTTTCTTGGCGCAGAAATTCAATCTGGTTCTGCCTGCTAAGATTATTGATAAAAAGAGTGGAAGATTTCAAATCTTCCGCTAGTAAACTGAACCACCAGTGGTCTTCCCTTTTCGTGTAATCTGTAGCTACGTTTGTGCTGTGTTTAGTGGAAAGTTTTCCTACGTGCTTTTTTCTTTTTTTTCTTGTTGTTGTTGTTTTTTCCTTTTCCTTTTGTGTACTCCGTCACTAGGGCTACACGGCCTCCATTGTTTCTCTTGACGGGTAATAAATAGATTGATTGATAAACCATTTCCCAAATTACCTGTCCACTCTGAAACCCTTGAAAAATCCTTTTCTTGTATTTTCTCTTACAAGTTACAGTCAGCAGACTCTTATCTGTCTGACGATAAGTCCTTCAACGACTTGGGTATAAAGCCGCTTTCGGACTCACGCGTTCAGCGTTTCACACTGAGCTCGCAACGCAGAGCTTACGCGGACAAATAAATCGCAACGCAAAAATAGAACCAAGTTCTATTCTTGCGATGCGTCGACGTGTACGCATCAGGTTTTTCATTGGAAAATGGAAGTTTCTAAGAAACTGGAGAAAACCTACTAATGATGAAGAAAACTTACTAATGGTGAGAGAAACGAGAATTCAGCAGAAGAAACCGAGAGAGGACAGCTTGAAAGCTTCTCGCGCGTGTGTGAAAGATTCGCTACGCAAGGCAACGACGCATCAATGTGAAAGCGGCTTAAGACTCCCAACTCACGGTATGAACGCCGAGCTTGAGGAAGAGTCTCGCCTAGTTTTCTGGGAGGGGGTGTGACTACAGTATACAAATCGTAGAAGGCCTCCGACGTTTTCCAGATAAACAATTCAGGAATAAAAAAAAAGTAGAACAGGCTAAGTTTTCAGCTGGAGTGGCAACTACACAACGCATCACCATGTTCTGATTTGTGGAGGATTCAGCATAACACCGTTCCTTTTATGACCCTTTACCAGGATCTGTTTTTCGTTCGCAAAGGTTAGTACTGGTTTTTCGCTCGAGAAGCCGTCGAAGTCAG
Organism: Branchinecta lynchi; assembly: GCA_023053575.1. NCBI lineage: Eukaryota > Metazoa > Arthropoda > Branchiopoda > Anostraca > Branchinectidae > Branchinecta > Branchinecta lynchi. The sequence continues at coordinate 3,785,337 of JAKZAP010000008.1, forward strand.
GCTGCGGCCTTTCATTTTCAGATTTCACTGTATCTTTTTGTTTGCAGCGAGCCTGCCGTCCAGAAGGCAATACTGAGACTAGTTGAGTGCATCATTCCGAAGTTATCGACGCCCAACCTAGATAGTCTACTAGTTCCCGTTCTTGACCTTGAACTGTTCGATATCGCATCATGTCGTGGACAAGCCTACGAACTGCTTATTACCGTCTTCGAACAACGCCAGGAATTGGACCTAGCTCTCAAGGAAAAGATCCGCACGTCGCTTCTCAAAGGACTGACGTAAGTAAATTTGCGACTTCTTCGGTACATGCTTGTACTTCTCGTCTACTGCCTGCTTGTACGGGACATCTCAGTACCTCTCCTTTGTGAATGAATGAATGAAATTTAAGTGTTCCTTGAGCCCAAGCTGACATTGAAACATATATTCAAATAATGCATATAACGGATATGTCAGCTACGATGCTTTGGCGGGATAGACTAAAAAGAGGCAAGACATGGCACAGGAGGCATGAGTAATAAAAAGAGATTAATAAGTAGTAGACATAGACAAGTAAGTGAGAGTTCGTAACTCCAGAGCGTGAAAGAAGGCACGTTCGAACATTGTTCCTGCCCCTGACTCTGAAGCCTGAAAGGGCCTTTTTAGTATTCTTCCCTCCTACACTGAGAGTGTTCCAGCCTACTTACCGTAGTTACTACGCATGACGTCACGAATTCTGACTTTTTGCCGTCAAGGCTGGAACGATTTTTTTTATTTTCCAGCAGGATTTCACGCCAGGGGCGAATCCGACCAATCACGTTACAGAGATGCGTAGTTACTACGCTCCCGAGCATCATAAGCAAATAGTAACTATTAGTTACTATTCCGACAAGGTTGGAACGGTCAGCGTAGTAACTTTTCGTGAGGATGGAACGGAAATAGTAACTATTGTTAGAAGGGTGGAACACACTCACTATGTCGTGCTGTGCTGTGCCTCTTTTTAATCGATCCCTGCTTTGGCCGCGATATTTCGGCCCTTCTTGCCTGACGAGGACCCTTGCAAGGAAGCGCAGAAATATCGCTGCCGAAGCATCGTAGCAGACATATCCGTTATATGCAAAATTTGAATAAATGAAATTTTATTACTCACTGGATAGGAATATGAAATAGTGCAATACAAAGAAAGGAAGAACAAAAGTCAATAACGAAGTGAACGCACAAGATAAAAAAAAACAAAAAAAAACTAATCCGGCCTAAAAAGCTCCCTAAATGTCAAGCGGAAAAATGGTCAAGGTAGAAATGTGGAGGTCCTTGGCGATGATAATCTCGCACAAGGGTCAGCGGGCAAAAAGTTTTAAGTAACCCTCGAGGAAGGTAAAAAAGAATATGAATATTTGAAATAAAAAGTCCTGATGCGATGAAATCAAATCATCAAATCACGTTTATTAATTAGCCATGATTATCCAAAAACGAATAGCACTGGCACGTCAAAGATACAAAAACTTGGGTCACAATTTAAGTCAAGTCACTGTTCAAATGTTTGCAAAAGTAAGGGATGAATGAACGGTGATGAACGGTCATACCGAACACTGCAATTTGCAGGAGTGAGTTTTAACTTTTGCTTCCCCGAATTTGATCCTCGAGTGGGGCGGGTGTGAGTAACAAATTCCTGAAAGGTTGCAAGTAGCGTGAGAACTAAAAGTTACCAAAGGCTCCTGTATCACACCTTCAGTCTGTAGAGATAAAATACTCTCGATTCTGACGGAGTTTTGAACGTCAGTAAGTGCGAATACATATCTTTCAGTTCATCTAACCAAAGAGCCGCTTGTTATCCAACTAACTATCCGCTTTGTTACATCCATTCGCTGGGTGAGCGCGTTACTAACAGCCTTAAAGTTCAATGGGCACATCAAACTACCCCAATTCCGCTCTGTAACAACTTAGGAACAATGCTTACCCCTAGATCAGCAGCTTTTTCAACAGTTTTCTCTCTGTGATATTTCAAAGCGCAATTTTTTGGGCCAGTACATGCTCAATTTACTAGCTTGGACAAAGATAAAAGTGATGTTTCTTATAATACATAGTAGATCTTTATTTTATGCATAAATCAGCTTGTATAATTCAGATTTGAATACGTTATTTGTTTTTGAATGATTTTTGTAGCTATTTATTTTTATCTAAGATTATTGCATATTCCGGTACATTTTGTAAAGCAAGCTAATAGTAAGTAAGTAAGTAAAGTATTTATTTCCCGTATTTTTCACTTAAGAACAAAACGGAGTAAAAAAGAAGAAAAAGAAAAAAAAAGAAGAGACATTTAAGGCACAACATATACAGACACATGACGTTTTACATAATAATTACGGATCACGAACTATAAAAGTGTCTAAGCCAGGGGTGGTTCCATTTCCCCTGGAAATTTGAAATTAAGCTAATCAAGCTTCACAACAGTATTCCACAAAGAAAAACTTTTAATAGGCACTTTAAGCCATGGAACTTCTGATGAAACCCTAGAACAATCAGGTAAACTGCATCTGCGGCTTGACTTTGGTGACATCTCAAATATATCCTTTTTTATCAAGCATTGCTGGGAGTTTTTGAATTTCCTGCCACGATATCCCAGCTCCTAAGATTTGGATCGCCGAAATCCCAGAGAGGTAAAGACGTAGAGGTATTTTCGTAGCGCCTTCTAAAGGAAGTCGGAAATGTTTATTTGTGAAGCATTTAATACAAAGTAAAGCATTAGAAGTGTCCATTGTGCTTTAACTCTTACCGGTCCGAAACAGTTAGGCACGCTAACAGAAAGATTCAGGCATCGTATTCGAAGATCGAAGATCGCTAAATACACTAAAGAAGCTCTCAGTAGGCTAGTTTCAACGATCATTCTGTTCGTTTCTTTCCGGCCTTTCCCCAACTTAGAAGAATAAAGATTTCCACTTCCTTGGTTCTTATAATTACCGATATACAACATTCCTCTTCCCCCACGCCTCCCCACACTTATGGTACAAAAATAGATACCTGGTTTCGCGATACAGCATTTTGGACATATCTTTGAACTTTCGGGCCCACGTGGAAAAAACCATATCCATCATATCCCATCTCAGCTTCCCCGCGCACCACGGCCTGTCTCATTGATTGAACTTGTTTTAGTTTGTGTAGTGTTTTGTTCTGTTTTCTTTTTCGTTTTCTACTATTCTGATGGTCAGCCCTAGCGTGTTAAGAAAAACTTTTCGCTATGAGAATACAAGTGTCATTAGGAGCGGATGAATTGTACGTTCATCATCGTTTATGACACGAACAGTCAGTAGCCGTCCTGGATTCTGCGTCGTCATGGACCGTGAAGGAGTTCTTGGTACTGAAAGTAGGTGGGGTTTGCGTCTTACACATTATCGGTCCACACGCTTTGCTCCTAGAGAAAAGTGAAGATTGATTTGTACAGTGGGTTGAGTCATATTAACAGTGACTTCCCGAACCATATTTTGTCATAACTGTTGGCTCTGCTTTTGTTCTCTCTGGCCTACACTGTTACACTGTGAGAAGTTTCATAACAGATTGCGCATAACACTTTCAAGAATAACACCTTTTCACTTGGAAATAAAGTGTTCTGACCAAATAAGTTTATACTATTTCTTGCCTAGATCTCCAACAACACCTTCAATAGGTACAAATACTACACTGTCAGAAGTTACATAACGACAACAGAAGGATGCGCGGTTTCGACAGATAACACTTTCAGATGTTATCTGTTATGTTTCTTTCGTTCCCGTTGATTTTTACCAATTGAAGGTGTTGTTGGAGATCTAGGCACGAAATAGTGTAAACTCAATTGGTCATAAGTGAAGTATTTTATCAATGTCTTCTTCAGTGTATATTTCTCATTGATTCAAAATTGCTGAGGTTACTCCAATACCGCCTATAGCCTTGATGATATGAGACCTATATCGAAGACTTCTGCATTGGCCAAGCTACTAGAAAGTGTTATCTATGATCGGCTTCTTTCTGAAGTATGTGACAATTTTGACCCCAATTAGTTTGGTTTTAGGCAAGGTATTAGCACCTCACATTACTTGGTTAGCCTGGTTCATGACAGAATAACTGCTCTTGAGGAAGATGATTCATTTATTGACCTAATCCTCGCTGACCAAAAAAAAGCTTTCGATCTCCTAGATCACGCGGTTGCTTTGCAAGCCATTTCTGAAATGGGTGCAAGTCAATTTTCTCAGTGCATGATTGCCAGTTTTCTCTCAGACCGGAGTCAAGTTGTTAAACTGAATGTTACCGTCTCCGCAGTTGAAACAATAACTTGCGGTATCCTCCAAGGTACTAAGTTGGGTCCATGATTGCCAGTTTTCTCTCAGACCGGGGTCAAGTTGTTAAACTGAATGGTACCGTCTCCGCAGTTGAAACAATAACTTGCGGTACCCTCCAAGGTACTAAGTTGGGTCCTTTGATTTTTCTTTGTTCTGTAAATAATGTTGCTAAAGATTTCGTTCATAGGTACAGATTTGCAGATGTTCTCTCCCTTCTCGGTATTTCTAAGCTTTCTTTCACACTTCCGAATAGTTCAAATCCGGTACAAGACCCATTTCCCTTAAAACTCAACTGTCAAGCAAGAAAATGCAAATTAATGACAGTAAGTCTTCGGTTATGCGGTTTTGCAGACTGAGAAGAGAAACTGCTGAATATCCATCGTCATTCAGGCAGTGCGAATCCGTTAAATTGCTTGGGGTAATAATCGATGATGATCTGAAATCGAATTCTCATGTTGACAACATTATCCGTAAAACCAAATTTTTAATTAAATCCTCTCCACCCTTAAATCTTTCGGTTTGGATACTAAATGCCTCCTCTGTTATTTTAAAACTTATATCCGTCCTCATTTGGAATATGCTTCACCGGTTTGGCATTTTTCTCTCTGGAAAATGTCCAAAAGAGAGCCATGAGAATCATTCTGGGTGATCATAATATTACATACGAAGAGGCTCTCATTAAACTTGACATTCCTAAATTATCTGTACGTAGAAATACTGTTTCAAACAAATATGGAGCTAAGATAACGTGTTATCCCCAGATGGCCCATCTGTTCCCCCTCCCCTCCCGTCTTCCGTGCGCCAGTCCGAGAGGAATACTGGCCATCAGTTTTCCCCATATCCCGGTAATTCTTCTACCCAATTTTTACGTAGTTTCATCCCATCATTTATTTAAGTGTATTAGTTAATTTGTTTCTTGTGTGTCTGTTTATTTTGTAAATTTGTATTCCGCTTCTAGCTTTTAGCTATTCGGATTAAACTTGTTTGATTGATTGAAAAAAAGCGAAAAGGTGTTATTCTTCTACGCTATCTGTTTTGAAACTTCTGACAGTGTAGTAGCTCTTTGACTTTCGCCTAGTAAGTATGAGCAAGAACACATAATCAGATAAAACCTCCGTATCTCCCTACGATGACTATGCGGAGTCGAGTATTTCCCCTTAGCTTTTCCGCTGCGAAAGAGCGGAGGTTATTAGCTTTGCGCCACATCACGTTTCATTACCTCTGCAATTACCATATCGCTGTGAAAGTATGTGAAACCAAAGATGTGTGAAACCAACTTGAGGAAGGATAGGAAACAAAGCTGATTGGTTCTTTGGACGCGCTCAAGAGCGTCTCAGCGCGCGGAGAACGCCTCCTGCATTTTGTCTAGAGTAGACGGGTTAAAAGCTACAGTAGATACCTCCAGGTCCGCTCAGTTTTGTCGGGGTATTCATAGTCGCTGCATGGAACCAATACCAAAGAGAAAGGTTCTATCTGATTATTTGTTCTTGGTATGTGTGACAGTACGGAATATCGTACAAGCTATGATGAACAAAAAATCTTGGACCCTTTGTTATCACGGTGAACATCCCTTGTTTCTGGGACTAACATGAGCTCATTCGCAGGGACCCAGATGAAAGGCTGCGAAACCGCATGTTCAGCTTTTGGTCGGTCAGTTCCCATTTGCCCGGTCGCACCCTCTTACGAGTCCTAGATGTTTTCCAAGTGGCCTATTCTCCAGCTTGCGAGTCCTCCTTTCTGTCTTATGGTCTTAAGCTGATTCTTGACAAAACGAAGGACAGTCCGGACCACAGCGCGTTGATTTTCGAACGGCCCCTGTCCGAATGCACTTTCAAGGTGAGCATTTTCTAGTTCCAGAAATTCTTAGTACATTTACGTCTAATTTGTGTTCTCCAATTGGCAACTTACTTGTCCACGACTTCATTAATGTGATTCTAACCTTTGTTGAAAACATCTTTGATTGTTTGTGTTTATTTCATATTTATTTGTCCTTTTCTACTGCACTTATGCCCTTTGGCAGTGCGTTGTAAATCCTTCATCCATTCATTCGTTCATTAGGTAATATGAACTGTTTCTTTGCCAGAACCTAAGACCCCCAGCTCCCTGGAATTCTTATCAGGGGTTCAGAAAGCGACCCAAAACTCTTACTTCCCACATTCTGTTCATTTGGCTTCAACAAAAAATTGGTTATTAAACCGGCCGTTCAAGCATGCATGCGTACTTACCGGGCAGTATGGGGGGGAGGAGCGGGGGAAACGCCCCCCCCCCCCAACGTGGTCAGCCAGTCGGTAAAAAATGGCCAAGTCAGCGCGAAGCGCCGTGATTGTTCGTAGAAACAGTCGATTTTTTTCTTGGAAAAGGTCGATTTTTCTTCAAAACCGTCAGTTTTTCGTAAATATGGTCAATTTTTCCTTAAGAACAACCTTTTTTTTAACATCAGTTATTTTTCGTCAAGACAGTCGTTTCTTCTGCAAAAACGTTCGGTAAACATGACCAGCAAGTCGGTAAATATCTTGCCCTCTCCCCCCTAAACATTTTAGCTAGTAATGCCACATCCTCCGCTACTGTCAAGTCAAATCAAGTTTATTAATTAGCCATGATTATCCAAAAACGAATAGCACAATGACTATGTTTGGTGTAAGGTACCCGTTTGTGAAGACGCATGTGGCCATCTGACCAGTATGTTTCTTACAGGATATCCCTCTGCAATCGGCGCAACTAACAATGCGACGAGGGACAATGATGCCCCTGTTCGCTCAGACGCTTGCTGCCAGCTCGCAGTGTACTTTTCAGACTCAGCGGTCCTTGATACCAAGTCAGTCGTTGGACTCTTTCGCAAATGGGGGTTATGTCAAGGCCACGCAAGGTGACAACGGACGGCAGTTTGAGCCAACCCAAATCGAAGGTTAGAACCATCCCTCTCGAACATTACATTTCTGAAACCACTGCAGTTACCACCTTTCAAAGTCGGTCTCTTGCTTTTGCTGTAGTTCAGCTCACCTGTTCAAATGGAAAGCCGTTCACGATGGATGCAACTAACACAGTCAGTTGAGTGTAGATTTTAATCACAACCATAGGTCTTGCCGGTAGCATAGATAGCTTGTAAGTAAGTAAGTAATTTATTTGTAACCCGCCATTTCGAAAAGCGGAGCAAATAAAAGAAAATAAATAAAACACATAAAGACACAGACAAAGACACTAATTTTCAGTCTTCGGCCAGGAAGCAGTGGAGGAAGTCGTGCGCTGCTTGGGCTGGCTTGTCAGTGATTTTTGAGATCCCAAAACATAAGTGGAGGGATACCTGTGACATCGCAAAAGTTGTCCGTCTGTCTGTCCGTCCGTCTGTCTGTCAGCAGGATAACTCTCGAAAGGAACGAGATATTTTGATGAAACTTGGTGTGAGGACTCTTCGAGGCAAGGGAAAGATCGAGTTCGTAGATGGCACGATAACTGCATGTTCAAGGGAGGGGGAGGGGTTTCAAATAAAGGTGTGAACAAAATCTTTTTAGAAGCTAATGAGATAGTGATTACGAAGTAAGACGACATGCCTGAACACGAATATGAAAACCATTTTCTCGCCGGACAAGTAGTTCAGCTGGAATCGGGCAAAAACCGGAAAGTTAGTTAAAAGTAAAAGTTTTATCTGAAAGTTCATTAGATATCCGATTTAGGGGTAAGGAGACATGCTAAATCCGAATATGAAAATTATTTTCAAGTCGGACAAGTAGATCGCCCGGAATCCGGCCTAAACCGGAAAGTTTGTAGAAACTAAAAAATTAATTTGAAGTTGATTAGAGGTTCGATTTAAAGATAGTGAAACATGCTGAATCCGAATATGAAAATTATTTTGTCGCCGGACAAGTAGATCGCCCGGAATCCGGCCATAACCGGAAAAAGAAGACATGCTGCATTCGTGTATAACAATCATTTTATACCTAGACACATAGTTCGCCACGAATCCTGCTGAAATCGGAAAATTTGTTAAAAGTTAAAGTTTTATCTGAAGTTGATTAGAGGGTCGGCAAGGGGTATGGAGATGTGCTGAATCTGTTTTTGAACTTCAATTTTTTGCAAGACAAGTAGTTCGCCCGGAATCCGGCTGAAATCGGGAATTTGGCAGAAGCAAGGCAGGAACTTTTGTCAAAGTAGACATGACGCAGGCTACAGGGTTAAACTCACATGCTGAATCCATATTTGAACTTCGTCTTCTCAGAGGATTACCACTGGACCTCTACAAGACCCGATTGTATGTAAATATTAAATTTTTGGGATCCCATCGAAACCTTTGTCTTGTTGGTAGCGACGAAGAAACATCCAAAAGGGTAACACTTGCATCTTGAATTTTGAACTTCTCCGTCAATGTATGGTTATGGAATTTCGACAAGTGGAGCAGGTGCTTTGCATATTTAAAATAACATGATCTCATCTTTAAGGTCATAAACTCATTCAGTTGGTTTCAGACATGTCTTAAATTTATTATTCCTTATAAGTGTTTGGAACGAAAGAGCTGTATTTTTATGCCGGCTTGGCAACCCTGTCAATAAGCCTTTGGGGCCCAACCCAGATAAGCCTTAGCATATACTGTGCTGCTGTACACTTCTTTTTTTAGGAAATGGTTTCAGTGTCACCCTTCCTGCAGACATGTCGCAATCGACGCTTGACATGTTCATTCTACCCGGTGGCGTCGGGGCGTCACAGACATCCCTGGGTAAGAATTTTCTCTTTTCTTTCAAGATGTTTGTTATTTTCTACGATAAGATACGAAGCGCAATAGCTTCGTTCTTACATAATGCGCTCTGATCAATGAATCTTTATGCTATAGTCAAACTTCAAGCAACGCCACCGATTGTTAACTCTCACAAAACGTCGGTCTCTCTAGACCTTTCCGTCTTTCCTCAAAACACAGATGTCACCATTTTTGAGTATATTTTTTTTTAACTTTAACTTCTAATACTATATAGCCGACATGTCATGCTTTTATTCGGGTTATTGTAATCGTAATCGTCCTCACGAATATGTTTGCATATACTGATCATATTTTGTAATTGTAATGACCTGCGATTATTTTCTCGAGTAGTCATAAGTATGCTATGGATATCACGGGCTGTGTCCCTTGTGCCATTTTGCTCGGATTTCCCCGAGCTTGTTGAAAAAGCTGCGATCGTAGTACGAGTTAGGAAGAAATTTTGAGAAAATGAGAGTCTATACTGGTTACGAATCGACGAAGTAACCAGAGAAAATGAATTAAAAAGTACGATTTATTATTACATTTGGCGTTAAGCTTTTAGCTTGTCGTCACAATTGCTAGTGTGGGTCAGGTGTGGGTCCTTCTCAAACTCACGTACATCCCTCAAATCCCATTTATCAGCTCCTCGTACCCATATCTTACTTAACCGAGCTCCACTAGTCTAGACATATCATAAAGAAGCCATATAAAGCATGAGAGTCGAATGCATTAGCCTGCATGTTATTGTCGTAAAAATACAAGCTCCTTTTTACACAGGAATTACCTTAACCAGGGATTTATGACAGTAAAATTGAAATCAAGGTAACGAAGTGAAGTGAAGACAGCCTTTTAGCGTTGGTGAGTTCCCTGTCCTCCCGGAAAATCCCCTGTTGCATGGTTGCTTGGAATCGACCACTCGTGATCCTTCCTCGGTCATGGAAAGAGCTCTGGTTCAAGGTTTTTTTTTTTATTCTTGCTATAACTGATACATAAACATTAATGATACGATACTCTGCACTTACAATTATTCCAGGGTTTGAACCGGAGAGAAGAAAAACATAGAATAGTTCAAACCCTTCCATAAAAAAATCAACAAAACAAAATCGACCCACGCTGAGTAGAACGATCACCGTACGAAACCGCCAACACGAAGCGAAATGGTGGGTCGTAGGGGGGAAAGCATCATCGTCGGTGCCATCAGCGGCTCCAAGATAATAAGAAATCCTTGTCTTCTCTTCATCTGCTTTCGTACTTTTAGGAGAAAACCGGATCGGCAAACCTAAGATACCAGATTTTCGGAACTTGAGTAGTAGTGGTCGCCACAAGTTCATGCCCACTACCAGCGAGAGGAAGAGGGAAGTGCGGAAGGCAGAAGAGGCGCAGCTACGTAAATCTGGTCGGGAATCGAGAATATCTCTGTACCGACGCTACCGAGCTGGAGAACTGCCAGACGTCCAGATTTCACACGCGGCACTGCTGACCCCTTTGATGGCTTTGTCTCAGGCGAGTTGGTCTTTTCTCTCAGTCCCCCCCACTTTGTGGTGGAATTTACGCTCAGCGAGGATCCAAGCCTTTCATCCGTTCATCTTTGGGGGTAAAAAATGAATTAGTGGAAAAATTGAGCGGACTTTTTTTTTAATCTGAAAGAATGCTTGTCTTTGATCCAAAGTTTAACACCTTTACTTTTTTAAATACACTCCACAGTGTGACACAAAATCTCGACCCATAACAGTAAACTGATTCTGGACAAATAATCAGTCCTATTTGTACTCGAAATATGTTCATCGAACTAACTTTGAAATTGGAAGACACAGCAGCTTTGTATTACTTCCTTTCTCAGTAACCGATCGGCGTCACTAGCCTCCCTGTCTCCGTCTCCCTTAGTTGTCATAGGGCATGCGGGATGCAAGTTAGCTCAGTCGCTTCATCATTTTAAAAGTAGTGCGAACTGAAAGACAAAAATGCTCCTCAGCCGGGATTTGAACCCAGGACCCTCTGCTTACAAAGGCGCTCTTACCATTTGAGCTGTCGAGGGGCTTGTGAACAGAGTTCGCAAACCACTACAAATAGTCTGGTAGATGCCGGCCATAGGAACAGTGATCCCGCCCGAAGGCAAATTCACCTAACCAGTTCACATCCCCATGTCACGGATTTTAATAATAATACATAGATTCGTCGCGAGTTTTTCGCCTTCACGTGAATCAAGCACTGGCACTACTTTCGGTATTCGGACATATTTAGTCAAGAGCTAACACCAAATCCACTACCAAATATTACCAAAGTCAGATCCGTCTTTTCTTCCTGACTTTCCGAAATATTTGTTTTTCTTTTAATGTACCGTGCCCTTTAGGTCGACGCGGGTGTTGCCCGAAAATTGATGGCACTCATACTGGATTCGATTCGGAAAGAAAATGTTGCCGACTTTGATACACGAGCAAGCGAGATATTTACCATAATCTTGAACAAGTCGACGGATTTCAACACTCAGTTTGTAGCTACTCTACTCGAGATGGTCATCTGTGCAAATGGTGGTATCACTGTCCCGGCGGACGCAATTGCGAAAGGTAGGCCATTCCTTAGGTGTGAGCTCAGTTTATGAATTGTTACAAGAGGCTGACTAGAAAAACAAGATTTTCGGGGTTAATCAAGGAAGAAAACAAAACCAAAAAAGCTCGTTTTTCTATTTTGTTTGCAACGATTGGTCAGGTTGGCTTCAAACCTTAGAAGAGAGTGACTAAAATGATGTCGGTCACAGGGATGCGTTAATTCTAATTTCTCTTGCGTATCACTCGTCATGCACAAATTTCGTACTGTTTAAACTTGAAAATAACCTTTTCATCGAAACTTGAAGGAAAAGTAGTTAAACACACTCACAAAAAGACTAGAAGTATCATTTGTCGACGAAGTCGACGAATGCCGGTACTAGCTTTTTTTATACCTCTCAGTTTTCAGAATCAGCAGTCTCCTTCTTCTGTTTTGTAGGCTGAGTCACTAACAAGAGAACTCTCTAGTGACTATACGGAACGACCAATGATGTTTTGTTCACAGTCATTCGCCTTTCGGCGATTTCCTTCCCGCTTAGAGACTTCTTCGGTTCCAGTCGCGCTTTTCGTTATTATCGCAGGTAGCTTAAGGACCCGTCGTATCTGTATTAAAGATTAACCCAGGATTAAGCCTACGTCCCTAATCCTTCCACCTATTCCCCGTTAACACGAATAAGTCAAAGGTCTTACGCTTCAGTCCGTTGAAGCGCACTTTCATCCAACCGTATGTTCCGTTTCCGATTATCGACTCAGCGAAGTACAGAGTCGGCGAAGTACGACTCGGCGAAGTACAATGCGTAGATTTGGCTGTGATGTCCAGTGCATTTTGCTAGCTTATCTTGCATACGTCCGCCCAGTTCTGGAATATGCAAGCCCACTATGGGGACCAGCAGCACTGCGTACTGTATACCTTATCCAAGAACTTGACTCGGTGCAAAAGCGGGCCGTGTTCATTATTATTGGCGATCGACAGCTATCTTATGGTGAAGCGCTTGCTAAACTCGATCTCCCCACGTTGGCCCAAAGATACGAGCAGATTATCCTGAGGTTTGTTAATTTTATTGTCTCTAAACCCCAGCATCGAGACATCTTATCACCCATTGCACCGCCCAACAACCGTACGCGTCACCAAAATAAACTGGTCCCAGTAGATTTTCGAACGAACTGCCACGCAAATTCGTTTGTACCTTTCTTTACGGATTTGCTTAACAAAGCCGAGTGATATTTTTCCTTTTTTTATGTAAGTTTTTTATTTACTATAGTGAAGCAACGCAAATTAGCTGTCAGCTAGGATGTTGTATAAATAAACCCCTCTCTCTCTGCAATATTTATCCACCCCAGCCGCGCTAGGCTGATTCTTCCATTATCTTTGACACTTTGAGCTCCTTGATGACACTGATGAGCTCATTGATTAGAATTACCGGTTGTGCAAGTTCTTCTTTGCAGGGTTTTTAGTCGCGTTTTCGATCGCACAAAGATTACAGCATTTCTACGAATACCTTTGTTAATTTCACTAAAGCATTGTACGCACATGCGTAATAAGCTGCGTGGCGCTTAGAGTTGCCATCGATAAGAAAATTGTACTCTTTTCAGTACATTGTTTTCAAAGTAGTGAGTTGGTAGTACATTTGAAAAAGTAGTACTTTTGCAGTACATTTTAAGAAGCTCAGCAGAAGATCCTCCTCCAGTCTTTTCAAATCCCCTCACTTGCTGACTCTGGTCCTAGTATTTTTTTTTCCCGAAAATTGTAGCACTAAGGTGCTACATTTTTACAGATTTTCCGAAATAGTGCTACATTTTACCCTGATCGTGCTACGGTGCTACATAGGCAAAAATAGTGCTACAGTTAGCAATATAGGTGGCAACACTGCTTCTTTGTCCTCCTTAAAACCAAGGGGACTGCGCGAGGCTGAAATAGCAGAGACGGATTTGCACTCTATCTTTTATCACTTTATCTTTTTTATTGCACATTACGCCCTTGGGCAGTGCGTCATAAATTCATTCATTCATTAATTCACTCTCCGGGAAACCCAGCAAAGTTTCAAAAGGATCACGCTATGTTCGAATGTTGGGACAGAAAGCCTATCTACTGCGAGTTAACTGTGCCTAAGGAGGCGAAGCATTTGTTACTTAATCCGCCTTTACGAACACGCCTAGCCATGCACAGATAACTAGGCACATGACCAAGCTTAGCCAGGCACCAAGTACTGGGATTAATCTTATCTGTATTGGGATAAAATTAATCCAAATTAGGGATAATCTTATCTCAATAAAGACAAGATTAATCCCAGTAGCAAATACTGCAAGATTTTTTTTTACAGTGTAGGTATTGATGTGAACGGTGATGCTAGGCATGTGCCTAGGCATCTGTGCTTGGCTAAGAATGCTTGTGAACGGTGCTTTACTGTCATTTCAGTCGCTAAGCTGAGTGGAACTGAAATTCTTGGCTGCCTGGCTCTAGAAAGGTACCTTCTGGATCGCAAGTGTGCCGATACTCAACCGGTTAAGAAGAAATCCAGACCAAATATGACTGTATTTGATAAGGAAGAGGATGCGTGGATTCGCCTGGCAGAGTGAGTAGGCTCCGTTTTAGGGTTAGTGCCAGCTCCATGGCTTTCTTCTCCGTTTCAAGCTGGTTCCTCAGTACCCCTTATAGAACCCTACCTCGTAAGGCATTGCATCTAGGTGTATATGTTGATTAGAGTCGTATATGGACAGTCTTCTTTTGAAAATCTGATAATTGAACAGTTCTGAAACTGTGAAGTACTAGCCACAAAATCACCTGCTGTGTGAGTTGGAATACGGACGTTCGAAGTACGTTTATCGACTTGAACTATAACGGATAACGACTTGAACGGCTTCCCTCTTGTTTTGTACAGTCTTCTTGGACAGTCTTCTTTTCAAAATCTGAAAGTTAAACAGTTGCTGACGGGAAAGAATAAAAGCGAAAACGTGTTTAAACTTAGCCAGTTCTGGTACTGTAAGTCTAAGTACTAGCCACAAAATCACCTGCTGTGTCAGTTGCAATACGGACGTTTTCAAAGTACGTTTAACGAATTGAACGGCTTCCCTCTTGTTTGTACGATCAGAGCGTTGAGATTTGTAAAGGAGATGTTTACGGAGAATTCTATAGTGTACTTTACCATCTCGACAGCATAGAAAAATACTCTTGTAAGTTTAAAGTACGTAATAAGTAAGTAATTTATTTATGACCCGCCATTTCGGTTTAACCGTTAAAAGTTAACTGGTCACATCCGCGGTAAAGGTATAGCCTTATGAAATAGAAAACAGGCAGGCTGAACTTGGATTCCGGATGTTCCTGGGAGGTTGGCTCATGCTTGACAGACGCACTAATAAAGATGTTTCAGGGTTTGTCAATACTATATCTTTGGGAACTTGGGAAACTGGGAATCGTAAGATACCAAAAAGAAATTGTTCTGACGGTTAGTAGAAGAAAGGTTCTTAGGCTGTTGAAATACAAAATTGAAGAGAGCAAATGATAAACAAGTTAAGCTGTCCGACAAGGACAACATACGAATGTCCTACTAATAGCGTACCAGAGGTGAATGGTGGGCGAAGTGTTTAGACAAAAGCCGACTGACGTGGCTTTGGTGACGTTGACATTGTGACGTTGCTCTTCCGACCAGTTCCAGAATATTAATTCTGAAAAAAAAAAATTTATGACTGCTATATTTCAGTCCATAAGACCATAACAGCAACAAACAAACATACATTAAAACAGACACTGAACAAAAATGTAAAAGAAATCTACCCCATGCAAAAGATATCCAAGAGGATACCAAATCATTATCACAGTCTTTGAACCGGCAAAACATAGCAACATTAGCTTTGCGGCGCAGCTCCTTCAGGGTAGCAACTCTTTTCTCTACCATTGCACCACTGACACTGGATCGCCTTAGCCAAACGGAAAAATTTCCGAAATCCGCGTTGTAAACAACTTGCAAAGCGGACAAATACCGAGCATGGGCAGAGGAAACCAGGCCAAGAGCAAAACATTGGTAACAGTAAGTCTTGAAAAGGCGGACCCTCTACAGGCTCATTTACTGCACCAAACTTCCAAACAAGAGCATTAGCCCTTTTCAAGTAGCTTTTAGCTAGAGCAGTAATATGACAATCATCATTTTGATCCTTTCTAATGTAAAAACCTAAATAACGAAATTCATCAACATAAGCAATTACCCGACCACTAAGCAACACGTCACTTGGTAACACTTTACACCGGGGTGGGATGTTTTACGGGTATTAAAAGTGTATTCTACTGCAAACAGATCACAAACACAAAGCAGCTTGTTTAGACCAAAAACAGTCGGAGACAGGATGACAAGATCGTCAGCAAACCAAACATGGTTGTAGCTCCTACCAGCTACAAAGCAACCAATATCTGGGTTTCGTTGAGACGGGCAGACAAACCATCAATATACACTGCGTAAAGGAATGGTGACAAAATACCACCCTGCCTAAGACCATTAGTGAGGGTAAAAGTAGAGCTTAATTTGCTATCCCATCTAACACAACACTCCTGGCTTCGAATATATAATGTATTCCGGAATATTCGTTTACGAGCTTTCCTGGAAATTTAGATAATTAATATGATTGATTGATCACCAAGACCGAAGGGTCGAATCTCAGGATTGTATGGCCTATTTAATATTTTCTACAGATTGAGTCGCGAGTTGCAAGAGTTGGACACCGCTGATGGAGTTCTTGATGAAAAAGTCGAATTGCCAGAAACCCTACAAGCTGCGATAAAGGTAAATTATTCTTATTTAATTTGTATGGTGCGTATGTTAGATTGTTTTCGCATACTATAGCTTTTTTGTGCTGATTGTTTTCGCTTATTATAGCTTTTCTTGTCCTTAGGATGCTATAGGTAGCTTAACTGGTGCCATTTACTTAATTACTTGTAATCATACTGGTGGTCTTTCGCCTGTCCAGGACATCTACATCGCAATTACCAGTACGATCTTCGTAAGATCAGTGCGCTCACCTGACTTGAATAAAAGATTGAATTTACTTCACAGAAAGTCCGGGGACAGAAAAAAAAAAAACGTTATTAAATCATACTAAGAGGTTCTCCATCACAAATAACACCTCGGTTTATGCAGTGAACAAGACCAGTATTATTTTGCTCTGGATATTTTGCGCAGCGACCCACCTGTGAGACAATAATTATCGCGCCAACTATTGGCGACTCTTCTCGGATGCTCTGAGCGTCTCTGGAGGGAAAGAGTCATATCTCCACTGCGGTTTCATCGATGTCCTAGGTGGCTCTAGTTATTTTGTATGTATGTTTGAATTTTATTCATAGAAAACAATAAACACCTTATCTCTTTACGGCCCCACCATGAGGCCTGGCAATGGGCGGGGCTTATTGTTTATTCGTATAGTCTTGAGGGAAACAAACCAAACAAAGAAAAAGCACTTCTGAATCCAAAGGACATTCAATTAATTGGGAGTCATTAAATGAATGTTCAGACACATTGGAAAAGCAAAGATCATAGGCGCCATCTTGGAGGCCTACCTGAGATTTCGGGGAGCACAGCATCTTCCATCTTTGTTCTTTCTATTTTGTACTAAATAGGCTCTAAAGGGCTAAATGCACAGCAGGGACGTTACTGCGAGGTATTTTTGAAAACTACGAAGATGTGGCTAATGCTGAATCGACCATTAGTTTCAAGTGAAATATAGATAGGGTTTTTAACTCTGTTCAGTACTAAAGAAGAAGAAGAATAAAGTCATAACAAACTGACAAGAAAAATCCACCAACGAACGACCTTCCATCAACCAAGTGCCCTTTTGTAGTAAATTATTTTTTTTTTACGTGATGGCGATCGGAGATGAAAAAAGAAAAGTACGGAGGGGTAGCTCTTTAAAATAATTTTAGGAGGACCATAGAAACAGCAGCAGAAACAATTTTTAGTCGTACGTTTTCTTCCAGGCCGTCCGTATGAAGGAATGGAAAAAATCAGCCGAGTTTTTCGAATCGGTTGTTGAGAAGCAAAGGGAGGAATATAAAACTGCTTCCGGTCGGAACGAGAGCCAATTATGGGAGGGGTATTATTTTGAGGTAAGATAGATTTTTTTATAACAGTTCTCCTTTAAATTCTGTTCTATTCGATCTGTTCACCTGAATCATGAGCGGTAACTATGGTCCCTATGGACCATTAGAAACTACCAATACATTATATGTTGACTAGCTAAAATTTGTCAGCTTGTTCATAGGGTAGCCTACTTATTTATTTTTATTTTATTTTTTATTTATTTATTTAATTCAGCCGTAGCCATAAAAAAGGAAAAACACACAAAGGAAAAACACACATTCTAGCCTAAATATCGCACATAACCATATATGTATAACAAAAAATTAACGAACTACGAGTTCATCGCTCCGTTTTTTCCACAAGGGCAGTGAAAGTTGAAAAACTGGAGCGGTAAGAATTTGGACCAGGTTGTAATCTGACCCCAAAAGGCGGCCTTTTAGCGATGAAACTACTTTACGTTTTAGTTCGTGAAACGAAGGCATACAATTATTGGCGAACATCCCCGAGGTGTGGGAGTCTGTGAAGTTTTCTGTAGCAGTTATTGTAAGTGACGCGGGTCACATTTATCGCACCAGCAGTGAAATTCGTACAAAGAGCGAAACAGTAAAACTGTAAACAAAAAGTATACAACTTATAGAAAGTTGAAGGTTAAGTTTGACGGCGTTACCGTACTGACTCGGCATCCAAGTTTAATCACACAGGTCCGTCAGGTCGTGGCTAGTGTATATGGTGGTGTTTGCAGTATTAAATCGAATCATCGCTGATATGTCTACTATGTTGAGTTCTGCGAGGGCTACGGGAGCTACAAGCAAAGGTATTGGTAGAACCGACTGATAGACTGATCGAACAAACGAACTATCTGAAGTCGTAACGACTGATCCTGTATTTGAAGTCTGCGAAGAGAAATTTGCATCCAAAAGTGTTTCAGACGAACTTTGTACAGGAACGCATTTTATTATTTTATTGGTTGAATTGCAAGCACATGGCTGTGATGTTTCTGCGAGAAGGCTACAGTAGTACAGAAAAAAAAGAAACGCTGGATGGCAGCACATTAGTTGCATTTTTGCAGATATCATGGTAGAGCTGTTACCACGGTAACTGGATTTGCAATTAGTCGTTGTACCGTTGCCGTGGTATCTGGTATACGCTTGTTCTGCAAAACAACAATTGTCGAAATTGCGCTTTTGGAGGCATCCCAAAAGAAAAACTGATATTGAGTCATATCACTAAGTGTCAAAGTTCTTTCCCACCAATTTGACAAAAACTGAATAGTGAGATGACTTTTTCAGATACTAGGATCGGTTATCACGGTCGGACCGTGGTATCTGAATATCAGATACCACGATACTTGGCCAGATACCAGGATAACTGCAAAAACGCCTTTTCACGGTGGTATCAGATACCACCATAACTGCGAAAAGGACTTTAGACCGTGTTATCAGATTCCATGGTATCTGCAGAACGCTACTATTAAAACTGTGACTTTTGCAGGTATTAAACCACCTTTCTGACTGGGAGCGAGGAGAGAAGTTGTTACCTCACCTATCTGATTCTTCGGTGTGGACGAACGCTGAGATGCTACGGAGGCTTTTCGAGGTCAAAACTAGGATCGTCCTTGACAGGGGAGGCTCCAAGAAATCGCTCCTTGAAGACCTGAATAAGATGATCAAGGATAAAACTAAAAGTGATATCTTGAAGGTTGGTATTGCTGCAGGGAATATAACCAGTTTTATTTCAAACCAGAAGAAGATAATCTGTCTTTTTTCGAGAAGTTGGTCAGCTTTGCTTTTATGTTACAATGTTCACGACCATTTTGCTTTATTCCGTGCCAAGCACTGCAATTCTGAAGCAGTCCGATGCAGTCAACCACAAACCTCTGATTTGTGGATACCCAGGATACCCTATACGCTGGATACCCTATGCCAAACGTTGGATAGCTTTTGATACCCTAACCCTTACCGACCTTAGTGCAGATGAATTCTAATTGTTTGATTTCTGAGCTTCACTCAAATCATCAGTATTTGATTGGGTCCCAGTATCCAGCATTTGGCATAGTTTATCCAGCGTCAGGCATAAGGTATACTGAACGCTAGATATACCCGTCGTTTGGCGTAGGCTTTCCGAAAACCAGGGGTTTGTGGTAGACTAGTCCGATGCGGTGTTTCGGTGCAATTCTCCGGACAGCTCAGTGATTCTGTGTAAACTGGGAGGCTGCAGCATTTCTGGTCCATTTGTGAAATTCGGACTTCCTGGAGACCTAGCTAGTGGTTTGTCAGATGCTTCAACCCCTAAAAAGAGGTATTCGAGGACCAAGATATGGAACCGAATTTGACTTAGACGAAATTACGCTGGGTTGGTATTTACCATGACGGCTGACGTCGATCACGGTCGATCTGGACCTCCTCTTGAGTTTCAAATCTTGTTCTTGATTTCAACCGTTTGTAGTTTATGTATATTTCTACTTGTTGTTACTTTGGGTTCTGAGGTGCCAACCAGGATCATACCAAGTAAATGCTAACGCCATAGCTATATTTCGAACACTGCACTCTTGCTCTCAAATGGAAGAACACGACGACAGAAAACGACGGGACAGATTCCTACCTAGTCGGCTTACACTATGAGCGTGTTCCACCCTCCTAAAATTTGTAACCATTATTTACTATTTCAGTTCCATCCTCACGAAAATTACTACGCTGACCGTTCCAACCTTCTCGAAATAGTAACTAACAATAACGATTTGCTTACCAATACCATGCTCGGGAGCATAGTAAGCGCGGTAACTATGCATATCTGTAATGTGATTGGTCGGATTCGCCCGTGGCATGATATTCTGCTGGAAAATAGAAAAATTGTTTCAGCCTTGACGGCAAAAAGCCAGAATTCGTGACGTCATGCGTAGTAGTGCTTAGTGCTTACCATGCTCGGGAGCATAGTAAGCCTGGTAACTGCGCGCATCTGTAACGTGGTTGGTCGGATTCGCCCGTGTCATGAAATTCTGCCGGAAAATAGAAAAATCGTTCCAGCCTTGACCGCAAAAAGCCAGAATTCGTGACGTCATGCATAGTAACTACGGTAAGTAGCGTGGAACACGCGCAATAGCTACCTTTTCTCTGAAAAGCTGTGAGGAAGTGAATAGACTAGGCACCTTCTTTTTTTCTTTCCTTTATCTGTTCCTGATTTCATTCCCTTTTCATTCCCTAATTTTCAGGTTGTCGTGCCAGAGGAGCTCGCAGTGCTATACGCACTTCAGTCAAACTTACCCTTAGCACGACTTCATACTCAAAACCGAGCCAAGAATCTGATAGTCGAGTGGGAGAACACGACATTACTGATCCCAGAAATGAGGCGGAATATTCAGGAAGGATTCGCCGCTGTCATGGATCTGGAGGTAAAAAGGATAATTGCAATTTCACTTGAAGTAAATCTCTATTTAGAACCGTCCTGCATCTCCAGCTTGTTGAGTTTTTTTAGTGCCTAGCCGTCCCCTCATTGTAAAGTCGCGTCGCTTAAGCTGAAAGTTTGCCATGGCGTATACCTGAAAGACGACACAAGATTTTGGACGTAAATGCTTGTCCTCTGATCTTCATAGATCTCTCCTTCTGCATTACGAAGCCCCAAACCAGACTTGACCTGAAACAAGGCTTCGCGCTGCAACCCGTAATTGTACCAGAATTATTTGCCCCGATGCCCACTCTACTGAGCGGTATCGTTCGTCATTTGTATCATATTTCGTAAACTATTTTAATTATGAACTGTGATATATTCGTTATTAGTTGTCTATACATAGACATTTTTAAGGTAATTATTGAGAAGTGACTATTTAGTTTTAGCCGTGTTGATAATTGTGTGACGATCCGACACTAGCGAGTAATTATATGAGCTATTCGGGAAATAAACATTCTTATATTATATTGTATATATGCCTCTCCCAATCCCATTAATCATCGGAAGCCCATTTCTCCTCGTTCTCGTGCAACGCAGCTAGTAGCCTATACCTCTGCCAAGACCCCAGTCTTTTCATCAATACATCCTGGATGCTGCTGTTCATTAGCCTAATAAAAATGGTGTCGACTTTGTACCGGAATTCAATACAGTCGTGACGTAATTAGTGACGTGAAGTGATTGAGGACCCAACATAGGATTTGATTGTCCCTAGGTCGTTTAATAAATGCAAACGCGACCGGCGCCTCGCTGGGCCGCTCGGCTCTGTATATATATTAAAATATATATTCACCGGTAAACAGGAATAAGCTACAATTTTTCATTTTCGGAGGTAAAATAGATGAAATGGGCGACGTCACGCTTGTATTGAAATCCGATACAGTTTAGCTTGGAACATAGAAATGTGTTGGACGGCACAGTCTTAGGTGGATAGGACATAATTTTAGGTTTCGGAAATTTTGGTAAATTCTCGTGTTGGTATTTGTGTTGGTTTTAGTTATTAATTATCTTGTCCTAAAATTGAAGTGTTGATGTGTGATATTTAGTTGTTTGTTTGTTTTCGGGATCCCAAAACGTAAGTGGAGGGATACCTATGACATCACAAAAGTTGTCCGTCTGTCCGTCCGTCTGTGAGGATTCTTTGGATCAAGTGTAAGGTCAAGTTAGTAGATGGGCTTTGTAGCCCTATATTTAGGGGTGGGAATTCAAATTAAGGGGCAAACAAAATATTTTGAAACAGCTAATATGATATTCGAGTATGGGGTGACATACTGAACACGATGATGAAAACATTTTATCGCCGGACAAGTAGTATGTCCGGAATCCGGCAAAAACCGGAAAGTTTGTTAAAAGCAAAAGTTTTATTTGGTGTTGATTAGGTGTTCGATTTAGAGGTAAGAAGACTTGCTGAACATTTATGTGAAAGTCATATTCTAACCGGACAAGTAGTTCGTCCGGAATCCGGCCAAAACCGGAAAATTTGTCAAAAGTAAAAGTTTTATTTGTACTTGGATTAGATATCGGGTTACAAAAAGATGCTGAATCTACATATTACAGTCATTTTTTACCCGGACATGTAGTTCGCCTGGAGTCCGGCTGCAAGACGAAAATTTGTTATAAGCTAGTTAAATTTGTATTTGAAATTGATTAGTTGTTCGGTATTGGGGAAGGAAGATACGCTGAATTTTTTTTTAGCTTTCTTTTTTCACTGCACAAGTAGTTCCGGAATTCGGCCGAGACCGGCAAATTGGCAGAGGTAAGGCAGGAAGTTTTCATCAAAATAGATATGATTCATAGGGGTAAACACACATGCTGCATTCATATCTGAACTTGGTTTTCTCAGATGATTAGCTTTAAAAATGTTCAAGGAGTCTGGCGAAGACAAGGCCCAATTGTCTGGATCAAATATTGGATTTTTGGGATCACATCGAAACCTTTATAGTCTTGTTTCTTGCTCTATATGACTAAGTCCAAAACACGCCTGCGAGCCTCAGGAAGAAGGAGTAAGCGTGTCCGTACGACTCAAATTCAACGACTCAAATCCTGTGTCAATCAATCACCGCGATCTTTGAGAGCAGCTGTGACACCGCTTCTGCCTTTCTTTTGCTAGCTACGCGGAGAGGCAGGAGATTTTGCATCCTCAAGGAGAGATAGTCATCAAGAGTATAAAATTGTACCTTACCTTGGTATGGAAAAAAAGTGAGGCATTAGAGTGACTGTGAGTTTGGTCTTCGAGGATGATAAGCAGTCTGGAGCTCTTAAGCCATGTTCGTTGGGTCATATTTGAACAAGAACAAGCTATTTTTTTTCTAGAGGTATTGCGATGTCGACAGATCTTTACCCTCGAGGCTGCTTGGGATCTGGTCCAATGACGTTCCAGTAGAAACAGATACTCTAGTTCATCGAGATCAGATCACCACAAGAAGGTATGAACAGTTGCAAGAACTATGGTTAGCTTTTAGCTGACTCATAATTATAATTTCTGGCATCCCATCGTGGTGGGCAGTAAATAAAATATTGCCTCTGCAAGGACGATAAAGAAACTCACTTTTCTTTGAGTAGGATAAATGATTTATTATTTATTCCCCTACTACGAGGGATCTAAATGAAAAACTGACCTATAAATCCTCTTAAAAGGATTATAAGTAAACTGTTCTCATCCAACGAGTGTGGTAGTCAGTTCCTTGTGCCATGGTGAGTAAATATTGTTCGAACGTAAAGCCAGAAATAACAATAATAACAAATGACAACAAACACAGTTATACAAAAATCAGTCGCTGTAAAAAATCATTGACAACAGAGCCCAACCACTCTGTCAGAAGTTTCATAACAGATTGCGCATAACACTTTCAAGAATAACACCTTTTCACTTAGAAATAAAGTGTTATGACCAGTTAAGTTTATACTATTTCGTGCCTAGATCTCTAACAACACCTTCAATAGGTACAAATACTACACTGTCAGAAGTTACATAACGACAACAGAAGGATGCGCGGTTTCAACAGATAACACTTTGGGATGTTATATGTTATGTTTCTTTCGTTCCCGTTAGTATTTTTACCAATTGAAGGTGTTGTTGGACATCTAGGCACAAAATAGTGTAAACTTAATTGGTCATAACACTTTATTTCTAAGTGAAAAGGTGTTATTCTTTAAAGTGTTTTACGCTATCTGTTATGAAACTTCTGACAGTGCATCGTACGGCCTTCGCCACTGCTTACTGACCGAAGATTGAAAATTAGTGTGTTTATCTGTGTCTTTATGTGTTTTATTTATTTTCTTTGATTCACTTCGCTTTTCCGAAATGGCGGGTTATAAATAAATTACTTACTTACTTTGTTATTAATGCCGCTACTTTTAAGTATCGCCCTCAAACGCGGTCAAGATATATTATTGACTTTGATCTTTGTGTGCAGTTTTTAGACCTCAGTGTTTTGTACTTTCTCGTACTGCTTTAACCCGCAGTTATGCCTTCCTAATCCCGTCGCTTAATCACTACTACTAACTTCCCGCCTATAGTCAGCTTAGCTTAAGAACTCGGGTGTTCAGAGCGCTAACCACACGATCAGCCATTCCTCTTATTTTCAAGGCTGCTTAAGCTCTATTCACCCGCGACTGAACTTATGCGATGGCTGGCATTATTGCAGTTTTTATGGCACTTAAGCAGCTCCGCTCAAGTGCCATATACCGATCACTTTTTGGTCGGTCGGTCCACTGTTCTTGAGTTAGGGTACTTCCAGAAGGACTAGGACGATGAAACTTGGCAGGCATATTAGGGACTCGACCAAACTAACTTGGAAATAGTCACTTGCCCGATCCGACCGTCGTGGGGGGAGGGGGTTTTGGCGGAATCCGGAAAATAGGGTTATGCATGACTTTCGAACGGGTGATAGGATCTTAATAAAACTTGATATCTGGAAAGACATCGTGTCTCAGTTCAAGTCCGGACTAGATCCGATGAATCTGGGGGGGGGGGGGGGTCGGAGGGGGAACCGGAAATCTTGTGAAACTCTCAGAGTGGACCGATCGGGATGAAACTTGGTTGGAACAACAAGTACAAACTTTAGATATATAACTGACTGAACTGGATCTGATTCGGACACTGTGGGGGAGTTGGGGGGGGGGGGGGGTCCGTAATGCCGGCGATGCGTAGTTAATGTACTTCCAGGTGGGCTAGAACGATAAAAAAAAGGCAGGCATATCAGGGACCCGACCAGATTAACTTGAAAAGAGTCATTCGCCTGATCCGACCATCGCGGGGGGAGGGGGAGTTGGCGGAATCTGGAAAATAGGGGCATACATAACTTTCGAATGGGTGATCGGATCTTAATGAAGCTTGATACCTGGAAAGACGTCATGCCTCAGATATCTCATTTTGATTCCGGGCCGGATCCGATGAACTGGCGGGGGGAGGGGGTCGGAGCGGAGAACCGAAAATCTTATGACACGCATGTAGTGGAGCGATCAGGATGAAACTTAGTTGGAAGTACAAGCACAAGTCCTAGGTGCATCAGTGACAGAATCGGACTGGATTCGGGTACCGAGGGGGGGGGGAGCTTTAGGGGGTATCCGGAATTCTGGTGATCGTGAGTTAAGGTACTTCCAGATGTGCTAGGACGATAAAACTTTGCTGGAGCATTATAAACTTTACATCGTTGGGTTAGACATCGTCACTTCTCCGATTCGACCATCCCTTAAAGAACTCATCTTAACCACAAAATACAAAAAATACTTTTAAGCAACATTTACTTTTTCACGATCGCCATGAGCACATGATCCTTTTTGCTTAGAAATTTGCTTAGAAATAGCTCCCTTAAAGTGCGCATCCTAACCGAAAAGTAAAAAAAAACTTTTGACCGTCACTTCCATCCTCTGACACAGCCTTGCAAATTTGGCGCATCTGAACCGAATAGTGAACGAAAAACTTTTGACCATCACTTCCATTTAACCCAGCCTTGCAAGTGCCATATGAGCTTCCAGCTCTTGTTCTAAATTAAGAAGTAAAAATTCGCTCAGTTTTTGGCAGTTTTACGTTTCGGTTTTAGGGCGTGGCTGTATCTTTGTCCTTTCATAAGTAGGGGCGCTCGGGGTTGAACCGGACACTAATTTTCCTTTTCTTGCTAGGCCACCATTTCTTAGCGGATTTACATCGTTTTTGTTGTCAAACGTGTAGAATGTCTGGGAGAATAGCTGGTAATTTTTTTATATATTTTTCTCCATCAGATTTTTTAGAAAACATTTTTTTCTGTTTTTCAATTTGTGTAGGGGGGACAGAACTTCGGTAATTGCGATGCGTATTGATTTAAGTATTTTGGGGGGAAATATAACAAAGCGTGCTTTCAGCAGTTGTATTTTTGAAAGCAACTGTGCGGTATCAGATACCATGGTAACTGTAATAACGACAAATGCAGATTCAGTTACTCTGATATCAGATACCATGGTAGGCAAAAACACAAATATTGTTGCTCGCAAGGCAGAGTTCTGAAGGAAAAGCTCATCCTATGCAAAGGCTAGGATAGCAGGAGGAGAAAGTTATTCGGCCATATTGACGCTACACTATAAAAAGTATCTCCAAGTAAGGATTAAAGTTAACTGCAGTATTAGCTACTGGGATCATTCTTATAATAATAATAATACAAAGCAAGAGAAAAGGCTTTCACCTCTAAATAACTCTAAGACATTTTGAGTAGTCGAACTGATCACAGTTAAAAATCCCATCAATGCACTTGAAACTACTGATCGATTCAGCATTAAGCGCATCTTCGGTAAGGCTGTTCCAAGGATCCACAGTTCGATTCTACTATTTCGTATCAATCTCACCTCAGTAGCGATAAGAATAATCCGGGTAGCAAATACTGCAGTTAACTTTAATCCTTACTCGGAGATACTTTTTACAGTGTATATGGTAAAAAAAAAAAAAGTAAACATGTTCTCAGATTTCAATAGGTCGCAGTTTCAACTTCATGGAATATTAGAATCAGTTACGTAAGTTTACCTCTTGCCTTCCAGGTATCGCTTTCTCACAGACCTTAAGGCGAGACTGGAAAGAGGTGACAGCGAAGACTTGTCAGCAGTACGCCTGAAAGTTGCCGTCGACCATGTGGAATTCTCTCTAAGCCAGAAGAATCACTACATGGCGTTGAAAGTCTTGGAAAAAGCTTCTGAGGTGAGCCGTTTGGGAAAAGGGCTAGCAGTGCAGTACACTAAAACATTAGTATGATCTAGTTAAAGGACCCGTCGTGTCTGGAATGCAAATGAAACCTACATCTTCATTACATTCATTAATTCTTAAGCCCTGAGACCCAAATTTCATGTTACATCTGAAGCACTCTAGCGATACCTAACTAATCGTTGCACTTGCCACGATGCACTGCGACGATTCGAGTCTGGCCATAAAAGGATTCGAATACGAATCGAAGGCTAGGTATGAATCGGATTCCGAATCTGGATCCACCATTTCATCTTGAGGATTCGAATCCGGTTTCGAATCCGAAACTAAAAAAAATCAAATCATATACATAGGTTTGTAAATCAGAGCCGACAGAAAGCACTGATAGCTAAGGTAATCAGATAGCTGGATAGATTGCTGGGGATGGTTGGTGGTGGAGATCAAAAAGTTGGATTACCTAAGCCCACTGTGTAAAAATCGGGAAACTGAAATTGGAAGGATGTAGACTAGACATTTGAGCGGATTCGTAAGATTGAGGGTTTGGAATCCGAGTCCGAAGCAGAGACGGGCCAATCCGATCATGAAAGGATTCAAATCCGAATCCAGGGCTAGGTACGAATCCGAGTCCGAATCCACCATTTCATCTTGAGGATTCGAATCCGGAATCGAATCCGAATTGGAATCCGACCTTAACACAAATCAAATCATGTACATAGGTTGTGGTTCAAAAATCAGAGGTGACAAAAGGCACTGATATCTAAGGTAACGTGATAGATACTGAGGATAGTTGGTGGTCGAGACCAAAAAATTGGATTGCCTAAGCACACTGTGTAAAAATTGGGAAACGGAAACTGGAAGGATGAAGTCTAGGAATTTGAGCGGATTCGTAAGATTGAGGGTTTGGAATCCGAATCCGAATCCTGCCTGACAAGCAGAAGATTCGAATCCGGACAAAATGACGAATCGTGGATTCGAATCCGGATTCGGATGCGCCCATCTCTGGTCCAAAGCCGAATCCAACCTGACAAGCAGAAGATTCGAATCCGATTCGGATTTTGGAATTGTTAAAAGCAAAGCCCGTAGTTTTAAAGCATTTAAATAGTTCGGAATATTGGAACATGAGTAGTAAATAGTGTGAGGTGCGCTGTAAGTGAAGAAAGGACCAGTCGGTAGTACCATTTTTACTGTACGTCTTAATACCATAGATACCCTTAATACCTATTATTCTTTTCGTTTTGTGTCCAGGTTATGGCGCTTCTTTGATAACTTGCGAAAATTCGACAGTAAAGTTTGGATTTGAGAATACCAAAAAAAAAAAAAATATTCACCCTGTAAAAACTGTCCTCCAGACTTCCTCTATTGATTGTGTTTCTTTTGCAGTACCATGAAGATCCAAGCTACTCTGTTTGTTTGAAGTCGTCATATGACCTGGCTTACGCGAAAGCGACTGTCTTCAGGGTTACGACGTTAGAGCCAGCGAAAGGGTTGAAGTGGCTGATGAAGGGTCAAGATATTCTTGGTAAGTCTGCATGCTCTTTAAACAGATTAGCGGCTGAAAGGACCCCTCGCACTCCTTCTGCTTTACATGGAAATTTGCTTATACGTAAAATAAGTCATTGCTCACCAGATGTACAAACTTTTTTGTTTCGATCTTTTTGTTCTTCTATTTTTGGGCTTTCCCTCATGTGTAAATACACTAAGCAAGGTATAAATTATCTCCGCGTGGCATACGATGATGTATGTTAGAAGTATAAGTTTTATTTGTATAGTTATTAGAAATCCGATTTAGGGGTAAGAAGTGATGCTGAATCCGTCTATGAAAATCATTTTTTACCCGGACATAGAGTTCGCCCGGAATCTGGATGGAACCGGAAAATTTGTTATAAGTTAAATTTTATTTGAAGTTGATTAGGTGTTCGATACTGGGGAAAGAAATAAGATACGCTGAGTTCGTTTCTTAGCTTTCTTTTTTCACCGGACAAGCAGTTCCGGAATTCAGTCGAAACCGGAAATTTGGCAGAAGTGAAGTTTTCGTCAAAATATATATGACTTATAGGGTAAACACACATGCTGAATCCATATCTGAGCTTGGTTTTCACAAATAATTAGCTATTTGGTCTTAATTTGTTTCTGAATTTTGATATTGAAAATGTTCAAGAAGTCTGGCGAAGAGTGGACCTGGAGAAGACCCAATTGCCTAGATCAAATATTGGATTTTTGGGATCCCATCAAAACCTTTTTTGTCTTGTTATTGGTGATTTTAACTTTAATCTTTTGAATTTAAATGGTTCTAACCTCGACTTTTTTAATCTTGTGTTGTCGCACATCTTTTGTCCGGCTGAGAAATACCGACGAGGATTATTAATTTTTGGAACATACTGTTACCGGTTTACAACAAGTGTTTCCCTGTGAAGACTATTAGTAAAAGAACAAGACCAAAGGTGTCGATGGGATCCCAAAAATCTAATATTTGATTCAGACAATTGGATCATGTCTTCGCCAGGTCCAGTCTTCGCCAGACTAATCATTAGAGAAAACCAAGTTCAGATATACCTCTATAAGCCATATCTATTTTGCCGATACTGATCGAAACTTCCTGCTTTACTTGTGCCAAATTTCCGGTTTCGGCCGAATTTCGAGCGAACTACTTGTCAAGCAAGAAAAGAAAATTCAGAATCGAATTCAGCGTACGGTGTCTCCTTATTAGTAAAGCACATCTAATCAATTTCAAATAAAACTTTAGCTTCTAAACAATAACGGTTACAACCGGATTCTGGATGAATTATATTTCCGGTTAAGAAATGATTGTCATATACAGACTCAGCGTCTCTTCTTACTCCTAAATCTTTAATCTTATCAACTTCAAATAAAACTTATTACTTTAAAACAAATTCCGGTTTTGGCCGGATTCCGGGCAAATTAGTTGTCCGGGAAGAAAATGCTTTTCACATAAATTTTCAGCATGTCTGCTTACGAATCGAACATTTTATCAACTTCAAATCAAACTTTTACTTTCAACCAACTTTCCGGTTTTAGCCGGATTCCGGAAAAACCAGTCGTCCGGCGAGAAAATGGTTTTCACCATCGTGTTCAGCATGTCTTCTTACTCCTAAATTGAGCATTTAATCAACTTAAAATGAAACTTCTACTTTTAACCAACTTTCTGTTTTTTGCCGGATTTTTTTACTTGTCGGACGAGAAAATAGTTTACATATTCGTGTTCAGTATGTCTTCTTACCTCATAAACGACTATCACATTAAGTGTTTAAAAATATTTTCTTTGATCCTTAATTTGAACCCCCACCCCTAAATGTAGGGCTACAGAGCCCATCTACGAACTTGACCTTACCCTTGACAGAAAGAGTCCTCACACCAAGTTTCATCAAAATATCTAGTTCCCTTCGAGAGTTATCGTGCTAACAGACGGACAGACGGACAGACGGACAGACGGACGACTTTTACGATGTCATAGGTATCCCTCCACTTACGTTTTGGGATCCCAAAAAATTACCGATAAGGCGTATATTTGTACTGTAGAAACAGTCCTGCTTTCCAGTTCAGGAAATGGCGGTCGGGAGACAGAAGGAGTCTTCATAAGACATGATGCCGCACTTACCTATGCTTAAATGACACCTCGCACAATTTACTCTTCAACTTTCAGTATTTTAAAATATTTGATTACTTTAAAACTAGGCTGGGCATCCAAGAAATAACCCACAGTTTTTGGTTGTTTTAAGCCTTTTCCGAGACCCGTTGACTTAAAGCCAAAACAGGGAAAACAAAAAATTCATAACCTGTTTTTCTGATGGAAACTTCTCGCAGACAACCGTCGACAGCGTGATACACATCGAAGGTAGCAAAACGCGGCAAGTGAGAAAATCAGCGTGGTTTTGCTAGAGGGGTTAGAATCTACCGTACGAAATCGGGGTCCCCGGGTTTAGAAATATATCGAGTGATTCTGGAAGTAGGTTGCGTTAGTATTATAGGTAAGACAGGTCTTTTAAGGGCCGAACAGAGTCAGCTTTAGTGCCGAGTATAGTCAAATTACGGCCGAGCTCAGCCGAACCTGCTTTTTTCGTAGAAGCTTAAAAATATCTCTGGAAGACTGCGGCCGAAATTCTGTGAACGACTTTTCTTGTGTCTCTCAAAGCTATATGAGTGTTTACATTTGTATATGACGATTTCGACAAATTTAGATTTCACCATGATAGTTCCAGAAGAATAAAGCGATATCAGTATCTATCTATCTACCTTCTTCGCATTTTTTTTTTACCATTTGTATGTATTCAACAAAGAAATTGTCGCAGGGTTAATCATCACAGTGCCATTTCTATTTTTTACTTTTTTTACATTTTGGCGATGCAGATGCCATCTAGCGCTCGTACAATTAAAATCAGTCGAAACAAGTGTTGCCACTGGTAGCAAAAATCTGCGGTTTCGCAGATGTTAGCTCTAAAGGTTAAGTTCCGACATCGAGCTTGATATCGGAAAATAGCATTGAGACGACCATTGAAAATAACCTATCCAAGCCGAAGGTGAGGTTCGTATTTTTAAATGGCCGTCGAGGCTGTTATTCAGATATGAGCCGAGATGGAGGTATATTAACTATTATAACGAACGAGCACGTTCGAACAGCATATTTTTATAGGACTTACTCTTCTGTTGTTTTACTTTTTTTTGCTAATGCAATGGGGTAGGGAGTTTTATTTTAATGAAGTAGAAGCCAAGCGTATTGTAGACCTATTGAAATGACTACGGTTGTGACCCGAGCACTTCTGTTTCAATCACTACATTTTTATACATTTTTGGCGATGCGAATGCCATCTGGTTCCACTGTTGCGATGGGTGGTACAATTGTACCAGATTCAGTACTTTTTTCTCTGACCTGTACATCTGTACAACTTCTTTTTAAAGTCGTAAAATCAGTACAATTACGTCGAACTGGTACAAATTCAGTACATTTTCTTTAGAATTAATAAAAAGAACTCGACTACTTGACTTATCGTACTAACTTTGGTGATCTGCCTAGAACTCTTACTCGGAAGAGGCATTTCTGCGTCTGTATCGCTGAAGGATCCAGTCAAATTTCTTCCCGACCCAACCACTTTTCCTTTGTGGCAGATTTTGTGTGACTTTCCAGCTCCTGGTTACATAGGTTTGGCAGAACTAATTTACCTCGATAGGCGCATTTGGTCCTAAGCTGTCCTGAGTTCTATCCCCACAGACACAAAGGTGCGGAAAAGGGAGGATAGAAAAGAAAACGAGAGCAAACGGTAGGAAAGAGAGAAAAATAAGCGAAAAGAAAGATACTGTAATAGATTAGTGAAGTACCGCGAAGGAAGCACGGCAAAAAAATTTTTGGGAGTCTGTTACATTTTTTCCCGGGTAGTACATTTTTAGAGATTTGTCTAGTACAATTAAAAAAATCAGTATCGCAACACTGTGTGGCGCTCGTGGAATTAACATCAGCCGAAACAAGTGTTTCCTGGCCACTGGTAGCAAAAATCTGCGGTTTGTCACAGATTTTAGCTTCTTAGACAAAGAAATCCGGAATTCTGCCACCGGTTCCAGACCAGTAAATACAACAATAAAGCAAAATAGTTGAGACATATAATTATCAAGTTCGTAAAGCGAGATGTCTCGTTAGTAGGTGGTAAAAAGTACCAAGATTCATAGGCGACAGAATATGTCTGTTTTTAGCTGCCATAAGTTACAGGTTCCGTCAGAGAAAGTGATAACACTCAACAAAACAAAACCACGAGTTATAGCTCATGAGAAAATCAAGAAAAATCGAGAAAAAGATTAATGCTGAATGACAAGCTTTAGCAAAGCAGTGGATAGTAGGATGTTTTTCAGTTGACAAGTTGTATATTCAGCAGAAATCTCATTGTATATGAGCTAGGGACTATTTTTTTTTTTTTTCTAAGAAAGAGTACGGTTTGCCTACAATTTTGTTTGGGACGGGGTTTTGTCGCGTGACCCTGGAATACAAGCATAAAGTCCACCGAGCTTCAAATGGGAACCTGGAGAAATCGGGTGAAGGTGACAGGAAGGGTGTGCGAAAGCACCAGGAGGGCTGGCCCCCAACCGCCCATTGCACTCCCTGGATCAGGGCTGAGGGCAAGCCTTTATCTGAGATGTTCTATCATTTCTAAATAGTTTATATTTTTTTTAGTTTTTCCTAGAATTTTTTAATGTGTTTTTCTTTTTTTGTAAACTGAAATTAATATTTTTAATTTTTTGGAGGTCAGCTTCTACTTTTCGGTATTTGAGGAAAAGTACTCTATGATCATCTGCGGAGGTTGATACGGCATCGTATTAGCATCTCTGGAGGATGATAAGGTATCGTATCAGTCTCCACAAAAGTAATTGTCATAATATAACTTCCTATGGGACATAGGAAGATCTGCATTGCATTTTTGTTCGAGAAAAGTTACATTTAATTATAGATGAGATTTCGACGGATACTCTGGAAACAACGTTTATAGCTAAACTCTTCGAAGAGAAAGCTAAAGTTTGCTGCGTGGTCGCCAAGACGCTCTTACGCATGGGAGATTCACGATATTCCCTATCCGAAAAAGAGACGGAAAGGATCAAGCATCTGTGGAAAGTGCGACCATCCTGGTAAGCTGGAATTTATTACAAGTCGACCAGTCTGAGAGGACCTTCTGTCCCCACATTATGCCATGCCAATCAGTTTTGAGACTACTTGACTAAAGGACGATTATGGCGAGAGTGAATGAACGAGGTTGTTCTGTGACCTGCTTCCCTCTCCAAATATGTGGACGACAGTCGAAGTCGGTTGGACGCACTAATGCGTTACGTGAATTAGTGTTAGTTTTACGTGTTAGTTTCCCAATCAGCGTGAGCGATAACTTCTAAAAGCATAAATTGCTTTGAGTGAAATTCTAACGCGCAGTTTAGTGTAAAAGCGAGGACAGTAGGGTGTGGGAAACTTTGCCTATTTAGGTAATGGGTGCTTTAGCGCAGGAGGTATGTAAACAGAAACTTGATTTCGAATGGTGGTCCTTATATTTATACCAGAAGTATAAAGGAAAAGCCGGCGAAAACTTGGCTCTTCATTGACACTGGATCGGTTCACGACTTCACGAGTTGTTGATAATAAGTCTGTGAACATGAATTTGGGTTTGAAAATATATTTTGCCTTTAGTTTATTGGCTTCAGACAACACCATACAAGTCCAGTTTTTGAAAGGGAAGTGCTTATGAAACAAGGCAAGACCTATCGTCCTTTTCTAATAGGGTATAATGTTCTGAAAATAATTTGGACAAACAAAAAACGGAGTGTCAGGCACAACTTTATGAGAACTAAATTAGTTTCTGAGCAGAAATAAAACCTGGCTAGAAAAGAAATCTGTCAGTCGCTGATCCCTGAACCGAAAAGGACACCAAGAATAGCCTGCGGAATACACCATAGTATGTGAATAATATCTGGCCCGGCCGTCATTTTATGTTAGACTGGGTTTGATCCGAAATCTGTCAAAATGAAAACTTCATAGTTTTGAAAAATAAGACGGGACATCTGTGGCACCAAGAATGGGAATGTTCGGACTGGGAGAACCTACCGTAAGGTATGATACTAAGGCCCCACTTGTATCCTAACTTATCCCTTTCAGGAGTAGCGAAAAGCTCTGTAGCACACTGGCAGAACGTGGCAGGAAAATGATGATCGAGAGTGTTCAATATGCTACTAGCAGCCAAGCCTGTGCGGAAGAAAATTTGAAGCTGGCCAAGTATTGTGAGGAGATGCTTAGTTTTTCAAACATTGACAAAGGTAAACTATTTGTTTACATTTGACGAAGGTTTTCAAGGGCCATACAAAGCATTAACTAGAGTGGAATCGAAGGTGCACACTTGACTTGACTTCAGGCTCCGCCCGAGAGTATAGTAGTAGCTTATTCCGCTAAAGCCTTGCGTTCATGGTAATGACAAAACAACAAAAACAAATTTTCATACGAGACAAGCCAAACCGGAAACGGGCAAAAGTACAGGAAGTGCTCCTGTGCGGCATTCCCATACAGAATAACATTCCTAGATTTTAATGCCTAAAATAAATTTTTCTCCCAACCTCTGCATCATCCATTCTTTCCCCCGTATCCCACCCCGAAACCAAACCTCCATCTTTGAATCGTTTAGTTCTTCGCTGTCATTCATAAAGTGCTAAATATGTTCTATGCCTGATCACCCATCGGGCAAGAGAGAAGACCGTCCGTTGCCCTAGCTTGTGCTAGGTATTCTGTTATTTCACGTAAGTGGCATGAAATTCGACGGAACTGATATCACCCATTAAGCCGCGTTCACATTGATGCGTCGTTGCGATACGTTGCGTATGCGTTTATCTTACGTTGCGCACAGGTTGCGCGGCGTATCTATTTCACACCTGCGCGAGAACATGTCACGCTGGATGCGTATTTACATTTTCCTTTTTCGGTTTCTTCTGCAAAATTTTCATTTTCTTTCATCAACTATTCAGTTTTTAATCGTCATTAATAGGTTATTCTTCATCATTAGTAGGTTATTCTCCCAGTTTCTCTTCAGAAACTGAAAAATCTGACGCGTAAGGCGTTGACGCAACGCAAGAATCGAACTTGGTTCTATCGTTCTATTCTAAATAACTTGGTTCGATTCTTGCGTTGCGTTGTATTTTGCGTAAGCTCTGAGTTGCGTCGCCGCAACCGTGACGCAGAGGTTGCCTAGCTCTCGAAAAGCCTTGTTCCACCATTCTAACAGTAGTAACTATTAGTTACTATTTTCGTTCCAACCTCGTGAAAAGTTATTACGCTGTGAGTACGCACACGCTTATACAATTTTACGAGCTTCTAAAGATCAGAAAAAGTGTTCTTAAGTACAGGTGTGTAATTTGACGCCCTTTATATTGTAAAAAAGTTATTAATTAATGGACGGACAGGCATTGGTCCTCGAACTAACAATAAGCAGTCGTAACGGGACAAAACGTGTTCTTTTGAAAAAAGCTGTTTCTTCAGCTTCCAACAAAGTAGAACTTTAGTGCTTCCCGTGGCAACCCTGAACGCTGCTCCTTTCCTCGGCCTACTGGCGGAACTAACCAAGCGATCTGGTTAGTTGCGTTTTTGATCCGAGTTCTCCTCGCGATTCTCCTCCGAATTCTCCTATTTCGCGTTTTTTGACTATTCAGATGAAGTGAATTCTCCTTTTCTTGGGTTTTTGTCGGAATCGAGAACGGGGAAAGCCTCGCGATTCTGCAGAATCGAGAATTTGCTCCGATTGTGAATTATCGATTCTCCCCTCTCCGTTCTCCTCCCTGATTGGTCAACAGAGTTCGGGTGTTCAATATGCATATATGCATATACACATATACCGGATTGCGACAAGCTGCAAAATTAGTGTTTTTGTCAAAAGCGAGAATGGAGAAGTCAGAGGAGCAAAAACGGTAATTTGTTCAAGTATCGAAAATTCAGAAGCGAGAATTCGGAACGGAGAATTCGGATCAAAAACGCAACTATTGTCTCGGCATAAGGGAAAATAGAACCTGGATCTATTCTCCTTATTCGCCTTATTACAGCGCGCACCGAGGAAAACAGGAATCTGGAATAAGCCTTACATGCCGTAATACACCTTACTATACGTATCTGGACAAATTACCATACAACTTTACCCATATAAAAGAAAGGATCAGTAACAGAACTCAATCGCGATCCTGCATGTTTCCTGGTTTGTCTGGCGAATATGGATGCTTTTGTTGTAGAGTAGGGCTTGGTGAAGTCTTCTTCATTTCCAGATGCAAAAAGTGAGCTTCTAAAAGGACAGATAGATGGCACACTCGCCGCTATGAAGCTTGGTTCCGCGAAGGGTCGTGACGTTTTTCCCTCCCTGTTGCCTCTTATAGAAGACGATCCCGTCCTTTGCTGTTCGTTCGCAGAGAAGGTAAGAGGTCCCAACCCTGTCCTATACATTTTCTCAGCCATGAGTGAATAAGGTATGAATCGAGAGACAGTTGAGCCGAACGAGACTTGACGACAAAAACAGCTAATATAGAAATCTACCTTAAAGCGGACCACAAACAATGGTGTTTCTATCACACATACAGTGCTAATCATCCCTACTGTCACTATGAATGTTCAAAACCACAAAAAAAGAAACGGTAAACAATGAGCAAATTAAAAAAAAACACCAAATTTCCTAGGTTTGAGATAATTCTGTCTGGACTAAATCTCGGCCGATATCCGGGACAACCGTTATAGCACGTGGGGATTCAAGGATCAAAATAATAATTTTCATCTAATGCTCCAACTGTTTATTACAAATAAAAATAAATTAAACCATTGTGGAACTTCTGAAGACATACAAAAAATAATCAATAAAGTCTTATAATTCTTTTCTGATCAAACGGGGAAAATTTCGTCATCCGGAAAAGAAGAATTTTTGCGTGTTTTTTTGTCGAGCCAAAACAGTAACCCGGCCCTCAAGTTCAAGTTCAAATCTAAATAAACTGGTGGCTTGAGATCAGTAAGAGAAGGTAAACAGAATGTTTGGATTAGGTCTTTTTCCTGCAAGTTGAAGTGGGACATTCTCTCCCATGGCGCTAGCCTCGCTTGCTTTACTCAAGGTCGAGATGGCGTCGACCCTTCTTAATCAAAATTCCTTAATCACATGTAGGGTCGTACTTGTTAATCTGACATGTCTCACTAGCCAAACTCTAGCAAAATAGGATAGCTATACGAGCTTTGGGCGTTTCTGCGGTCTTGTATACTCTGTAGATACCCTGAATCTACGGGCCTTTTTGGTAGTATAACTTTGAAACAGAGGACGGCTCTTCCTGTACTTTTTAGTTGTTAAGTCAAATTTTCCCGTAGTTTTGCGTAATTTTTTAGTTTGTGAAGTGCTAGTTGAGGAATCGCCCCGCCACTATATACAGACCTGACACTTACTTATATATCGCCGGGACTTATTCAAGGGAGAACAACTATAGATCAGACGAACTAACAAAATTAGCGGATGTGGAAAACCTTATGTTTACTTACTCACTTTTTGGGATCCCAAAACGTAAGTGGAGGGATACCTATGACATCGCAAAAATGTCCGTCTGTCTGTCTGTCTGTAAGCACGATAACTCTCGAAGGGAATGAGGTATTTTGATGAAACTTGGTGCGAGGATTCATTGGGTCAAGGGCAAGGTCAAGTTCGTAGATTGGCTATGTAGCCCTAGATTTAGGGGTGGGGGTTCAAATTAAGGGACAAACAAAATATTTTTAAACAGCCAATGTGATAGTCGGTTATGGGATAAGAAGGCATTCTGAGCACGATAGTGAAAACCATTTTATCGCCGGACAATTAGTTCCTCCGGAATCCGGTAAAAACCGGAAAGTTGGTTAAAAGTAAAAGTTTTGTTTTAAGTTGATTAAATGTTCGGTTTAGGGATAAGAAGACATGCTAAACACCGCGGTGAAAACCATTTTCTTGCCGAACAAGTAGTTGGTCCGGAATCCGGCGAAAACCGGAAAGTTGGTTAAAGTAAAAGTTTCATTTGAAGTTGATCAAATGTTCGATTTAGGGGTAAAAGGACATGCTGAACACGATGGTGAAAACCATTTTCTCGCCGAACATTTATTTCGCCCGGAATCCGGTCAAAACCGGAAAATTTGTTAACAGCAAAAGTTTGATTAGATGACAGATTAAGGGGTAAGAAGAGAGGCCAAGTCTGTACATGACAATCGTTGTTTACCCGGACATATAATTAGTCCGGAATCCGGTTGTAACCGGATTTTTTTTTTTGTCAAAGTTTTATTTAAAGTCGATTAGATGTTCTTTATAGGGATATCGAGATATTCTGGATTCGTTTCTGAATTTTCTTTTTTTGCTGGACTAGTAGTTCGCTCGGAATTCGGGCGAAACCGCAAACTTGGTAGAAGTAAAGCAGGAAGTCTTTGTCAGTATCGTCAAAATAGATATGGCTTATAAAGATATAACTAACTTTTTTTTAGCCTGGCGAATACTGGATCTGGCGAACACAAGACCAAATTGTCTGAATAAAATATTAGATTTTTGGGATCCCATCGACATCTTTGGTCTTCTTCTTTAAAGGACCTGTCTTACATATAAAACTAATGCAACCTACTTCCATAATCACTCCATATATTTCTAAATCCGGAGACCCCAATCTCGTACGGTACATTCTAACCTCTCTAACAAAACCACGCTGATTTTCTCACTCTCCTTGTTTTGCTACCTTCGATGTGTATCACGCTGTCGGCGGTTGTCTGCGAGAAGTTTTTCCTTTAGAAAAAACGTTATGTAAAGTGTTTCCCTGTTTTCGCTACAAGTCAACGGGTCTCGGAAAAGGCTTAAAACGACCAAAACCGTGGGTTATTTGTCGAAAGCACAGCATAGTTTTAAAGTATTCAGATATTCGAAAATACCTCCAGATTGAAGTGTAAATAGTGCGAGGGGTCCTTTAAGACCCCTTTTCAAGGTCAGACTAGTCATACACAAATCCTCACTTTTTGGAAACAATGTTGGATTGAGAATTTGAAACTAACGGTGGAGCACCGTGTCAAGAAATTCAGGATTTGTGTACGACTGGATCAGACACTTGAAAAGGTTACAAAATGATGTATGGTTTGTGACCGAACTGTAATTGTCTGTAAATTGTTTAGCGTTATCCTCCTTGGACCCCTCCCCTGTCTTTTTTTTTGTTTGTTTTCTTTCTTTCTCGTTCCTTGTTTTCATTTAAAGTTGAAACCATTGGTTAGTTTTATTCGTCTCCTTCCTTTTTCTTTATATAGAATATTCTATTAGATGATTATGTTTGTTGTTTAACTAATATCGGTTATTTCCCTGCTCTAGTCAAGCTCTCATGTTGTGCTTTCCTGGCAGGAATGTTAATTGTGTATTTTTTATTTATTTTTTAATATTTTTCAAAGAAACTGAAACTGAACTGCCTGATAGAGCAAGTCTATGAGTCAGAGATCTCTTGCTCATCTGCCTTTTATAGTATACCTGGCTCTCTTATCGAATTACAAACTTTTACAATCCCAAAGTTTCACCATTGTTCCGTTTTGTGCCTGCGAATTTTTAGCGCTTTTTCAGCAGTGCCAAGTTTTGCCCGTCACTCGACGTAAAGTGCCGGAATCTTCAACGTCCGCTGATAACTCTTTTACACATAAGGATAGAAAAAGCGTGAAAGTTTTTGTTTCAATTTTGAAAGACATGGTAGTCCATCAGATGTATCGTCTGTTTTGGGCTTCCTTTCTTTTGCTTTTTCCCACTTTTTAACCACGGTGGGTTTAGTTTTTAAAATTTTGCGCCCAGCCGCCGCGCCGGAGAGCAGAAAGGCTGGATATAATTGACAAGCGCTAACAAGAGAACCGCTAATTTCACGTGATAAGTTTTCAAAAAGCTTCTGATGTTTTTCATAGTGAAAAGAATATTTCTGGTAGGAAGAGCTTTTTTTTTTTTTTTTTTTTTTTTTTACACCCGCGTAGCATCTTTCCAAACATTTTGATTGTTTACTTTTTGGGCTACGACTCCTCCTCCACTCGGTGACGTTAATATTTCCTTAATCTCTTTAACGTCACGTACTCTTTCTAAACAAACATACACACTTCAAACTTTAATAAAATTTTAACTTCTGCATTTCAACTGTATAATTTATTTTTTTTTAATTTAAATTTACCAATCTTAATACTTATTTATTCTTATTTCAGTATAATTATAAACCTTTTTCTACGAAATCACCACCTCTACACATAAAAAACTGAAAAAACACCACCAAACAACTCCATAATCCATAATTTCAAACCACTCTATTTACTTTAATCTTTAGCCTAGTTTAAATTTAAAAAAAACAACAAAAGTTTCCAATCTGCCCCCAAACCATATTTATTTTATTTTCTACAATTTCTAAAACAATTTACTTTAATTTTCATTATTCATTTCTTAAACATTTCACAATAAAATTAGTCTCCAAAACCTCTTAATTTTCCCTTATACTTTAAAATCAATGTTACTTATATTTTTATTATAACAGCGAAAAAGCAGACTTTCCAATCAGGTACCCTACAATAACAAAACCGTAAATAAATAAATAAAAATGCAACTTCCGCAGGAAGGGTGCCCTTCCGCCCTAGGGAACCCCTCCTTACGGTGGCTTTTATTTAACACTTCAATCTAAAAAACCTTTTAACCTAATTTTCGAGTCCACTTAAACCAAAACACAAAAAATATGATTTACGCTCAAAAGATCCTACTTTTACAACAAGAAGGAAGATTTTTTGAGTTTACAAAATAAACTTTAAAAACCAAAAACAAGAAACATTTCAACCATGAATTTTTTTACTAATTTAGATTTAAACAACACAACTACTTTCGCTGCTATAATATTACAACCCAAATAAACCAAAAACTAGTACATAATTAAAAATAAAATAAATAATAATTTTAATTTAAACTTTAAAAACACATATCTTAATACTTCAAATACTAATTTTTCAAATCTTCAACATTTTATTCATAGAGGCAGATTTATCAACCACTCCACATCCATCTTTTCACGCCATTTTCGACTACTGCTCATCATTTTCACATAATTTGAAAGCCAACAACCGAATATGTCCGTACGAATAGCCTTTTTTCTTTTCCTTTTCTTCCAAACATGCATGCACACATTTACAACCAGAAAGCATAAAGACACCAACTTCTTCTTATCCTTAATAATAAAAGATAGTTTCGCAAACCTTTTCTTTTCTTCCAGCGTTGTTACACATAAACCCTCTTGGGCAGCTATTCTAAACAGTTCATCAAAAAATTTTCCATTAGCAGGGCATTCAAAAAATTCATGTATGATGCCTTCATTTACATCCTTGTCACACAATGTACATTTCGGGCTCTCCGAGCGCAAAAACCGACTCATTCGATCTCTCTATGGTAGGATTCCATGAATTACAGAGAATGCAATATCCTTGCACTCATTTCCACATGGTATCTCATGTAGGTTTTTAAATGCCATTTCGAAGTCCCTGAAAGGCTCTCTCCTTTTAGCACTGAAATCGATCTCTTCTTGGGTTCTTACAATATTGTCTATAATAGCTTTTCGCTCTTTCTTGTCGATGCCGTCTTTCATGGCTCCTGTTTCCTTTGCTTTCCATAGCAATCTAGCTACAGCTCTGATTGGTTCT
Source organism: Branchinecta lynchi (assembly GCA_023053575.1). NCBI lineage: Eukaryota > Metazoa > Arthropoda > Branchiopoda > Anostraca > Branchinectidae > Branchinecta > Branchinecta lynchi. The sequence goes on from JAKZAP010000008.1 coordinate 3,827,736, forward strand.
GGTGCTTTATCGCTTTTTTTTCGGCTCCCTCTTCGTTCTGTTCATTTAAAATCGGCAATAACCACCCACCCAGAATCGCAGTGGAGGTTTCTTCTTTCACAACTTGTTCACATAAGTTCCTTAGGAAGAGGGACTTGCAAGTTTGTCTAAAGTTTATTACGCCCAATCCTCCCGAATCTCTGTGTACATATAACATTTTCATATTCAGCTTTTCAATTTTTGCTGCCCAAACAAAACGCCAGATGGACCTCTCAACTTTTTTGGCACAGCTTTGTGATAGTTCGAATACTGGGGCAACGTAAAAGAGTAGTGGTAAGCAATAAGTGTTTACGTATGTAGACCTCTCAAAAACCGTTTTAGGAAGACTCTTCCCAATAGTGCCTAGTGGTCCTTCAATTTGTTTTGCTTTCTCTTCCCACATGTCATCCACTTTTAAAATTCTTTCAAGAGCTTTAAAGTGATTTTTCACGCAACTTAAACATCGCTGGAATCTTCAACGTCGGCGATAACTCTTTCACACATAAGGATGTAGAAAGCGTGAAAGTATTGTTTTTTTTTCAATTTTGAAAGAAATGGTAGTCCATCAGATGTATCTTCTGTTTTTGGGCTTCCTTAGTTTTGCTTAGTTTTCCCACTTTTTAACCGCGGTGTGTTCAGTTTTGCGTCGGAGAGCAGAAAGGCTGGATGTAGTTGACAAGCGCTACAAGAGAACCGCTAATTTCACTCGAAAAGTAATTATATTTTCAAAAAACAATTTCTGATAGGAATAATTGTGCTTTAAAGTTATTAGAAATAAAGTCGAAAAATTAAAGCCATTGAAGTAACGTTACCAGAATGATTTTCTATAGGCCAAGGAAGTCCCGTCTTGGATGTTCCTTATGTGGCAAAACCAACTTCTCTCCTGGCTTCCAACACAAGCTCATGACGTCATCGCCCCAATAGTTATTCGTCTTGCTGAGGACTACCCCCTTGCTCTCCTATACTCCTATCGAGTCAGCCGGCCAGCCTTCAGTGACAAGGTATCTCCTTCTACTCTGGAGAAGCTGGATAAACTCCTGAAGCCGCCTCCCATTTACGATACATTTCTGAAGGCTCTCGATAACGTTACTATACCAAGCGCAGTGGGTGCGACGTTCCTAAAAGACGCACTCAGCAAACTGCAACGCGGTCAGATTGCTGCAGTTAAAGAGGCATATATGCAGTTTCGATCGGATGTGTTCAAAACCCAGAGTGAACGGAAGCTGCGCGGAGTAGCGTATGACGTTTTGATCAAAAACTGGAAATCTAAGTTTGAAAAGGTTTTTGGTGAGAGCGGTGAATTGATCACGAAGACGTCGTCGAAGAAGATACAGCAGCTCATTGCAGACTGGGAAGAACAAAAGAAGAACGAACGAGATTTAGGGCTACTCAAAGACTTGAGTGCCTGGCTAAGTGGCTATCGAAGAACAAGCGTGTCGGAATCGATAGAACTTCCTGGGCAGTATACTGGGGAAAGGAAACCTCTACCTCAGCATCATACCTACATCGACTCCTTTGAGCCAACGGTAATGTTCCCAGTCTTTTATTTATTTATTAATACTAGAAATGCGCGTTAAGCTTGCACTTGTCGCTTACAAAAAGAACTGTTTTCTGAATGTTTTCTAGTCTGTCATTTTGTTCTTGACTCAGACCGCAGTGCCATACTGGACAGCAGTATCCAATTGCAGGGCGCACGTAAGTCTTATAGCAAATGACGAGAACGTTTCTTTTAAAGCCAAACCGTTTGAGTTGACTGAAGGACCGTAGAGATAGAGAGAGATAGGTTTATTTAGACAACATCGTAGCTGACAGCTAATTTGCGTTGCTTCACTATACTAAATAACAAACTAACACAAAAAACAAAAAAAGAGAAAATATCACTCGGCGTTGTTTAGCAAATTCGTAAAAAAAGGTACAAACGAATTTGCGTGGCGGTTCGTTCGCGAAGCTACTGGAACCAGTTTATTTTGGGGACGCGTACGGTTGTTGGGCGGTGCAGTGGGTCGTAAGATGTCTCGATGCTGGGGTTTGGAGACACGAAAATTAACAAACCTCCGGATAATCTGCTCGTATCTTTGGCCAACGTAGGGAGACCGAGTTTAGCAAGCGCTTCACCATAAGATAGCTGTCGATCGCCAATAATAATGAACAAGGCCAGCTTTTGCACCGACTGAAGTTCTTGGATAAGGTATACACAGCAAAAGGCACTGGACATCACAGCCAAATCTACGCATTGTACTTAAAGACTGCAAATATGCATTTCCGTTTTTGACAACATTTTCAACGTGCAAGGCGAAAGAACAATCACTGAAAAAAGTAACTCCCAATCGGAAACGGAACATGCGGTTGGCTGAAAGTGCGCTTCAACGGATTGAAGCGTAAGACCTTTGAGTTATTCGTGTTAGTTATCAATTTAGAGACATTGCACTCGGCAATAAACGCATCGAAGAAATCATCACTGAACTCTTTCTTAACAATCTTGTTTTCAACTAGGTATTTCAATAGAAAAGAGATTTCGTCTATAAACTTGTAATGATCCTCATATTCGACTAGTAGGTAGTTGATCACGGCTATAAACATGATGGCAGCCAACTTTGTGCCCTGCGGAGCTCCACAAACAGAGATGTCTGTGTACAGAGTGCATTTATCTGGGATCCCCATTTTAAGTCATCATCGATGTGGACGCCAAGTACCTTGACAGTCTTCACAGTGTTGAGGTTGGTGTTACTGGTTTCAGGGACTTCACGTTTTAGAAAGTTTTTCCTGAAGATCGTGCTTTTTTCAAGGCAATGTCTGCTTGAGAGTTGATCTCCACCAAGAACGCCTGGCAACATTCAAATCGTCTGCAAGTTTGCAGCGTTTTGGATATTCAGTGATGAGCTTGTTTATTGCGATAATGAAGGCGAGGGATTCTAGTTTGATCCATCGATATTTGCATATCAGCTGGGTGCGGGACGCCGTTTGATACGGCTCTTTTTTGTTAAGTTTAGCGCTAGTGTAATACTTTGTTTGTAGGTTCAAGTGCTGAACTCCTTGCGCCGCCCAGTCCGTATTACCATAATTGGCTCAGATGCACGTTCTTACAAATTTCTGGTGAAGTTCGGGGAGGACATCAGACAAGATGAACGCATAGAGAAGCTGTTTGAGATCACGAACTCAGTTCTGAAGGTGAATCCCGCCACTCGTAGTAGAGGACTGCACTTGAAGACGTACAAGGCAAGTAGGAGATATTTGTCTTCCGTTGTAAATGCCCCCCCCCCCCCCCCGAGCAACTTCCGCCTCGTAAAGTATCTCCTGCTAGATTTGGGACTTTCGTTGGCAGTTTTCTATGGCCCATCTTCGTTACATTTTTCCAGCCATTCACCGGTAACACTAGTAAAGTAGAGGTAGGCTTATGTGAACAATTGTTGACATTGGAATTTGCCATTTCCATGCATTGCTGTATCTAAAAATTAACTGCCAGCCAAAATAGGTAATCAAGGGCATCTGAAAACACCTGAATAGGTATTTTGGATCTTCATTCTACCATTCAGCCTAAAACTTTGTTTACATTAAAGTAATTGTTCACATAAACATACCTGTACTGTATTTTACATCGCCATTCTCATTAACGGGTGAGCCGTAATAGCCAGTGAACACGTACCTTTTTTTAGAGACAGAATTATCGGCGGTTCAAGAAAAACTCATTACTCCACTCCAGTTTAAATTCCCCGCAAGAAAAAACTGATCAGTTCCTTTGACAAACTCTCGCTATCTCGCAATGTCTGTGCTTAAACGTGCATTGGGTCTGATTGGTTAGATCGAGCCGCACCTCACTGAACCAATCACATGCGAGCGGACGGGCGGTGCTTAATTTTGTAAAGACGCTTCATGAGAAGATTCGGTTTGGCTTGAATTCCTCAGCACTTAATAGCTGCAAAAGGAAAATCGAAAATAGGCGGATTGGAAAATAATGGAATTGTATCAGTTTTCGGATGACGAAAGGTCGGAGAGCGGTAACGAAGAACTCGAAACAGAAGCAGCGTTCTTAAACAATTGGAGACATCAGCAAAAGCAAAAAACTTAGGAAGCAGTGGCAGATGGGAGTATTCACCGTGTCAAGGGAGTGTGTCGGAGAACGGGGGCGAAAAAATCGAAACAGATGCAGTGTTCTTGAAAAATCCGAGACAGCAGCAAAAGCAAACAAACTATGAGCAAAAAAACGATAAGCAGTTGCAAATGGGAATATTCACTGTGCGAAGCGAGTCAAAGGACCCGTGCTTTTTGCTTCTGGCTCACGATTCTCGATGGCATCCTTCTCCACAACGCTGACGATTCAGACCTAGCAAGAACAAATAATATGATAGAACCTCCGCCTTTGGTCCCGTGTAGCGACTATGGCTATCCCGACAAAACTGAGCTGAGCTAGAGGTACTTGCTCTAGCTTTGAGTTGATACCCGTCTACTTCCGTCTTCGCCGTTGCTCATAGCAGAGGAGTAAGAGCAAGAGGCACGCTGACCCGTTCTGGATCGCGGCCAGAGAACCAGTGGCTTTTTACTTTGTAGAGGTAACGAATCGTGTTGTGCCACGTAGCCCCTAACGTCCGCTCGTTTGCATCCGGCAGGTCATGGGGAAATATTCGACTCCGCATAGTCGTATTACAGAGATAGGGAGACTGAGGTTCCATCAGATTATTTTTTCTTGGACCTAGTAGCAACCGACAGCGAGGGGTTATGAGCGAAATAGGATTGGGGTTCAAAGATATTACAAAGCTGGAGCACAGGGAGTAATACAGACATGAGAATTGCCAGCAAGGAAAAATCATGAGAATCAGACAGAGATTTTTTCTTTTCTTAGGTGTTTCCATTCAGCCAAAGGCTTGGCCTTATCGAGTGGATGGAAGGAGTCTGTACATACAAGGAATTTCTTGCGATATCAAAGGACGTCCGTTATCAGAGGTACAGCTAACTTCCTTCTACTTGGCTTCTCGAAAATGTTACAGCAAACATTAGCTTCAGAAAATGGTGTCAGCAGATATTCTGAGGATAACTTCGCCCCAGATGGCTTAAATTGTGCAAAGAAACGCAATATGCACTATCTTTATAAGATGTGTGCCTCTATTCGCTGCAGTTATTGTCTTACATCATAAATTAACACAGGACTTCCGCTGATTTTCCCTTGTCAGTAGCTCCTTATTTTCAAACTAAAAAGCGCAATAGCAGCGTAGGGAAATGAATGAAAATATTATTCACCCGCTGAACTACATGAGGGCTCGAGCGGTGCTGTAGGTAGAGAACAAAAGAAAAGCTTATAGAACTTTCATGAAAAAGAAATAGACAAGAAGGGCCAACAGATCGCTGCCAAAGCATCGTAGCTGACGTATCGGTTTTATGAAGAAAAAAAAAATTGCACTCAAACAAAACACCTGAATCTAAATGAGATGTTGACTATTTGTGCAGCCTCATCGGCCGCACAGGCGGGGGATCCAGGGGTGATTTCAGAAAGAAGCACACCAGCTCATGGATATCTTCCATTGCGGTTACAGGTTCGAAGACTTAAATTTATTAAAAAGAACGGCGCGAACAGACGATCAGGTTTTCTTTACTTTCACTGTATACTTGAACACTAACTTTGCCATATGGAATTGATGATGGTGCCGATTGATGACGGTGGAAGAATCTGAGTTACCCGAGCACCGCAACATAAACGGGCATTCCGCGTCCAGGGTTGCCAATGTTGTCATACATTTGAAAATGATAATAATAATAATTTATTGAGGCCCGCTATACAACAAATGAAAGAGCGGAGTAACAGAAAGAAAGAAAAATGAATTACACATAAAAAAAGGAAACACATAGATACGTTAGGCGAGTCAACGGCGATTCGTATATGTTTTTGAGAGCCCGGGATCTAGCACGACACTCTATGATTTCGCACTTCGCGGAAGCATCGATAGTGTGGTACTTCTTCCACAGGGCTGAATTAGACTCCCATGGGGGGGGGGGGGGGGGAGTTCGAGAAGGTATTTTGCGAGTTTGTAGTATTTTGTCCGAATTTGCCTTTTCTTTGCACAGAAAGTGCGGAGTGACCAAAGCATTGAACAGGCGCCCTAGGATTAGTCTATTTACTGTGTTCTTTAATGCAACAGGTTTACCGTAACCAATACACATACCTCTATAAGCGGTATCCGAGATACATCCTCTGAGCATAAGGATATCAGAACCGTACACAAGACCCAAGTATTTAAGCGAAGTAGACTGAAGTATAACGGAACAGTGTTCTCATTTACACGCAATCGCGAATCGTTATTAACACGTCCATTGAAGACAAGATATTCAGTTTTTTAGTTGTTAACTGACAGGCCAATGCTTTTATACAAATCGACTAAAACATGGAAATTGTCTTCAAGCGCGAACAGCGAAGCACTCAAAAGAAGTAGGTCCTCCGCATACGAGATATAGCTCAGGTCAAGCCCGTCCATAGAGAAGCTTCCTTGCAGGTTTCGCGTAACAGAATAAATTGCACTTTTAAACAGAATAGGGCTCAAGGCTGAACCCTGTCTTACACCTTTTCTAAGCTGAATTTTGTCAGAATATACCATTCGAGAACATCCCTTTTCTACCGAATTACCAAGACAGATCTTAATAACAGAGTGACCGTACCAGAATCTAAGCACTTTCACTATACTAGCATCTACACCAGACTCGATAAGGGAAAGAAAGCACTGGGGATGGAGAATAGAATCAAAAGCTGCAGCCACATCTACACTACATATGAAAACCGAAGATTTCGATTCCATTGCGTGGCGCATAACACGTTTAAGAAGCCGATGGGCTGTGGCACAACCATAAAAAGACCGAAATCCGAATTGTTTGTCACCTATAAGGCAAGATCGGATCAGGTGTGGCAATAGGATCCGCTCAAAAACTTTGCTTAATACTGAAGAAACAGTAACAGGCCTATAAGATTTGCAAGATGACTTTTCATCACCTTTTTTTAAGATATTTGTGGTCTTACCTGCATTTGAGATAACGCAAGCAAAGTCAACTGAGTTGCGTATTGAAATTCATACTGTGAGTAGCCGTTTTGTTCCTGGCTGACTACGTCAGAAGTACGCTGAGCTGTTCCCTGCCTCACCCAGCGTACAAACTAGCGAGTCCGCTGTCCCTCAGCGGGTGGCCCGCTTGCAAATAAAAGGACTTCGGGCACCCCGCACCTTCCCAGCGTACGGCCCGCTGGCGAATAAGACAACAACGAAGTTCGCTGTACTATTACGAACTTCAAATAAAACGCAACCCTGATGTGTATAATCTCAAACCGGATAAATATTTACAAAAATAGATTGGGTAAAGCCTTTAGCCATTTGAGCCATTTGACTACCTAATCTATTTTTGTAAATATGTAAAAAAGGGTGTAAAAAAATATGTAAAAAAGGGTGTAAAGGGTGTGTGTAAAAGGGGGAGGTGGCTCGGTAGGCAGCAAAGCTATGCTATAAGGGAGCTACTGACTAGTCATAGCGAAGGTGATCTATAATGGAAAAACCAGGGGGCTGACTCAGGCAAATCGCGGTATCAGTAAAACACAGTTGATTACCTGTATACACCAATATGGAATGGAATTGAGGCTAAATACGTCGAAAACGTATTCGAGAATACCTCAGATGTCTTTGAGGAATCGGTGTTTGTATTCTAGAATCGATAAAAAGTCTTCGATATTTTTGTTTAAAGTCTTCGAGAAACTAAAAAAGTATTCGAGAAAAGATAAAAACCATTCGAGAAAGTTTTAAGAGTATTTGACATTTAAATTGAAATTAGTTATTCGAGAATGACATAAAATGTATTCGAGAATTACAAAAACATTTTCGAGAAAGCATATATTCGTTTTTATTTTTTAAGTCACTACAAAAGACCGAACAAATCTCGAAAACTTTTCGTCGATTCTCTAGTACAAACACCGATTCCTCGAAGATATTTAAGGGATTCACATTTCGGGGATTCTTGAATACATTTTCGAAGTATTCAGCCTCAAATCCATTCTATACACCAAGACAAATATCGCAAGCAGGCTTGGAAGTTCGAGGGATCGAGCGTTCGGGAAACGGAGTTGATTTGTGTCGTGGGTGCAGTGAAAACACTGTATAGCTCACTACCTTGGTTTTATTGTCGCCCAGAAAACATGCAAACGGGAATAATTCGCTAAAAGAATGTTTAGTGTGTCAACTTTCTTTTGACATAATGAATGAAATCAAAATCCTTTGTTGTGGTTTTTTATTTCTTTTTGAATATTCTTTCTCTTCTGTTGGGATATTTCGGACGGCTAGGAAAGTGAAACTGTTGTTTGTAGTATCGAATAAAAGTTTTGTTTTCTGGATGTAATGTTACAATACTGCCAAAAAACGTACAAACATAACCGACTTACTTGCAGCTGGTTTCAGAGCTTACAAGGAATTCTCACTTAATACCGTTAATATGAATGTTTGTCAACAATGCAAACGATTCGGGGTATATATATCAACGAATGGATAAGAAAAAAGAAACTCCGTTTATGTTTGCCGAAGCTAGTAAATCGGAGTATGGCAGTCAGCAAAAAACCCCGTAACGTTCTATTAGCGAAAATAGGCTGTCTAGGAATCTGCTGATTTCTGTTGGGGTGGTAATGTGGCATCATGATTGTTTCATTTGCCAATTGAACTTTAAGGGCATCTAAAAATACCTCAATAGGTATTTTGGATCTTCATTTTACAGTTTAGCTTAAAACTGCACTGTTCACATTCAAGTAACTGTTTACAGAAACATACCTCCACTGTACATGACGTTCAAATAAGCCTCTGTTGTATAACATTTCTTCTTGTGCAAAGTTCAGTAGATGTCTGTTCTTGAAAGACATATCCTGGGCCCAGTGTACGTTAGTTATGAAGAGAGCCTTTCAAGTCTCAGTCTCCCTTCCCTTGAGCAACGTAGGCACCATTTAACAAAAGTTTTGGCCACAAATGTCTAAATTCTGAACTTCACAGATCAATGTTGCCTGAGTATGTTGAACAAAATAAAAACAGGCCCAATACGCGTACTCAAACCCACTCAAACAAAGCTAAATTAACAAATTATCCAGCGGATGCAACTGAAAGATATGTGAACTCGTTTGTGCCGTACTTTGCTCGTTCGTTAATTCTTAGTCGTGTTTATCTGGTATTATTTGTCATTTGTCATTGGCCATTTTCTATCCCGTTGAAAGTGCTGGGTTGACACCTTAGCTAGCTATCTTTGCTATTTTTGAAGAACAGAACGAAATTAAGGAAGAAAGCCAAAAAAAACACCAACAACAAACAATAAGTGGGAAACCATGACGTCGTACCAAAATCAACCAATCAACTAAACAAATCGAGTAAAATTTTATAAATTGTTTCTTAGTCTGTCCTTGAACTGAGCAAAACCTACCGCATTCTGGATACATTCTGGTAGTTCATTTCCTGGATTGCTACTGGAGGAACTCTTGTTTTAAGTGATTTTTGTCTCACTTGCAGATCCTACCAGGCATATGTGAAACTCTACAGGACCTACTTAGACTACATTCCAGGATACGAGAAGTATTCTAGGGACGAACTGATTTCTGCATACGAAGCCATCATTCGCGTTGGGATACCGGAAAATACACTCAGGTAAAATTATCCATTGCAATAAAAGCTGGACCCTGTTGTTGAGATGATATTGAGGTGCTTAAAGGCATAGTACTGTCAAAGAACCTAACAAACAAATTGGACATGTCCGAAGATTTCTGTTCTTTGTTTGCCGATTTATTGGTAGTTTATGGCGAAAGCTGAAGTAAAAGTTAATACTAATTTTTGGTTTTTGTGCCAGTAAATAGCCGGGGTTCATGACCTGGTGTGTGGAGGAGTGTCTACTTACTTACTTACTTAAAGTTGTTCAGCACCATCCGGCAGTTGTCCCGGCTGTTCGATGCCCTCTGTTTGTTTGATGAGTTTGTAGTTGGTCGGTCTTGTAGCTATTTTGACCATTCAGCCAATGTGTTGAATCTGCTGCTGTTTCCTTCCCAAAACTTATCAAATCAAACTTATCGTCTAATTGAGGATCTAGTTATTTTTGATTTTAAGTGTTTAATTTTTTTTTTTCATAGTTTGGATTTAGCTGTTTAAAGAAAATGTAGTTAAAGAAATGTTTTACAAGCTCTAAATGAGAGTATTAATTTCCGAATATTAGGGGGGAAGAATAGTAAATAAAATATGGGTTTATTTTCAAAAGTTAGGTGACGTGAACAGTTAAAAGTGGGTAAGAATATATTAAAATTCACTGGTGGATGGGGGGAGTAGCCACAAGAAGTAAGAAATCTGATTTCTTAGTTTTTAAATAATCTAAAAATAAGTTAAATTACAAAAGATGTTAATTGGAAAAGAAAAAAAAAACTTTTTTTTGTTCGCCGCATTAGAATTTCATAAGTGCTTAATTATATGGCGATTCAGCGTTCTCACGGCTTTCCAAAAAGCAAAGCGAGAATCCGCCGAGCGCAAAAATTAACGAAAAGAAGTTGCGCCCTAACAACTTCTCTCTGACCGAGATCATTTGCCACTCACGTAATACTCTTGATGACTATCTCTCCTTGCGGATGCAAAATCTCCGGCCTCTCCGGGTATCTAGCGGAAGAAAGGCAAAAGTGGTGTCACAGCTGCTGCCAAAGATCGCAATGATTGATTAACACAGGATCTGAGTCGTTGAGTTTGAGTCGTACGGACACGCTTACTTCTTCTTCCTGAGGATCGCTGGCGTGTTTTGGACTTAGTGATATAGAATATTAGCGGATTCAGTTTCCACGTCACTGTCCAACACTAGCGTAGCGCTGAAACGAAGGGAGTTTTATAATAATAATAATAATAATAATACAAAGCAAGAGAAAAGGCTTTCGCCTCTAAATAATTTTTTACATTTTTAGCTGAAACATTTTTAACTGAAGCCGCAAAAACAGCCGGCGCATAAAACATTTCTGGAAAGTCCAGTCTCCTTTTTTCATTATATTATTATCGTTATTATTATTATATACTGGCGGAGCCTTCCAGATAGTTCCAGGCCTTCGTCCCGTTCAGGGTAAGTAGAACCAAGAACAAAATAATCAGATAGAACCTTTGTCTTTGGTACCATGCCCCGATAAAACTGTAGCTTTTTACCCTTCTACTCTACTTCCGTCTTCGCCGTTGCTCATGGCAGAGAAAGAAAATGCAGGAGGCGTACTCCGCGCGCTGACCTGCTCTTGAGCGCGTCCAAAGAACCAATCAGCTTTGTCTTCTACTTTTCCTCAAGCCGGCTTCACAGTGATATAGCTAATTGTAGAGGTAATGACACGAAACGTGATGTGGCGCGAACCCGATGAGAAATTTGTAGCCTGCGTAATAGGATATTAGTAGTACGAAAACGTTGCATGTAATACTATGTAATAGCAAAGAATACTATCATTCAATGTGCCCCGGACTGGTCCAATCTTATGTAGTAGTATCCAGTAGCATCCTGTCTTGCCATAGTAGCATCCGGTCTTGCTAATAGTAGCATATAGTAGTATGCAGTAACACGGTAGCCTTGCAGTAGAAGCATGTAGTAGCATCGTTAGTACTGCATGCTACTTTTTCGTACTACTTCATAGTACTATTTTGAGATAATTTTTTCATCGGGAAGCTACTGAACTCCGCTCGTTCGCAGCGGAAAAGGCATGGGGAAATACTCAAGTCCGCATAGTCATAGTACAGAGTTCGGGAGACGGAGGTTCTATCTGATTATTTGTTCTTGGTAGAACCAGGGACCCATAAATGTCCTGTAATTGGCTGTAATGACTCGCTATTCAGGGGGCTTGTCATTTCCTATGCTTCTATGTTGCCCGAGCCTCACCTAGTTTCCAAAAATTCCGCTTGGGTCGAATTTGTTGGCACAAGTCAGGACTATTCAGCGTGCCACCAGGTACCTAAGCTAGGACAAAAGATCCAGGATACTCTTCCATTACACTGAAATATTCCTAGTTCAGCACAAAAGCTGCGATAAATTTTGTCTATCTGGATAGTCGGGTATTTATCCCCGTGGTATTTCTCGAATTATCTGACGCTCGGTCAAGAGCGCATCAGAAATCTCTTATTTACAAGCCCCCTGAATGGTGAATCATTACAGGAAATTTATGGGTCCCTGGTAGAACTGAGTATGTACAACTCGCCGATCTGTTATGTAAAAGAAAAACATGCTAGATCGTTGATTATTGACGATGTTTGAAAAACAAAAATGTATTTCGTATCTGTTTGATGTTTAAACAAGGCCATTCTTTTGAAAGAATTTTTCTATTGCAGAGCGAGGTTCGAGAGGCTTAGTAATTCGCCGGAAGGTTTCTACCGCCTGCGTCTTTCTTTTGCTAGAAGCCATGGTACTTTATCGGTCGTCCACTGGATTTTGGGAATCGGTGACCGCCATACGTCAAACGTCATGATCTCCGAACTGACAGGTAGGTTACACCTCATGACCCTGTAATTGTTTCACAAGCGATTCGTACCCATTTTGACCAGCAGATAAGAGTGGAAGATATTATGTATTCACCGCAATGTTTGTCCAGCCTAACAGGTTCCTATATTTCCGCTAGATTACGGTCAGCTATGACCAAAACTAGACGATAATCTGAGCGTTCTGGTTTTGGACAGAACAAAAAAAAGAATTTGGTATTTTTAAATAAAACAGAATTTCAACGTGCTTCATTCTATCTGACGAGAAAAGGTGGTGGTTCGGTGCCGTTCCAGGCAGTGGCAACGACTACCGTAAAGCAAGAACGAATAATCAGATAGAACTTCCGTCTCCTCTGTACTATGACTATGCGGAGTTCAGTATTTCCCCGTACCTTTTCCGCTTTGAACGAGCGGAGGTTAGTAGCTTCGCGCCACATCACGTTTCATTACCTCTACTATTAGCTATATCAATGTGAAACCACCTTGAGGAAAAGTAGAAGACAAAGCTGATTGGGTTTTTGAACGCGCTCATAGGAGCGGGTCAGCGCGTGGAATACGCCTCCTGTTTTTTCTTTGTCTGCCATGAGCAACGGCGAAGACGGAAGTAGAGTAGACGTGTAAAAAGCTACAGTAAATACCTCTAGCTCCGCTCAGTTTTGTCCGGGTATATATAGTCGCTGCATGGTACCAAAGACAGAGGTTCTACCTGATTTCTTGCTCAAAGTACGTATTGCATACTGTATTTATGAAACAGTATACTTTCAGGTGAATCTGTCGGGATAGATTTCGGTTATGCATTCGGCGTGACGACGGAGTTCCTGCCCATACCTGAAGTTGTACCTGCGAGGTTAACTCCTCAGATCCTGGGACTCCTAGCCCCAGTGGGACCAGGAGGTAAGTGTATATTTTTCGTTATTGGGGCATTTGGCGTATGAACTTCTAGAACACCTGTAAATCCTGTAATGATAACCGACTAAACACAGAACTATTACCTAGGTGAAGAAGGCCGAACTAGCGGGTACTCCCGATGAAAAATTTGTAGCCTGCGTAGTAGTATGGTAGTAGTACGAAAACGTCGCATGTAATACTATGTAATAGCAAAGAATACTATTATTTAATGTACCTCAGAATGAATGAACGAAGGGTTTATTAAAAAAAAATGGAATCTTCAATGCCCAGAGGCGAACCTGTAAGGGACTGGTCCAATCTTATGTAGTAGTATCCAGTAACATCCTGTCTTGCCATAGTAGCATCCCGTCTTGCTAATAGTAGCATATAGTAGTATGCAGTAACACGGTAGCCTTGAAGTAGAAGCATGTAGTAGCATCGTTAGTACTACATGCAACTTTTTCATACCACTTCATAGTACTATTTTGAGATAAATTTTATCTGCGTCGCCAGTAATTAAAGATTTTGGGGGTTAGGGATAGATTAGGTATATATATCGTGAGACCTGTCACCGTAGTAACTATCTACCGAGCTCAGCCGAATTCTCCGAGTCTCTCCCCCAAACACCTTGCAATATTTGTGCTATAGACACACTTGTCCAAAACTGAGTAAAATCAACTTCGTTTGATACTTTTTGGAGACTATGGAGCATTAGAATCCTTCATTTTCATGATCCCGATGAGCTTATCATCATTTGCGCTTCAAGAATGGTCGTTATAGATGAATCCCGGGTGCCCTTAAAGTGCGCATCATCATAGCCAAATGCAAAAATAAAATAGTTTTTACGAACTACACGCTCGTGATTTCCAAGGGTGCATGATCATTTTTATCTGAAAGGTTTTGCTTACAAATGATCACAGCAAAGCTAAGAATTGACGAATTCCTACTTTCATCCTCTGACCCAGCCTTGAAAGTGCCATATGAGCTTCCAGCTCTTGTTATTAATCCCGTATTCCTCAATATCAGTACTTCTGACAGATAAAGCAAAATACGTCCCTCATAAAATCCGATGACGAATTGCCGACAGACGCGCTAGAGCAGTGGTTCCCAAGCGGTGGTACGCGTACCCCAAGGGGTACGCGAGACCCTTACAAGGGGTACGCGAAAGAACCAAAACTGATTTAGTCTGTAGCTTCAAAATCTCGTCTCACTCATTTTTTCTTGCCGAAAGCCTAATATCACCAGCAGAGGCATCACCAGCCAAAATATATCTTAAGGGACAAGATATTTTGACTGACCGACTGTTTTTTTTTTAAATAACTGTTTCACGAAAACTCACGGCGCGAAGTGCCGACTCATTTCTTTTTAATCGTCATGAAGGCCTTTTGGGGGGGATGGGTATTGTCAACCCGTGCGTGACTCCCCTGATTACAAGCCCTAGTGAAAGTCAGTGAAGTAATGTTTATTCAAAAACAACTAGCCTACTGCCGCAAAATCTGTTCCTGTGTCAAATAACACTGTTTCAAGAAGAATCGAAGATATTGCAAGTTATCATTCAGGTTGCGAATTAAGCTAACGAGAAAGTTTGCGATGCAGCCTGATGAAAGCACGCAGAACGTCAAAACCAAACACAAAACAGGCTGACTGAAAAAAAATATGCCGCTAGTGACGTCGAGCCGAGTTGACAACATTTTTGCTACAAAGCAGCCTCTAGTGATAGCCTCATTGATTTTGTATATATTTTTTCACATGCATGCCTTATCATTTATGATAATAACTATCGCCTTCTGCAAAAGGGGGTACGCAATTTTTTCGAACCTTGATTAGGGGTACGCGTTACGGAAAAGGTTGGGAACCACTGCGCTAGAGGAACAGTAACAATCACACGTGAGATCTTGGTATAAGTTATCTGAAGGGTGAATAAGCCATCAGGCTTTCGCTTCACACCTATATTCTATAATAGCTGCGTTCGTTGCACTCCGGGCTGTCTCTGTCACCAGTGTCCGGTTCTTCCCTTAAAACGCATTTTTTTGGTTCACCTTTGAGTTGGTGAAAACCGGCTAACTCCTCGCTGCAGCAGGGCTCACGAGCAGGTTCTGGTTAGTCCGCACCGGTGAGATAAAACCGGCCACTGGTTAGTTCAAAAACGGGTTATAAGACTGGTGAGAAGTCACCGGTGGATGCAAAAACGGCTTATAAGAAAAACCGGAGACCACCGATGAGAACCCCCGTGACAAAGAACGCAGCTAATCTTGGAGTGTGGAAGGCACTTTTGCTGATTGTTTTGCTTTGGCCGAGTAGTAAGTAGTTAGCGGTTGCTTTGTTGATGTGTTATTTTTCCTTATTTATTATTTATTTTTTGTTAGATTATGGCTTTTTTTTTTGCTGATTTAAATACACCATATCATCATATCGAGTCGCGTGTTAGCCCCTTGGAGAAGTCAGCCAGCACTCAGCACTGAAGTCGGAAGCCAGGAGAAACTTGATGACGCTTGACAGAGCAGAGTTGGGTAAAGCAGACATAGAGGCAGAGGCATTTAAACAGTTTGAAAACATAGCTAGGTATAAGAGAAATTGAAAAAAGCCAAACAGACCTGGATAAAAGTACACCAAGGAGTAACGTGTAGTTGTTTTCTTTACGATAGCGCACCTAGCGACCAAAAAAAGGAACTAATCTGAGAGGAATTTTATGAGGGGCGTAAAGATCTGCAGGTTTGTGAGTAGAAAATCTACAATCTGCTTCACAGGTGATTGAGGTTTTGCACATGTCTCAGTAGAATTACCCTGTACCTTGTCTACAAAAGTGTTGGTTATGAGACAATGGGGGACTAACAGAAACTAGTCAACTATAGGAGCCCTCAACTAAAATAAGACGAATTGCTTCGTCCCCGGTGGAGTCCGTTAAACATTCCACCATATTGAGTCTCTACCCTTTTGAATCTCTACCCTTTTGCCTTTATCTCTACCTTTTCGATGACCTAATCGAACAGCAAAAACAGCAGTCGTGTCCAGGATGAAATCACAGCACCAGCTTTAACTCCAGCAATTTTCAGAGAAGAAGTTCACAAAATCAGATATTTACGGAAGAATCTTTAATTTATTCAAACAATGTTTACACGGATACGTCAGCTCTGATTTTTCATCAGCGATATTTCGGCCCTTCTTGGCAAGCCTGACGAGGACCCTTGCCAAGAAGGGCCGAAATATCGCTGATGAAAAATCAGAGCTGACGTATCCGTGTAAACATTGTTTGAATAAATGTTTCAAAGTCAGCTTGGGCTCAAAGAATATTTAATCTTTAATTGTTTTCCCACAAATTCATTTTCCAGCTTGAGGGGCTGGAGACCCTTGCCAAGAAGGGCCAAAATACAGCTAATAAAATATAGCTAACCTATCCGTTTTGCACTGTCAAATGTGTTAGAAACTTCATCCGTATAGGATAACTTGCGTCTACTAACGGTTGAATTTAAACTTCCAGGTCCCCTAAAAGCGTCAATGGTACATGCCTTGACAGCGCTCAAGGAAAACAGCGATGCGTTTTTGGCCGTTCTTGATGTATTCGTCCGAGAGCCGTCACTCGACTGGCTTGAGTTCGCGAGGAGGGCTGCGACGACAGACTCGTCGGACTGCTTATCTTGGTTCCCCCAAAAGAAGGTTGATGCCTGTCGGAAGAAGCTGATGTATGGAGCGAATCCATCCTTCGCCATGATAGCGGAACTTGGAAAGAGGGATAAGCTGGACTTAATACAGGAAGCCATTCGTGGCGCTGAAGATAGTAGAAGGTTCAACTTATCGGAGGAAGACCTTACCGTCACTCAACAGGTAACAATGTAGTTCCATCTATCTTTTACCAAAAAATTGTTAGGTACTTTATAACGAACAACTTGCATAATTTGCTTCGGGGCTCCAAAGGTACCAGGTGTGATTTTCCAGGAAAGTCTTGTCATCTTTCAACAGGAGCCTCATTTTTGTTGCAATAGCGCTGCCGCATCGCTGCTGCAGCATTTCTTTGCTTTTGCATAATATGCGTTTTTGGATTCACTTTCTTCTTGGTTGAAGCGGCAGCGCTGCAGCATCTTGCAGGGAAGCACGGACTTGGTCGGGGAGCAAGTCCGTGATTCTCGAGAAGCGCCGCCGTCGAGAAGCGCAATCAGTCCGGAATCGGCCGAGAAGTGGACCTGCAGCATTCAAGAAAAACCAGGCCAGGGAAGAACGCAGTTTCAGCTGCAGTTTCGTAACAATAACTTATAAAGCTACGCGCGAATGAGAGCACCTTGTGTAAAACTCACTTCGAAAAGCATCCCAAATTCTCTACGGACATGGACGAAAGCCCATTACATTGAAAAACTTGTGATACTGTGATTTTCGAATGGTGTTATGGTTTTGGGGAGGGGATATACACTTCTGGTCTCAGCCGTTTTCTCGTTCAGGCACAACGCGCATGGCACAGGCACTTTTAGTTTCTGTCTCGTGCGGCAGACTGTCGGGGCTTCTGGGAGTAAAATGTCACGGTGAGCAGGTTTGGACAGCAGCATTTTGAAAAAAACTCAGGATAAGGTCACCCAACCGGAGTTCTACGCTTTAGAGGTTCAGGGTTTGCGAGGGCATCGTGGTATGTCTCTATTATTTAGGATGATCCTGGTTGCCTGTTTCTGGACGGACTCAAGTTCCTGTATTAAATAGGCGGTTCCTAATACTGACGGGCCCCAGACAAGACAGCCGTATTCAAGGATGGGGCGCACATAGAGCTTAGAACCTGCAACTTGACTTGGTATAGTTGACTATTTATTTCGTGATTACCCACAGCCGAACGAACTGGCCTAGAATCCCGCCTTTTCTACAACACAAATCCGTTAAAACAAGGTTCAAAGCACTCATCAGTGAAAACTTGGCCAATAACAATCATTTTACCCCACGCCTCGCGACTACCATTATCGGTAGCGTATGTACTCCCACGGAGGCATATATTATCCTGACCGCGCTGCCTGGGCGTGAGGTCAGAAATCGAATGCACCACGCCCCTGCACTGGCCTTACATGCTCTTAGGTCTAGCCCTATCCATTCAACATAAACTGGAGCATAAAACTGATTCTGGGCAAAAACGCGGACTAGGAGGCAACAGGTTCGCGGATTCTTTAAAGCTTTCTGGATTCATCTGTCATTTACATGCTCGTTAAAATTCTCCCATAGGCCTATCGCATATCTAGGTAAGAGTGAAAACCTGGTGTGTTTTTTTCCCTCAAGTGTATCTTCAGTCTATAATAAGTCAGAACAGTGGCGAAACCAGTCCATTTTTGTGTGTGTCCAGATTTTACCGACAATATTATAATTTATGCAGCGTTTACAAGTACAGGAAAACTTGAACAGAATCCGATTTTGGTGACAAGATTATGTTTACACGCGGAGGGAAAATAATAAATTCTTCAAACCAGAAAATCTGACAAAAATAAATTCACTATCAAGTAAAAAAAAATTTGAGAGCATTTACGACATCAGTACGGAGACGACATCAGGATTGAGTCGGAGAACAAGCTTCCCTTTCTGGATATACTTACCATCAAAAGAGACGGGTCTTTATTTTTCACAGTTTACCGAAAACCAACCCACAGTGACCGATATATCCACTTTGCATCGAACCACCATTTTTCTGTGAAGCAAGGTGTTATCATAGCTTTAGTAGATAGGGTTCTCCATGTATGTAACCACAGTTTCTGGATCTTGAACTAGACCATCTCCGGGATGTTTTGTTTAGAAACGGTTATCCGATAAAAGTTATTGACGCAACCTTGAAAAACGCAAAGAAAAGTTTCGTCACCCCCCCCCCCTCACCCTCAACCACTGAACCTGAGAAAAAGATCTATGTGCCACTTCCCTATGTCCATGGACTCACAGACAAAATCAAGAAAATTCTGAGCCCTCGTAACATTTCCGCATATTTCAAAAGCTCAAACACGATATCTTCCTATCTTCACTCTGGTAAAGATCCAATTTCCGAGACAAACTGCCAAGGGGTTTATAAGATTCCATGTTCTTGCGATAAATGGTATATTGGCAGGAAACACCAGCACCTGTCTGATCGCCTCCACGAACACAGAACCAGCATAGATGCAACTGTTCGGTGCCAAAACAGACCAGAGAACTTCTCTGGTGCTCTGGCTGAACACATTTATGACAACCCTGATCACAACATCCGTTTTGATGAAAGTAAAATAATAGGCAGAGAGACAGGTCTGGGGCAGTTCCTAGCTCTAGGAAGGGACCTAGCTCTAAACAGAGATACTGGAGAGTTCCGCATAAACCCAGTGTACGACAGATTTCTTGAAAAGGATGCCGCATTTTTAAGACCCCCTCAAACCCTACTTCATGTTCCCGTTATCCTACCAATAGCTTCAAATATCCCTTCCACTAATACGCGACCGACTAGACACGCAGCCAGTGTGGCGAACATTCGAATTCGTGAGGCGCTGAATAAATAACAAAGCTGTAAAACGTCCTCGGGGCATACAGAGCAAAGAGGCTATTTCGCGAGTCGCGCATGAATCTTGTTAGCAGTGGCCAGTTTTGTGTAGTATTGGGCGATATTTGGATTTTTCGATATATCGATATTTTTACTTTCGATATTCGATATATCGATATCGATATTTCTTTAGTATGTTTCGCTATAGGATATGTCTCGTTTCGCCCAAATTTACTAACGAAATTGTCGTTAAATAGCAGCTTGCATTATCTCAAACTCCGGATAAATAAGAACTGAATTACGGAAAATATATTGCTCCAATTTCGGATATGTAAATGTAGGTTATGTTGGATTATTTACAATAATTATGAGTGAAAAAATATCGTTTTCGATATCGATATTTACGTTTCGATATTCGGTGTCGATATTTGGTCCGATATATCGATATATCGTTATCGATATCGAATATTGCCCAACACTAGTTTTGTGGAAGATTTTATCCAAAGTGTCAACGTATAATGGATTTTTCGAGTGGGCCGTTTTCTGGGTGAAAGCTTCTGCGCTTTCCCAGACGGATGGTAAATTGTAAATATACACACAGCTCAGAATTGTAAATAATCACAGATTTGTACATATACATTTTTAACACGCACATTTTATCTTTCGTTATTTTATTTTTATCTGCATCCGCACCGTTTTCTTCTGGTTTTTAGTTACATCTCATCTTATTGTCTGTTGGTTCCGCATCGTTCTCCTGTTGTGATTGTGGTGGATTTTATGATTTAGTTTTGTTTTGTTTTTCGCTGAGGACGGTTTACCCGGTTTACCGGAAGTGCAACCGAAATATCCGAATTTACGTTTATCCCTCGCACATCATCCTAGAGGGATAATTAGCTGATCAAGAAAAAAAAAAAAAAAAAAACGAAAATCACGGTTTTCTATTTCTTTATCAGTACTGATAAATGCTGCTATCTAGACTTTAGCTAGCTAGACTTTTTTTTTTAGCCTTTTTACCAGCGTCGCTGACGAGATCCCTTTCAAGTACACCGGAATTCCTTTCATCATGAAAGGATTCTCGTCGCTAGATTTCTTTTCTAGTCGTCTTCACGAACGGAATTCCTTTCTAGTCGACGTGATTTCTTGTCCGTGAAAACGCTACATTACCGACAAACAAGAGCTACGAGCTCATATGGCACTTGTTACGAGTAGCCGGTACAAGAAAGTAGATGAAAACGTCTCAAAATATACCCGCGCTCCAAAAATGCGGTTCGGAAATAGAAATAGAATATTTAGTTTCACTCATTTCCGAGCAGTTCCGGCATCGTGTCAGATTATCAGTAGCAAATGCGCATGACTGTTCAAATTACCTAGTTTCAGCCCAATAAATCCACTGGTTTGATCCCTAGACGTGCTGCGATTTCCGGTACTCCCACCATCTCCCCCTACGTGGCCGAATCTGGTTCGGACTAAAAAAAATTGATCATCTGAAGCATCTTCTTTTATACCATCTATCAAGTTTCACTCGAATCTGAGCATTGTTGGAGAATTCAGGTACCCCCCCCCCCCCACCGTGGTCGGATCCGGTTCGGACCCTAAATATGTCATCTAGGGTATATGGCCTACATTCCAAGTTTCATTTAAACTGATGCACTCGTTTTACCCCTATGCGAGCCTCAAAGTTTCAAGGACGTGGAAAAATAAAGGACGTGGAAAAATAAAGGACGTGGAAAAATAAACATCGTATCTCTTAATCCCCTCTTCCCGTCCATAAAGTTTCACTGAAATCGGAGCATAGCCTATCTGCAAGTCTCCGGTCCCCCCCCCCCCCCCCCCCCCCCCCCCGCCTTGGCCAAATGAGGCCCGGACACCAAATTACAAATCTAGGCCGCATAAACTCGGCACTGTCTAACCTGCATCTCATTCGGTCCATCCGTTTGGTTTTTGTGCATGTCAAAATATCCCCCCCCCCAGTTCCCCCAACCGTGGTCCTATATTTCAAACGCATGCTTTACATGTCTAGGTCATCGATTCGTATCACCCGTCTAAGTTATCACTCGAATCAGACCACTAGTTCACAATTTGCAGAAGTCGATTTCCATATTTCCCTTCCCTCGCTCCCCCAAAAATGATAGGATCTAGGAACGGTTCGTAAGTCAATTAAGTTGGGTCATTAATATGCCTGAAAAGTTTCGTTGTCTTAGTACATCGGGAACTATTCTAACTCGCGACTACCGGAATTCCGGGAAACCCCCTCCAACTCCCCCCATAGAGCCCCGAAACCATCTGGCTCCGTCAAAATCGTATCTAGACCTAATGCTTTTTCTCTCCATTAAGTCCTGTTCCGGACTCCCCATCCATCCACTCCCCCCACGATGTTCGGATCGGGGAAACGACTATTCTCAAATCAATCAATTCGGATCCCTGACATACGTGCCAAGTTTCATCAGGAAGTATGCCGAACTGGGGGGATCGCTAGAAATCCGCCCCTCCCCCCCGAACGGTTTTGTCAATGACGTATCTAGGAAATGTGCGTGTTCTTCCTACCAAGTTTCATCCCGATCCCTCCACTCTTAAGCGTTTCTCAAGATTTCCGGTTCCCTCCTCCAACTCCCCGTTTCTCCGGATCCGGTCCGGATATAAAGTGGGACGTCTGAGAAACGAGTACACCCTAAATATCAACTTTCATCAAGGTCCGATCACCCGTTCGCAAGTTAAAAATACCTCAGTTTGTAACCTCCCTTTCCCTCCACTTCCCCCAGATGGTCGAATTGGGGAAGTGACTATTTTATAATCCGTGAAATGCCTGCCAATTTTCATCGTACTAGCACATCAGGAAGCACCGAACTCGCTGGATCACTAGAAGTTCGGAGGCCCCCCCCCAACTCCCCCAAAGTGAGCGGATCGGTTCCGGTTATGTCAGTCACGTATCTAGGACTTGTGCTTGTTCTTTCCACCAAGTTTCATCCGGATCTCTCCACTCTAAGCGTTTTCTAAGATTTCCGATTTCCCCCTCCAACTCCCCCCAATGTTACCGGATCCGGTCTGGATTTAAAATGGGACGTCAGTGACACGAGTTCCTCCCATGTATCAAGTTTCATTGAGATCCGATCATCCGTTCGTAAGCTAAAAATATCTCATTTTTCCTAATTTCTTCGGATTCCCCCTCCCTCACTCTCCTCCAAATGGTCGAACCGGGAAAGCGACTATTTCTGATTTAATCTGGCCCGGTCCCTGGTATGCCTTACAAGTTTCATCTTCCTAGCTTATCTGGAAGTGCCCGAACTAGCAAAACCGGGACCGACTGACGGACAATAATTACGATCGCTATATGGCACTTGGCCGAAGGGCAAGTGCCATAAAAAAGCCGTTGCCGTTCCATCACCTGCTGCTTGATCATGGACTGTTTATTAGAGGCGTCAAACGACGGCATTGACTCATGCCACATATAATAATAATAATGATATAATTGCAGCAAAAAGAGTGTCTCCTCTATCAATTTCTGATGACGCGTGACGGTCCAAAAACGCTTAAATCGGAAATCGGTTTGAATACGTCATGACTTTGAACATACAATGGGAAGGGAGCATGTGGTTCACCTATGAGGAGAACAATAGTTGTATTTGAAAAGAGCCCGAGGGCCATATACGAGTAATGCCGTTTATCGAGTTCTAGAATTGGAGGATAGCTTTGGACAGCTAAAAACTATATAGCCAAAAAGCCAGAAATCTAGGGGGGGAAATGTTGTGGTCTAATTGTTCTGTTGTGGTCTAATTGTTTTACATTATTTCTTTTTCAGGTCGAGTGTTTAATCGAGCAAAGCACCGACTACAATCTGCTTGGTCGGATGTTTGCTGGGTGGGAGTCATATTTATAAGTATTCAACTCTAGGCCTACTACCAAGGTTTTTTGAACATTTTTGTTTTGTTTTATTATATTCGAAGAGAAAATGATACGCAATCCAAGAGCTGGTAGGCAGTCTTAATTTTGCCCCCCCCCCCCCACCTTGCATTACCTTCGTATTAATTTTATAACTCCGCCATCAAAAATCTGCGAAAACCAATTTGAGTATACGGAACCAAACATTAACAAGTAACGAATGCGATAACGCTTTTCTTCGATAAACCAACAAAACTTTAAGCATCATGTTGTTGACCTTACCCCCTAAAAGGAGCGGTCCGTGATTGCCTATTTATTAATCCGGCCCTGAAGGCGATCATCTGATTGGCTCACTTCTCGCCAGTTAAGCAAATACCCTACGAACATCCGGTTAATCCCTAGCCCAAACGACTGGTACAAAATCGAGACTAGGAGAGACATTCATGGAAGTTATGGACAATAAATTAACTTGCCAATATATACATTTTCAGCTCGATTTTTAATTTAGCGCGAACTCCGTAAACAAACAAAATATGACCTCTAAAAATTGCAACAATATACGGACTTGAGCCGGGCTTATTTGCCAGCAAGGCACATAAGAGCAGAATATAGAGTATTACTAAAGGTGCTTGCATGAACTTCAGTAGAACTTCCGTAAGTTTCGTATTTCCTTTCGCAACAGGACCATCTCGTCCACCACTGTGTCGTATTTACGCTCCATCTGCTCAAGCTGCATCTAAAGAAACAAACAAAAAACCAAGTTGTCTCGTATGCAAAACTCTCAAGAAAAACTTTGTAACACGACTCAACACCATAGACGGTGAAACTCATACCGACCGACTAAGGTACTTTATTTGTTAGAAATAGATAAATCTCAACCCGTAGCCGAATATGTGTTCAGACTACGAAACATTGCATCTAGGCCGCCTACTGCTACCCCCCATCAAATTTCTTTCGAATCGGACCATCCGTTCGTATTAGAAACATCAGTTTCTGGAGAGATCAGGTGACCTCCTCCATACTATCCGCTGAGGTCGAATCCGCCCTGGACCCAAAAGAGTACCTAGGACTTTTGATCTTTATACCGTCCGAGTTTATGTCAAACCGTCTATCACAACTAGGGCAGTTGCTTCTATCATCCATAAAGTTTCATCAATTCAGCTTAATTATCAATTCAATTAACTTACGATTAATCCAAAACAAAAACATACATGTCACTCCCATGAAGACATAACCGTGTCCTGAACCGGATCCGGTTCGGACCTCAAAATAATCTAAGGCCCTCAAAACGTCCAAGTTTCATCTCGGGGGCGCGACACAAAACATATGTGACCCCACCGCGGCCGAATGCAATTCAACACATAAATGTCACCATTAGGACATTTTTTTTCTGACTCCCATCAAGTTTCACACTTCCGGAAAAAGTCCAGTACCCACACCCCCCTCCAACTCTCTCCACCGACGGCAGATCCGAAACGACAGTCTGGAGCCCATGACATTTCTACCTCCCAAGTCTCAACCCAATCTCTCTTTCCATTTGGTCCTATAACGAGTGTATCCCCCCCCCCCCCCCACACCGCCTTTTTGGATGCGGTTCCGACATACAAATAAGATCTCAATACCATCTAATCCTACTACCAATCCATTTTGGGTCCTTTATAGGTATGTCAACTTTCATCGTCCTGGCTCATGTGGAACTGACCGAAATATAAAGGTTGGACGGAGAGACTTACTTGAACAGTGATTAGTTCTCTCATGGTCGTATAGCCGAACTCGGAGACCAGGTCTTTCACGTTGCCTCGGGAATCGGAGAGGTCTTCATCTATGACTCGCCTTACTGCTGACTCGACCACGCCAGTAAAATGTTTTGTGTTGACTACAGGAATGAAAACATAGATATATACGATGCGTAAAACGTCATATGGCGACAAGCTAAAAGCTTAACGCCAAATGCAGGGGAGACCGGGCCACGTTTGCCACTTTTTCGGCCCTTTATTTATTGTGAACACAGTTTCTGACTTGACAATTATGAAAGTCCTAAAATATATGTTTATCTGGGATATCTAGGATAAAAACCAGAAACAGCCTGTGTATTTCGATGCAACACAATATGGGTCACAAGGAAATTCTCCAAAGATGGCTAACCAGGGCCAACCTGGTCCAGGTTCGCCACAAATTAGCCCACGTTCGCCGTCGTCTTGCGACAAGTTCATTAAAGCACATATTGCTCTAAATCTAGCCCTAGGATTAGTTTTTATTCCAGATTTATATGTGTTACGTAAGTAGGTGTATAGGATGATTGTTTTAACCCATACTACGTCCTGAAAGGTCGACAGCAAACTTTAGGCGTTCAGCAAGTGTTGGATTGTCACCTGAAATCGAGGATTTTCCCAATATTCTTACAACCTGTGACTTAAGGGCCGCAAGATTCTTCTTCAATAAGCACTGGAGCTTGCTCATTTCTAAGCATTTCAATAAGTTCATATTTGGATGCCACCATCTTCATATGGGAACAAGAAACTTCGAACTAAACTACTTCGTTTTCCAGGGAACTAAGGCTTGAATGAACCATTCTGAGCTTTCCCAGCGTGAAGTACATGAGAATATCCTTCTTTTGTCTAGTGCAGTCCAACAAAATATGAAGGAAGAACTAATCAGTTTGTTGTGAAAATTTAACTCTCCAGGTTTCCTATGCCATGTTCACCATTGCTAGAGTGGCGAACCAGGGCTGGTTTTTGCTGACGAACGTGGGCTTTGAGAAAAAACAGTCCTGCTCAGTTATTACCGTAGATAGGGGTAAAAATTCACCCTACCATAGTTGCTAAGTTGCAGACAACCATGTCGAGATAAAGAGTTCTCTCGGAGCTTCAAGTTAAGGATTGACTTTTGCCATTTTTTGCCGATTTTTCCAAAATCTAGTTTCAAATCACCAAAAAACAACTTTACCCCATACAATCCACAACACGTTTTATAACATCCTTCTGAATCTACTAAAACTTTCGCTACTAGATGGCAGCTTAAATGCAAATTATGGTATTTTTTAGAAAAAGGCAAATGTCGAACATGGGCTGTGGCTAAGGTGGTCCGGTCTCCCTTAATAATGAATAAAAGAAAATAGAAAAAAATGCAGTTTCTCGTCCGGAAGGGGATACCCTTTTTCACTATACTTAAAATCATCAAATGATGCTTCAGGTAAGTATTTCGGTTTTCGAAGCAGCTGTTGCATAAGCCTGAACTACAACTTTCCATTTTGCTCGTTCTTGCGGACAGGTAAGACCAAAAGTTCTGAGCTTTTAGTAAAAGCGAACATCTGGGAACCCCTTCAAGAACAGTACTATCCTTATATTCGAATATACACCGTCAGTATTTCCTTCACCGAATTCAGTAAACAAAAAAAATGCAAGGTGCAAATGAACAAATTCGAACAAAAAATTTGAATAAGGGATTTACTTTCAGGGGAAAACTTCGATTTACGCTTGTAAGCCTGGCAACATTCCTTTACTAGGCGCAGGCTTTGCCATATACCGAGTTCCACGCCGTACACGATGTATCACGTTCACTGGACGTAACGCTGGGAATACGAAACAATCACCTGAATACGAGTCGTTGGATACACGAATCTTTTATATGCAAATTGTCGAGTGTCAAACCGTCGGCATGCAAATCTTCTGGTTGACGAACTATCAGATTTTGTATAATCATCGTCAGTACACGATTCATACAACGGGACTCCCTCAACGAAAGTACAACGAAAAAAGACTTACATGCAGCGGGGAAAGCGGTTGAGAGTACGTTGTCAGTGACCTCGCTAGACTGAGGGGTCGTATCACTTCTTCCACCATCCATTAAGAAATCTACGCAGTCTTCATAGGGCCCTGTGTTACTTCGAAATACTTCGCTAGTTGGTTCTTCAAGGATGGGTTCAATTTTCCGCGAGCTATCGATCAGAGAATGCTTCCTTTGCTGCGGGGGTGGGATGCTCGGCGAAACTACATCGCTCCCATTGAGGACAAGGACTCGGGTGGGAGTGTAACCGGTCAAGGGGCTGGAAGCTATCTGGACAGGTGAAAACACGGGACTCCCTAGAAAACAAATCACAAATTAAGAAGTATTTATTAGCATCACGACATGGAGCATCATACAGTATGATTACTTCTTCTCCAAGGCAGACACTTTTGTTGTGTTGCAGGAGAAACACGTTTGATTTTTTGTTTTGTTTTTCTATAGCCCTCCGATTTCACCTTATTGCTAGAAGATCGTAAGGCTCTAACGTTTTTAGGGAAAGTGTGGACCTCTGACCGGATTAATGAATATAACATTAGGTTCTGAAAAGCTTCGTTAAAGGACCCCTCGCACTATTTACTTTCAACTTACAGTATTTAAAATAGTCGAATACTGTGTTTTCGACAAACAACCCAAGGTTTGGCTGTTAGACCTTTTCCGAGACCCGTTGAGACGGGGAAAGGGAACGGGGAAACAATTTACATTACCATTTTTTGTGATGGAAAAATTTCTCGCTGAAAACGTCGACAGCGTGACACACATCGAAGGTATACGCAAAACAAGTGAGAAAATCAGCGTGGTTTTCTTAGAGGTGTTATAATGTACCGTACGAAATTAGGGTCTACGGGTTTAGAAATATACGTAGTGATTATGGAAGTACATTGAGTTAGTATTATAGGTAAGACAGGTTCTTTAAGCTTTTATAAATAGTTGGAAACCCTAAATTTTCTTAAGTAAAAGTTTTGTTCGAAATCGGTTGAAATACTGGATAAGGGTTTAGAAAACACGCTGGATTAGTATATACGGTGGTGCAGATAGAGATAAAGAATTCTCGACCAAAACATTCTATGAGTTTCGACTAGCATTATTCCGGTCGTAGCCTGGCCTGTGCTGAAAGTATAAAGTATAAAAAATAAATCTACAAAATTCGATAGTCTGGAGAACAAGTCCAATAAATATTCGTTTATGGGATCCCATCGAAACCTTTGGTCTTGTTTGTTAATAAAGTCACGAAAAAGATAAGGATCTGTTACATACATGTTCACTGTTTTCACCCAGTTATTCATATCTGGTTGTCTGGTTGCATCACTTTAATAGAGGCGAAACCCTTATTATTGCAATTATATTATATTATATTATATTATTATTGTTATTGTTATTATATTATTATTATCACTACCGGTTTTGTAGGGCGTGGCCGTTAATAAAGTGCGACCGGTCCAACCGATCATTAGTTGCATTTTTGCAGATACCATGGTATCTGTATTACCACGGTAACTGGATCTGCAATTAGGAAGTGCCAAACTTCTTTCCAATGGGATCCCATCGAAACCTTTGGTCTTGTTTGTTAATGCAGTCACGAAAAAGAGAAGGATGTGTTAAATACATGTTCACTGTTTTCAATCAGTTATTCATATCTGGTTGTCTAGTTGCATCACTTTTATAGAGGCGAAAGCCTTATTATTGCAATTATGTTATATTATACTATTATTATTATTTTTATTATATTATTATTATCACTATCGGTTTTGTAGGGCGTGGCCACTAATTAAGTACGACCGGTCCAACCCATCATTAGTTGCGTTTTGCAGATACCAGGGTATCTGCTACCGCGGTAACTGGATCTGCAATTAGTAAGTGCCAAACTTCTTTCCCATCAATTTGACAAAAACTGATGGAAGTGAGATGACTTTTTCAGATACCACGAGTCCACGATCAGTTATCACGACCTTGGTATCTGAATATCAGATACCACAACAACTGGCCAGATACCACGATAACTGCAATAACGCCTTGTGACCGTGGTATCAGATACCATGATAACTGCAAAAACCGACTTTAGACCGTGTTATCAGATACCATGGTAGGAACGGAACAATCATTCTGCTTTATAACAGATTAGGTCACTTACCACTTGAAAGTCTCCCCAGGCTCCCTCCGTATATCCTCCCAAGAACTTGGCTATGATCATGTCGAACTGGCGAAAACACATTACTGGAATCTGAGATAACGGAGGAGTCGGATACCAATCGATTCTTAACCAAATCGGAAAGACTTGAAACAGACGCTTTGTTGGAATCGTTGGCCTAGAATGGTTAAATATGTCAGCTGATTCATGGCCTCCAGACCGTAGAATAACATGGGCTTAACTAGACCTGATACCTGATCCGCTGTATGTATCTATTGAGGCACGAAAACCTCCCCTGTAATTTGTATTATCCGATTAGAAGCGTGTCTGTCCATGACTTCATCACTTTAGTTCTCATTCATGAATACTCCCTCTGGAAATTATTCGAATGGCTTTTTGATGTTATTTTTATATTTATTTGTTCTTTTTTCTGCACTTCCGCTCATGGGCAGTGCATTGCCGCCAGGGGCGTCACCACTGGAGGGGGGGGGGGGGGGCACCCCCTCCCCAATGCTGTCGGCCAGTCGTTAAAAAATAAGCGAGTCGGCGCGAAGCGCCGCGATTTTTCGTCAAAAGAGCTGATTTTTTTTTTTCATGAAAAATTGGTCAATTTTTCGTCAAAATAGTCGGTTTTCTGAAAATCAGTGGGCTTTTCTGAAAATCAATCAATTTAAAAAAAAAATGTAATTTTTGTTGTTGAAAACAGTCGTTTTTTTCGCAGAAAAAGTCGGTAAAAATTACCAGCCAGTCGATAAATGCCTCGTCCCCCCCCCCTAAACATTTTGGCTAGTAACGCCTCTGATTGCCACTACACGCATAAGTCAGCCGTTTATTCAAGTGACATTTCGGCCTTTCTTAGAAAGGGTCCTCGTCAGTCTGTGGCTATCTGCAGTAAAATTAATAATTTTATAAAAATCACTAATCTGCCTGACGCCGACATCGATATTGATATATTAGTGTATTTTGAGCGCCGAAAGGCCATATATATACACAAAAAAGATCAACAAAAAACAACTTAAACACAGAAAATTTTCCTTCTTTCCTAACTTACCAAAATCGTTAGTGCTTGAAGTGTCTTTATTTTTATTGACAACTGACATGTCCAAAGCTATTTTTATGTATTTAAAGATATTACGGACTAAATCATGATTTATCAACCCCATCTAAGCAATTTTACCTTAAATCCAAATGCACCAAAATACCTACAGCGAAAATGGTCCAAATCTTCCTCTACCTCTTAAAGTACCCGTCGTACCTATAATGCTAATGCAGCCTACTTCCATAGCTGCATTCATTAATTTTTAAACCCGGGGCGGAGACCCAAATTTCATGTCTCACATTCTAAACCAGCTTTCCACACCTCACCAATCTTGGCACTATTTCATTCACTATTCTCCAGGTGCATATGGGTGCCCACGCATCATGTTACTAATGCATAAAACCGGTTATCTGAATTTGCAGAGTTCATGGACCGGGGAAAAGGCTTAAAACAGCAAACCCGTGGACAATTTGTTAAACGTAGAGCTTGGTTTTACAGTATTTTGATAGTTCAGAATTTTGGAACATAAACAGTAGGTAGTGAGAGGTGTGCTTTAAACAGAGGGGGCAAGCATACCTCCCCTCAGAAACCACACAAAAACAGAAACTCACCGAAGGCACTGGCGTTGTTTCAACTGGCTTCAATTCATTCGCTAGGACAGGTGTATTCTCTTTTTCTTCAGAAGGAGAGGGAAGCATACCATCGCCCTTAGGAATATCGTCTTTCTTCTCTTCAGTGCCGTTTGAAGGCCCAGGGACAGCCGAAGACGGCTTGGCGATTCTCTTCTTATTTGAGCCATTCGACGACAGAGGCGCCCGCGTCGCCTAAATGAGAGAAGGGAGAACACTCGATTAAATGCGACGCAAAGCCTTCACCACCTTTTTTGGGATCCGAGAACGTTAGGGACCTATCACTTCGTAAAGATTGTTCACTCGTTTGCACTTCTAGAAGAAACGAGTTTATTCGACTCTCACAGGGGCTGAGATATATTGTTCAAATTTGAAGCCAGGATCCTTTAAAGTTCAATGGGCACATCAAATTACCCCAATCCCACTCTGTAACAACCTAGGAACAATGCTTACCCCCTAGATCAGCAGCTTTTTCAACTGTTTCCTCTCTGTGATATTTCAAAACGTATTTTTTTGGGCCAGTACATCCTCAATTTACTAGCTTGGACAAAGACAAGACCAAAGGTGTCGATGGGATCCCAAAAATCTAATATTTGATTCAGACAATCGGGTCTTGTCTTTGCCAGATCCAGTCTTGGACAGGCTAATCAACAGAGAAAACCAAGTTCAGATATACCTCTATAAGCCATATCTATTTTGACCATACTGACCGAGACTTCCTGCCGATTTCCGACCGAACTACTAGTCCAGCAATAAAAAAAAAATCAGAAACAAAACCAGCGTGTCTCCTTATCCCTATAAAAAAAACATCTAATCAACTTTGAATAAAAGTTTGACTTAAAAAAAATCCGGTTACAACTGGATTCCGGAATAATTTATGTCCGGGTAAAAAACCATTGTCATATACCGACTCAGCCTCTCTTTTTACCCCTTAGTCTGTCATCTAATCGAACTTTTGCTTTTAACAAATTTTCCAGTTTTGGCGGATTCCGTGCGAACTAGTTGTCCAGCGAGAAAATGATTTTCACCATCGTGTTCGGCATGTCTTTTTACCCATAAATCAAGCATTTAATCAACTTCAAATTAAACTTTTACTTTTAACCAACTTTCCCGTTTTCGCCGGATTTCGGACTAACTACGTGTTCGTCGAGAAAATTGTTTTCACCATCGTGTTCAGCATGTCTTCTTACCCATAAATCGACCATTTAATCAACTTCGAATAATACTTTTACCTCAAACAAATTGCAAAAGTTTTGATTTTGGTACCATTCGAACCGGAAAAAAATTCTCTACAACATATACAAAATCGGCCAAAATCGGACGAGGCGAAATTGACCGTTTTTCGTCTTTTCTTCTAAAATGACGACTTTTTAAAAACAACTTAATTGGCACGTATAGAAAATCGGTAATAGGTAAATCTGGTACATAGATCACGAATATGCACTTTGTTTTTGTTTTGAACGCTCATGTTCAGTCCCCCCCCCCCCTCCCGCCCATAAATCAAGCGTCGATATCGGTCTGAGAACAACATAACGCGAAGTTGAATCCATACAGAAAAAAATTGGACTGCTAATGCAGAGAAGAAGTCGTGCCCGTCAATTTACCCCACCCTCCACCCTAAACGTGACCACCCCAAATTCTTAGAATCCAATAAGCAACTTCTCACAACTAGGTAAATCATTGATTTTAATTTGAACAAAAAATCACAGATAATTTGAAATTGCAAAAGGATTAGAGATTCATCACATTTATTTGATTAATCACATGTCTTCTTCATCTTCGATTTGGACCTGAGCATTAGAGCAACTAGTTCCTTTGAAAGATTTGCAAGCAATGTTGCATTCGATGCCATTTCGATGACAGCTGCACCGGTCACTATCACAGGATCCCTTACAACCACACTTCACGACTGTGAGAATTTTCTTTGGTGCCGCTGGAAGATCCGTGAAGATAGGGTACAGCATGCGGTTCTGGAGTTTCCATCCCCAATTCTCAGGATCAAGGGCAGTGCTCTGAAGCCCTATCCAATCTTGTACATGAAGATAGGTTCGGAAACAGTGAAATTTCGCTGCTGCTGAAGTAGGAGGTAGATCTTGGGGATGGACGAAAGTTGTAGACGTTGCTACTTTCTGCTGAAAGACTCGGTACCGGTAACTGTCAAGATTGTCAGTAGATTTTCCACCGTACAATATAGAAAGTGCAGCCTCTCCCGCTGCTTTAATCTCTTCTTTCGAAGCATCAATTCGAGAAAACGTTGAAGCATTTTCCCTAAACTGTTCGTTGTCTCTCAGCCGTCTAAGCGCAATCCCTTTCCATGCAGACGGGAAGTTGTGTCGCAGCCAAGAATTGCGTGAGCAAAAGGAAGCAG
This sequence comes from Branchinecta lynchi, assembly GCA_023053575.1. Lineage (NCBI taxonomy): Eukaryota > Metazoa > Arthropoda > Branchiopoda > Anostraca > Branchinectidae > Branchinecta > Branchinecta lynchi. The sequence goes on from JAKZAP010000008.1 coordinate 3,861,380, forward strand.
TTGGCAGGTTTCAGTCCCAATCTTCTTAACAATGGCTTCGATGTCCCAAGTTGCGCCTGAAGTGGTTGCCTTAGGCTCAATGTGCAGGTAGACCTTGTGGTGCTCAGGACTAGAATGATAAAGTAACAACACCAGCAAGTCGGTATCGTCACTGATAACTACAGTATCCCAAGTCTTCGAACACTCAACCGCTGTAAGCACAATAAGCAATTCAGCATCAGCTTTAGCTTGGATGGTTCTCAGACCTTTGCCTCGTAAATAATCAGAAAGTACACTGACGAAACGGGCTTTATTCTTTTTGCACGAAAGAAATTCCTCTTTTTTGGTGGTCAGTCTCATTTCTGGGCTAAACAGTACTTCCCGTCCAGTGACACGGTTTCGCTTAAGATGAGTCATATCTTGTGTCGAAGCAGCGATATCGTAGCCATCAGAGACAATAATGGCGTCTGGATATTTGGCCGAAACGTAGTTCCAGTATCGGTCTAAGATCTCCGAATATGTTTCTTTCTTCGCCCAGGGAATCCTGTGAAGCAAAACGCCACCGTCTAAGACGTAGGTGCAAGTCCGACTAAGCTTTTCCCCAATAGTATCAATTTCTGAAAGTCGCTTGATAGCTTTTGCCTGCTCTGGTTTATTTGGCTTTCGGAACGTGCCAGAGTCGTCAAAAAGCGACGCAGTGCAAAGCTCATATTTAAATTAAGATTCCTCGTCCATATTCAGTATTTTGGATACAGTTAGAAGACGCAGAAACAGCAATGAAGGGTCTAAACGGTGGATTTCTCCTCCATTTTTTTGCTTCGCCGTCATAAGGACTGCCTGATCCTTCCGTTTGAATTTCCCTACCATTCCCTAAAGAATCTTCTTCCCGACTTCCACTGCTTTGTCGGTGTACGTGGGGGGGGGGGGGGGGACAAAATATGCAAGATACTAGGACACGACTTTTTCCTGGCATTTATAGGAAGTATAGGAAGTGTAAATTTTCTCTGCGTGGATCCGACTTCGTGTAATATCCAACGTATATTAATGCACGCTTTACGTCGCGCGTATGTGGGGGGGGGGGGGGCAAACGGCTCAGGGATGGTCAAAACACAGAAACGAGTCCATATTCGTGATCTACGTACCAGATTTTCCTATCACCGACTTTTTAAAAGTGCAAGTTAATTTTTTTTAAAGTCGTTATTTTAGAAGAAAAGAAGAAAAAACGTCAATTTCGCCTCGACCGATTTTATGTTGTAGAGAATTTTGTCCGGTTCGAATGATACCAAAATCAAAACTTTTGCAATTTGTTTGAGGTAACCCCTAAAATTAATTTAGATTGACTGTACTATAACCCATTTTCCGGGTTTCGCCGGATTCCGGACGAGCTACTTGTCCGGCGTGAAAATGGTTTTCACTATCGTGCTCAGCATGCCTTCTTACCCCATAATCGACTATCACATTAGCTGTTTACAAATATTTTGTTTGTCCCTTAATTTGAACCCCCTCCCCCAACCCTAAATATGGAGCTACATAGCCTATCTACGAACTTGACCTTACCCTTGACCCAATGAATCCTCACACCTAGTTTCATCAAAATATCTCATTGCCTTCGAGAGTTATCGTGCTTACAGACGGACATTTTTGCGATGTTTTTTTTTTTCAATTTATTTAATAATAAAGCAAAACATATCTCTCGTGGGCAGAGCCCAAATACGATGTTTTTGTAGTCATAAACAGAGATAAAATCAGTTGTCAACACATAATTAAAAGAAAATAAAAATAACAAGGCAGATAATGCTAAAGATCATTGTACTGCTTTACCAAATTAGGCACAAAGCTTCTACTGTAGCGCATAGTGTTACAGTAGATTGGGGTCAGTTTGGGAACCTTTTCAGCCACTTCTCGGGGGGGGACGAGATCTTACAGGAACAAAGGGTGGGGGAAGGAATGAACGGTACATGGGGTGCTGGAGAAGGGAGGAGCCAAAGTTGCGGCATAGTTTTCCGCGGCGGGAAGAAAGGGATTCAATTTTAAATTCTTTGAGGTAAAAAGAGTATGGTAGGGGGGAACCACCATAGATAATTTGCAGCGATCTCTTCTGAACTCGCTCTATTGTATCAGTTTCACCTTGGGTAAGAGCAAAGTGCCAAACCGGACAAGCATATTCGACTAACGGTCGAATGAAACAGCAAAACATTAGCTTTAGCTTGTCCTTAGGAACCCGAAACTTTTTCAGTGTTTTTAGCATTTGAATTGCGCTGTTAGCTTTCTTTACAATTGTCTTTGTATTTTCGTGCCATGAAAGGTCAGAAGAGATCACTACACCTAGTAGCGTTGTTTTATCACTGATGAGCCCGGGGTCGATAGGAGGTTCGAAAGACGGGCGAGTTTTTCTAAGAAAAGAAAAGGTCGTAACCGAGCACTTATCTTTATTCACGACCATATTCATTTCAATCGCTTCTGAGGTAACCTGGTCGATGAAGCCGGCAGCGTTACTTTTCAAACCCTCAGATACGACTTCCGCTAGGGACAAATCGTCAACGTATTTCCATCTGTCCTCTAGCCCAGCAGCAATTTCATTTATCATGAGGAGGAAGCACAGCGGACCGACCGATCACAGGTCCTTGTGGAACTCCACAAAAAACTGGTAAAGAAGTTGAAAAATGGCCTTTATACTTTACAGTTTGATCTCTATTTGTCAAGAAACTCTTGATGATTTTGACGATAAAATCCGGTATATTTTTTTCCGCCATTTTTTCTAAAAGAATTTTATGGTCAACAAGGTCAAATGCCTTTTTAAAATCAATTGCAATTAAATTTATCCATTTGCCAGGTTCATCTAGATGTTTTAAAATAAAATCAATCAAATTAACTAGGTAATGTACTGTAGAACAGTTAGGAATGTTACCAAACTGCTTTCGATCAGTTACCTTTAAAAGATATTCTTTAAGCCATGTGGCAACGAAACTTTCGTAAATTCTGCTGAAAATTGATGTAACTGTGATCGGCCGTACACCAGAGAAATCATTAGGTGCTCCTTTCTTTGGAATAGGGGTGATAAAACCTTTCTTCCATTTCTTTGGATAATAACCTGTTCGCGTTATGTTATTGCAGATTATCTGCAGATTATCATCATAAGCTAATTCTTTAGCAAATGCTTTAACGAGAACAACTGGAATATCAAAAGGAGCAACAGAAGTGCGTTTTAACTTAGAAAGTTTACGGGTTACACTTGACAAAGAAATATCAGGCATTAAATTATCATTTGAAGGAGCAGTTAAATTTTGTGGAGGGTTTTCAGGAGGAAGAGGTGGATAAGACTGCACAACTGCAGCGAAATGGGCATTTAAATCATTCGCAGTTTTCTCTGGTGGCTCCTCCTTCATGAAGTCAACTGGTTGAGAACTTTTTCCAGTTAGACTTTTAACTTTAACTGCGAAGGCTTGGAGTCCAAAAGATGATCCACCTCATTTTTGTAATAATTAGCCTGTGCTTCTTTTATTTTCCACTTAATTTCATTTGCTAATTTTTTTGCTTGAAAATGTCATAGGTATGTCATAGGTATCCCTCCACTTACGTTTTGGGATCCCAATAAAAGTGATGTTTCTTATAATACTTAGTAGATCTTTATTGTATGCATAAATCAGCTTGTATAATTCAGATTAGAATATGTTATTTGTTTTTAATGATTTTTGTAGCTATGTTATTTTGTATAAGCTTATTGCATATTCTGGTACATTTTACAAAGCAAGCTAATCAAGCTTCACAACACTATTCCACAAAGAAAAACTTTTAATAGGCACTTTGAGCCATGGAACTTCAGATGAAACACTAGAACAATCAGGTAAACTGCATCTGCGGCTTGACTTCAGTGACATCTCAAATATATATTTTTCTATCAAGCATCGCTGGGAGTTTCCTGCCACGATATCCCAGCTCCCAAGATTGGATCGCCGAAATACCAGAGAGGTTAAGACAAGGGATAACAAGAAAACGGCCGATTTTCGTAGCGCCTTCTAAAGAAAGTCGGAAATGTTTATTTGTGAAGCATTTAATACAAAGTAAAGCATTGTGTCCATAGTGCTTTAAAGGTCAAGCTGTACCCTGTAGCCCAAAATTTATCGGGCTGCTGGGGTAGCTTATCAAGGATACGAAAAAAGGATTAAATACTCCTTGAGCCCAAGCTACTCAGCGTATTAGATAATGGCTAAAAACGGAAAGTCAGCCAGTCCGGCCCTTTTTGGCAAGGGTCCACGTCAGGCTGTTGCTCGACTGGAATAAACTAAATCCGTTAAAAAGGACGAATCTTGGATTCAAATCCAGATTCGCTATCGCCATTCCCCGAGGACTCCTTTTGAGGAGTCCCAGCGTTTTTGTTTGTCCCAGGGACTCACTCCCGGTATTCTCGCGAGTTTTCACGAACGGGGAATGCTCCGATTATCATCACCGCATCATCAGAAATGACTCCGTTCCAGATTCGGAGGGGAATCAAAATAGAACGATTTTTCTATTTTCCGGCAGAATATCATGCCACTGGTGAATCCAACCAATCACGTTACAGCGATACGTAGTTACGACGCTTACTACGCCCCCGAGCATGGTAAGCAAATAGTTGCTATTTCGAGGACTTTGGAAAGGAAAGGTTAGAACGAAAATAGTAACTAATAGTTACTATTGTTAGAAGGGTGGAACAAGCTCAAAGCCAAGCGCCACCCTACCACAGTAGCTGGAGACAAATAAAGGTAGCATGATAGTATGGTAGTTGTTGGGAGTCACTCCAAGTAGAAGGAACTTCTTTCACAACACTATACTCGGACCGAACTTGCATGAGATGCGTCGACAATTGGGAGCGAGGGAGTAAATTCTCATCCGAAAGCAAAAATCGGACTGTATTCACGTCCGATTCTGAAAATGTTGGCATTTTCAAATACCCCAAATTACAACGCTTATTAAAAAAAAAAAAATACTGTTCGCATGAAGAGGACGAGCTGCACAGTACAGTATAGCCTATTCAGACGGGAAGAGCAACTTCATTCGAGACGTGTTGGATTCATCCGGTCCATCGTGTACATCAGTCGTATATACGATACCTGGTGTTCTGCAGGCTGGAAAACTATATTTGTAATAGATCCATTGTGGGCATCAGGTACTTCTAAGACGGGCTTCGTGGCTTTCCGAAGATCGAATGTAAACAATGAACCACGAGTTGAACCAGCTATAACTGTGATTCCATTTGGATAGAATCGTATCACGGATAGCGGCTGGCTTGTTGGAATGGTTCGTACTAATCTGAAGAAAAAATGGCCTTTTAGTATCAGAAAATAATCGCAGGTTCGTTTCTCTAGTAAGGTCTGAAGAGGACCCTTGCCCAGAAGGGTCAAAATATAGCTAGAAAAAGTCTCATCTGACTTATTTGTTTAGCTCCATCAAATACAGAATAAACAATTTTACTGAACTGTTGGAAGGACAAGTAATGGATATCCGCATTAAAAAATTATGAGACAGTAGGCAAGCATCCTTTCCGAGTTCATGAACTTTGGTTTCAAGGAACTCGGGAATTCTTGCCCGCCCCGATGACAATTTTTCAAGAATTAGTTACACGGAATTGTAAGCTTAACTAGCATACATTAGTAACTGTTACCACTGCATGCTACTATAGCAAGACTGGATGCTACTGATACTACTGCTTAAGATTGGCCCAGTCTGAGGCGCATTCAATCATCGTATTGTTTACTATTACATACATATAAATTAACACATCTTTTTTGTACAACTATCATATAACTACACTGACTACAACTTGTTCATCGGGGCTACATGGGACCCCTTTTTTTATTAATTAATGGTAGACGAAACGGCAAAACAAGCAAAGGACATAATGAGAAAATGACATCAAAGGAACGTAGGGACGAAGGTATTAATAAAGCCAACTTCTGCAGGAGCCCTTGAGCGGACTTAAAAAAGCGTGGCTGTTTTTCGAATATCCTCTGTCTCAGATCAGGGCCTCGTTTTTGTTGCACGCTGCACGTCCACTTCTCGGCCGCTACCGGGCTGAATCTAACTACTTTCGTTTTTGCATTGCACTGCTTCCGAGGAAGACGGCAGCGCTTCTCGAGGATCGCGGACTTGCTTACCGACCAAGTCCTTGCTCCTAGCGCAAGAAGAAATTCTGCAGGCATTGAATCCAAAAACGTATCTTGTGCAGAAGCAAAGAAGTAATGCAACAGCGATGCGGCAGCACTATTGCAACAAAACGAGGCTCAGGCCTTCAAGAGTAGAGATCAAATCGGCAATTACTAACCTATTTTCCTTAAGATCCAGAAACTCAACATTCTTATCCTTTCCTGCACTCAGGGCCGTTCGTTCGTTGATAGGAGAAAGCGCTAAAGATGTTGGCGGTCCCTTGTGGAGGTTCTTGATATCAGAAATCAGTTTTCGTCCCGCGCTGTACAGATCCCACTGGTGAACGATGCCCGCTGCGTACAAACCAACGAGGAGGGAACGACGCCAGGGACTCAGTTGCAAATCAACTAACTCCTGAAGAAGAAAACAAGGTACAAGCTAAAATAAGGCAGAAGGTACACGGTAGAAAACAAAAATCTTGCAGTATGTGCTACTGGGATTATTCTTGTCTCTACTGAGATAAGATTTTCTGTAATTCGGATTAATCTTATCCTAGTAAAGATAAGATTAATCCCAGTAGCTAATACTGCAATTAACTTTAATGCTTACTCGGAGAAACTGTTTACAGTGTAATCGGTTAAAACACTGTTTACAGATTGCACCCAGCTCTACCCCACAGTCCGAACTGATGTGTCAGAAACGTCCTTACCATTAGCATGTTTGGTAGCGGTTTGACAATAAGTGGAAAATTTTTGTCAAATGAAAAGCTCGCACTATTTACTGTTTATGTCTCAACAGTTCAAAATAGTTGAATACTCAAGACTATAGGTTCCGTTCTTAACAGAGAATCTGCGGCTTCGGATATTTTTAAGCCTTTCTCCAGTCCAGGCCCGTTGACACAAAAACACGGAACAATTTCAACAACTGTTTTTTATGACGACTGAGCTTTTGGCAAACGGTCATTACGTGCATAATGCGCATAGAAAGCAGGGAAACATGGAAGGTGTAAAAATAAGTAATGTGTCGTTAGGGAGGCGAGGGGGGGGGGTTAAAACTTACCTTATGAAATTCGGGTCTCCGTGTTCAGACTGAAGAATCTATGCAGCGATTCCGGAAGTAGGCTGCATTTGTATTATAGGTACGAAGCTTCATAATTTATAACATAGAGTTTAGTTAAAAGAATGAGTTTCTGTTGTGTAAGAATCACCTATTTCATTGACTGACTGCATTCGACACAGGAATCAGAATATCTGAATAGCCGTCATGTTTAATTTGAACTTTCGCCATAAAGATTGTCTTTATTGGCGCCATGACATTGGTGAAGGATCCTCGACAAAGAGGACTAAGGACTAGTACATCGAACTTCATGCTAGCGCTTAATGGCACTCACCGAGCTAGTTCGTTTTTCCAGAGGCGAGAAAGACTGTTGTGTAGTAAGGGAGGTAACTATAACAGCGCCATCTTTATGCCCAGCAGCAATGTGAGTTTCTTTTGGTAGGACAACTATCCTCGTCACAGGTGCTTGTGTTGCGCTCTGTAAGGATAAAGATATGACAATAGTACCTACAAACGAATATGCTCCTCAAGCTGGATCTGAACCCGCAACCTCCGGCTTCACGGACCGACGAATATCGAGGCGAGTCATCATAATTCGCGGGCCACTACAGTCGCCAGTTGGTAACGGGCTACATGTTTATTCGTCACAGTTAAAGACCTAATCGAAACATTCTGTTTACCTTTTCTTACTGGAAGCCACCAGTTTACTTAGATTTGAACTTGATTGCCAGGTTGCTCTTTTCGCTCAAGAAAAAACCCACGCAAAAGGTCTTCTTTTCCAGTTGACGAAATTTTTCACGTTTGATTAGCTAAGAATTATAAGACTTACTTGATTATTCTTTTTTACCACACTGGTCCTGTTTTTTTTTATTTATTTGTATCTGTAATAAACAGTTGGAGCATTAGATGGAAATTATTATTCTGATCCTTGGCTCCCTATGTGCCATAACGGCTGTCCCAGATAATCGGCTGAGATTTAGTCAGGACCGGATTATTTCAAACCTAGGAATTTGGTTTGTTTTTCTAATTTGCTCACTGTTTGACGGTTTTTATGAGGTTTCGAACATTCATAGTGGCGGTAAGGATGGTTGTCAATGTATGCGTGGTAGAAAGACCAGTTTTTGTGGTCTACTTTAAAGTCCCTTTTTTTAGTTCCGTCTTCACACAACGATAAAGATATACTCAGACAGGTCATCGATTTTACATGGCTACACAATAAAGTGGCCTTGACTGCTCTTAGCCACGCTTGTATAATACCGGAAACGCGGGAAAGTTTTCGTTGCGAGCCTTTCCGGCCTGTGAGGGTTAGTGGAACCAATCCAGTTGATCCTGATGCGAATCCAGAAATGAGTCTAACGAGCCATGGTGTGGTTAAGAATTTCATCTCAGGAGTTCCAGTGAATGGGACGACTAAGAAAATATAGTAGGCCTAGATTGGCATTGCAGATACCATTGGTCCTTTAAGTACACCGAGACGGCAAATGCGTTGTCATGCCTCCCTTTGCCTATTGGCTGAGAAGAAAATTGGCAAGTAGCCCAGGACAGTATCGGCTTGCAGCTTTACAAGCCCCTGTGTCAAAATCACGTCTAAAAGGGAGAAAGCAGAGACATACAGTTCACGGATCAGGAACATCTCAACTCACCCGGCTTTCGGGCCAGTCTCCCTGCTGGGGACGTTATGTCGCCCGGCTTTCGAGCCAGTCTCCCTGCTGGGGACGTTATGTGAATATTGTTAAATATGTATGTTTAAATAATAAAAGAACTTGAACATTCTGAAAAACTTGAACAGAACACAACAGAAGATCGAAACAATCGGATTAACATATCGAAAAGAAAACTTACAGATGGAAATTTCTTATGAACTTTGCCTCGTTTTAGATCATAAAGCACAGCTGATCCGTTACTCAAACCCAGTCCAATCGTTGCATCACTGGTATGTGGGAAATCTGCAGACAATACTTCCGACTGCTGCAAGAGAAAGCAAATAATAGTTTTTTGGACTAACAAGACTCACTAGGCAGGTTTCAGATAATAGCTAGCATATTATTATGTTACGTAATATCAAATTTTGTAGCCTATGCTGTATTTTCACGGATCTTGGGCAGGCAGGTGGCTGAACCAGCGACAGGGCTTGATAATGTAGCCAGCATTAATTCCAATTAGAAACAAGACCTAAGGTTTCGATGGGATCCCAAAAATATAATATTTGATCCAGACAACTGGGTCTTGTCTTGGCCAGATCCAGTCTTCGCCGGGCTGATCATTAGAGAAAACCAAGTTCAGATATACCTCTATAAGGCTTATCTATTTTGAAGATACTGACCGAAACTTCCTGCTTTACTTCTGGCAAATTTCCGGTTTCGGCCGAATTCCGAGCGAACTACTTGTCCAGCAAAAAGAGAAAATTCAGAATCGAATTCAGCGTACGGTATCTCCTTATCCCTATATCGAACATCTAATCAAGTTCAAATAAAACTTTAGCTTCTAAAAAAAAGACGGTTACAACCGGATTCCCGACGAATTATATGTCTGGGTAAAAAATGATCGTGATATACAGACTCAGCGTCTCTTCTTACCCCCAAATCTGTCATCTAAGCAACTTCAAATAAAAATTATTACTTTTCAAATTTTCCGGTTTTTGCCGGATTCCGGGCAAATTAGTTGTCCGGGTAGAAAATGCTTTTCACATAAGTATTCAGCATGTCTACTTACCCCTAAATCGAACATTTAGTCAACTTCAAATCAAACTTTTATTTTTAACTAGCTTTCCGGTTTTTGCCGGATTCCAAACAAACTACTCTTCCGGCGAGAAAATGGTTTTCACAATCGTCTTCACCATGTCTTCTTACCCCTAGATCGAATATTTAATCAACTTCAAACTGAACTGAACCGCATTCCGGGCGAACTACTTGTCGGACGAGAAAATGTTTTGCATATTCGTGTTCAGCATGTCTTCTTACCCCATAATCAACTATCACATTAGCTATTTAAAAATATTTTGTTTTCCCCTTAATTTGAAACCCCTCCCCCACCCCTAAATATAGGGCTACAGTGCTCATCTACGAACTTGACCTTACTCTTGACCCAAAGAATCGTCACATCAACTTTCATCAAAATATCTCATTCCCTTTGAGAGTTATCGTGCTCACAGACGGACGGACGGACGGATAACTTTTACGATGTCATGGGTATCCCTCCACTTACGTTTTGGGATCCCAAAAATACATTCACAGTATGTAATATATACATCAGCGGCATTCCTGACAAGAAAATTCTCAGACCAGATAATTAACTGATGGCGGGACGCTTTGCATCGTCTCACTACCTCATTCACTGTAGAACACCTGAAGACAAGTTCATGGCTTACGCTACAAATCTTTGGGAGTTTGTATAGGTATACAGCTTAGTTCTTCTCCTTGAAAAAGAAGCAGCAAAAACCTAACAAATATTTCTAACTGTGTAGGATTAGAGGCTAACACTGCACACATCTTTTGCATGCAACAAGAACGCTAGCAGCAGAGTGAAGAAATATGGATGAAGGACACACTATCTACATTACCTGAGCATAAGTTCTGAATGAAACGTAATCTTGAATAAAGCTCGGGATATTTCTCCTTGATACAGATCTGATGTCTCATTTTGAAACCATCAGGCGAATGGCGATCATCCTAACGTGGATAATGACTGGCATCATTAACTTGGACAGAAAATCGATTTTGACTGTAAAGCAAACAAAAATAGAAACAAAAATGAAATTTTCCGGGTTTTTTTTAGCTAGTAATCCTAAGAGATGTGCGAGGGATAAATAGAATTTCGGATATTTTGTTTGCACTTGCGGAAAACCATCCTCAGCGAAAAAACAAAACTAAAACATAAAATGCCTTAGACACAGACCAAGTCTTCTAAAGAGTGGCAAACTTCGTTGCCATGTGGATTGACTGTAAGGCAATTTCCTGATAAAACTGCCAAACTGGAAGCACTCCAAGTCAAGCTTTTGACATCAGCTGAACCTAAAAGGAAACATGACCTTTTACAACCAAGATTAAATATTTCTGCACGGAAGTCATTGAGTTCTAGTCGTTTCTAAACTTCAAGTTTCGTCGGTAAATATGTGAAATGGTACTTACACCCCAGTTTGGGGCGCAGAACGGTTCTTTATAAAAAAAAATAGTCAGATTTCACAGGTAGCGTAATTCTCTCAAGTACTGTAACGTCACCTGTAACGAATTGATTTATTTCAAAAAACCACTATCATGGCAATGCCAAATTTGGGTATTAGGTCAAGTATAATGCACATTTTATAATATATACAATTCTTCGCCACATACCTATTAAGGTATACAAATAAAAACCAAAAACAAAACACGGACGTTGGAATAATATCAAAGACAGCTACCGCCATCATTATAAATTTTTGTGAAACTCGGAACGAAGTTTTTCTGGTACCGCGTAAGTGTTGCAGGTACGGGTGACAACCTTGGAACCTTCTCTACTCCTACTTGGCTTAACATGTGACTATTCACAGCTCAGTCTTTTACTTTTTCCTGGTGCCTAGGGCACTAACCCAGGGTGGCAGTGGAGTTCACCAAATCGAGTATTTCCATCCAGAGCTGGCCAACCAGCATGGAATTCACAATTAAAAAAATGGTTCAAGGTAGCCTACATTAATACAACCGTCAAAAAGTACAATGCCCAGGCGTTATGCCAAACGTTGGATAGCTGTAGGTAGCGTTGTAAAATTACCGTAAAATAAAAACTCGGCAAAATCCGTAAAACTGGCAAAATAAGGTAAAATGTTGTAAAATAAGGCATTCCATGGGAAATACAAGGTTAAATTTATGTTTCAGAGTAGTTCACAGTACTGAGAGAATTTAAATAGTTATTTGCAGCTGGTGAACTTGGTCTATCTAGATTTCAAGTTTTTCCTTCTTTCAGTTAGGCCTCTCTGGGCGACTTTGCAATGCAAGACTAGAAAGACGTCAGTAAATACGGGTAAATTTCGAGGGTCCGTGAAGTTACGGTAAAATACCAAATTTACCGTTTACACCACTACGTGTAGGTAGTCTGCCCTAGCCCTGACCTACTCCACTATAAATGAATTCTGATTTGCTGGTTTCTGAGCTAATGAAATTACGAAAGAAATAGAAAACCGAGATTTTCGGGTTTTTTCCTTGATCAGCAAGTTATGCTAGTGTTGCGAGGGATAAATACAATTTCGGATATTTCGGCTGCACTTCCGGCAAACCGCCCTCAGCGACAAAAAAAAACTAAATCATTAGATCCAACGCAATACCAACGGAACAAGAGCTACGAGCTCATATGGCACTTGATACGAGTAGATGGTACCTAAAAAGTAGACGAGAAACCAACTAAAAATGTGGTTCGGACCTAGAAATACGATATCTAGTTTCACTCAAGTCTGAGCATTTCCATCGCCTCGGATCACCTAGGGCAAATGACTTTTCTACCTTCCAAGTTTCAACCCTAGAGATCCACTCGTTTGGTTCCTACACATAACTCGTTTTCCGGTGCCCCCCTCCAACTTCCCCTACCGAGTTCGAATCTGGTTTGGACTTCGGACTACTAAATGGATCACCTGAAGCATTTTTTCTTACCGCCTATCAAGTTTCACTCAAATCTGAGCGTTTTCTGGGAACTTCCGGTAACCCCCCCCCCCCCCCAGTGTGGTCGGACCCTAAAATGTGTCATCTAGGGCATGTGAGCTCTCTACATTCCAAGTTTCATTAAAATCGCTGCACTTGTTTGACCCCTATGCGAGCCAAAACGTTTCCGGGAATCCCCTTCCAACTCCCCCCCCCCCCACTGTGGCAAAATACGAATCGGAAGCGTAAACGTCGCATCTCTGACATCTCCTAGTCAAGCTAGACTGGAATCGGAGCATAGCCTATCCGTAAATTCCCGGTTCCCACTTCACCCCCCCCCCTCCCCTGCCATGACCAGATCCGATCCAGACACCAAACATAACAAAGCGAGGCCGCATTAACTCGGAGCTGTCCAACTTGCATCCCATTCCCCCCCCCCCCCCCCTCCCGTCCAACTCTCCTAAACGTGCCTGCATGTGGTTCGGACGACGCATGTTTTGCTTGTCTAGGTCATCAGTTCTTATAACCCATAAAGTTTCACTCGAATCGGACCACCCGTTCGCAACTAACAGAAGCCAATGATTTCCGGATTCCTCTTCCCTCAACTCCCCAGAGATGGTCGGATCCAGGAACACAAGTTTTCCTAGGGCATTATGTCGGTCCTTAAGTCATTAATAGGCCTGCAAAGTTTCATCATTCTTAGAATAGCTGGAACTATCCTAACTGGTCATCACCGGAATTCCGGGAAACACCCTCCAACTCCCCCCACAGAGTCCCGATACGATGGGCCTCTGTCAATTACCTATCTAGGACTAATGCTTGTTCTTCTCACCAAGTTCCATCACAATCCGTCAACTCTAACCGTTTCACGAGATTTGAATGAATAAATAACTTTATTGTAAATATGGCGAGGATAAATAGAACAATATATGTTACAAAAATAAAATGTCTGTCACTTATTAAAATTTTACACAAAATATTGTCTGAATGACTGCCTGTATCTCGTCGACGCACCAGGGTTGCATGGTTCCAACTTGCACGATAGCGCTTCCCAGTTGCCAAGTTTCATTCAATCCCGATAACCCGTTCAAAAGTTATGCATGCCACCAGATTCAGGGCTCCCCATCCCTCCACTCCCCCCATGGTGGTCGGATACGACTATTATCAAGTCAATCTGTTCGGTCCCTTACATGTCTTCGAAGTTTCATCGTCCTAGCACATCCGGAAGTACCAAACTAGCAGGACCACCGAAATTCGGGACCCCCCCCCCCCTGGACCCCCCACAGTGCCCAAATCTGGTCCGGTTATGTCAACGATGTGTCTAGGAGTTGTGCTTGTTTTTCCCACCAAGTTTCATCCCGATCCCTCCACTCTAAGTGTTTCCCGAGATTTCCGGTTCCTCCCTTCCACCTCCCCCCAAAGTCACCGGATCCGGTTCGGATTTAAATTCGGTCGTCTCAGACACGGGGTCCTGCCAGATATCAAGTTTCATTAAGATCTGATTAACCGTTCAAGAGTTATAAATACATCTAGATTCCGGATTCCCCCTCCCTCCGCTCCCCCAACGATGCTCGGATCCGGGAAGTGACTATTTTCAACTTAATATTTTGGGATCCCTGATACGTCTGCCAAGTTTCATCGTCCTAGCCTATGTGGAAGTGCCCGAAGCTAGCTAAACCCGGACCGACCGACCGACGGACGGACAGAAATTGCGATCGCTATATGGCAATTGGCCGACGGGCAAGTGCCATAAAGACTATGTGGAACCAACAAACCATAAAACAACATGTAACTAAAAACAAGAAGAACGAAGCGGATTGAACGACATAGAAATTCAAATAAAATAACGAATCTGCGTGTTAAAATTGTATACGTAAAAATCTGTGATTTTTTCCCTGAGGGCAGTTTGCCGGAAGTGCAACTGAAATATCCGAAATTATATTTATCCCTCGCACATCATCTTAGAGGGATAACTGGCTGATCAAGAAAAACCCGAAAATCACGGTTTTCTATTTCTTTCGTAATGAATGGTCAGCTTGGCTTCAAACATTATATTTGCTAACGAAATTATCAGCATTTATCGGGTTAGGGTACCCGGAATTTGGGATAGAGCAACCAACGTTAAGGGTAGGATATGCCAAAAGCATTCGCATAGGTATACAAACAAATCGTGGGTTTTGTTGATAGACTGGATGGGTAAGAAAAAAAAATGCCAAATCATGTTTTATCTTATGAATCTTTCCCACACACACAAAAAACAACATGTTTCAGATGCAGGCTTGGGACTTTTCTGGAGCCTCCAAATCTGCACCAATTTTTTAGTACACACTCGACCTGAAGCTTGAAACGTGCAGAAACGCCATTTTGTATTTTTTTTTTTGCGATAACTTAAAATGTCTGAAAAAAAACAACAGAATCCAGATAAGTGCGCAAGTGCTCAGAAGTGGAGTGTGAAAGTAAGAGTTTATGACAACTTATACACAAACAGCGCTAGAATCCAAGACATTTCACATCACCAATAACCAACAAATATTGAAATAACCTAATTTGAAATCATCCCAGTTTAAAAGCTTTTAATGTAAACATTTAGAAATCTAAAGATCTTCAGACTCTTGAAGCAAGAACGGCACGACCCTTTAAACCTCTTTTCCATTAGCAAGGTAATAAAAAGTGTAATAAAACCAAATCGTTTTAATGCCTGATACCCCCCTTTGTCACAACTTCATTAAGAATGGCATATCATCGACCATATGACAAAACCGTCCAGTTTCCAACTGATCATTAAGGATCACAGTACGCCGCTTTGTCGTATGTGTTGCTGTTACACCATAATCCGCATCTATACATATATATCTACAAGCAAAGCCGTATCCAGGGGGGAGGGATAGGGGGTTCAAACCATACCCCCGAAACATGCAAAAATAATGATTTTTATGGGCTTTTCCCTCTGATCTATGCGTTTTCAGTATGTTTTTTGTACTTTTTTGTCCGACCAGCAGGCAACCCCCCTCCCCCCCCCCCCCCGAAATAAATTCCTGGATATGGGCCTGTCCAACTCACTGGAAACCTGGGCCCAGTTACCCAGCAGTTACCCATGAACGGGAGGCCGGGGGGGGGCCGGGGGGGGGGGGGGTGTCGGGACCCATCGAATTGCAATTCTAAACCTAAATATCCTCGACTATATCAACTAAGAGTTTGGTTCCATATGCCAGGTCAAAAGCTTTACTCATGGGAAAATCGGGAGTGGTTAAACTCCACATTGATATTTCCAACCTGATGATCCAAGAGCACAAAGGAATTTCATCGCTATCTCCAGTTTTTGTCAAGTTAAAAACATAAGAAATGGGCAATCTGGGACCAATTGCCCCTGAACCAAGTGGGTGTTTGGTTTTGGGGACTGCACTGCAAACAGCAAAAAAAAAGACCCCAGTGCTCACACACCTACCAAGTTTCAACTTGATATCTGTTAATTCCTATCACGGGTAACGAACTTTACTCCTGGGCAATCTGGGCCCAGTTCACCTTGAACGGGGTGGGTGAGGAGGTGAAACTTTGAAATTAATTTCCCAGCCCTAGGATCTACAAGTAAAAGAAACTTCATTGTCCTATGTCCAAGTCCGGTCAAGTTCCGAACACTATTCACTGGTCAATCTGGACCCATTTGCCTCTGAACCAGGTGGGTGTGGGGGTTGGGTCCCCCAAAGGCACAACTAGACCCCAATACCCACAAGGGTACTAAGTTTGAGCTTGATCCTTGCATTGGTTCACGAGTTATGAGCTCCACAAAATACGGTGAAAACCGAAAGCGAAAGCTGGTACAGCGCTCACATAGTGGATTGTTCCAAGGAACACTCCACTAATAAATTTCAATAAACACAACTTTCAGACTTACAGTAGGCTAATTCTTCTTGCACAATTATGTGTAAGAAGAATGTCTATATGCATGTCTATATACTAAGGATGTAAGTATATTATTTTATCTACTTATAGAGATGCTTTACAACGATTTAATTAATTAGAGCTTACTGTCAAGTTTTGGCGAAAAACAGGAAATCCTCAGACAGTTGTTGGTCAAATTCGAGCTACGAAACCCTTGTTGGTCAAAGAAACACTGGTAGGCCACACAAACAACTGGGCAAACACTCTTTTAAAGCAACACACTCTTACGACATACCCCGATTCCGGCCCTCCCTGCATCCCACTCATGGGTGATTGAATCCGAAAATTGCAGTTTCTTAGATTTTTTTTGTACGGCTTATTGCATATTACAGGATACCTTGCTATTTTCACCACCCATATATTTGTGCCACCCCTAGGCTAGTAAAACTGTAAATAAAGACAAAACACAAGGATCGCTTGTGGAACATCAAAATACATCCATCCTGACAGAATCAGTTAATATCGAATTTTCTCCACTTAGTTCTATTTCTTCTTTGAGAAATTACCAGTTGGAAAACAAAGCCAAAAAGGCACACACACATGCAACAGAAAAAGCTGGCGCCAATAGTCACACTCAAGCTATTGGACAATACAAATGGACACAACAAATCCGCAAAAGGCACAGAAGAAAACAGGAAAGGGGTGGTGGTGCAAAAATAATTTGGTCATGGTCAGTAAGTGTTCAGATGAAAGGCATACGGCAATGCTGCAACTTCGTTCAACGAAAACACAAAAATTTTGATGTTGTAGAGAATAATTAGACCTTTCAATCAAGGCCCACTTTCACACATTTGGTTAAGAGTAGAGGCTGGAAAGAAACAGTGTGAATTCCATGTATATATTTTTTTTCACTCGGGAGGGAGCAGGTAGCAAGGCATCCTGTCCTGTACTATTCTGAATACTTAATAGTCTTATATTACTGAACAAACAACAGAACCATCAAAATAAAATAGAAAGCTTACATTTGAAAACGTCAGTCTGTTACTATAATAAGTGTCATACAAGCCAACAAATCACACCTACACGCAGCCTCAACATTCCTTTCAACATTCTTACTACCCAAAATGTTTGGGGGGGGGGCAAGGTATTTACCAACTGACTGGCCATTTTACCGACTGTTTTTATAAAAAAAATCAACAGTTTTGACAAAAAAAAACAAAGAAAAACCAACTATTCCCCCCCCCCCCCCCCAACCCATATCAGCCAGTCATACATAAATCCTCAATTTTTGGGCATGGTGCCTCAACGTCGGGGCATGCCTGGTAGAGTGGATGAGGTAAGATCTTAAATTTTCTTTCCTTTCAAATTCTTTTAGATTGTTTGCCTTTTATTATATTTCTTTTGAGTTTAGTAAGTTCTGATAACAATCATTAAGATAGTAAAAAAAAATCACTCAAAATAAATACAAAAAAGCAAACAATCTAAAGGAAATATTTGCTCCTGTGAACAGATTGAAAAGCTTGCCTCGTCCATGCTACCTAGCAGCAATTTTCTGAAAAAGGATAGAATAAACCCACTAAAAGAGAAGTGGCCTCCAAAAAACTCTAAGTATCTTGGAAGTGATCTAACATTTTGAAAACTGGAAAATGAGGTTTTGATAGAAGGTGAAATTACATATCTTTTGATCTAGGACAGGAAGACAACCCTATTTAGGTATGTAACCAGTCTCAGTTCAACCAAATTCCACAGGGGTACCATGCCCATGGTTCAGGGCATGGTGCCCCAATGTATGGGCACCATGCCCATACGTCCAGGCATGCCCAGATGTTGGGGCACCATATCCAAAAATTGAGGATTTGTTTATGAAAGCATATCAGCCCCATATATGATACCTCTGCTCACAGCTATGGCAAACTTGGTCTACAGCAGTCTACAGACAGTAGAGGTCAGTCATGCACAAATCCTCAGTTTTGGGGCATGGGCATGGTACCGCTGTAAAATTTGGTTAAACTGAGACTGGTTACATACCTAAATAGGGTCTTCTTCCTGTCCTAGATCAAAAGATACCTGATTTTAGTTTCTATCCAATCTCATTTTCCAATTTACAAAATGTTAGAGCACTTCAAAGATATACATAGTGTTTTTTGGAGACTACTTCTCTTCTATTGGGTTTATTCTATCCTTTTTCAGAAAATTGCTGCTAGGTAGCATGGATGAGGCAAGCTTTTCAATTTGTTCACTGGAGCAAATATTTCTTTTTTGCCTTTTATTGTATTTATTTTGAGTGATTTTTTTTTACTATGTTAAAAATTGTTATCGAAACTCACTAAACTCGAAAGAAATACTATAAAAGTCAAACAATCTAAAGGAATTTGGAAGGAAAGGAAATTAAATTCGTAAAGGAAGAAAATTTAAAAGCTTACTGGATCCACCCTACCTATAGCCGTGACTACCTGAGAAGGATCAAGTAACCTAGCTGCGACAACCTGGAAAAGGATTGAGTAACCTAGTGGCAACTACCTGGAAAAGGATAGAGTAAGCCCACTACGAAAGAACTGGCTTCCACAAAACTCTATTTATCTTGGACGTGCTCTAAGATTTTAAAATTGGAAAATGAGGTTGGATAGAAAGTGAAATCCGGTATCTTTTGATCTAGACAGGAAGACAACCTTAATTAGGTATGAAGCCAGTCCTAGTTTAACCGAATTTCGCAGGGGTACCATGCCCATACGTCCAGGCATGCCCAAACTTTGGGGCACCATCCTCAAAAATTGAGGATTTGTGTATGTATGCTTATTTGAACATCTGTTTACATCGGACTTGGCCATTGTCTGTGACTTAAGTCAACTTCAAGTCATCACAATAGGTGATTAAAGGCCTTTTTCCACAACACAATTGTGGGCCACACACTTCTGAGTGTTTGTCGTGGAATTGTCTATTTTTTGGGCCAGTAATTTCAAATATCTAAAAATAAAAATTATGTAAAATCTCAATAAATAGAACTCCAGGCTTATTCCTTAACATTTTGTCCAAAAAGTATCCTCAGTAGTAAGTCTATATACTTTAAAAAGTACAGGAGTGTTGCATGAAGCTGCCACCCTAAACTCCTATTTTGGGGAAATGACTTAGGGAAAAAGAGTAAAGGTTGAAATAAAATTCAGTGGAGTATCCTGAAAGGAAGCTTAGAACCTTCGCTTTCTGCTGGTACCATAGTTTACTTGTAATTGTTCAAGACTAAGCTGGAGAACACAATAGAATATAGGCACCCAAGTGATCATGAAGTCGCCCACTTTGCTAAAAATGGTATTTTGCTACATGGTGAAGTTGGAAGCCAGCTGTTTGGTCAGAGAGGTTCCTTGACCTATTGCAAATAACAAAATTTGCTGTTTTCTTGGAATTTGCATGATTTTTCTGGGGGTGGCAGCTTCATGATCCAAGGTGGCAGGATCATGTACCATGGCCAATTGGGGGGTGGGCGGTGCCATAGTAAGGGCAGCTTCATGCAACACTCCTGTAGTTAACTTTATTGTTTAGACACTATTTTGCTGCTTAATTTGAATTGCCTGCCAGAATCGAGCCACAAAATTGATAATCACCTCCCCAGTTGTTAGTGAATTTGAGCCACAAACCAAGACAGGAAAATCTTGTTGGTCTCGGAAGCACACTGGTGGGCCACGCAATAGACAGCCGAAACACTCTTTTCAAGCCACATTCCAGTCTACCACAAATCCCTGATTTTTGGATACCCTATGCCAAACGCTGGATACCTATTGGCAACCTAACCCTGACCCACCATAATATAAAGGAGTTCTGATTAGTTGACTTTTTAGCTTCATTCCAATCATCAATAGTTTACTGGGTTACAGTATCCAGCATTAGGCATAGTTTATACCAAACGCTAGATTTATCCAACGTTTGGCATAAGGCTGGCATAAGGTATCCAAAAATCAGGGGTTCGTGGTTGACTGCCACAGTTGACCCCACAAACTGTTTGTGGGTGTAGAAAAATGCCTTAAGGCAAGATTAAGGGCCTCTATATAGGTATGTTGGATCTCGAGTCTACCATTTAGCTTTGCCTTTAACCCAAAACTCCACTGTTCACATTTAACTAGCCTATTTTAAGTAACTGTTCAGATAAAAGTACCTCTACTGTAATCTGAATCAATAAATGGCAGAATAAACCTTCATGTACCTTGGCAAGTTTTGAGTACAGCAAGAGAATCACTTTTCCAGATTTTTACAACATTTCCAGAACTTGTACTGAACATGGTCAGCAACTTTTCAATTTCGCGCTGTGCCAAAAATTTAAATTTGGCGTTACCACTCAGCCATAAAAATTCCTTCAGGAAGGAGTAAATACAAAGCAGTAACAAAATAAAAGTTTTTCTAGTTTTACATAGCAAATCAGGACATTTAAGATTTGGAGCGAAAAAGATATAAAAACAAATTAAAGAAGAAGCTCAATTTAAATCGTATGCAGAGGATAGAGCTCATTAATTGTTCATTATCTCACACAGGAACTAACGAAAACTTTTCTCCGAAGTAGCGAGATGCGGCATCCGGCGTAAATTTCAAATCCTAAGTAGGTTGCACTCTCGACGACGACGACGACTACTCTAAACTAGTACAGTAAAATACTGAAGACTGAATCCTGCCAAGGAAGAGCTTCACTTTGGCCGAATGTGAAAAGAAGAGATCCGTAAGGACTATTTTGGCAGGAATTACTACAGTAGAGAAATGTTTCCTTGAACAATCCTCTAAATTGCGGGATCACCTTTTTGGTTTTGTTTTTTGCCTCTGGTATCAAGAACAGCAAAGTGGAATTATAAATTTTACACATCACACCTTTCTGGTGAATGTTAACTAACACTGATACAAAACAAGTTTGCTCTATTTTTTTTCGTTTCTGTAAATTCCTGCTCCGCCTCCCTTGGCCTCCCTCCTTGGACCTAAAATTGTCACTGCTTACAACATCACTGACCCACTTACAGCAGTTGGACAAATTATACAGAATTACAACAATAAGATTAAGCATCAATGGGACAGCATTCTTCTACAATATGATAGTTTTCTAGATAGTATAATGCTGTTGTAGTCTCTATGTTGTGTTTGGTTTCCTCTTGTTATAGTCTTTCCTTCTTCTTTTCTTTCTTTATTCATACTCTGTCTATGCCATTTGCTTTTTGATGGATGAAAAATAAAATTATTAAATTATTGTTATAAAATAAAAACTTAGGTGCTGCTAAAGCCGAGTATTCCATTCTCAGATTTCTTTTCTATCAGAATGACACAAAAGGACAGCCTGTTTCTAGACATTTGGTTATGAAGATACTTTTAGCCGTATGTCTCCAGTTTTCCAGAACACAGTCTTATGACTACAAAAGGCAGTTATCAAATCATGAATTTCAGCATGAAGCGCACAGTTTTAACCCAGGTTGTAAAACAGTCTTGTGTGTGCCAATATGTCTACTATTTTAGTGGAAATCAACATTTGTTTCTGGAGTTATTGCTTACAGTGTACATGTTCATCATTTTTTTTTTCTGCAAAGATCCTTTGTATTTTACCAGAAAAGAATGTATCTGCAGGGCAAGGTTCAAAACTAAACCCACTTAGTGAACATTGAGAGAAGATGGAATGGTGTACCTGATGATCAGGACAAGTCGACTTTGTTTCAGTTTGGTCCTGGTTTATCAGTACTCTTTTTCGGAAAGGGTGAAATTAAAGCACTGTCATCTGTTGTCATGTGCCGACTTCCAGCAAAATGTCTCACACTATGTTGTGAACAAAGACAGATGAGCAGATCTATGTCAGGTAGCCCTTAGCCTACTTTATTTGGCATTCATGAAAACGTTCTGAACATAAAAGGTTCCACAAATTTTGCCTGAGGCACCTATCGTAGTATACTCTATTAATTGAAAGGATGTGTCATTTGGTTGTGGTTTTAGGCTTGGAATTTTGGGGTCTTGAGTTAATCAAAAGCTAGAATTTGTTTGGGGGAATTAGCGTTTGCAAAAATGCAGTTAAACGACCTGCAAACGAACTTTCCCTTAAACTAATAAAAACTGGCTTTAATGTTCCTTTAAATTCTACAATTTCCGCATGTGATGCTGCGTTTCTTGTCTATTGTTTTTATCTGGTATGACTCTTGAGCCTTGTCGGACATCCTCTAGTCTTTCATTTAAGGTAGTCGCCCCCATGCCGTAACCTTTTAAACAACCCCTGACCTTCAGGATAGGACTACTTCAACGCTTGCAGCTATAGCTCAAATTTTACTATTATACATTTGATGTGAAGCTGAAATGGGTAGGTGGGCGATGCCAGGAAACCTGCCACCCCCTCGAGTTTCGGCTATCAATGACTGCCCCTCCTGTACACCTGTCCTGTGTTGCTACTATGGCACTTTTCTTAGCTACCTGTATTTCCCCTGTGCCAGATGCTAGGTACACTTGATGAACAGAAGAACTGCCAGAAAGTTAATTATATTGGTGATTAGCCTGCCCAGCATTTGGCATTGGGTATCCAGGTCTCTGTCAGCGGTAGGCTCAGATAATATCAAACACTAGAGATATGGGATGCACACAGGGGCGTCCCAAGGGGGGGGGGTGCAGCACCCCCCCCCAGAAAGCATGTGGGAAAAGAATTCCGGTAATTTCTACTGGTGCGGCGAAGCCACGCCAGTTAAAATTTCTCAAATTCACCATGATTTTAGGGAATCTACCGGATTATTGCTCAGGGAACCTACCGGATTTTCCTCAGGGAATCTACGCTAAATCTTTCACAAGGAATCTACCGGAAACTTGTCTAAGGGAATCTACCGGAATTTACCCCTCGGAATCTACGAAATTCGGCTTAGGAAATCTACCGGAATTCGTGTGAAATCTTTCAGAAGGAATCTACCGGAACTTGTCTCAGGATAAACCGGAATTTACCCCTCGGAATCTATGAAGTTCGTACCGGAATTTGTGCGAAATCTTTCACAAGGGATCTACCGGAATTTACGAAATCGGCTGAGGGAATCTACCGGACTTCGCTCATGGAATCTTTCTTCTTCTTCTTTTCAGTGTGGCATCGGATTGGAGTTGTCCACTTTGCCTTTTCACGTCTGGGCTATGTTGCCATGCCTACTTATATACACTCAAATAGGTCGATTGTCCTCAAAAAGGATATGATTGCCTTGAAGATTGAGGTTTCGGCTGAGGGGGAGTGTGATGTGGACCGTATGGATTCGGTTGAAGGATTGAGATGAAACTTCTTGAACAGGGAGACAGCTTGGGATCTATGGATGTTCAGATGTATCTGTTGATGGGAGCACTGGAAGAGTATATGATCCAGTTCGTTCATTGTTTTGCAGAATCTGCAGAGGGGTGAGGTCGGGGGATGGCCGTTGATTGTGGGGATCTTGAAGGCGAAGGCTGAGGGGTTCAGCCCAGTTGCTCCTGCTCGTATACGATGGTAGAGTCTGCTTTCAGTTTTTTCTCGGAATGGGGAGAACTTTGGGTGAGGCTTGGATGCTAGAGCGCACTGGGTGCGTATGCGTAGAACGTCTCGCAGGGGTGTTGGGTGGTTTCGTAGTTGTCGGGCTGATGTCGCCTCTTTAGCCGCTTTGTCAGCTACTTCGTTCCCTCGTATCCCCATGTGCCTGGGGATATACTGGAGTGATAGGGAGCAACCATTATTGAAGAGTTCGTTCGACAAATGTACTGTCATGTGGACATCAATATCTTTGTTTTCGCATCCAGGGTTAGCTAACAACTGGAGGGCTGACATCGAGTCTGAGTAGATCACTGCTTCGATGGGTATGGTGGGAAGCCGTAACAGGGTCTCAATTGCCAGATTTATTGCTCTGATTTCTGCTGACAAGATGCAAAGGTGTGGGGGGAGTTTTTCAAGGGCTATGATGTTCAGTTCTTCAAGAAATGCGCTGCACCCCGTAGACGATTCTGTTTTAGAACCGTCCACGAAGATCGGGAAGCGATTTTTGTGGATGGTATGCCGTAACTGCGCAAACGTCACTTTGGCAGCCTGGAGAGATAGCTCGGACTTTCTCGTGTCGGCAAACCGGAGAAGTACTGGTGGCTTGTTGAGGGTCCAAGGTGGAGAACTGCTGATTTTGGGCCTAACGTCGGCTGGCGGGATCGGGTGGTATGTTTGGAGCCGCTTGATCTCTATGGGAGACCGGTGGAAGACTGTTCGTGTCTAAGCCACTATATAGTATATGATGGGGAGTCCCTTCAATTTTTGTTATATATCTGGCAAGCAGATGGTCTCGGCGGGCTGAAATGGTTTCAATTCCTGTTTCCTCTCTGAGGAACTGAGTTTTGGTTGATCTTCGAAGCCCAAATGCAATCCTAAGGGCCGTATTCTGGACTGTTTCAAGCTGGTTCAGGGTCGTCTTGGAGCAGGATCCATAGATTATCAATCCATAATCTATTTGTGGCCTGATGTACTGCTTATAGAAAGTAAGAAGGATCTTGTCAGAGAAACCGAAGGGTGTAGCCGCCAGCCTCATCATGAGGCGAATTTTACGGAGGCACCGAGTCGTTAGGTCCTTGACGTGGGGATGGAAGGTTTGTTTTCTGTCCAGTGTTATACCCAGGTACTTTGTTTATGATGCCTCAGGCAGAGGGAGGCCGTTCAGAATGATGGAGCAGGGAGTGGATGATCTTCTTCTATGTAATTGTACTACAAGGGATTTGGATGGGGCGAGCGGTAGTTCTGATCTTGCTGAGAATTCTTCTAGTTTTGCCATTGCTGACTGGAGTTTTTGTTCAGCCTCCGAGTGAGTTGATCCTACTACCCAGGATCCCAAGTCGTCTGCGAACTCTCCATGCTCATGCGGTAGGTTCAGGTCCCACAAGAAGAGGGCAAACAGCAGGCAGCTGAGGACAGCCCCCTGTGGTAGACCAATTTCTGTTTTCCTGGGTGTTGATAATATTCCATTGACCTTTACAGCTATTTGTCTATTACTTAAGAAGCTATCTAGGAACGACGCCACCTGGATCGGGAATCCCATTGAGATCAGTTTTGCAATTAATCTGTGCTTGCGGACATTATCGTACGCGCCCTCGAAATCCAGGAAAGCTGCTATGAGAATGAGTCCTCTTTCAAAGCATTGTTTGATTTCTGTAACTAGGTGGAAAATAGTGTCCATAGCACAGTGTGACTTCCTGAAGCCGGCTTGTGTCTTTGGTATCAAGTTGTTGGACCCGCAGAACCACTGCAGCCGGTTGTAGACCATCCTTTCCATGATTTTGCTGATTGCTGGGAGTATTGATATTGGGCGGAAGGACGATGGGCTGTCCTTCTGTTTCCCTTTTTTAAGAACTGGCACTACTACCGATATTTTCCAAGACTTTGGAAAAGTAGATTCTTTCCAGCATGTGTTAACTGTATGTAGGAGCGCTTGTTTGAAGGGGGGGCGGGAGGTGCAGTAGCCACGATGGGTGTATTTCGTCGAATCCAGGGGCAGCAGATGGATTTGATTCCTCAATGGCACGAATTAATTCGATCATGGTGAACTGATCAGTCAGGGATTCCCTACCTCGAAGTTGGGGTGGGGGAGAGTGGGAAGGTTGAGGTTGGATAGCGATGGGGGCTACTATGCCGCTGCCATCGCGATCACATACCTCATTAAGTTTGTTGCTGAAAAAGTCGGCAAGGAATTCTGCCTTCTCCTCGTTGGTTTCTAGGTGTTTCTGACCGAAAGTCAGGAGGTTCTTCAGGGGGTCTGGTTCAGAACCCTTGCCACTCATCCTGTTCAGGAACTGGTGCATTGTTGTCTCAGGCGTTTCTCTTGACAGGTTACTTGCAAATTCATCCCAGGACTGTCGTTGTGCGGAGCGCGTACTTCTCTTCATTTGGGCTTCTGTCTTCTGTTTCGCGATGAAAGTCTCTACAGATGGAGATCTGTTAAAGGCCTTGGTTGCTGCCTTTTTACACGTCCAGGCTAGTTGGCAGGCGCTGTTCCACCAGGGTTTTGGCGGCCTTTTCTTGTTCTTTCGCAATGGGAAGTTGCTCTTTGTTTTCGGAATAGTGTTGGCTGCTGCTTGTAGGAGGGTGGTAGTAAGTAGTACAGCTAGCTTGTCAGGGGTAGACTTTGTTAGGATTGGAGAGTAATCGTACCCTTCTAAGTGTGCTGCAAATTTTGGCCAATCAGCTTTCTTGTTGATGAAGTGGGGAGGGGGTTCTTCGATGGAGGGGAGGCCACCAATCGAGGTTTTGATGGCAAAATGATCAGTCAGTAGGGGATCTATTTTGGAGACCTGAATTTGATTCAGCAGTGTGGTCGACACTATCTGTAGATCTATCGTAGAGAAGTTGTTCGATCGGGCGTTGTAATACGTGTTCAGTCTTGCTGGTGTCGCTAGGGATACCCCGGGGAAGTCCAGCAAAATCTTCTCAATCATCTTGCCAGCTTTATTTTTCTTTTCACATCCCCACATGGGGCTATGGGCGTTCATGTCTCCAGCAACTATAACACGCTCTCGGCATATTTTAGGAGCAATTGATAGAAAGAAATCATCTGCTTCATTAATTCCGTTTGGGTTATAGAACGATATAACTGTTAGTGGGCCTGACGATTGCCATAGTTTAACCCCAACAGCGTCGACCTCGTCTTTAAATTCAGGAAACGTTATTCCACATTTCTTGATTTCCTTTCTTATAAGGATGGCAACACCGCCCCCTTTTCTTCCAGACGATCGGTCCTTCCTGAAGACATCAAATCCTGGGATTGATATTTTAACCAGTTCATTCAGGTTAGTTTCCTGCAGGCATGCTACATCAATATTATTGGACAGCAGGTGTTCCTGCAGGAGTATTATTTTTTCATTTGACAGAGATCTGACATTCCACTGAACTATTGTTGTTTTGGGGGTTGAGCCATGCTGTCTATGCATGTTGGTTGGTTAGGTATTTGAGAGCTTGATGTTTATTTAGGATTTTGACCAGCTCCAGCTCTGCCTCGTCGATGATATTTGGCCCAAAGTATTTTTCGGCTACGTCTCTCATTATGACAGCCTTAACTGCTTGCGGCATTTTTGCCTGAGAGATGAAAGTAGTTGTGAGAGTGTACATCACTAGGTTGCTGATCGATCTGTGGTCTTGGAGGATTGCTTTGTATGTTGGTTTTGGCTGGTCTTTCTTGTCAGGTGGTCGGGATGTTGGACCGGGGAATGCATGTATCCCTGGGAGGGTTTTCGGGCGAGAAGGGGATCCTGGAGTTGATGGATTCCCAGGCGTGGAGACTGTGCTTGGGGGGGCTGGAAATAGTTTTGAAAGCCGAACAGAAACAGATGGGGTTGGGGTTGCTCAAGAGGTGCTAGCTATGCTGGGAGCCCAGCTGCTAGAGGGGCATGCTTGGGGGGCTTGGTTTTTGCTTGGGGCAGGTTGTCTCTTCGGTCTTGTTTGGAGAGCCGCCAAAGAAATGGGGATATTGAGCCTCTCAGCCCTGCGGAGGATCTCTACCCTTTCTCTGTATTTTGGGCACTCTTTTCTGTTAAGTGATAGGTGGAGCCCACCACAGTTGGCGCATTTTGCTTGGGACTGGCAAGCTTCCTCAAGGTGGTCTGTTGAGAGACATTTCTTGCAGCTGGATGTGGGGGTAGAACAGTGTTTAGCTGTGTGACCAAACTTGAGGCATGTTTTACATTGTATATGTAAAACATTGTATATATCTTTCACAAGGAATCGGTACGACCGTCTCAGGGAATCTACCGGAGTTCGTGCGAAATCTTTCACAAGGAATCTACCGGAACTTGACTCCGGTAGTCTACCGGAATTCACCCCATGAAATCTACCAGAATTCGGCTCAGGGAACCTACCGGATTTTGCTTATGGAATCTACCAGAATTTGTGCAAAATCTTTCACGAGGAATCTACTGGAACTCTTCTCAGGGAATCTACCGGAATTTACCCCTCGGAGTCTACGTAATTCGGCTCAGGGAATCTACCCGAATTCGTGCGAAATCTTTCACAAGGAATCTAACGGAACTTGTCTCAGGGAATCTACCGGAATTCACCCCACGAAATCTACCAGAATTCGGCTCAGGGAACCTACCGAATTTTGCATATGGAATCTACGCTAAATCTTCACAAGGAATCTACCGAATTTGTCTCAGGGAATCTACCAGAATTTACCCCACGGAATCTACCAGAATTTGGCTCAAGGAATCTATAGGAATTTCGCCGGAATTTGTGCGACATCTTTTGCAAGCAATCTACCGGAACTTCTCTCGGGGAATCTACCTGAGCTTACCCCACAGAATCTACCGGAATTCGGCTAAATCTAAATCCAAAAAGCGTCGACAGCTTTCTCAACTCCTTTCCGGTGATACGGGTGAAATGCCTCATGTCTTTAAATAGAACTGAAACTTGATTCTGTTCCATTATTTTCCTTCTCGAAAACAAGCGCCATCACGATTCCGCCTTTTTTCGATTTTCAAATACAGTACCCGACCTCGAATATATATCACCTCGAACTTGACCTGAAAATACTACAAGCAAACTTGTGTACTTACCCTAGGTCATTCAGGGTGTCTATCTTGACAGTTAAGACCTTGTTAGGACTGCAATGATCTTTCCTCTTAACCTTTTTAGGCCAAGTTCGAGGTTGTAAAATTCGGAGTTTGAGTTCAAAAACGAATTAGCTTTGTTTCGACATGATGGAGAAAGTTGCTGTGAGAGCCTCGAAATTAACAAAAAGTTTGAAGACACAGTCGAGGTCTCTCGTTAACTGAAAGACGTCTTACCACTAGTATGAAAAGCGTTCAAGCTGGCCAAGACACTCCCTATTACCTCAAAAGGGGAACGAATTTTTAGCAAGATGAAGCTGTTTAAGACCACCTTGCGTTAAACAATAGCTGACCAGTGTCTTGAAAGTCCGCTACTAAGAGCATGTGAGACAGATCTAGTTGATGAGTGTGAAATAGGTTGTGTTGTGGACAAACGGAAAATGGTTAAAACGCGACGAGTAAATCTGTAGGGTGTGTTGAATGTCAGATTTTTGTTTTGTTTTAAGTATTAACGAGCCTTTTTTTACAATACATAATCGAAGTCGGAACAAAACAGTATTGTAGAGTCTCTACAGAGATTATCGCTACGGAGAATTTCCGGTAAAACCTCAAAAAATTCCAGTAAAATTCTGAAGCTGCACCCCCCTCATCAGGAAGGTGTCGGGACGCCCCTGGATGCACAGCATTTGGCATAGGGTATAAAAAGGTAGGGCTTATAGTAGACCGGATTAATTTATTTTGTCTTCTGTTTATTTCTGAAGTTATGTTGATTTAGTTCTTCAACACATGCAAAACTGTTTAGATGTGAATGGTATGAGTAAAAGATTGAATTTGAGTCTGCGGCCCAGGCTTATTGTTTTGGGCTAATAACCAGTCTACCACAAACCCATATTATTTTGATACCCAAACCCATTAAAACATCTGATGATGTGAGTAACTTTCAGAAACCAACCAGCCGCCTTTATAGTGGAGTAGGTCAGGGTTAGGATATCTGCAGGTATCCTACTAGCCTACTGAGCATTTTGGATGCTTTCCAAAATCAGCGATTTGTTGAAGACTGCTCACACATGTGCATTAATGCTTGTTATTTGAATTTCGTAGTATTTGTTGGTTTCATTTTGATTTAGGGTCCTTAAAAGAAGGGTACCTCTACTATATTGTCCTTTTGTCTTTCAAGGAACCACAGCCGTGATAAATACAGCAGTAAAGTACAATATGGATCGACGTTGTGATAATGATGGTTCTGCTGAGTTAATACAAGGAAATAATGACAATAAAGAACCTATCAACAAGCCTCTTGAACAGTTGAAGGAATGTGAGGCCAGTACGCTAAGCAATGAGGAGCATGATGGCTGTCAGTCTATTTCTCAAAATGGGGATGATGTCCTTGAAGAAAAAGATTTAAGGTCCCAAGTTGTCCCTGAAATTCAAGAGGAAAGTCAAGATGAAATGATTGAGCTTGAAAATGTGGAAAAAATATTGACTCAAGATGAGAAAAAGGTAGGCAACTTGGCACAGGGTAGCTTGGTATGATTGAACTGAAGCCCTATTGCTGTGGTTGTTAGGAAGAGCTTGCAGTTGGTACAGCTGGAAATACATCGTCGCTACTTTCATAAGGTTGGCCTAAAAATATGATGTTTCTTATTAAATTAACTCCTTTTCGTGATATCTGCAACCTTTTCTTTCCAATGAAGTATCAGCCTGCAGTTCGGTTCGTGCATTCAATTCCTTCGTGTTGCTCTTACAGTGTGAGTGTCCAACCCCAACCAACCCAACCCCAACCTAAGCCAAGACCCCAACCTAGGCACATCCTTACCCCTCCCCACATTCCAGACCGCATAAAGCCACAAAGAATGACAGCACAACCAGTTCCCAAGATCCAACCCATTCGGGTAATTCATGCCCGGAACGAAAGAAGTTTTGTCCCCTTCTTTGTGAGTTTTTCAACGCGAAATTTTGAATTCTTCTCCTCTTTTTCATGTTAAATATTGAAGTGTAGCGCTTTAATTTGTTGCAGTCCTTGTTCTTATGTAATTATTGAATATTTGACTATTAAAAGCGCAATTGTAAATAGTTATGTTTGATTGAGAACAAATATTCGTTTTTTTGTTAATACCGCAAGGACTGTTTTTCGAATAATAAAGATTGATTTATTGACCCCTTTGTTGACCATCTGATGGAACTTTGGGGATGCCAGGTTCATTAAAATCCTTCCATGGGGATACTAAACTATCAGAGAATAATAACCAGCTTCAGGTCCGAGTTTTTTTTTAACAAGTTCATCCTTACAATATTTGTAATGCCTCCTTTTGTTTGTAGCCTTTTTCTGTTCTTGCTTGAAATGATTTGCTGTGTAGGAGACGAAATGCGACATTGAAGTCTTGGCTGGTATTGCTGGTGAACCACACCAGAGGGTAGATTGATATCCCACAGAAGCTGAAGACTGGATTAGCGTTAGTGCGTCCAGGCCTAAAGATGTCAGCTGCCGTAAGGATTATTGGTTTCTGCTGTGCTATCGGTTCGGTGCAGCCCTTCATCATCGTCGTCATCGTATTTATTCCTGAATTTGCTACAACATGATTACCTAGGACTGTCAACGTAAATCAAATATAGTTGATGTATATAATTCATTTTAAAATGTGCAAATATCGCCAAATGTGTGTTGTAATTGTTTAGTCATGACTGTTAGAGTCATCCAGAACAACAGTTTGATGTTTCGATTTCAGGCCCGACTGACTGAAGCACTGGAGTTGAAAGGTTTGGGTAATGACAGTTTCAAGAAGGAGGAATACATTGAGTCATCGAACAAGTACACACAAGCAATCAGAATCTGTCCAGTCTCATTTAAGTCTGAAAGAGCTGTTCTATACGCCAACCGAGCTGCTGCCAAGCTGAAGCTCCACAAAGTATGTTAGTTTTTTGTTTACTTATTAGCCCATAGTATTGACATAATTTAATATGCCATCACTGCAAGACTTCTTGAAGTCTGGAATTCCAGGAAGAGGACATCATGCTTGCCATCCACTCAGTATCCTGAGATGTAATCAAGGTACCTGTCCTTGGAGTTCTTTCTTGATGTTTCATCCGGAGCAGGGACTTTGGTTGCTTTGATTGCCATGGTCGATAAGAGACTTTTTTTTACAGTCCTTCACCGATTCAGCTATCGCTGATTGTACAACTGCCGTTGAACTCCAGCCGTCATATCTTAAGGCAAGGCTTAGAAGAGCCAGTGCTTATTTGTCGTCAGATAAGTTGGATGAGGCCCAAAAGGATATCCAGTTTATTCTGCAGATTGAGCCGCTGAACGGAGAAGCAGTTTCCATGTACAAAGACGTTCAGGAAAAGATGGCTGAAAGAGACAAGAAGCTCCAAGAAATGTTTGGCAAGTAGATTATACTTCTTTTTCCATTTGCCCATGTCGCATCATTTAGCATTTTCATGGCACTTCAAGTGTCCACATACCGATCATTTTTCGGTTGGTCTGTCGATGAACCCGACCGAACTAACATGCAGTCACTTCCCCGATCCGACCACCGAGGGGGGAGTGGAGGTAGAGGGAATCCCGAATCCTGAGGTATGTGTAACTTTGGAACGGGTAATCGAATCTTAATGAAACTTGATATTTCGAAAGACTTGCGTGTCCCATTTAAAGTCAGGACCGGATCCGATGAATGTGTGTGGGGGAGGGGGGTCAGTGGGGGGAACCAGAAATCTTGTGACATGCTTAGAGTGAAGCGATTGGGATGAAACTTGGTGCAAAGAACAAGTACAAGCCCTCTAGATATGTCAGTGAAAGAAACGGACCGGATTCGGGCACGGTGGGGGGAGTTGGAGGAGGGGGGGGTCCGGAATTCCGGTCATCGCCAGTTAAGGTACATCCGGCTGTTCTAGGACGATGAAACTTGGCTTGAACATTAGAGATCGGATCTTAATGAAACCTGATATTTATAAGGACCTCATGTCTCAAATATCCCATTTCAAGTCCTGGCCAGATCCGATGAATAGGAGGCGGGGGAGGTGGATGGGAGAATCGATCTTATGACACGCTTAGAGTGGAGCGACCGGGATGAAACTTGGTGGTAAGAACAAGCACAAGCGTTATTTAGATCAGTGACAACCGTAGCAGATTCGGGCACTGTGAGGGGAGTTGGAGTGGAGGGGTTGAGAATTCCGGTGATCGCGAGTTAAGGTACTTGATCATTTTTACCTCGAGGGTTTTGCTTAGAAATTAATTCCTAGCACCCTTACACTGCGCATCTTAACCGCAAAGTGGAAAAACTTTTGACCAAAACAATACATTTCATGATGCCCGAGGGCCCATGCTCATTTTTACCTCAAGGGTTTTGCTTATAAGTGAATTCTTTAAAGTACAAACAACACTCTTGAGCAAAATATACATTTTCGTTATCCCGATGAGCCTATCATCATTTTTGCCTCAAGGGTCTTGATTACAGATAAATTTTTAGCGCCCTTAAGTGCACAGCATCACAGCCAAGTGCAAAATAAAATACTTTTTACCATAAGATACATTCTCTTGTTTCCAAGGGGCCATAACCTTTCTTATCTGAAGGGTTTATTCAAACAATGTTCACGGTGGGCCCTAGCTAGCTTCAGGGATCTACCCAGCCTTCGGATCTCACTAAAACACTTACTTCCCATACTTGAAACCAAATCCCTTTCCTCCCAAGCCTCCCGACCAAACACTTCCTTTCTTAATTCTTTCAACTCCTCGCAATAACATCAAATGTACCGCATCCTCTCCTTCAATACCACACACAAATGTTTCAAAGTCAGCTTGGGCTCAAAGAATATTTATCTGAAGGGTTTTGCTTACTTTGATCAGAACAACCACGAATTGGCAAATTCCTGCTTTCATCCTCTGACCCAGCCTTGCAAGTACCATATGAGCTTCTAGCTCTTTTTTGTGTTTCTATTGAAATGGCTCTTCACGCCCCCGTTAAGATGCAATTGGGACCTAGATATTGAACATTTAGGTCATTTTGCTTCTATCAGCCGTCGAGCTTCTCCCCTAGTCGGGTCACTTGTTCGTGTTGAAAACTAAATTTCTGGGAAATATCCGGTTCGCCTTCCCACTCCCCTCAGCAGGGTCGGACATTTAGCACATGTTTGCGTGTATGGCGAGTATACCGCCCAATGAACGAATGAATGACTGAATTTATTCCCAATAAAGCCCAAGGGCCATGGCGGGAAACATAACACAATAATAAAAAAAAAAATATCATACACTCCGACAACAAACCAAAAAATTCAACTTCTATAGAAATAGTTCACGGTGGGCCATAGCTAGCTTCAGGACCTACCCAGCCTTCGGATCTCACCAAAACACTTACTTCCCATACTTGAAACCAAATCCCTTTCCTCCCAAGCCTCCCGACCAAACACTTCCTTTCTTAATTCTTTCAACTCCTCGCAATAACATCAAATGTACCGCATCCTCTCCTTCAATACCACACATTGGACAAAAATAAGGACCAGTACCTTTCCTATCTCTACCAATATAATTTATCCGCATCACCACCGGAATAGCGTCCGCCCTAAGACTCGCCATCCACTTCAATTCTGCCCCCCCCCCCCCCAATCCCAACTTAAAATATAATTCTTCTCCCCATGTCTCTTTGGCCATACCATACAACTTCAGAGATTGGTGCTCTGATACACCTCCATGCCACCTCAGAATCTCTTGATCTCTTAGCCTTTCTTTCACTAACTTAGCTACCTTACCTAGGGGGTAACCTGGTCCCATTCCATCACGCCACAGACCCCCAAAACCACAATCCTCCAATATTTGTTTAACTTGCTAAGGCCAAGAATCCCTTTTCTTACCTCCAAGTATTTCCAAATTTCAGAACTCTCACTCTTGGCAAACTCGTCACTTTCCCCAATATCTTATCATAGCTACTAACCTACTATTCCGGAGCGACCCTACACCTAAATCCCCTCTTACTAAACTATTAGTTCTCACGCTAACCCCTAATACCCTCTTAAAATATTGTAAGTGTACACCAGGGGCGTCACGACTGGGGGGGGGGGGGCGCCCCTCCCCAATGCTGTCGGCCAATCGGTAGAAAATAACCGAGTCGGCGTGAAAGCCCGCGATTTTTCGTCAAAACAGTTTGTTCATGAAAACAGTCGGTTTTTCTGAAAATTGGTGGATTTTTCGTCAAAATAGTCGTAAGTGTCATTTTTGTTGTTGAAAACGGTCGTTTTTTCTGCACCAAAAGTCGTTAAAAATTACCAGCCAGTCGGTAAATGCCTCGCCCCCCCCCCCCCCCCCAACAACAATTTTGGCTAGTAACGCCTCTGCTGTACACTCTCTAGCTTATCCCCCTTATGGAAGCCCCAAATCTCGGAACCATAATGCATAGCAAATACTACTTTAGCTGAGAATAATTGCTTATGCATTTTAATATCCTTAATATCCCCTAAATGACTCCCGGCAAGCGCATACGCACAACGCTTCCCTTTCTGTCGCTGGCTTCTAGTTGTTTACCAAACTTACCATTATACGAAAACCAAACACCTAAATAAACAAAATCATCCTTTATCCCTGTTTTCTCCACATTAAACTTCACACTCTCACTTTCACTCACTCTTCCACCCTTTCTAAACACCATCATTACAGACTTACTCACATTTAGACACAGCTCTTTCATTCGGAGGTATTCTTGGGTCCGATCCAACAAACTGCAACTTTTCTAGCGAATCAGCAAAAAGCACCATATCGTCCGCAAACAATAATGCACATAACTGACAAATATCTAGATTTACCACCGCCGCACCAGAATGTAACAAATACTCATGAAAATCATTAATTTAAAGCGAGAACAATTTAGGAGATAAGCAACACCCTTGTTTAACCCCTACGCTTAAAAGAAAAGACCTAGAAAATTTACATGCCACCTTCACTACAAACTTAGTCATTTCATACATCGAAACCAAAATTAGTACAAACGCATTCGGTAAGCCAATCTTCAGTAACTCGTCGATTAATAGATCTCTCTGAACATAGTCGAATGCTCCCTTCAAATCTAACAAGACCAAAGGTGTCGATGGGATCCGAAAAATTCAGTATTTGATCCAGACAATTGGGTCTTGTTTAAGCCACATCCAGTCTTCGCCAGACTCCATGAACATTTTTACTATTAAAATTCAGAAACAGAATAAGGCCAAAAAGCTAATCATCTGAGAAACCCAAGTTCAGACATGGATTCAGCATGTTTGTGTTTACCCCTATAAGTCATATATGTTTGGACTAAAACTTTCTGCCTTACTTCTGCGAATTTCCCGGTTTCGGCCGAATTCCGGAACTACCTTTCCGTCAAAAAAAAAAAAAATTTAAAATCTAACTCAGCGTATCTTCTTTCCCCTATATCGAGCATCTAATCAACTTCAAATTAAAATTCAACTTAAAACAGCCGGATTACGGGCGAACTATATGCACGGGTACAAAATGACTGTCATATACGGATTCAGCACCTCTTCTTACCCCTAAATCGGATATCTAATCAACTACGAAGACTTTAAACAATATTCCGGTTTTGCCCGGATTCCGGGCGAACTACTTGCCCGGCGAGAAAATGATTTTCACCATCGTGTTCAGCATGTCTTACTACCTCTAAACCGAATTCTAATCAACTTCAAATTAAAATTTAACTTAAACAAATTTTCCGGTTCCAGCCGGATTCCGGGCGAACTATATGTCCGGGTACAAAATGACTGTCATACACGGATTCAGCATCTCTTCTTACCCCTCAATCGGATATCTAATCAACCACGAAGACTTTTAACAATTTTTCCGGTTTTGGCCAGATTCCGGGCGAACTACTTGCCCGGCGAGAAATGATTTTCACCATCGTGTTCAGCATGTCTTACTACCGCTAAATCGAACATATAATTAACTTCAAGTAAAGCTTTTACTTTTAACAGATTTTCCGGTTTGGACCGGATTCTGAGCTAACTACTGGTCGGGCGAGAAAATGGTTTTCACCATGATGTTCAGCATGTCTTCTAACCCCTAAATCCAACATCTAATCAACTTCAAATAAAACTTTTACTTTTAAAAAACTTTCCGGTTTTGGCCGGATTCCAGGCGAACTACTTGTCCGGAGAGGAAATGGTTTCCACCATCGTGTTCAGCATGTCTTCTTACCTCATAATCGACTGTCCCATTAGCTGTTTAAAAAAAAAAAATTTACCCCTTAATTTAAACCCCCTCCCCCACCCCTAAATATAGGGCTACAAAGCCCATCTACGAACTCGACCTTACTCTTGACCCATACAATCCTCACACCAAGTTTCATCAAAATATCTCATTCCCTTCGACAGTTATCGTGCTTACAGACGGACGGACGGACAACTTTTGCGATGTCATAGGTATCCCTCCACTTGCGTTTTGGGATCCCAAAAATACTACATATTATCTACCCCTTTCTTTACCCGTGTACTTAGTAACTAAAGAATGCAGAATAAACATTTGGTCAATAGTACTAAAACCCTTCCGAAAACCAGCCTGTACCGACGACATTATTTCCTTATGATCCAACCATCTACAAAGTCTAAAATCTATAAATTTCGCAAATATTTTAGCAAAAGCATTTCCCAAATGAATGCATCTATAATTTTCATGCAACTGCCTACTACCCTTCTAAATAGTGGTATCACTATAGATGTTGTCCATTGTACCGGCCACGTAGCATTCACCATCAAACTAGAAAACAAAGCAACCATCACCTGCACAACCACCACCTTGCCCCATCGCCACACAGGCAGCGGAATGCCATCCGGACCTGGAGCAGAATTTCCTTTCATTTTCCGCATGACATTCCAAACTTCAGCACATGTTTGGGTGTATGGCCAGTATGCCGCCCAATGTCATCCCGATCGCCCTACTCGTTTGATCCCTACGTCTAATACGGCTCGGTCTTATCAAGGGAGGATCTAGGGCATTTGCCCATTCTTTGACTTCCGGCCCGGACCTTTTGGCACATGACCTTTGTACCCGCAAATTTTCAGACAAATTACACCATCCGTTTGGTCCACACACTTTTAAAAACCAGGAACCACCCTTACTAACTCCCCCCACCGTGACCGGTGGCGTTTTGGACACACAACCTTCGGTTCGGAATTCCGGTAAAAGTGTTTATATGGTCTCATTCGTTACTGAATTCGGTAATTCACCGGAATTTCCTATCCGCATCTGTTCTATCGCCTTCGGTCATTCCCTTTCATAATTCGGTGACTAATCAGATTCGTTTGGTTCTGATTCATTACCGAATTCGGTAATTCCACGGATATTTGTTTAGTCTGTATCTATTACCAGACTTGCCACATTTGGTGGTTCTAACAAGAGTTTTATTTCATTACGGAATTCGGTTGTTATACCGCTCCTGATTTGGTCTTTATTTTCTTACTTAATTTTTCGGTAGTACAAATTCATTATTTGGGTCGTCCCAGTTACTGAGTTCGGTAATTTAAGTGGCGTTTATTTAGCTCTTGTACTTTAATCAGATTCATTTGGTTCTGATTCGTTACCGAATTCGGTAATTCGACGGATATTTGTTTAGTATCGATGTTTAGTATCGTATCTGTTACCAGACTTGCCACATTTGGTTGTTTTAGGTGGTTCTAACTTAGGTGGCGTTTATTTAGCTCTTGTTCTTTACCGTTTTAGAGCTTCCCGCATGGAAATAATTCATGTCATATTGGGACATTTTCCAATCGTCAACAATTGGAAACGATCGTGAAGTTTCTTTTTTTTTACGATTGGAAACAGTTGATTACGATTGGAAACAGTTGTTTACGATTGGAAACAGTTGTTTCCGATTGGAAACAGTTGTTTCCGATTGGAAACAGTTGTTTCCGATCGTAAAAATACAATCTTTAACAACTGTTTACAATCGCAAATGATCGGAAACTACTGTTTCCAGTCGTAAACAACTGTTTCCAATCGTAAAAAAGACTACTGTTTACGATCGTTTCCAATTGTTTACGATTGGAAAAATGTCCCAATACAATGACTTGAATTACTTCCATACGGGGTCAGCTGGTTGTCATTCATTACTTAACTTTTACTTCGAATGATTGCAGTACATCACGAATAAGCACGTCTCTTGACGTGAAGACTAGCCTACTTGTGTTGGCTGTAAATATCAGAATAAATGTGCTTTATACCTACTTTACCCTGGCCTGGATGGTTCTGTGGTTTAATAGCTAGTCTTGGGATTGCAAAATGGGATTTTGATCATCAGTGTTTCCACAAAAATCTCCTGCGGCGCATTTCGCAGTTTTCACTATTCAGAAGAAGGTCGCGTCGTTTAGTTGGCGTCTGAGGCTTCAAATTCTCGGGGGCTTAAACCACATTAAAAGCTAGAATTGGATGGAAAGTAGTTAAATGTTGCCAGGAAAAAAACAAATTTCCCCTGTGGCGCTTTAATTTGTCCTTGCTTGTCGCTTTGCAGCAACGGCGTTTGCCGTCGTCTCATTTTCAAGTATTATTGGCAAAACTGGACGTCCCCCAAAGGTAAAAGTCTAGTGACGGCGTATCCCTCAAAAACAGATGTGGAAGAGCGTGAAAACGCGACATTCTGTTTAGACTTCATTTTTACACACTGCAACTTTTTACATTGTAGCTTCTTGAAGACAATCGCAGCGTTTTTAGAAGAAGAACAAAATCTTTAAAAATCAGGTAGGCTACCGATTCGGTTAATTTTACCAGATTCGACCCCCCCCCCCTCCAATGAAGAAAGGCTCGGGACGCCCTGACTACTTGCCCGGCGCGAAACCAATCTTCTTACCCCAAATCGACGATCTATTAGGCTTGAACAAAATATTTTGTTCACCCCAAACCCTCCTCCTTCACCCATAAATACGGACCCTCACATGAGATATCCTGTCTATAAATTTTATATTCTAGTCTGTATAACGGACAAACTTTACAGGTCACTAGCGTTTTGGGATCCTCTTCTTCCTCTTCATCATCGTCTAAATACTCTAGATGACTAACTCTCCTTGCCGATGCGAATTCGCCATGTACATAGGGGAGGCGTCACCACAGCTGTCCCCTACGATCGTTGTGATTGGCTGACACGGGATTTGAGTTTTTGAGTCTTCGGGCGACGTTT
This sequence comes from Branchinecta lynchi, assembly GCA_023053575.1. Classification (NCBI taxonomy): domain Eukaryota; kingdom Metazoa; phylum Arthropoda; class Branchiopoda; order Anostraca; family Branchinectidae; genus Branchinecta; species Branchinecta lynchi. The sequence continues at coordinate 3,901,674 of JAKZAP010000008.1, forward strand.
CTCGTTTCTTCACGAGGATCACTGGCGTATTTTGGACTTTTATTGGACTTATTTTTTAATTTCTGATTTTTTTTACTTAATCATATAGAGTATTGGTAATTCGAGAATTATTTTAGCGTTCGCCAAATAGCTATTCAGAATACGCGGAAACGAAACGAAAACGACAAATCCAGTCCGTCTAATTATGTTCCTTGAAATGATTAGTGGGCCCGGTTGCCTAAAAACGTAGCGTTCTCTCAGATAAAGGTTCTACGCTGCTTTGCCTCCAGTCTCACCTACCGGATCTCAAACGTACACACTGAATCTTTACTTTATAATATTTCAGGTCAGCTGAAGCAGCTTGGAAATATGGTACTTCGGCCTTTTGGAATGTCGACTGATAACTTCCGAGTCGAACGGGATCCAGTGACAAGTTCGTACTCGGTCCAGTTTGTCCAGAACGCAAATCAGGGAGAAAACTCAAGCTGATTACTATCATGGGCCGCTGAATACAAGACAAAATATGAAGCCTTCAAAACTGAGAAAAAATCAGGGAAGTTATTACCATGAAGATTTGAATGCAACCGGTTTGTCCTCGACATACCGACAAGCAAGGCAGTGTTATTTTTTTTTTTATTAAATATAAGCTTACCACGCTTGAAACTGTGATGTAGGTCACGTATTAAGAAGGGGTCCGGAAAAACGAACTCAATGGGGAGTATAAATAAAGAAATTTATTTCGCACACTACACAATAAATTGAAGCAAATCTCAACAAAATTGTACAGATCAACAGGAAAATTTCGAAAGAGCAAATTAAACCATCTTTGTCCAATAATAGAAAATTGCTAGAAATAAAACAACAAATATTAGTCTGCAACCTGTCTGTAACCAAAAATTAAGCACCAGGACGAAACTTTCCACAGGACAGAAGGACATTAAATAACAAGCATTCCGACCGACTTGCTGTACCCTTTGTAAGAGGGACAAAGGATGCAGCACTCTGGATAACGTAATTGTGAAATACCGCTGCTAAAAGCTACAATACTGGAATCTGTTAATGAAAAGCGAAGTGACAAGAGTTGAATTTTTTGGCCCAGGATTTTTGTATCACTAAACTGAAAATTAAAGCCACTACACTGCTCGCAGATCCAGTCGTCACAGTCGTTATAATCTCGTATCAATGGCTCACCAAATTTGTGCCAACTGGAAGGGTGAAAAGATTATGTAATATTTACAACTGCAAGAGGCTCAAGCCACTTTTCACTATGCCAGAGAAAGCAGGACTGTACCGAAACCAGAAATCTACGCATTGACAGTTCAGCATCACAGGGTTTTAACTACCTCCTGACTTCGTCCAATGCACATGACATTTACGCAACTCTTATTCATATGCACAGACACAACGACACTTACGCAGCTCTTCTTTGCGGAAGCGTAATGACATTAAACCATGAATCACCTAAACCGCAGTTCGTTCAACTGGGATGCCAGACACAATTTATCAGTCCGTCAGATTTTTCGATCAAACAAAAATACTTCCGGCTGCCTCAGCTAGCAGCCACATTTGCACGGAAAGCTGCCTGCATTGAAAAATCCTCAAATGTTCCAGAACTTGACATTATTTTTCTATAGGAGAAAAAACAAAGACGCGGCAGTGTGGGAATCGTCCGTGTTTCCATGGATTCTGAAACAAAAGACTAAGTTAATTCGACTTCAAATGCTTCTTCCGCACAGAAACGAGATACGCGGATTTGCACATTCATGTAAGGTGGCTGCCGTCGAGTGGCAAGCCACCATTCCGTCCTTTATGTGCATCATTAGATACACCAGAACGTCACCTCTAACCTAGGTACCTGTGTTGGTTTCTCCCATCACGTCTTTGCTTTTTTGTATTTTCGTTCGTGTGCTGGGCGCGCGACCAAATTCACGCGGGGCAATTGGTTGAATGAAATGCAGTGTTAGATTTCAGTTAGGATTTTAGTTAGTGATTAGAAGACGATGTATTATGTTGTTCCGTGGTTCCTGCAAATAAAGGCAGATATTGCGTATTCGAACCCCGAACGGATAGTTGAAAGGGTGAAATTGTAGTAACCAACATTGATCCATTAAATTGGCGCCCAACGTGTATGAACTGGAATTCAGGACTGGAATAAAGAGGATCAGTCAGGAGCAGACCTTTTGGGATCTTCGGCTAGGAATCGGAAGAACTTTATTTGGTTAAAGCAGGGTCGTTCATCTGCCGTCAAGGTACTGTTAATTTCTGGACTTTTCCGTCAAATTGTTTCCCGTCGGCCCGTCAAATCTTCGGTTGGTTCGGAGAATATTTTCGTCGCAAACTGGTTTTTTCCATCCGTTTGGTCGTATTTCTCCGTTAGTTCCGTGGATATTTCCGGGAAGTTAAATAATTCCGTCGGCCGGTCGATTTTTTTCCATTGGCACCGCGAATTTCCCCCGTCGGCTGGTTGAAATTTCCCATCAGTTCAGGGAATTTTTGCCGTGGGCTAGTTAAGTTGATCCCTTGGTTTGATGAATATTTCCCATCGGCAAGCGGAAAGTTTCCATCAGTACCGTGAATTTTCCATCCGTGCTTGTGAAAGTGAAGATTTCACTTGGTGACGGTTGGATATTTATTCATGAATTGTGACGTCTGTGCACAGATAAGAAAACGAGGATATTAGTTGAAGCCAAGGAAGGTTTGTGGAATTGTGCTTGTTTAGTTTGAACGTTTAATTGACCAAAGTACAGTAGAGGTATGCTTATGTGAACACTTTTGTAACTGTTCCACTACCTTGGCTTTTTTACTTGCATATAAAAAAGTAAAATGGAAAAGAAAAATAACAAACTTGATATCAGCAAACTATTTCAGGGTTATTCTTTCACCAATCAGAAATTCAATTAACTTTCTTTGATTTTGAATTTCTTGAAAAGGTCCTTCCTCTTTTGAAGGCATCTGACAGTTCGGACCGCTATCTTCTCCATTGAAGGTGCGTTCTTCGCGGCAAACTTTTCAAATTATAAAAAGCAAACCAGAGCCTCGTTTTTGTTGCATGCTGCAGGTCCACTTCTCGGCCGATTCCGGACTGATTCTTTCTACATCCGTTTTTGCACTGCAGCGCTTCCGAGGAAGACGGCAGCGCTTCTCGAGAATCACGGACTTGCTCCCCCGACCAAGTCCTTGCTTCCCTGCAAGATGCTGCAGCGCTGCCGCTTCAACCAATAAGAAAGTGAATCCAAAAACGCATATTAAGCAAAGGCAAAGAAGTGCTGCAGCAGCGATGCGGCAGCACTATTGCAACAAAAACGAGGCTCAGGTTCACTTTTCATAGATGAATTACTAAAATATTCAAAAAGCGACAAAAGCATGAGTGATTATTACTAGTGTTTTGGGGGGGAAAATGCCTGGTTTGGGTTTTAGTTTTTTCTTCGGCGATCGTTCACTGTTAGCAGACGTTCACATAAGCATACCTCTACTGTATTAGCGCATGTTCGCGGTAATTGCTAACTCGAGTGTGTTGAATGTCTCTCGGACGTTCCCGCTAAGAAGGATACCTTCCGAGTATCTTCTTGAAAAGCTGACGCGTGTTTTCTCGGTAAATACAAATCACTACTTCGGTGGTCGGAGGGGTCGGAAACTTCTGCTAGTTTCCACCAGAATTTAAAAAATAAAATCCATTTACAGACATGAGTTGAACTTTTGGTCTTCGTCGGATGGAAGCTTAAAGAATATGACTTGAATCTGTATCCTGATTCGCCTGCAAGGACTACTTTGCACAATTTGATTTCTCATGTGATTTCTTCCGTATGAATCCAGAGAAAACCCAAAATTTGGAATAAGTTCTTTCTGAAGTTGATCAGAGAGTCGACATAGGGGCTGATAGGGGTCAACAGTCATGCTGAATCCATTTTTGAAATTTATTTTCTGACCCACAAATTATTAGCTGGGCTGCGGTGGTGAACCTGCCAACAAATTTTAATTTTTTTTAAACGGGGTATTTCCTTCGTAAAGGGACAAATACCTGAGCAGTATTTCTCAGTAAAACAAAAATTATTATTGTGTGATTTAACGGGCATTTGGTTGAATGAAATGCAGTGTCAGATTTCAGTTAGGATTTTAGTTAGTGATTAGAAGACGATGACGATGCGTCCTGTTGTTCCGTGGTTACTATAAATAAAGGCTGATATTGTGTATTCGAACCCCGAACGGATAGTTGAAAGGGTGAAACTGTAGTAACCAACATCGATCCGTTACAGTACCATTGTTGCCGACAGGGGTGCGACTGCACGATTCTGTTACGACGCTCAACCGGGCGTTATGCTTTTCGTGCATTTCTACTTATTTCGCAAAAAAAAAATCGAAACAGATAAGCCCGAACGAGAACCCTGCTGAGCAAACCAGATAACTCGGTTGTACAAATCTCACAGTTTCGCTGGACGCTTTCGTGTGTATGCCATTTAACGTTTATGGTTTGGAAAGGCGACCGGCTTTCCCGACCTTTCATTTTCCTGATTCTTATCAGTTCCCGTTTGAAGAATAAATATAAAGAATATAAAAAAATAAAAATATATGAATATAAAAAAAATATAAATATAAATAAAGTTTGAAAAATATCTCTTTAACTTTTCCGCACACAACACACAAGTGATGATGATCATGACTAAAACCATGACACTAATTCCGGTCCGCGACTGGTCCAGATCTTCTGTCCAAACCACTACAGAATCGGGGGTTTCAATAATAAGGGCCGACAACGGCTACTTTAGAGACAATAGTTGCGTTTTTGCAGATACCATGGTGTCTGATACCACCGTCTAAAGTCGTGTTTGCAGTATTGCGGTATCTGATATCACGTTCAGAAGGCGTTTTTGCAGTTATCGTGGTATCTGGCCAGTTATCGTGGTATCTGATAATCAGATACCGTGGCAACTGATCGTGGTATCTGAAAAGTCATCTCATTTTCATCAAATTTCGTCAAATAGGCGAGAAAGAAGTTTAGCACTTGGCGATGTAACTATATATATCAGTTTTTCCTTTGGGATGACTTCGAAAAGTGCAATTTCGGCAATAGTCGTTTTTGCAGAGCATCCGTGTATCAGATACCACGATAACTGCAGAAACTGCTAATTGCAGAACCGGTTACCGCGGTACCAGATACCATGGTATCTGCAAAAACTTGTTCTTTCTTTAAAATGTATGTGCTGGGTGTGTGGACCCGGAAAAGACAGAACGACGCATCTTAGTTTCAAAAGCGCATATAGAACGGAGAAAACACGCCGGCGGAAAAGACTTCTTCGAACTTCCGGGGGAACCAAGGACGAGCTAGCATAGCAGAAAAACCTACTTCAATTCAGTTAGCGGCTGTGGCTTCCTTCTTTTTGCTCGACTTGATCTTCAAAAACGACAATCCACTCTTCTTCTTCTTCTTGCCGGGGACTGGTGAGCCTTCCGATACATCATGCGCTGCGGAGTTCTGGAAAGAAAAGAAAGATAAAGGGTAAGTTCAGAAGTGTTAGCACGCGTTATGAAGAACTAGTGAGAACGTACTACGCTAGACAGATTACATAAATAGTCTAGTTGCAAACTTGGAGCTTAAAAAAAATCGGCCGGTGCAGAGTCCCTAAAAAGGCAAGAATGATAAGGAAACGTGCAGAAGCACGACACCTGGAAAACTAAAAAGTAGTATGAGGAAACCGTACGACACAACCGGTACAATTCGTCAGATTGCAAACTTAGGACTAACGAAATCATGTGCCGAGGAATTTTAAAAGAGCTAGCATACCATCTGAAAAATGAAACGGTCCTACGCAGCTTATATAAGTCGTCGAATTGAAAAATTAGGACTAATGTTAACGAAGGATTAAAGCTTTTCACTCAGGATCTTTCCTTGTGCCTTACAGGAAGAACACCTGGAGTAAAGCCGCTCTCAGTACAAAACGCATCGAACTACCACGCACACGACCCAACCTAAACCGCTACATACAACAAGAGCTGTAAGCTCATATGGCACTTGCAAGCATACGTAATAGGTAAGGGTAACAGCTAAGATTTGTGTTCTGTTGAGGCACAGACGATTATGGACCTTTTGGATTCATGGAAATGTATGGTTTAGTAAAAATATGCTATGCACTTTGCAGTTACAATGCGCCATTTAAGGGGGCTAGGAATCTATTTTGCAAGCAAATGCAGTGGTACACAAATGATCATGGGCCCTTGGGTCATGAAAGTATATCATTCGCTCGAAAGTATTTTTTTTTGTTTGCATTTTACGCCTAAGATGCTCACTTTATGGGGTTCAAACTGAATTTGGAAGCAAAATACTTGGGCAGACATGAATATGGGTCCTTTGGGATCTTAAAAATGTTTAATTTCTTAAAAATGTATAGTTTCTTAAAACAAAAAAAATCTGCTTTGCGGGAACATTGGTGCTTAAAGGACATTGGAAAGTCGTTTATAAGCAAAACCCTCGAGACAAAAATTATCACGTGACCTTGGAATCACGAAAATGGATCTTTTGGTCAAAAGTATTTTTCACTTTGCAGGTAAGATACGCACTTTAAGGGGGCTAAAAAACTCATTTCATATCCTTGAGGTACAAATGATCATGGGCCCTTGGGGGATTATGAACGTGCTCGTGAGATCAGAAACACCTCATATTGTCAATTGTCAAGTTTCCTTCGAATCCGACCAATCGCTCAAAAACTGTGCATGAAAATCTGGTACTCCGGACTCCAATTACCTTCACTCCTCCGAGGATAGCCGGATATCGGGGAAACGACTGCTTCCACGTCAATCCGATCGGGTCCCCAATACACCTGCCGAATTTTATCGCCCAAGTGCATCTGCAAGTACCTTAACTCGCAATCGCTGGATTTCCGGAGAACCCCTTCCAAGACCCCCATAGTGCACCGATCCGGTCCGTTTTCTTCAAAAGTGTATTTACAACTTGCCCTTTTCTTCTCACCAAGCTTAATCCCGGTACTTCCACTCTAAGCCTGTTCCCAGATTTCCGATCCCCCTCCAACTCCCCAGTTATCGGATCCAGCCCTGACACGAAATGGTACATCCGCGACACGAGCTATTTCCAACTGTCAAGTTTTGTCTGTGTCCGATGCCCGGTTCAAAGTTATCCTTTCCACAAGATCCCGGATTTAGTCTCCCCCCCCCCCCCCCCCCCATTGTCGGATTAGGGAAATGACTTTTCTTAAGTCAATCTGGTCGGGTCCCTGATAAGTCTGCCAAGTTTCATCTTCCTAGCGCATCTGGAAGTATCATGACAACCGGAAATCCTGGACCCAGCCTCCAACCCCCCCCCCCCCCACCCCCACAGTGCCCAGATCCGACCCAGTTACATCAACGATTTATGTGCTTATCTTATTCTTCCCGCCAATCCTCATACCGATCCCTCCAACTAAGCGTGTCAGGACTCAGGATGATTCCCCCCCCCCCCCTCCAACTTCTCCCACACTTGTTGGATCCGGTCCGGACGTAAAGTGGGAGATATGAGGCATGTGTTCTCTCCAAATATCAAGTTTCATTTAGATCCGACCATCCGTTCGAAAGTTACGCATGCCTCAATATTCCGGATTCCCCTCCCTTCACTCTCCCACGATGGTAACATTTGTGAAATGACTACTTCCAAGTCAGTTTGATCGGGTCCCTGATGCCTGCCAAGTTTCATCATCCTAGAACATCTGGAAGTACCTTAACCCGTGATAACCGGAAATCCGGGATCCAGCCTCCACCCCCAGTGCCCGGATCCAGTCCGGTTATGTCAACGATGTGTAAAGGATTATGTGCTTGTTCGTCCCACCAAGTTTCATCCCGATCCCTCTACCCTTGGCGCTTCACGATATTTCCGGTACTCCCCCCACAGTTTTTGGATCAGGTTCGGACGCAAAATGCGACATATGCATTTGTTGTTTCCAAATATCAAGTTTCATTTAGATCCGATCAATCGCTCGAAAGTTACGCATGCCTAGATATTCGGGATTCCCCCTTCCTCCACTCCCCCCACAAATGGTCGAATCGGGGAAGTGACTATTTCCAAGTCAGTTTGGTCGGGTCTCTAAATACCTGCCAAGTCGCATCATCCTACCGCGTCCGGAAGTACCCTAACCCGCGATGACGGACCGACCGACAGACAGACAGACGGACCGACGGAAAAGTGATCGGTATATGGCACTTACTGAGTTCCTGCTCTGCTGGACTGAACGGACTGGTCGACATATTAACAAGGGTTTACTAGCGAAGATCGGCAAAAATCCAACACAGTGCACATTATTTTTAATATGATTAACGAATACTCTAAATCTACACAACCATATTTATAGAAATTGCAATATACTTGAAACTTTTAATCGGTTCAGTACTGACGAAATCCTCGGTAAAGATGTTCCAACAATTCTGTTTGCAAAACCTCACTTATCCGCATCCTTGCAGAATCCTGATTTTGCAAGCTTGGACGCTTTCCCCCTATGGTGAGGACTCGAGCATGCTTTTGTTTTTTTATTCTCGATTTATATAGGATAATTTGCAAAATAGTCTAAGACAACCTTTGTGAGGTTGTAAAAGGACATCGACAGGATACTCCCACCATATAAAGTTCAAAAGAGAAAACTTACATCTCGACTGCTTGAAACGCTTTGGGGGTTGTCCACATCGTCGCCATTGACAGTATCTGTAAGAGCTAAATTATTAAAATCTACATCATAAAAAAAGATAAGAGAAAAAAGGTAACTGAATAAATGTGCGAAACGTAAAACTCTACAAAAAGAATACAGAAAAGACGTGCGAAGCATGCAGAGACAGTAAGGGCTTACCTCGTCATCCAGTTCACGTGCAAGCACACTTACCAATATTTAGTACCCAAACAGCAGGTTTAGCTTCAGGAAGTTTGAGCAGCAACATAGCAGAGCAATCATTCGTAATGCGTTATTTTTATTTAAAGAAGCAAATCACGTTCCTTTCCGAAAATAAATTTGAAAGAAGCAATTTTTTTTTTTTTTTTTTTTTTTTTTTACCAGGTATCAAGCTTACGCAGAACTACATAATACAAGAATCAGTCAGAAATTTATTTAAAAGAACCGAAACTTCCGAAAACTGAACAGAAGCAATTTTCCTCAGCTTCCGCAGAACAAGATAAAGTAAGAACGCAACCGTAAGGTTTTAATTTGTTCAAAAGAACGGAACAGTCTGAAAATCAAATAGGCTACAATTTTTTTTTCTAGTACTAAACCAGGTATAGCTTCTTCAGCTTACGTGGAACAACACAACACAAGAATTCTTCGTAACGTTTGAATTTATTTAAAAGAACCGAATCACTTTAAACTTCTAAATATTGCACAAGTAAAACTAATTTCTTCATGAGCCGAGATGGGCAGATCGACAAGCGTGAGCAGATCGACATATTACAAGAATCATTCATAACGCTTTAATTATTTTAAAGAACGGATTTGCGTTAAACTTCCAAACACTGTAAAACAAAACAAGGTAAAACAAACGTATGGTCAATCCTGCTGCAAGCTCAAGCGTTGTCCTGTGCATACGACGAGTGAAACAACACTTGTGTTACGATTTTGTGCACTGATAGTTTGAGTAACCGATTCGGCGACCGGGTTAACCGGAGTCGAACAGGTCTGGGGTCGAGCAAATGTGATGTTGAGATCTGAAGCATTCGCATTCTGGACTTGCATCATGATTGTAATGAGAGGAACTGATACCATGCTTCCAGCAGGTAAGATCTCACTTCTCGGTTCCGGTGTGCGAATGGGAACCGCCATGTCGCTTTCGTCCACTGCTCGGTCGTCTGGTTCGTAAAAAGGAGGGGTTCCACGTCCGGTAGGTTCTTTCGTCCCTGACCTATCTTCAGAATTACTGCACGATCGGGAGAACGAACGCTGAAAATTCAGAACTAGCCGAGGGGAATGAAGTTCGGGGTGGGAGGCGAGAATTTCAGACTGGTCGGCTGCACCATCGATGAAATCTAGATTGCTTTCCAGGGACACGAAATGACCATGTTCTTCACCCGAGTGGTAGTCCCAAGTCAAGTCTGCCAAGTTGTCGTTGTCATTTTCGGAGTCCATATCGATTAGTGTGCTTTCGAAGCTAGTCGGACGAGGGATCCCTTCGCGTTTACTCTTAACGGCAGTGATTTTTTCTGACGCAGCTTTGTCTTTGTTAGGAGAGTTGGCAGTAGTGGTGGCAATTGCGGGCACAGCAGTATTTACAGAAGTATGGGCAATTGTAATAGCTGGGGGAGTAAACGCAATAGGGCAGATTGAGACCATCGCAGCTGCGAGCTGTTCCTGTCCACCTGTCGATTTTTCAAGGACTTCCACGAGAGAGTGGTCAACAACGGAAGCGATTTCACAGTCATCATTGGCAGACGCTTCGAGAATTGTATCTAATGTACTCCGTCTCGTACCCGCCGGGTACACGCAAAGCGGCACGCCTCTCAGTATCTCTGGTGACATGGTGAGGGGGGACGGCCCGCCCGAAGAGGGGAAATTAGAGGCGTACCCTGAGCTTGCGCTGTCATTGTCCTTCCACTCGCCTCTTAGAGATGGTCCCTGGAAAAGGCTGAGCATGCTTGAATTATGCGCTGGCTTTTTTTCGAAAATATCTTCGTCGTCAAGCTCTTTAGGGGTGCCGTCCAGAATTCCAGATATAATAGCTTCACACGCTACCAGGTCACCTGCCAATCTGTTGCCACGATTGTCTAAATAATAAGCTTCTTCGTCGGGTAGCAAGACATCATAATCGAAGCTGATCGGTTGGCTACGGTTCTGTTTTAAGATGGAAGACTCCCGTCCGGCGGCTCTCAAGCCAAGGTCAATGTCTGTACCTTGCTCAGATTCAAGGTCATCTTCGGGTTTGGCGAAGGGGGCTACACCCATGCCTTCTGGCTGCACAACACCTGAGGCAGGCCCTTCGATGTGTGCGTCATCGGGAGAGTCGATGTCTCTGCCCCAAACAACTGCTTCTGGATTCCGCAGACATCGAACTGGATTCTCTGTTCTGGCTGGTTCACTTCTGCTGTTCTCGAAGTCTGAGAGCGAGTCACTGTATGAGTCATCCATTTCTTCCAAGATCTCATGGTCCTCAATCAAAACGCCCTCGTCAACTGAAGACAGTTTGGCTGCGTCTTGGTCTTGGTTCGTTTCTGAAGCCCCATGAAACTCTAGCTGCGACTTCTGATCCGACCGAAGGCGTCCATCGGTAAAGTATTTCGGGGCCTTTCCAGCTTCTTTACGCTGTTCGCCGTACTCCTTCTGGCTTGTCTCGTCTTCAATATCGTAAAATACTTCATCGTCGTACATGAGGCCGTCCAGACTCGCGTCTTCAAAAAGATCACTATCGTAAAAAACATCGCGAAGATCTGGGCTGAACAAAAGGATTTCAAACGATTTATGAGCAGGGTTCTCAGAACTGCCATTCTCATAATCTATGGCAATGGGGCAATCAACAATTACCTGCCGATCAGGTTCTAACCCTTCTTCGGAAACGGGAGAGCTCCCGAATGACGGGAAGAAGCGCTCAAACAGCAAAGGTTCATCAACGTTTGAAAAATAGCTGGAACGACTGCAATCAGAGTGTTTCAGGTTGTCACTATTGTGATCCTTATCGATACTACTGGCATGCTTAAACGCAGCAGGGTAATGCACTGGGCTTTCGCTAAAGCCCGCCTCGTTGCAACTGTGCAAGCTGTTGTCTTCAACGGAATAGGAGCGATCACTCTTGATGTTGAAAACCGGGCAAGCCCCTTGCTCTTCCAGGCTTTGAGTCCGCGATAGCCCTCCTGGTATGGTGATCGTATCATTCAATGAATAAACGTTGAAAATCTTCTGGAGGGTTGCTTTATGGACGAGATCTCGGTTATAACGAGCTTCGACTTCTCCGTGACCAAATCCTTCGAGCTCGAGGTTAACTGCATCCTCGAAGACGTCAAGCGCGCGGAGGCCTGGTAGGTCTGCTTCCTCTCCTGCTAAAGTAAGCAAAGCAAAGTAAAACGAACGCAAACCAGAACGAACGAAAAACCAAAAAGCATGCAAGTGCCGTAAGTTACGCCAACACCCTTCCCACAAACTCACGCCATAGCAATTATTAACACCAGTCCTTTCAGACAAGATGCACCATTAGCCCATCCCAAGGTCAGAAACGGGGTTACTGATTAGATACCACACCACACCAGTCCATCTGTCCTAAGGAAGCCTAATCCTCGACAGCGATACCGTTCACCATGCTGTGAAACTGACCTTTGTTTTTCTTGGTATCGCGACTCAAAGAAAGTGATCGACGCTTGAAGAAACGATTCAGAGTCTGATTCCCAGGCGCTAAAGGGACGAACAAAAAGGGTAAATAAAAGGCGGACAAAACGGTGCAAAGCAAATCCCATGTGTCCGCAAAAACAAAACCAAAATTACTGTCTGTACCACAAAAGCGTGGGCGCAACTAAACAGGAATGCCCCGGCAAACATATCAACGGGATTCATTAGATAATGGCTACGACGCAAACAAGGTTGTCTTGTGACGACGGAATAGAGCGTTCAACCGAGTTAAATTTTCCACGGGTCTTCAAGAAGGGTGGTTGGCATTTTGTGCATGGGAAAAGTAGACACATCAGACAGTCAGTCATACCGTTTCCGACATGCGTTCTCTCTGATCAACCCACCCGGAGATCCCATTGTTGCTTGGAATGAAACACCTTACCTTGGTCACGAGGGAATCTGGCTGATTTGGATCTTTCAACGTTTGGTGTAGGCATGTCAGAACCTGGGCGAGCACGGCACAAAACGAAAAGAAAAAAACAAAAATTACATCATGCAGCAATACTAACTAAATGAAAACAGGAAACAGGGTTGCTAACAACTGCAATTACTGGGATGCTCAACAATGACATCAGCATTCACATCTTCAGCGTTTCGACCAAATCCAATCGTCGCACCTAAGCAATTTAGCACCTGCTACCTAAGGTCACGTGCACACAACAGGCCAATGACTATTTCAGAGTACTTGGATGGTGACGCAATGATAGTTCTCCATGCATCTTCAACTGGAATTTCAGATGGATCTGCCAATGTTCAAATCAAAGAGGAAAACCGTTCTCTATAGGCTTTATGCTCTTTCAATGTGCGAACATCCTTATATTCATAGCCAACAGAGGTTCGATAGCAATCCTACCCTTACGTCCCTTTACCCTTAATCATAAGATTTCTATTGTTCAGTCAGAACACTATTCCATTATTTTCCTTCTCAGTACCCACCTCGATCACCCGTCCGCATAGTTTGATTTTTCCTTTGCAGTTTTGATCTCAAGACACATCCAATCATCTTTAGCGTTTCTTTTTCACGACTGAACCCCGCCCCTTCGGTTGTTTGTGATTAGTTCCATCTCAGGAACAAACCGTACAAACCAATCAAAAACAATGATGATAATTGTCGGTAAGATGCAGGCTACAAAGTCGTTCTTACGTCCTCAGATGATTACGAGATAGGTGGGTTCTCAACTGGACACATTTCAATCATGTTCGTATCGATCAAAAAATCCTAAGACGTTCTGGGACATGCACAGGCAACGCGACATGCACAAGACATCACGCCCTTATTTACTGACCATTTTCTGTCAAATTTTGTCTGACGGCTCTGGAGGCTCGAGGCAGGGTGTTCGCCTCAACAGTGAGGACTTGAGGGTCACTGCCAGTGCTTAAACCTGGCGGAACAGAACAAAAACAAAATAATAAAAGAAAATCAGGAAAACAAACAAAAAGTCCAGCTAAGTAAGACACACCAAAACCAACGCTTGCGCTGCTATCATCTCCCATGGATCAGTTCAACGTATTTTCAGAACTTCCAGCAGGAACAAATACTTAAGCCGCTTTCACATGATGCGTCCTTCCGATGCGTTGCGTATGCATTTAGTAAGTAAGTAAGTGACCCGCCATTTTGGAAAGGCGGAGTAAATGAAGATAATAAACAAAACACATAAAGACAGAAAAATACACTTAATTTTCAACTTTCGGTCAGGAAGCAGTGGACGAAGGAAGGAAGGGAGGAAGGAAGCAGTGGCCGTCGAGGTTGAATTTATCTTGCGTTGCGTACAGGTTGCGTAGCGTATCTTTCACACCTGCGCGAGAAGCTTTCACGCTGTATTTACGTTTTCCTTTTTCGGTTTCTTCTGCTGAATTTTTGTTTCTTTCATCATTAGTAAGTTTTTCTTTATCATAAGTAGGTTTTTATCCAGTTTTTCTTCAAAAACTTCCATTTTCGCGTCGACGCAACGCAAGAATAGAACTTGCTTCTATCCTTGCGTTCCGTCTTACTGGTCTGCGTAAGCTCTGTGTTGGGTCGGCGCAAGCGCAACACAGATGTTGTCTAAGCTCATTGTGAAAGGTTCAACGCGTCATTGTGAAAGCGGCTTTATGACAGCGTGGCGCGTACGCGTGAAAAGCGACTTCCCTCACCTAGTGGGCTGTCATCCAACATTTCCTCGCGAAATCGGGTATGGTCGAAAATAAACAAGACCAAAAGTTTAGATGGATCCCAAAAATCTAATATCTGATCCAGACAATCGTGTCTTCAATCAATCAATCTTTATTATTCGAAGAACATTCCTTACGGTATTAACAAAAAACCGAATATCTGTTCTCTCGTCAAACATAACTATATACAATTGGGCTTTTACATAGTCAAGCGCTGAAACTTCAATTATTAACATAAAAAAGAGGAAAAGAATTTAAAATTTCGCGTTGAAAAAACTCACAAAGGAGGGGACAAAACTTCTTTCGTACCGCGCATGAATTGCCTGAGTGTGTTGGATCTTAGGAACTGGTTGTGCTGCCATTCTCTGTGGCCTTATGCGGTCAGGAATGTGGGGAGGGGGAAGGATATGCCGATGGTTGGTGTCTTCCAGTAGTTGGTCACCAAACTTGGTAAAAAGTTGGTGTCTACGGTTTGACTCTTCGCCAAGCTAATCACTAGAGAAAACCAAGTTCAGATATACTGACAGAAACTTCCTGCTTTACCTCTGCCAAATTTCCAGTTTTAGCCCAATTCCGAACGAACTAATTGTCCAGCAAAAAAAGAAAATTCAGAAACGACTTCAGCGTATATTCTTATCTCTAAAAAGAACATCTAATCAACTTCAAATAAAACTTTAACTTATAACAAAAAATTTAGTTACAACCGGATTCCGGACGAATTATATTTCCGGGTAAAAAATTATTGTCATATACAGAATCAGCGTTTCTTCTTACCCCTACGTCTGTCATCTAATCAACTTCAAATAAAACTTTTGCTTTTAACAAATTTTCCGGTTTTGGCCGGATTCCGGGCAAACTAATTGTCTGGGTAGAAAATGCTTTTCACAGAAGTGTTCAGCATGTCTTCATACCCAATAATCGATTATCACATTAGCTGTTCACAAATATTTTGTTTGCCCCTTAATTTGAACCCCCTCCCCCACCCCTAAATGTGGGGCTACATAGCCCATCTACGAACTTGACCTTACCCTTGACCCAAAAATCGTCACAGCAAGTTTCATCAAAATATCTCATGCCCTTCAAGAGTTATCGTGCTCACAGACAGACGGGCAGGCAGACAACTTGTGCGATAGATAGATAGATAGATAAATCTTTTTATTCGCCAAAAACTTATCGTGGCTAACGCCAAATTTGTTTGGTATAGTCAGTTAATATGTAAGCGTACTTCAACAGTCATAAATAACATTAAAAATGAATAACATCTCAATTTACCTCGTTAAACAACTTCACAAAAGACGGAACAAAACTCTTTTCGAACCTCTGGAGGTTACATTTAGTTGGCTGCAATTTTTCAACCGCAGTAGCTACCTTGCGAGGGAGCCTTCTCGCTAGCTTTTTAGAAGGAAAAATATTTTTATGGACTGGGTGGTTCAGGGATTTTACACCAAACTCCATGCAGAGTTTCAGTCTTCGATCGTGTAGAGAAGTGATTTTAAATTCACGCAGCAACTCTTCATAAGACCTCTCGGCCACATTTGACGCTATGATCAGGGCTCTTTTTTTAATCTTTTCAAGTCTAGCGGTCTGTTCGACCGTAAGGCCAAAATGCCAAACAGGTGCTCCATATTCTAGGTTTGGTCGGATAAAGGAAACATATATTCGGAACAAATGTGTAGTGGGTGCCCCATGCCTAGACATGAGCTTTAGCATTTGAAGTCCGGCATTCCCTCGCTTTATCATGCTAGTCGTCTGCGCTTCCCATTTTAAATCATTAGTTAGGGTTATCCCTAGGAGTTTAAGTTTTTCCACTTTCAAAGAATCCGAAATTTCAGGTGAAAAAGTAGGGATGAAAGACTTAAAAAATTAAATTGTCATAGTGCACGATTTACTGTCATTTACAGTCATATTAGATTTCAAAGCTTGAATTTTTACTTTAGTCACGATATCTTGAACCTGACTCGAATCCTCTCTGTGACAAACTTCAACAAGTGTAAGATCATCCACATACTTCCAGCGATTCTCAAAATCATCCGCTATATCATTGATCATAACTAAAAACAAAATTGGACCTAGAATGGTACCCTGGGGCACGCCACAAAGTACCGCTTCTGGTTCAGAATAAACATTACGATACTTTAAAATCTGAGATCTATTTGTTAAAAAACTTTGAATTATTTTTATTACTCTGGTATTAACATTAAAAATATGATAAAGCTTAGAAATTAAAATTTTGTGGTCAATGAGATCGAAACCTTTTTTAAAATCAATTGCTATCAGGTTCAACCATTTATCGGGCTCATCAACATGCTTAAAAATAAAATGGAGTAGACTGATTAAATAATGGGAAGTTGACATACATTTTCGGTTTCCATACTGTCGATGATCAAGCAAAGGTTCTATTTCTTTTTTGAGCCAATCAGCAACAAAACTTTCATATATTTTGCTGAATAATGGAGTCAGCGTAATTGGCCTTACGCCATCAAAATCCAACTCAGTATCTTTCTTTGGTATTGGTGTGACGTACCCTGTTTTCCAAACCTGTGGGTATTCTAAACTACTAGAAATACAATTGAATATATTTGTCAAAGGTTTTACAATTTTATCGGGAAACGCTTTAATTAACTGAATAGGAATGTCAATGGGTGTTATGCTTGTTCTTTTCAGCTTTTTCAATTTAGAATAAACTTGATCTTCGCTGATAAGTTTGACATTATTTCCTTCAGTCGAAAATTCTGCAGTTTCATTTCCATCCAGCGGAGGTAGTGATTGGACAATTTTGGCAAGATGGGAATTTAGCTGATTTGCGACGGTTACATCATCAGAATCTAGATTAAAATCAACAATTTTTTCAGTTTTCCCGCACATTCGCTTGATTTCCTTGTACCATTTGCTACTTTTTGACTCAAATAAGTTATGGATTTTTTCATTATAATAATCAGCGGCAGCCCTTCTAGTCATCTTTCGGATTTTGTTTCGGAGTTTATTAGCTTGTTCTCTTTTACCATTTCTCAAAAGTTGTATCTTGTAACGGATTAGATCTTTGATTTCTTGCGTGATAAAGGGACGGTCAGTGTTGCAACGTTTAAACGTTTTTTCGGGAAAAAATTCTTCATATTTTTGTCGGAGTTTCTCCTGCAGGATACTTGCTTTTTCATCAGTTGAAATGGCGTTCATTGATTCAGTCCAAGACTCCGATGAAATCCAATTTCCAAAACCAAGAAGACCACTGTCTGAGAGAGGTCGATAAGTCACATTTTCAATTGCATATTTTATTTTATATGACGGTAGAGGGGACCACTTTAACATGTAATGGTAACTTCCGCCAAGTGGGGGAAGATCTTGTGGCTCATCATAATACTCAGAAAAATTTGTGCAAATCACATCAAGATTAGTATTGCCCTTTGTTGTCGCAAACTTAACAACCTGTTTTAACCCGTGATTTTTTAGAAAATAATCAATTTTTAAATCGTTCTTGTCCCCGGTCAAACAGATTCCAACATTTGGATATTTGCAAGTTATAAAATCAGCACATAACTCGAGCTTATCCGCAAATCGTTTTTTCTCGGAACTCGTAAGGCTGGGCGAACAGTAAAATACACCGAGAGCTATTCCATTTACTGACCTTGGAAGCTTTTTAGGCTGGACCAAAAACCACATTATTTCATCATGGGTTTCAATATGGGGGATTTGCAGGGGTCGCATCGGTAGCTTCTCTCGAACAAAACACGCAACTCCGCCTCCCTTTTTACCCAAAGGATGGTCATCATTCCTCAATTTAATAAACTGTTTGTAACCTTTGATTTTTAGATGATCTATATTTTGTTCAGTAACTTTGACGTATCCTTCCAGTTCACACATCTTATCAGCATTCAGACTTTCAGCATTCAAAGAAAGCAGATGAGGAAAATTAATGTCATAGGTATCCCTCCACTTACGTTTTGGGATCCCAAAAAGGTCCCGCGGATCGAGGAAGACATGCTGGCAAGACTGCTGAGTCTGGCGTGTGGAAACTTGACTTATTGTTTCGTCAAGCTACTTAAAAAAATTCCCCACCGACCTCCTAGGACAACTAGAAAGAATGCCGAGAAATGTCATTACCTTCATCTTCGAAGTCGCTTGCTGCGGGCGGTGGTGACTGGGGTGGTGACAACGTGACATCCTCACGGTGTGGTGTGCTTGCATCCGGTAGGGTGACTGACTCTGCTGTCATCTGTTGGGGTGCCGAGATGCTCGACAGGTTGGTCGAGACAAAGCTCTCGTCGTGCTCTTGCTGATATTCACCTTCAAAAGAAATGGAAAGTTGTAAAGGAGTGGCACCAAGAATGAAAGGCATGTACATAGCAATCTGAGATGCGTGTCTTACAAGAGTAAGACGCATTTAAGAGCGGGATCATCATAATCTAGGGCAAAGCCATACGCATGCCACCCTATCTGTATTCATTCAGGTAGGGGTGCGGATAGGGTAGGATAAGCGAGCGCTTATAACCGCTTATCCCCAATCACGATTCGACACCAACGATAAAGCTCTGACTATGATAGTAACCATAAAGGAAAACCACTCGCCTCCCTGCGTGATATCATCTGCTCAGACACGGCTAGGATGAAAAGAGAAAGAGCGAAGTGAAGACTTGGAGAGCTTCCAGATAGTACCCGTCACATCCCTTCGAGCTTAATTTCTAATATGAATAACTGAGATTCTCTCGTTAGGAATGACTCTTAAGACAAGAGAAAGGCTCCCGTTGTTCGTCGGGACCGGGCAAACAGAGACTCGAATGAAATGAAAACATCGTTACACTTCATAGCCTTAATCCCGACATTTTTGTCTTCAAACATTACTGTAATTCTTTCCAGAAATATTTTGGTAAATTCTTGCAGAAAAACAAATCAGTGTCCTATAAGAAAAAATGAGAGACTCTAACCTGTAACATTTCCTTTCAGGTTGTGCTCAACCTCCTTCTTGTAATCGTCTAGTTCCTCGCTGCTAATGTTATCGAATGGATTCTTCGCATATGGAGTCTTGTAGACCTGAACATGATGCTGGAAGTCACGCTGGATGATACCCTTCGACGCTGCACCAACTTGGATAATATGATCGCCGTAGGTTTGATTCTCCTGAAAAGAATCAGCATACAGACCAGGAATCAACTTGATCTGGGCGGTTTGTTCCCACTATCCTGGTTATTATTCCTACTGCTTACATATCTTTTTCTATTTTCACTAGCAAAGCCTTAGTTATTCTGGCTAGAAAAAACAATCTGACCAGATTTGCTGGGGTGTTATTACATTTTCCACAGGAGGAGACAGAGAGCGTGTTCCATCCTACTTACCGTAGTTACTACGCATGACGTCACGAATTCTGGCTTTTTCCGTCAAGGCTGGAACGACTTTTCTATTTTCCCGCAGAATATCATACCACGGGCGAGTCCGACCAATCACGATTCAGAGATCCGTAGTTATTAGGCTTACTACGCTCCCGAGCGTGGTAAGCAAATAATTAAATTAGTTACTATTTCGAGAAGGTTGGAACGGTCAGCGTAGTAACTTTTGGTGAGGTTGGAACGGAAATAGTAACTAATAGTTACTATTGGTACGAGGGTGGAACATGCTCAGAGTAAAACATTCTGTTCCGACCTTCGATCAGCAATACAGACCAGGAATCAAGTAGATCTGGGCGGTTTCTTCTAACCATCCTGGTTATTATTCCTACTTTACTTTATGCACTTGATCTTCTACCCCTATCATCCACCCATAATTATAATATCCGGCAAACAGATTTGGTTAGGCAGCCTTTGATCAGATGTGAGCGGTCGCGATTTTCATTGAGGAATAATATGATAATCAATTATAATTAATATAATAGTACGATCCAGGTTGGTTCTTCTGTAGGATTAATAAAAAATAAATTTAAAGAAATAACGATTATGAATTATTAAATTTATTTATTATAAAGAGTGGTTTCCCCTCTTGAATGGTCCGGAAGGTTGCACTCCCTTGCAAAGGTCCACAGGATTGAAAAGTTGGAGGTGCGAGTTTGATCTGGTGAATGTGGTATTTTGTTATTTATTTGTATTTATGGTATTGCGGATGATTACTCGTTATTTATTTAAGATAAACTGTTTTTTTTTCATTGTATGTTGTTCCCGAGCATTCGAGATGCCTCTCTGCCGGGAAAGAAGTGTAATTTATTTTATAAATTTCTACCTAAATATATAAACCTGAAACCTTCATGCTTACATTTTTTTTCTATTTAAACTATAGCCAAGCCTTAGTCATTCTCGCTAGAAAAACAATCTGACCAGATTTGCTGGGAAGTTATAACATTTCCCACGTAAGGAGGAGACAGAGCAAAACACTCTGAGCGTGTTCCACCCTTCTAACAATAGTTACTATTAGTTACTATTTCCGTTCCATCCTCACGAAAAGTTACTACGCTGACCGTTCCAACCTTGTCGGAATAGTAACTAATAGTTACTATTTGCTTACCATGCTCGGGAGCGTAGTAACTACGCATCTCTGTAACGTGATTGGTCAGATTCGCCCCTGGCGTGAGATCCTGCTGGAAAACAGAAAAATCGTTCCAGCCTTGACAGCAAAAAGCCAGAATCCGTGACGTCATGCGTACTAACTACGGTAATTAGGATGGAACACGCTCTCTGTTCCATCCTTCGATTTTAGTGGAACCATGCAGCAAGGTCTGTCAGGTTTATTTCCTGTGTAGATTTGAATATATCTAGAAAAATCTCGGAACGGAGATTCTCACTTTTGGCAGGCTGAGTTTCTAAACATCATCAGGTTTCCGCTCGAAAAAGTATTGTAGAACCTTTGCCATAATCTAGTCCTGTACAAGCCATATCGCTTACTTTAATTACTTATTACCATATCGCTAACTTTAGTCCGGATCACATCTTAATATCCAACTACCGGTACATCCCCATGAGGTTATAGGTTAAAATCTTCCTCACAGCAGTCCCACTGAGAAACAGTAGATTTATCTGAGTTGACAAAATCCCTGAAACTCATAAACGGTTTGTGGCCAAGCTGACTGGTTCGTATAATTTTATTGGAACAGAAGTGGTCATAGTGTCAATATGCACCCAGGCATGCCAAGGGAATAAAAAACGAAACTTGGTTTGTCATCTGATTCAAATCGTTTATTCTGGTGACAATAAAGGAACCGTGCCACCCTACAAACATGTTCGCTACGGTCCACAGAACAGTCTTAAAAGTTTGCATTAATTACAGCTCAGCGGAAACCCGGCTCTCTTTTACTTTGTCTGAGCAACTGATTAATCTTCTTTGTCACACTCGAAACTGACCAATCGCGTTCATGAGTGGAAGAAACCCGTCAAATACCAAGCAACGTCACGATCGAAATCTCTTGTGCATATCTGAAGCGAAGATCTTTTTTTTTTCTTTTTTTTTTCGTAAACTAGCTAGTGCAAAAATTACCTGCATCCTTCGCGCTTCGTCCCAGGTAACTCCCTCAAGAATGTGCGACTGTGGTCCGGCTGAAATGCCACCGATTCTTCGGTTTTCTTTGATAAGTTTCTGTTTCTGCTTGAACTCTTTTGGATTCGTTCCGACTGGTACGAATTGAAGTGCGGGATCGAGCTTGATGGGTGTGCTGTGTGTAGGCGAGCTGTCTGCGACCCACTAGAAAAAGACGATAAATAAGACTATGTTTTAGCTGCTGTTTTTTTAAAGCTGGTGCAATGTAGAGAGAGAAACTCAACTAATGGAGCGGTGCTAATACTGCAAATACACGATCAGGATTTCCGAGCCGGATTTTCTGCACTTACATCGTCCCGTCAAAAAATCAATAGCTTTCCTTAACCC
This sequence comes from Branchinecta lynchi, assembly GCA_023053575.1. Lineage (NCBI taxonomy): Eukaryota > Metazoa > Arthropoda > Branchiopoda > Anostraca > Branchinectidae > Branchinecta > Branchinecta lynchi. The sequence goes on from JAKZAP010000008.1 coordinate 3,923,966, forward strand.
ATTATTAAACCCAATTTCCCAAATCTGGGACTACAATCTTCTCATCTTCTTCTTTCAGACCCTTATCTTATGTTTGCAGCAAAACAGTATCGGCAAGTTCGACTTCTGTATTTCCTATCTTAGGAAGATGCGACTTGCTAAAATTAGCGTTACGTGCGACCAATGGATATCTGTTCGTTATCTCAAGATAACCGCGGACTCCACATCTCAGACGGCGATACAAATTGTGCCTCCTCGTATCACGGGTAATGTCATAACGCTGATCCTGTTTGTGTACTGTGGGAGAAGTGTACTACACCAGTAACCTATCACACACAGTAAAACCAACCCCATGTTGTTTAGCTGGTTGAGAATCTAAATCACCACCAACCAACCACTGTTCATTTTTATTTTCTGACTTCTGTCAGGTATTAGCTGATTCTAAGCAACTACCGCCTGTTTCTGATCAAAGACAGAGTCATTATGAGTCAATTAGTTGCTGACTGTATCAGATTCACATGAGAACCTTAGCATGGTGCGATTCCAGAAATCACAAGGCGGAACGTCCAAGAACTGCTCCAGGAGTTGGTTACTGGTCTGATATACCCATAGTCGAGCGTTGGTAAGACTCGGAAACTAACAGCAATGATATCCTCCTTCAACAGATCTGCATGCATAATTGTTCATGACGCCCTTGACCGACGTTTCACTAGTGCAACAAAACGTAACATTTTAACACCTTGAAGATATATGAGAAGAAATGATGTGTTGTTCATATTTGTTAACATGGGCCTTTAACGTTCATGGCTCATCGGTGCTCTTCTTCTCCCCATTTAATTTCCCTCAGTTACCGCTCCGCACCTACGGCAAAGGCTGATGGCGCACTGCCAGTACAGATAGAAATTAGACTTCCAACGACTTTAGTACTTCATTATTTCTGACCAGAAACGCGCTATATCAGACAGTGAAGAAGCAGTCTACCACAAATCCCTGACTTCCGGATACCCTATACCCAATGTTGAGCATACCTAGCGTCTGGGATACCGTACGCCTAACGCTGGGTGTCCTATGCCAAATTTTGCGTACCCTATCCAGTAAATGGTGATGATTTGACTGGAGCTCAGAAATTAGCCAATTAGAATTCCTTTGCAGTGCAAGGTTAGGTTAGGAAACCTTCAGGTGTCCAGCGTTTGACAGAGTGTCAAACGTTAGATATACCCAGGGTTTGGTATAGGGTATCCAAAACTCAGGGGTTCGTGGTAGACTGGTTAGATGCTCTAAAAAAAGGATATGTGGGGAAATACCTGCCGAACAACTAACTTATTAATTCCTCTTACCAGTCCTTGCCCGCTTTAACATTTCGCCAAACTTCAAAAGGGAACTCCAGATAGGCCTTGTGTATTGACTGCAGTCCCACTGTCAAAAATGTTGATAACATTCAAAGCATGGCTGCGCATCCTTATGTCGAGTGTGTTGGATGTCCAGGACTAGCCTGACCCAACTTACAAGGATAATAACAGAAATAACTTGGGACCCAACATAAGATATAACACAAGGATGCTCCACAATGTGTTAAATATTATGCAAACTTTTGACCTAAAATAATCAGTAAAAATTCTGACCCGAGATGTCACGGGGCAAAGTTTTGAACCAGTAGCGTCGTGTAATACACTGACTACAGCGAACCGGCGTCTTCGATGGAATAGGAAGATTCAGCAGGGTTCGACAAAGACCCAGGCGCTACTACACTGTAAAGTTTCTCCGAGTAAGGATTAAAGTTAACTGCAGTATTTGCTTTCTCCACTGACAAAAAATTACTCCGAATTAGAGATAAGATTATATTTTTTTAGACAAAATTAATCCCAGTAGCAAATACATCAAAATTTCTTTTTACAGTGTAGCATGCCGTTGGTCGGTTGCACTCAATAAGTCAGTAATAGACCGGTGTTCCGGTTTGCAAACTGCGACTCTCTGGGAACACCTCGAGTCCACAAGCCAAACCAATCCAAGCCAAGAGATACTAGAGTCAGCCATGCAATTACGAGGCACTAAACTACAGCATGCACAAGAAATACAAATGGGAGACCTCTCATAGATTACGTAGCACTACAGCCGAGAACGCAAAAGCAAAGAGAAACGCCCGTGATCAGGAACTCCATCCATATTTGTAAATTTACACCTAACTTTGATGTGGTCTAATAGTCCCGTGTCACCTTCTATGTGTATTCGCGTTACTGTGCCAGCACCACCTATCCCACCATTCTTCGATTAGCAACCAAGCATTGCACACAAAGCCCCCCCCCCCCCCCCCCTCCCTTTCAGTTGACTTAGGCCCTACACGGCAACATCAAATCCTCTTTCCATAGAAAAGGCTAAATCGATGTTCAATCTCTACTTGGCATGCTATAAAACTCCGAATATTACCAGTCCTAAGCCAACACCAAAGCGCCGACAGAACAAATAAGCGTTTAAGCTTGCATTGACAGAATAAATGCTACAAAACACAGCCACACAAAGCGAAAAAATGCAAGAATAAGTACCTTGGATCAGTGCCTGAGTTTTTGACACAAGATTTTATTTTTAAAAGTTTATATAATACTAATAAACACATCAATATGAAAAAGCACACGCGTACTTATCCTTGCATTTTAATAAACCTATTACAGCGCGTAATTATAAAAGCTGTCAGGAATGCAGTGGTGTATTTAGGAGAGGGTTCAATAATACATACGAAGGAATATACACAAAATTTGAGAAATGTACTTTCCCTGGAATCGTCAAGCAGACATGATATACCCAGATTTACCAAGAACTGATGATGATAATAAAAACTAACGCATTCAGCCAATCCGTCCTGCAAATTCCAAAACATGTTCCGTAAGTAACGAAAGGGTGCTTTCACAATGCCTCCTGCTTTGCACAACAAAGTAGGGCTAGTGTGCAAAACTTTACCTGGACGTTATCATAGAAGCTTTCGCGCACAATAATGCCGAGAAGCCTCGAAAATCGTTTTTTAGACGTTTCTATAAGAACGGTTTTTGGCGGTTTTCAGACGTTCCTCTTCAACCGGTTCAAAAAATCTGGGGATAGAAAAATCCATCTCCCGTTTTTAACTTGTTAAGACAGGAGCGTCCTAAAAGTACTAAAAACCGGTCTTAAAAACGTCTAAAAACCGAATAACGAACAGGGAGTCCCTAGTGGCACCCGGGCATAGTAGTTGTCGGGGGTACTACACTCGAAGCAAGGTTGAAGTGCGATTACGGATAGAGGAACGTTTAATATACAGTAAGTAGCATTATCAGTTCTTGGTATTCTGACAGTAAATCTCAAATACACCACTGCACCATACGCAATCTGAGCAAGGACAGCAATTCCCAAATACACCAGACTCTTTACGACCACCGTTCCAACCTCTCCCGCATAAAGCATATTAGTTTTTTCAAACTCAAGATGATCTGGGGGGATGTCCTGTAAGTATTAAAGGACCTATCGTACCTTGAATACCAGTGCAGCCTACTTTCGTAAAATCGTTCATTAGTTCTTAAAACCGAAGATCCAAATTTTATACGTTACATTCTGAACCCCACAATGACACCTACTATCTTTGCACCCAATTCACTAGTTCCCACGCGCCTTGCACTCCGGGCGAGCGTTCGCGTATCATGCTGTTGATGTGTAAAACCGGTTTTCTGAACTTTGCCGAGATTTTGCTAGAAGTCGATGGGCCTGGGAAAAGCCTTAAAACAGGCAAGGCCGTGGATCCTTTTTTTAAAAGCAGGCCTAGCTTTACTGTATTCCGGCAGTTTTGAAGATTGGAACACAAACAGTAAATAGTGGGACATGTCCTTTAAAGACTGGAGTAGAAGTTTAAGGTGAGTTCCTAGATAGTTCAATGCGAAATACTGAAGCGAATCCTAAAACGAGCTCAGTAAAGTTCAAAATCCGAGTTCCGGATTCGGCTGCCAATTTCTAATTCGAGCCGTGTAAGCTGAATGACCATAAGGGAAATAGATGTGGAATGCCAAGTAAGGGTAATCGAATGTTAAAAAATTTAAAAGTGAGCACAAAAACCCCACATAAAAGGCAGGAAAACGCACTGTAAAATATGCGTAAGGGCAAGGACTGGCGTGACCCGGATTCCCACAGGCTGCGTTTATACGTTAAACACTATATCTTTGTCCAGCCACAGAGGCTTACAACAAATGCATCTGCGTGTCGGCACTGAACTTTTGCACGTACAATATAAAATGGCAGCGTGGTTGAAAATGCGGAAAAACGCAACCTAGTTGACCATGTACGAAACAGGGGATAGTTTCTAAAACAATACAGCGATACATATGCGCCAACTCCCGCCTGTAAACTTGAGGTAACTGGAAGTTCTCGCGAGTAAATCTTGAGACACTATTATTAGCTGATTTCTTAAAACGATACGTCACATCTCACAGCAACACCACAATCTCAGACGTGGGGTTCACAGGCGAGATCTGGCAATTCCACAATACAGAAGGAACGTAAAATAGCTTGCAAACACAGCAGCCTTCTTTGGGTAGAGACTAGCATCTAAATACACAGATGAACCACGCTAAATATCTAAGACAGAACAAACTATATGCCAGCCTATGCCTTGTCCTGGAAGGTTATGATTTCTACCTTTGTAATTTTCTTGGGATCTGGCGTTCCCGTCTCAAGGACTTCGACTTTCTGGTACACGTTCGGTGAGTTGATCCATTTCGCTCGTTCGGATGATTTCTTGCCATCAAGAAGTTTCTTCAGTCTGTAAAATGAATCGTAAGCTACGCGTCATCAACTATTTCCAACACACTATCCGTTCTAATAAACTGTTGGAACTTAACATGAGAATGTGCATCCTCGTGCCAAATTTTTTGAAATTTCTATTGTCTATTCCTGAAACAGGACTTCAAACTATTTCATGACGAAATATCCCTTCAAAAAAAAGGCAACTCGGATGTGAGCTGAGGTTTATGTTCCACACAGGCAATCCGGGTCGGGTGCTCGTTCTCGGCACCATCATCTCTTCCGTAACAACCCCTACCCCGACCAACTTCGTGCAGAAAAAAAAAACTGATTATCTGGCCGTACCACTAGTGACGACAATCAACCCAGCTAGATTTTTTCAGACCAAAGACCAGTCAAATTGTTGGGATCCACCTGTTATCTCTTAAAGGACCTGTCTTACTTATAATACTAACGCAACCTACTTCCATAATTACTCCATATATTTCCAAACCCGGAGACCTCAATTTTGTACGGTACGTTCTAACCCCTCTAACAAAACCATGCTCATTTTCTCACTTGCCGTGTTTTGCTACCACGCTGTCGACGGTTGTCTGCGAGAATTTTTCCATCAGAAAAAACGGTTATCTGTTTTCGCTATAAGTCAACGGGTCCCGGATAAGGCTTAAAACAGCCAAAACCGTGGGTTATTTGTTGAAAGCACAACCTAGTTTAAAAGTATTCGAATATTTTAAAATACTGTTGAAGAGTAAATAGTGCGAGGGGGTCCTTTAACCAATCACGGTCAAGAAACACTTTAGGTGTGAACTCATCCCCAGATAATATTCCATCCCACCCCCACTTCTCTGTTATGGAGGTTGTATTGTTCCCCGTATTTTTGCTTTTTCTATCAACAGTACTCTTAAATAATTTTTAGCTGTCACCAATATGGAGCAAATTTAACAAATCTCAGATAACTTACAAGTCTCTGTAGAGTTCTTCGCCCTCCAACTGGTAGCCAAAAGAAGATACGGATGGCGGGACTTCAACATCGAGCTTGAGTCGTGGAGCCTCGTTTTTAACAATTGGCTGGCGATAGGCATAGCCAGTTCGATAACCCTAGAAAAGTAATAAAAAAATGATATCCTCAAATTTTCTATTTCAATTTCGGCTGGGTGAACGGGACATACAGAGTAAGGTTACAAACTAGGTACCCTAACGAGTCTGCCGATCAAACACCAAACGGTGCATTCTCTCGTCATCAATCATTCATTATAAAACCAAAGCCGGACGCAGCCGATAACTTTCGTTCTCTCATTACAAAAAAAAATGCTAACAAACAATCAATAATATAAATTTATCATATTTAACAGTAGTGCAACACTTGCACTATTACCAGTGTTCTAACGTATTGCGATACAAAAAAGTTCGGCGGGATCGCGGTTTAATCTTAAAAGCCACCTGAACGGCATACCAAGCCATTTTTCGAATCAGGCGTACACGAGTATTGCAGAATGTTTGAAGGCAAACAGAGCTGTTAGAATCGTTTGGATCCGTCACCTATATAAAGTCCAATTCTCCGCGCGTCATATGTATTGTTACGCCAGCTAATGTTTTTTTAAAGAAAAACTGAAGAATTAGTACATACTAACTAAAGCGCTATTTTAGTTGCCCGGTAGTAATCAACAAGCTTAATCAACAAAGCTCAGTCGCATAATGAATCTAAGTAGTGTGCTGCTGGAAGTAGAAGTGAATTACTTCATTTATTATCGACGTTGCAGTTGTTATACCTAACAATGTACTGTAAATAACACAAAATGCCTCAGTTTGATTATTATATTTCTTCCAAGGTTACTCGTTTTGAGTTTATCCCAGCATTTGTGTAATAAATTGCTAGGGTCATTCCCAACGAATGGTCTATGGAATTGGCTATTGTGATGGATCTGTATCACTACAAGTAGGGTCGTCAAAACGCGCACGAATGGCATTACAAAGAATGAGAGCAGTCTCCTCCCTCAGTCATTTAATATATAATATATACAAATAGCATAACTGAATGATGGAATTATGTTCTGCAAAACTGTTTCCCAGGTAGTACTTCTGCTATTTTAGTTAAAGTTACCAGTTGTTAATTTTTTCATATTGGACGCATGTGTGACAATTTATTTTTTTGTTTTTGTTTATTCTATTTATGACCCGCCTTTTGGCTATAGTGGAGTGAAAGAAAACAAAGTAAAAGACACAAATTAAAAGACTAAACAAAACAAAACAAAATAAATAAACATATTTTCGTTCTTTACATACACTTTAAAAACACACTTGAAACAATATATGTATTTTACATTCATTAGTGTTTGTTACATGACGGAAAACCAATTACCGATTGCGTCCGGCTTCAGATTTTAAAATAAACTACAGATTGATTGAATGGCCAGACAATTAGAGAAAACAATAGATGGGCTGAAGAAACACAAATATTCAGAAATAACAAACAGAGAGATTTTAGGCATTTAACTGTGATGATAAATTATAAACTTATGGCCCATTCGTGGCCAAAACATCGTCTTAAGTATCCTAAATATAACAGAAGAGAAAAAAGAACCAAAGACCGCGAAGACAACTTATATAAGTACAAGTTCTCAAAATGAAAAACGCCATTGGCTCAGGTACTAGCAGAGCAAAATAACTCTATAGAGTAATGCGCGAACTTAAAAAAGTAACACACAGTCAAATCGCAACTACACTAGCTCTGCTAGCGGACACGGACATCCCCACTGAAACTCGACCAGTCGTTAACGAGCGCTGGCTCTGATCCAGAGCAAAATAAATCTAGTCCGCCACTGCACACACGAAAATTTTGCTGAAGCTTCTATCGCGAAACGAGATGGTCGGCGCCACGACGCAGGCCCATTTTTAGCGCATGGGAAGGATAGGTAATTGCATTATTCTCCAGAGTTAATTTGCTCTGGGAACTAAGCGTATGGTCGTGTTTGTTGCACTCAGTTCTCTATTTATTTGACCCATGGGCAGAGCAAAATAACACTAGGGAGTAGCGCCAAGACTTGAAAAAAGTGACGCACACTCGGAATAGCAGCGACACTAGCACCACTAACGATAGAGAACGTCCCTACTGAAACGCATTCAGTCGCTCATCAGCGCTGGCTCCGACAACTACAAATCCTGAACACAGCAAACTAAAAAAACAGATGCAATCACCTGTTTCCTCGATGTGTTGGCCTTACTGGAAAATTCTAAACCCGCAAGTTTGTCTCGCTTTAAATGCCGCAAGCATGGTGCTGGCGCTACGAGTATGGCCCGTCTGCGAAGCATGGAAAGCATAGAAAGGTATTGCGCATTGCGCAACTCCCTCCCTAGACTTATTTTGCTCTGCCCACGGAAGAGCCACTTGAATTTAAACAAGCTTTTTTCACATAATTACAAGAGAACGTGAAAGAAAAATATGTCTGTCTCGTCCAAGAAACATGATGCATGAACTCTTTCCAAAATTTTGACGGGAAAACGTCAAGGGACTAAGATAGTTTCTTCCTTGTTTTTTTCGAATGCGTTGCTTAGGTTGGCAATCCACCAACGGTTGCGTTTCCTATGTTTGGCAACGTCCACCAAACGTGACAGTTACTAACAAGTTTTTGTCCGGTTCTTGGCACTATTTTATGCAGTTTCTGGATGTTCATGATGTCATCGACCGTGCACGTCTGTTCGACTAATTTCTGTTTTATTATTACTTTAACGGTCTACTTGATAGCCTTAAATATAAACAACTTCTACCCCGGTTTATCGCATATTTGCATGGTACATACAAAGTGAGTTTGCTTCGCTATCACAGAACGGTCTGTATTTGTAATTTTAATATTTCTGGCTACAAGAACTTCTTTGACTCATAGACGTGGGGCTGAACAAACACAAAGCCGCGCCCAGCAATTGCTTAAGGACATTTTTGTAGAACATAATTTGTGAATAAACTTATTTGCTCGTTTTTAATGAATTTGCTGTTCCCTGTTAATCTTAAAATTTTCGTAAGCTATTTCGCAGAATAAACTGATATGATCCATTGAAAACTTACAGGAGGCAGCTGAGTTACTCTAAAGTAGGAAAACAGTCGGGTAGCTACTGCACCTAGCCCTTTGTTTCATTGCTTGCCTACTGCACAGAAGTTACAGCTAATCCGGTAAAGTAATCTACCCTTGTTATTGTTGTTATCATTGCATCAATTGTATTTGTTGCATGTCCTCGTGCTGATGAACTGAACTGATAGGTTGAATCGAATGGACTATCATTTAGAAAAAGATTAAAAAAAATTCACCCAGACGCGCATAATTTGAATTTCAACAAAGGCCTGCGTTTCGAGGGTTAAATAGGCTAAGCTTGGAAAAGTTGCGCCTGTACAAAGTGGGAAAAGGATGTTTAGATATGTCTTGCGACGAATCTGGCACATAGAGATACCACGGATCCGAAAGAAATAAGATCATTCGATGAAATTGATCATCTGTCACTAACGGACAATCGAAGAAACGCATTTTTGTCAGGTTCTCACATTTAGTTAAGTGAAAGTGGACACTTACAGCATTGTCCATCATTCTCATATAAGCCTCGAACTCCATCTCTCCAATACGCCACCTCTTTTCTCTCCTCTCGGTCTTTGGTGGTCCGCTGTCTTCTCTAAGGCTTAAATCAGATTCATCGACACCTTGTTGAACGGTAGTCGCCTGAACTCCAGCGCTGTCACTCTTCGACGCGACACCTGCGCGAACGGCAGCCGCTGTTCGTCTGATTGCGTCCTCCGAGATGCTGACCAGGTTGTCGATACCTATGGGCATCATTTTCATCTGAAAGTGTAACACGGTAAATTCGGCGGAGCTTCAGCATTCCAAATTTGTTCTTTGACATGATCATTCTTGGCTCAAGGTGGCTCAAACCGAATTTGAGAATACTGCTCAACTTCACAATCCAATTTATTTCCATGACGAGAAGCGGACAAGGCGAATATCCGTTCTGTCATTAATGTAATAAATTGCCATTATAACGACCAATATATATGTTATACAACTTACAGTCATCACTTCAAGGTATACTAATTTCGTAAAATACGTTTGATAAAAGGAGATACCTCAGATACGCAATGACGGCTAACTTATTCATGCACAATAAGAACTCAAATACAAAATCTAAATAATATTTTTTTTTTGCCCAGTGGTTTCTTTTCCGTTCTTCCTGTCCAATATGATTTGGCCAGGTGACAACGCTTCCGCTTTCCCTCGGTGACGCCAACGGTTCTAAAATCTACTATTTTAAATTATTTTTTTTTTTCAATGACCGACCTACGCTATATATTTAGCGTCACCTAAACTTTCTTCTATCTCTGCGTTTAATTTTAACAAGAGCTACGAGCTCATATGGCACTTGTTACGAGTAGGCACGGCTCGGTTATATCAATGATATATCTAGTGTTTGCTAGGTGTCTTCCCACCAAGTTTCATCTCGATCCCTCCACTCATAGCGTTTTCCAATATTTCCGGTTCTCCCCTCCAGCTCCCCCCAAAAGTCACCGGATCCGGTCCGGATTTTAAGTGGGTCGTCAGAGGCATGAGGTCTTTCCAAATATCAAGTTTAATCGAGATCCGGTCACCCGTTCAAAAGTTATAAATACCTCAAGATTCCGGATTCCCCCTCCCTGCACTCCCCAACAGTGCCCGAATCGGCTCGGTCATGTCAATGATGTATCTAGTGTTTGCTAGGTGTCTTCTTACCAAGTTTCATCTCGATCCCTCCACTCATAGCGTTTCCCAAGATTTCCGGTTAACCCCTCCAGCTCCCCCAAAAGTCACCGGATCCGGTCCGGATTTTAAGTGGGTCGTCTGAGGCATGAGGCCTTTCCAAATATCAAGTTCCATCGAGATCCGATCACCCGTTCAAAAGTTATAAATACCTCAAGATTCCGGATTCCCCCTCCCTCCACAGTGCCCGAATTGGCTCGGTTATGTCAATGATGTATCTTCACACCAAGTTTCATCTCGATCCCTCCACTCACAGCGTTTCCCAAGATTTCCGGTTGCCCCCTCCAGCACCCCCCAAAAGTCACCGGATCCGGTCCGGATTTTAAGTGGGTCGTCTGAGGCATGAGGTCGTTCCAAATATCAAGTTTCATCGAGATCCGGTCACCCGTTAAAAAGTTATAAATACCTCAAGATTCCGGATTCCCCTCCCTCCACTCCCCCGACAGTGCCCGAATCGGCTCGGTTATGTCAATGATGTATCTAGTGTTTGCTAGGTGTCTTCCCACCAAGTTTCATCTCGATCCCTCCACTCATAGCGTTTCCCAAGATTTCCGGTTGCACCCTCCAGCTCCCCCCTCACCGGATCCGATCCGGATTTTAAGTACGTCGTCTGAGGCATGAGGCCTTTCCAAATATCAAGTTCCATCGAGATCCGATCACCCGTTCAAAAGTTATAAATACCTCAAGGTTCCGGATTCCCCCTCCCTACACTCCCCCCACAGTGCCCGAATCGGCTCGGCTATGTCAATGATGTATCTAGTGTTTGCTAGGTGTCTTCCCACCAAGTTTCATCTCGATCCCTCCACTCATAGCGTTTCCCAAGATTTCCGGTTGCCCCCTCAAGCTCCCCCCCAAAAGTCACCGGATCCGGTCCGGATTTTAAGTGGGTCGTCTGAGGCATGAGGTCGTTCCAAATATCAAGTTTCATCGAGATCCGATCACCCGTTCAAAAGTTATAAATACCTCAAGATTCCGGATTCCCCCTCCCTCCACTCCCCCACAGTATCCGAATCGGCTCGGTTATGTCAATGATGTATCTAGTGTTTGCTAGGTGTCTTCCCACCAAGTTTCATCTCGATCCCTCCACTCATAGCGTTTCCCAAGATTTCCGGTTGCCCCCTCCAGCTCCCCCCAAAAGTCACCGGATCCGGTCCGGATTTTAAGTGGGTCGTCTGAGGCATGAGGTCGTTCCAAATATCAAGTTTCATCGAGATCCGATCACCCGTTCAAAAGTTAAAAATACCTCAAGATTCCGGATTCCCCCTCCCTCCACTCCCCCAACAGTGCTCGGATCGGGGAAGTGACTACTTCCAACTTAATCATTTGGGGTCCCTGATACGCTTGCCAAGTTTCATCGTCCTAGCTTATCTGGAAGTGCCCGAACTAGCAAAACCTGGACAGACCGACAGACCGACGGACGGGCAGAAATTGCGATCGCTATATGGCACTTGGCCGAAGGGCAAGTGCCATAAAAATATTCTTTCTTATTTCTTCTTTTACCCTTATTTTTCATTTTAACATTTTTATCACATCTTTAAAACGTTAAAGCTGTCTTTACTTTTCCTTCCTTAATATCTCCTTTCCTTAAATTTTCTTTCATTTAAAGCTTATTATTTATAAAAATATTATCCCTCGTTATTCTTTTTGCAACCGAACCAAAAAGGGGTTTTGTCCTGGAGACAGTCCTGCTTCGAATCTTAAAGGACCTGTCTTACTTATAATATTAACGCAACCTACTTCCATAACCACTCCATATACTTCTAAACCCGGAGACCCCAATTTTGTATGGTACATTCTAACCCCTCTAACAACAAGACCAAAGGTGTCGATGGGGTCCCAAAAATCTAATATTTGATTCAGACAATCGGGTCTTGTCTTCGCCAGATCCAGTCTTGGACAGGCTAATCATCAGAGAAATTAAAGTTCAGATATACCTCTATAAGCCATATCTATTTTACCGATACTAACCGAGACCTCCTGCCGATTTCCGAGCGAACTACTAGTCCAGAAAAAAAAAAATCAGAAACAAAACCAGCGTATCTCCTAAATTTTCCGGTTTTTGCCGGATTCCGGACGAACTACTTGTCCGGCGTGAACATGGTTTTCACTATCGTGTTCAGCATGCCTTCTTACCCCATAATCGACTATCACATTAGCTGTTTAAAAAATTTGTGTTTGTCCCTTAATCTGAACCCCCTCCCCCACCCCTAAATGTGGAGCTACATAGCCCATCTACGAACTTCAACTTACCCTTGACCCAATGAATCCTCACACTAAGTTTCATCAAATATCTCATTGCCTTCGAGAGTTATCGTGCTTACAGACAGACGGACATTTTTTGCGATGTCATAGGTATCCCTCCACTTACGTTTTGGGATCCCAAAAACCACGCTGATTTTCTCACTTGCCGTGTTTTGCTACCTCCCATATGTATCACGCTGTCGATGGTTGTCTGCGAGAAGTTTTTCCATCAGAAAAACGGTTATGTAAATTGTTTCCCTGTTTTCGCTACAAGTCAACGGGTCTCAAGACATAAAACAACCCAAACCGTAGATTATTTGTCGAAAGCAAGCATAGTTTTAAAGTATTTAAATATTTTAAAATGCGAGGGGTCTTTTAAACCAAGTAATTTCAAATTTTGTACATATCTTACCTGGGTTTCACAGGCGAGCACGGTGTGATACGCGATGGTCCAAGCCTCTTCGACTGTTTCACCGAGGGCAACAAATCCGTGGTTTCTCAAAAGCATGACTTTGTTGTTAGGGCCAAGATTCTCGGCAATCCGAACGCGTTCACCAGCGTCCACCAATATGCCTTCGTAGGGATGGTAGGACACCGGCCCAAGAATGACGGCTTCCTGACTAAGAGGTAACAGTCCGCACTTCATGGAGCTAACCTGAAAAGGGGAGAGGTAAATACCAACTGTTCTGAATACACGAAATGATAGAAATATTAGCTGCGTATTTGCAGATACCATGGTATTTGATACCACGGTCTAAAGTCGTTTTTGCAGTTACCGTGGTATCTGGCCAGACACCGTGGTAACTGATCGTGGTTTCTGAGAATTTTTGTATTCCAACAATGTTTATTAACGGATACGTCAGCTACGATTCTTCATCAGCGATATTTCGGCCCTTCTTGGCAAGGGTCCTCGTCAGGCTGTCAATCCTCTGGTTCAACTTCGGGGAAGGAAAGAAACCTGTAATAAAATTTATTTACAGGTTTGACAGATGATTTATTTATAGATTTTATTACAGGTTTGTTTCCTTCCCCGAAGTTGAACCAGAGGATTGACAGCCTGACGAGGACCGTTGCCAAGAAGGGCCGAAATATCGCTGATGAAAAATCGTAGCTGACATATCCGCTATAAACATTGTTTGAATAAATGTTTCCAAGTCAGCTTGGGCTCAAAGAATATGTATCTGAGAAAGCAATCTCACTTTCATCATCACCAACAATAGAGCCTAGGATTTTGTCATATTGGTTGGGAAGAAGATTGGCACTTCGTGGTGTGACTGAATATCAGTTTTTATGGCACTTGAGCTTACTCAAGTGCCATATAGCGATTGTAATTTCTGTCCGTCAGTCGGTCTGTCGGTCTGTCGGTCCCGGTTTTGCTAGTTCGGGCACTTCCAGATAAGCTAGGACGATGAAACTTGGCAGGCATATCAGGAACTGAACCAGATTAAATTAGAAATGGTCGATTCCCCGATCCGACCATCTGGAGGGGAGTGGAGGGAGGGGGAATCCGGAAAAAATAGGAAAAATGAGATATTTTTAGCTTACGAACGGGTGATCGGATCTTAATGAAACTTGATATGTGGAAGGACTTCGTGTCTCAGACCCTCCATTTTAAATCCAGACCGGATCCGGTGACATTGGGGGGAGTTGGAGGGGGGAACCGGAAATCTTGGAAAGAACTTAGAGTGGAGGGATCCGGATGAAACTTGGTGGAAAGTACAAGCAAAAGTCCTAGATACGTGACTGATATAACCGGAACGGATCCGCTCACTTTGGGAGAGTTGGGGGGGGGAGAAGTCCGAATTTGTAGTGATCCCGCGAGTTCCGTGCCTCCTGATGTGCTGGGATGATGAAAATTGACAGGCATGTGTGGGACCCGACCAGATTAAATAGGAACTCGTCAATTCCCCGATTCGACCATCTGGGGGGGGGGAGTGGAGGGAGGGTGAAGCAAAAATTTGAGGTATTTTTAGCTTCCGAATGGGTGATCGGATCTTGATGAAAGTTGATATTTAGGATGACCTTGTGTCTCAGACATCTCACTTTAAATCCGGACCGGATCCGATGACACTGGGAGCCGGAAATTTTGAGAAACGCTTAGAGTGGAGGGATCGGGATGAAACTTGGTGGGAAAAACAAGCACAAGTCCTAGACCCGTTATTGAAATAACCGGACCGGATCAGGGCACTGTGGGGGAGTTGCGGTGGGGGCCCGGATTTCTAGCGATCGAAACTTTGCAGGCATATTAGCGACCCGAATTATCTTGACTTAAGAACCTGACACAACATACCCCTGGAAACTTCCGTTCCTTGATCCGAGCATTTTTTGGGGAGCAAGAGAAGAGAAATATGGATATTGACTTCAATAAATTGCAAACGAGTGGTCTGATTCGAGTGAAACTTCATGGGTGATACGAATCGATGGCCTCGACATGTAAAACATGCGTTCGAACCATATGCGACCACGATTAGGGGGATTGGGTGTGGGGGACTTTTGACATGCACAAAAACCAAACGGATGGACCAAATGAGATGCAAATTTGACAGTGCCGAGTTTATGCGGCCTAGATTCGGTATTTGGCGTCCGGGCCGGATTCGGCCAAGGTAGGGGGGGGGGGGGTACTGGAAACTTGCAGATAGGCTATGCTCCGATTTCAGTAAAACTTGATGGACAGGAACAGGGAATTCAGAGATTGGGCCCGAACCGGCTCCGACAACGTTGGTGGGAGGGGGGGGGGGGGTACCGGAACTTTCCAAAAATGCTCAGATTCGAGTGAAACTTAATAGATGGTATAAAAGAAGATGCTTTAGGTGGTCGATTTTTTTTATTCCAAACCAGACTCGGCCACGGTAGGTGGAGATAGAGTGAGTACCGGAAATCGTGTAGCACGTCTAGGGATCAAACAAATAGATTTATTGGGATGAAAGTTTGAACAGTCAGGTGCATTTGCTACAGACAATCGAGACGATGCCAGAACTGCTCAGAAATGAGTGAAACTAAATATCCAGATCCAGATAACCGGTTTTACATATCTGTAGCATGAGACGCGAAAACTCTTTCGGAGCATAACCAATCCGGAAAATAGTGAAATATGGCAAATGCAAAGATTAGTGAGGTGTCGTTCTTGTACAGCCTACTCGTACAAGTGCCATATGAGCTCGTAGCTCTTGTTCTTTTAGGATGACTTCGAAACGCGCAATTTCGGCAATTGTCGTTTTTGCAGAGCAACCGTAGTATCAGACACCACGGTAACTGCGAAAACGACTAATTCCAGATCCAGTTACCGCAAAAACGATTAATTGCAGATCCAGTTACCGTGGTAACAGATAGGAACTATTAACTTGCTTCTTTTGCATGGCTAAATTCATCACACTTCTTTCCAACGGTTAATAGCACAGGATACAAATCCTTAAATGTTGTAAGACTTCTGTTATCTTTCTGAAAGAAATAAACTATTGTTTGCCAAACATGTAAAACTAGAAATGATCATAGGTCACGGTCAACATTTAACACAGAAGATGCGCGACTTACTGTCAAATGTGAATGTTATCAAACTTCTGGCAACTTCTGGCCTTCGAACTAGATCTTTCGATATAATTTTCTCGGATATTCTTTTCTGGCCCAGTTCGTAAATATAACTTCAGCGAAAGCTGCAAATAGTCATTTCCTGTTGAAGTTTGATTTTTATTTTTGTCTGAAGAAGATCCTTTCAATTTAGCTGGCTAATTCGTCCATCAACAGGACCTTTTTTCTCTCCGCTCTAAGTTTCCAAAGTTTCCGGTAGATGACGTGCACCAACAAAACCAAATAAAAAGTTGACAGACAAACTGAGACATGGATGGCGTCCCGACAAGACCAAATTTAGTTGTTTTTTTCCTCCTGTAAAATCTCAAGCGACAGAACGTCAAAGACGCTTCTATGCTTAAATTAAATTAAATATTCTTTGTAACCCGTCTAGGTAAAGAGGGAATATTGTAAACGATGAAAAACAAGACCAAAGGTTTCGATGTGATCCCAAAAATGTAATATTTACAGACAATCGGGTATTGTAGCGGTCCAATGGTAATCATCGGAGAAGACGAAGTTCAAATATGGATTCAGCATGTGAGTTTACCCCTATAGCCTGCGTCATGTCTACTTTGACGAAAGTTCCTGCCTTACTTCTGCCAAATTTCCGATTTCAGCCGGATTCCGGGCGAACTACTTATCTTGCAAAAAATTGAAGTTCAAAAACAGATTCGGCGTATCTCCATACCATCCATATCTCCATAATCAACTTCACATAAAACTACAACTTTTAACAAATTTTCCGATTTCAGCAGGATTCGCGGTGAAATGTGTCCAGGTATAAAACGATTGTCATACACGAGTTCAGCATGCCTTCTTACCTGTAAATCGAACACCTAATGAAATTGATATAAAACTTTTACTTTTAACAGATTTTCCGGTTATGGCCGGATTCAGGGCGATCTACTTGTCCGGCGACAAAATAATTTTCATATTCGGATTCAGCATGTTTCACTATCCTTAAATCGAACCTCTAATCAACTCCAGATTAATCTTATATTTTTGACAAACATTCCGGTGTTGGCCGGATTCCGGCCGATCTACTTGTCCGAATCATTTTCATATTCGGATTCAGTATGTCTCCTTACCCCTAAATCGGATATCTAATCAACTTCAGATAAAACTTTTACTTTTAACAAACTTTCCGGTTTTAGCCGGATTCCTGGTGAACTACTTGTCCGGCGAGAAAATGGTTTTCATATTCGTGTTCAGCATGTCGTCTTACCCCGTAATCAACTATCCCATTAGCTTTTAAAAAATATTTGTTTCGCCCCTTAATTTTAAACCCCTCCCCTAAGTATGCAGCTACCGGGCCCATCTACGAGCTCGACCTTTCCCATGACTCGAAGAGTCCTCACACCAAGTTTCATCAAAATATCTCATTCCCTTCGAGAGTTATCGTGCTGACAGACAGACGGACGGACAGACGGACAACTTTTGCGACGTCATAGGTATCCCTCCACTTACGTTTTGGGATCCCAGAAAGAGAAACAACAGAACAATAACAAAAACCAAAATAGTTAAAATTCAGTAAACCGGAACATTATAGTAGAATGTTGGAATAATCTCCCAGAAAGTGTTGTAAATGCCGAAAATATCAACCAATTCAAAGCAGGTGTCGACTACCACCTGGCTGAAATTCAATTTAGTGTGTAAAGCGTCCCGAGAAATTTATAGAGGCGAAAGCCTTATTATTGCAATTATATTATTATTATTATTATTATTATTATTATTATTATGGAGCTCTTTGGGTGATTACAATTTTCCTTCACCCTGATGGATCTCAGGAGAGCCTCAGACGGATCAACTATATGGAACTTTTCGATGAAATGGCTGTTCCTTGTCCAGGGGGGGGGGGGAGCAAATATTTGGAAAACCCAAAGAAGATGGAACGGAGGCTTAGCCTATTCTATGCCTTTTGTTGTATTAATTAGGCGAGGCACCGGTCGTCTGTTTCGCTACCCTCGGCCAGCGTTGCGACGCGTGGTTAGGGGCAAACGACCCGAAGTAGGTATAAATTTTACAGCTCATTTGACCACACTCTTTCCGAACCGTAGCACCGGTTCCAACAATTCTTAAACATAGTGGAGCCCCCCAAATGCCACCCGAGCCACCGAATGGAAGAAATGATTGTATGTACTTAGTAAAGAATAGTCCTATATTAGTGTAATTATAATATCACGAATAAAATAAACTGATGGATTAACTGATTCAACACTTCAGGAGGGATTGCTGCTGTGAAATATATACGGTTTCACCAAATAAGACAAAAAACAAATCCGGTCGACATTCTATCGTTTTGCCAAATATATACTGCGCCTCCCCCCTTGGACGAGAAACTCTAAAATTTCCAGTCGTTATCAAATTAGTGATCCACTAACAGTAGTGGAATAACAAATATAAACTTATAGCCAAAATACTGATCACGACTGGAAAACCCTCTTGGTTTAGTCGTATGGTAAAAGTTATGGGCTAACGTGTATTTTGTAGGTTAATGTCTTTCATGTTTTCCTTTCTTTTACTCTGTTTTCTTTATTATTTACTCCGTCTTTGTGCCTTGTCTTCGAGGCCGTATCCAGGGGGGGGGGGTGAACCCCCTCCCCCCGAAACATACAAAAATACTAATTTGTATAGGCTTTTCCCTCTGATCTGTGTCTTTTTTGTACTTTTTGTGAGACCCACAGGCAACCCCCCCCCCCCCCCCGAAATAAATTCCTGCATACGGGCCTGCTTGTGTTTATTTTGACGGGTCATAAATAAAATCATCATCATCATCAGAACTCGATGCCGGTGGGTAAACAACTTTTAGGAGAACCAAAAGATCTTAGTAGTGAGAGAGACAGGAAATATTCGCATGTCCCATGAATCCCTACAATCAGCGCTATTTAATGCTCGGCTTTGGTCAAAATTAGCTCTCTGTCGATGATTCGACCGACTGTTCTACAAACTCCTCATCAAGCTATATGTGTGAGAGACACACGTCACGAGCGCAATAGAGAACAATGTGTAAGTACTGTTTCTTTTATGAATTACTTGAAAGCCCTTGCCTATGCCAGACAGTAAGCGTCAACTCCAAGAAGCCGACAGGCCATGTTTCCATTCCCAAAAATCGTCTACCAAGAATCTCAAGCGCCGGCAGTTTAGGGAACTATAAAAACGGATTTTCCACGAAACGGTTTTGACGTTTCAAGGGGATCCCCTATCTTTCTCACTAATAAGGTCTTCGGGCGAGGCTAAAGAGTTCTATGAAATGGCAAAGACCGAAGACAACTTACAGCAACTACAGCGGGAACGTGCATGTGAATCACGCACTTCACATCCGGGCGAGCTTGGTGAATTGCGGAATGGAGCATAAAGCCGGCAACATTGACTGTAAAGTTCGAAGAACCGTGTTCAACAATGTTCCCTTGCATATCCACCTTGATGAGTCCGCTAGCTGTAATCTCGTGGTACAAGAGGCCAAATGGATTGATAAGGAAATGTTCCTGCTCCTGGTTGATTCGGACCTGGGGAGATAAGCAAGGATTAACCATGCAACCGTAAAGACGAGTATTACTTGAATAATCTCTTGGAGCGTGTTCCACCCTATTTACCGTAGTTACTACGCATAACGTCACGATTTCTGGCTTTTGCCGTCAAGGCTGGAACGACTATTCTATTTTCCAGCAGAATATCATGCCACGGGCGAATCCGACCTTTCACGTCACAGAGATGCGTATTTACCCCGCTTACTACGCTAGCGAGCATGGTAAGCAAATAGTTACCATTAGTTACTATTTCGAGAAGGTTGGAACGGTCAGCGTAGTAACTTTTTATGATGTTGGGACGAAAATAGTAACTAATAGTACTGTTGTTGGAAGGGTGAACCTCGCTCTTATCTCTCTACTCCTTCAGGCCCATTTTCATGAATTTTGCGTTTGTTTAGTATCGTTACTGCCAAAAGTTCCTACATGAACTGACGGAAGAGAGCGGAGAAAACCTCACGAGAAGCTGTATCAAATAGGCGCAATAAGGATTACTTCCACGCTGGCTTCAGCGCCGAGCTGGCAAAAATACTAGGGACTATTAACCAATAATTTGAGTTTTATCTACCATACCAAATCGAGAAATTCAGAGGTGGATTCAGTTCACGAGTATGGTCGAAAACCCACCGTGAAGAAGAGCGAGATTTTCCGGCGTCAAGCGCAAGGACAGAGAGAGAGGTAGCCCAGCCATACCCCAAATATCAGCCAGTTAAGCACTTAACGACAGCCCACCTGAGAAGTTTTGTTCTCGCGTTCGCTGACATGTCAACTAGCGCTAACTGTACATACAGCCTCGAATCATGTTTGTTATGTTCGACAAGATGATAATATTTTAAAACTAGTGCTGACATCTTTAGGTACCTTCTGTAGTGACCACAAGCACAAAACCGGTTTTCAAATAAACTTAACTGAAGTGAACTGCTCGCATGTGATTTGTCGCGGTTAAAATACCATCTTTACAAAAATAAAAACATCTTCCCTAGCTGATACACTGAAACCTTTCGCCTATTTTCGAAGGTATGGCTCCAGCAGAACAACACTCTTAAATTGCTATACATCGTATGTTCGAACAATAACCGAATACGCGTCCGCGGTGTGGCACACTGCTATCTCTCATGACCAAACTGAAAAGACTGAACAAATTAAATTTCGTGCTTATAAAATAATACTTTGGAGTGATTTCAAGAACCATGAAAAGGGCCCCGAAACGCTTTACATTACCACACTAAGTCAACGGAGGCATGAGCTTTGGCAAGAAGATGTTGGCGTCAGATTTGCACCGGAACATGCTTCCAGAATATGCCAATAATCTTGACCGCCGAGACACTAGGCAAAATTCACTTCAAACCGGAAAAAAAAATATTGAAGTCTTACGCAAATGCAAATTCGACAGACGGTGTATTATTTAGGTTGTTTTTTTTTTTGTTTTTTTTTTGATCAGTTGTTTGTACAAAATTATGTGATCAGTAGTTTATTTTAGATGTTTAGTTTAGTTACTTTGTTCGTTGTGAAATGCGGTAAGGCTAAATCACTTAATAAATTCACTCACTCACTTCAACCCTTTCGTACCGTGGTTTTCAACATTTCAACCTCGATTCCAACGCCTTTTAAAAGTTGTATACCAAACTTTCGGCGCATTAAATTTTATTTCGTTGTTGTTATACAAATAATTTCAACCATTTTTGAATAACCATTATTTTACTTTTGTCCATCGTTATTAAAGTTCAATGGGCACACCAAACTACCCCAATCCCACTCTGTAACAACCTAGGAACAATGCTTACCCCCTAGATAAGCAGCTTTTTCAATAGTTTCCTCTCTGTGATATTTCAAAGCGTAATTTGTTGGGCCAGTACATGCTCAATAAATCCTCTTGTATAATTCAGATTTGAATAGGTTATTTGTTTTTAAATGAGTTTTGTAGCTATGTTATTTTGGTAGCAGTGTTCTAACGCCACCGCGGTTCTCTGCCACCATATGTTTGCGGCCACCTTTTAATTCAGGTAGCGCAGGTAGCCTGTGCAGGTAGTTTCAGATTTAAATCTTTAAATGTGGAAAGGGTGTTTACCGCCACCCAGGAAATCTTACGTCCCCAAGAGGATTAGTTCCTCTAGAGGGTAGGGTCAAATCTTGTCAGACCTAATATTCTGATAGGGTGTCGAGCGCCAACCGGATTAAGTATCACAGCGATTAAGGGCTCTCGGCCAAACCTGCTCCAAAACTTCGCAAAGTCTACAGACAACTGGAGGAGAGGCTACTGAAAGTTAAAACTACGTATCAAGAAGGAAAGTCTTCAAGAGAAGCCCTTCTGCGGGCGATTTCTCACCTTTTGAAATTTGAATAGTTTGGGGGCCTTGAGTTGCTGAAGTTGTAGTTTCTTTTGGACTTGATATATAATTTTTGATATATAATTTTTTGAAACGTTAAGCTCAGTCTACGTATTAGCTAGGATTAACGAAGAGTAGGCGTTTGGTGGCGGTAAACCCCTCTTCGCATATAACGATTTAGATCTCGGATTACATGATCCAGCTACCTGCACTAATGAGTTGGAGGAAAACATACGGTGGCGGTGAACCGACCAGAATATTTGACCCTTTCGTCTGACCCAACTAATCTTCTTGATAATGCAAGATTTCCTGGATGGCAGAAAACACACGGTGGCGTTAGGACACACACTTCGTTATTTTGTATAAGCTTATTGCATATTCTGGTACATTTTATAAAGCAAGTTAATCAAGCTTCAGAACACTATTCCAAAAAGAAAAACTTTTAATAGGTACTTTAAGCCATGGAACTTCTGATGAAACACTAGAACAATCAGATAAACTGGATCTGCGGCTTGACTTTGGTGACATCTCAAATATATCCTTTCTATCAAGCATTACTGGGAGTTTTTGAATTTCCTGCCACGATATCCCAGCTCCTAAGATTTGAATCGCCGAAATGCCAAAGAGGTAAAGACAAGGGATAACAAGAAAACGGCCGATTTTCGTAGCGCCTTCTAAAGGAAGTCGGAAATGTTTATTTGTGAAGCATTCAATATAAAGTAAAGCATTAGAAGTGTACATTGTGCTTTAACTGTTTGAAAAACACTCTAATTGCAACTATGACGGACTACTTTTCCGATCATTTTAACTCGTGTTAATATTGATGTGTTGTACTCTAAAATCGTGAACTGTATATACAGAGTTACTATATACAGTTACAATTGTAACTAGACTAATATAAAGCTTGGTTGATTCATTAACTGTGATGACATACATAGCACTACTTTTTATGTAAAAGATATTACGGATCAATAAACGGACTTGTAAATTAATGTCTTTGTTCCCTTACAGCCTACAAATTTC
Source organism: Branchinecta lynchi (assembly GCA_023053575.1). Taxonomy (NCBI): domain Eukaryota; kingdom Metazoa; phylum Arthropoda; class Branchiopoda; order Anostraca; family Branchinectidae; genus Branchinecta; species Branchinecta lynchi. Next base: position 3,947,153 of record JAKZAP010000008.1, read on the forward strand.
AGGGTTGGCCATCGGCTAGTAATTACGGTTTTACCAACACACGCCAAATCGAGCAATCAGATCTTAGTAGACGGCTCCTATCCTGCGGCATACTTCGTTTCCCGTACATTCCAGCATTTCCGGAAGCGTGGAAGTTTAGGCTCCTTCGTGTCTACTGGCCTTAAGCTTTGTTGTCAAGCCGCTCACCGTAATCCCATTACGTCTCTGACAAATCTGTCACGATCAAGTCGAAATCCTCTTGTCTCCAATCAACTAAGAACGATATTGGCATAGACACTTATAGATTTAAGTGTCTTATCTCGTGACCGTAAGAGTAAATAAGACACACACGGTAAGTAAGATATCACTTTCTTATCACCTGGAACTGTTTGTCCTTCCTTGGGATCGCATAAGGTTAGCGGATGATTTAAGACGTGCACGTTTTTGGTTTTTGGAATCCCAGAATGTAAGTGGAGGGATACCTATGACTTCGTAAAAGTTGTCCGTCTGTCCATCTGTTCGTCTGCCAGCACAATAGCTCACGAAGGGGTAGAGATATTTTCTTCAACAAGTACAGGTCAATTTCACAGATGAGCCCTGCAGCCCCATATTTAGGGGTGGGAGAGGGGTTAAAAATTAAGGGATGAACAGTTTTTTTTTTAAAGCCAATGAGATAGTCGATTTAGGGATAAGCATATATTCTGAATCCATATTTGAAACTTATCTTCTCGCCGGACAATTAGTTCGTCCGGAATCCGGTCAAAATCGGAAAATTTGTTAAAAGTAAAAGTTTTATTTGAAGTTGGTTAAATGTTCGATTTAGGGGTAAGAAGACATGCTGAATCAATAAATGATGTCATTTTCTACCCGGGCATACAGTTCGCCCGGAATCTGGCCGAAACCGGAAAACTTAAGTTAAAGTTTATCTGAAGTTGGTTAGAGGTTCGATATAGGGGTAAGGAGATACGCTGGATTCGTTTTGACCTTACGTTTTTTTGCCGGACAATTAGTTCACCCAGAACCTGGCGGAAACCGGATATATGGCAGAAGTAAGGCAGGAATTTTCTATCAATTTCGTCGAAGCGTAGGTATAGGGGTACATACACATGCTCAATCGACACCTGAACTTGGTTTTCTTGGATAACTTGCCATTCGCATCAATCTGTTTCTAAATTCTAATAGTAAAAATGTTCCAAGGAGTCTGGCTAAGATCGGATATATACAAGACGCAATTGTCTTTATCAAATATTACATCTTTGGGATCCCATCGAAACCTTTGGTCCTGTGCTCAATATGAATAATCCGCTGAATAGGTTTTTAGTTTTCACACTTTTTTGTTTCAGGATTCCAACTCAATAGCTTCTACCCTAACTTGGTGACTAAAGCGATCTACAAAGCATATCAAATTTGTCAAACCGATCTGATATCACCTAAACTCCTGCATTGAGATTGACTCCATCTCTGAGTCAGGAGAACACGAAAACGAGGCACTTGCGAGGCACATCGAGCTCAGGTGTCACTATGGTTAAGGAAACTCTAAAGTCCGGTCTTCACCTCCCGGAACTTACGGGATCTAGGCTTCCAGATTATTCTTTGACGTCTTCTGTAAACTGCATCTGGAATATGAACCGGTCCAAGCGCATATCAAAATCCGGAAAAAGGGGCTTCTGAACTTCCAGATTTCCGGAATTTTTAAATATCGCAGAAGAAATTAAAAAAAAATCTCGAAAAATCCGGGAACCCCGAATCCGGAAGGTGAAGACTCACTCTGACAAATAACTGAGCGTATTATCGATATCTACCCAAAATTTTCAATACCGAGGATACCCGGGCTGGGCTGGGGATGTCAGTGTTCACCAACACATAAAATGGCTGAAAGAATACATCTGATTTCAAGGTGGGTACGCCTAAGGTCGTTTAAACATTATATATACATATTACATATTATCAACACAAATTAATACTAGTATTAGTCACACCTAATAATAACGCCAATGCAACCTATTTCGGTAACTACATTAATTAATCCTTAACCAGAGAACCGAATTTTATACATTCCGAATTTTATTACATTTATACCAAATTTTATACATTCCGAATTTTATTACATTTTATACCGAATTTTATTACATTTTAAACCCGCTAAAAACACCTGCCTAATCTTTGCACTTGCCACGATTCATTATTTTCCAGCTCCATTATGCTGTTGTATCATGCTATTGATGCGTAAAACTGGTTATCTGAATTTTGCTGAGTTTTTGCTAGAAGTCTATGGACCTGGGAAAGGGCTAAAAGCCAAAGCCGTGGGTAGTTTGTTAAAAGAAGGGCCTAGTTCTACAGTATTCATATGAATCTCGGACCACAAACAGTAAATAATACGAGGTGTGCTAAAAAGAAAAGAGCCTGCAAGCGTCTTCAATCACCATCAGTGAAACGCTGCAGTAACGCCAGACAATCTAGGATTCGTTTACTTTGAAACGATCGATATTACCGTTGTCGTGAACGCTCATGCCCCCTGCTATCCCCTGTTTGAACAAGGCTAATAACAAGGAGTTCAGCCACCTAATGGACTGGTTACGAGATAATCAGTTGAAAAGCGTATGTTTTGTCCCAATTTACGTCCCTGTTTGCATTGAACGTTAACCATTTTCTTTAATGTCGGAGAGTACCCGACAACCACTCGTCAGGCCCTCCCGTGTATTTCTCCCACAAGCTCGCCATTCCATCACATACTTTCCCGAAGCAATTTCCTGGTCAGATAACACCCTCCCATGAGAAACATATGTTTCGCCCTTAGAAAACAAAACCAGCATTCATGAATTCCTGTAGTCGTTCCCTGTCCGACGACAAAAGTGGAGTCTCCCAGGACTCCACCTTCTTTCCGGTAAAGCGCGGATCTATACGTTCCGTCCAGACAGGAAAAGCGAACTGGCGCCGCAAGTTAGAAAATAGCAACAAAGCCCTATCCTCGACCTTGCTCTCCAAAGGGCGACTCAAAACGAGAAAGAGTCCTTCACCCTGGATAGACGGAGCACATAGTCCTAGAGAAGAACAGCGCTCCTTGTGATCCCGCAAAGTAAATCACAAAGGGGGGGGCGTATTCCAAACTGCCGGCTAGGAAAGCCAGCATAAAGTGGACACATGGGTATGGACCAAGTAGCTACCGCGATAAAAGGACGTCGTGGCCTGAGCTCGCAACTTCAACAAATTTTGACCTTCTAAAAGATGAAAGAGATTTTGGAGAAGAGTCACAAAGATCATTTAGTTTTTTTAAAGCTTTGCTAAACGTACCATGAAATTGCACTGAATCCCATATTAGTTTTCTCATTTAAGTTTTTGGGATCCCATCGAAACCTTTGGTCTTGTTGTCTTTTCGCATTAAAAGAGTAGGTCACAGAATAGCGTGGGAGGCAGTCAGCTCATCCAATACCTTCAAGTACCGGTCGTAACTCAACTCCTCGTACACACAAGTGGGGAATTCACGATTTTCCAATCGGACGCTCATAACGGACAGGAAAGGCTAGTCAAAACTGAAGCCTCAAACATTTCTCCAAAGCTAGGGTTTTTGGGAAAACGTAAGTGGAGGGATACCTATGACTTCGAAAAAAGTTGTCCGTCTGTCAGCACGATAACTATCGAAGGGAATGAGATGTTTAGATGAAACTTGGTGAGAGGATTCTCTGGGTAAAGGGACAGGTTGAGTTTGCAGATGGGTTTTGTAGCCCTGCATTTAGGGGTGGGGTATGGGGTTTAAATTAGGGGGCGAACAATTTTTTTAAACAGCTAATGAGACAAGTATATGACAATGATTTTCTCCCGGACAAGCAATTCGCTCGGAATCCAGCCAAAACCGGAAAATTTGTTGAAAGTAAAAGTTCTACTGTTCTACTGAAGTTGATTAAATGTTTGATTTAGGGGATCGAAGATATATGGCAATCATTTTCTACCAGGACAAATAGTTCGCACGGAGTCCGGCTGAAACCGGATGACTTGATATAAGTAAAAGTTTTATCTGAAGTTTATCGGAGGTTCGATGTAGGGGTAACGAGATACGCTTCGTGTTTGAGCTTTAGTTTTCTGCCAGACAAGTAGTTCATCCGGATTCCGGCCGAAAATGGAAATTTGGCAGAAGTAAGGCAGGAAGTTTTGATCAACGTCGTCAAAGTAGATATGACGTATAGGCGTAAACAAACGTGCTGAACCAAGATCTGAACTTGGTTTTCTCAGACGATTAGCCATGAGTCTTAATTTGTTTATAAATTGTTATAATAAACATGTTCAAGGAGTCTTGCGAAGACCGGATTTTTGAAGACCGGACCCAATTGTATTAATCATCTAGGCTGATTAATCATCCAAGTTTTCAATCTAGTTCTGCCGACAACTACACATCGACTCGGCGTACCGTTTCCTATCGTACTTTCACCCGATGCGAGCCCTGACTAGGAATACTGAAATTCACTAGCCACATCGAGACAATACCTGGGGCATCTTATGATCGTAAAGTACGCAGCTTCTTTCTCTTTTTTCTTAGTTTCTGTTTTAAACGGATCGGTTTCCGCGGAAGCCTGTGCGTAGGCCCAGATGAGCTGTAAATTACTCAAATCAAATAAAAAGTATATTTCTTCATGACGTGTCCAACCAATCACATTTTCGCGCACACACACATAGCAGACGATTTGCACAGCTTCTCTTTTTACGAGATGGCGCCTATCAGGGTCCGTGGAATATCCGAGTTTGTGTCGAGCCGCTAAATACACCTTTCCATTCGACTCGCGTGGTTTTATACTGTATTTTTTTCTAGAAGTTGTTTTTTATTAAAAAAAAAAAAAAAAAAAAAAAGACATCCTCTCTCGCATATCTGTTGACTAGAATAGGAAACAAAGAAATGCTTTCATCTGTTCTACAGACCATAAACAAAATAAAATTGGCATTACTTCCTTATCGGGTTTCGCAGATTTTACTCCTCGCTTATCTTTAGTACCTCTACCTGGGCATGACGCCGTCAAAAATTTAAAATCAGGAAAATCGGACTTTTGTGTCTACAAATGTCCAGCGACAAGGTAAAAGCAAGCAAACGACCTCAGCTCTATTAACGACTAAGATGGAATATGAAATCGTAATATATTACACAAAGATTATCTAAATTAGCGAGTAAGATGACCGTTGAGAAACTTCTTAGCTCATATGTAGGCAAAATTTAGCTTTCAAAAGCAATTAAGATCACGATTGTCTAGATTGAAACTTTCGAAATTCGTTTTTTAGTCACCGATTCAGAAGCATTCATTCCTTTCTCTACGAGTAGTAAATCGTAAAATACCACTGAAAAGAACGGGATTGTTGACATCGCCTGTGTCTAATCCGGCTGGACAGAAAATAGTCTAGACGTTTGTTTTGAAGTCTGATTCTTAATCTATCATATTCTTTGTTTCTCTCTTAACACTACTTGTCCCAAATCCGGCAAACTAGAAAACAAGATATTTGTTTTTTAATTGTACTCATTATTAATTTTTGTTGATTTTCTTTGTTTCTTCGTTTTTCAAATAAGTAGAACTTTGTACCTTTTGTATCAGGGTTAGTTAATTGTCATTTTCTATAAATAATTCCCGAAAGTTTCCAACCCTTTTCAGATGGCATAAAACTTTTTACTAAGGAAATGACTTTTCCTATCTTATCAAATATTTCACCTTACTTTCTTTCCCCTATTCTTTATCAACATTTGTAAACTAGACCTATTATCTCTGTTTCGTAGAACACAATACCATCTTTACATGAAAAGTATCAAATCCCGTCACATAGGGAAAAGAAAACTTCGTGCGGCATCACTGACCCTCTATCCCCACTCTATTCCCCACCGACGAGTGTAGTGGGTTGCGAATTTTCACACGTCCCTCAGTAGCGAGGGTAACCCATTCTCCAGCACCTGCTGTGCACCCTTTCCCGGCGCCAACCGAAATCAGTGGTGCTGGCACCGCTGCAGGTAATAAATTAGGCAGTTCGTCCTCCAAACACTTCTAGACATGCTTACTTTACTTTTGTAACACGTGAATGGTGCGGCACGAGGCACTTGCTGTACACTAAAACTGAGTGGATAAACCCTCGCTCGGTAGTGAAGTAGGTTAACGCGCCGGATTATGTTCTCGCCAGAAGGCAGGCTTCGGACTGGTGAAACATAACACAGAGAAATGTGCATTAGTTGCGTTTTTGCAGATACCATGGTATCTGATACACGGTCTAAAGTCGTTTTCGCAGTTACCGTGGTATCAAAAGTCATTTTTACAGTTATCGTGGTATCTTGCCAGTTATCGGGGTATCTGATATTCAGATACCACGGTCGAACCGTGGTAACTGATCGTGGCATCTGAAAAGCCATCTCACTTTTATCAAATTCTATCAAATTGGTGAGAAAGAAGTTTAGCGCATAGTGGTGTAACCGGATATCAGTTTTTCTTTTGGGATGACTTCAAAAAGTGCAATTTCGGCAACAGCCGTTTTCGCAGAGCAACCGCGCATCAGATACTACGGTAATTGCAGATTCAGTTACTGCTGTAACAGATACCCTGGTACCTGCAAAGATGCAACTATTGTCGTTAAGACCTAGACATTTAGAGCCTTTTTATGTTCGTTTCTGTGCAACCCTTTTTGTGTCTCCCTGCCCGATGTTTTGATTTAAACCCGTCTCTGTCTCTCTCAATCCGAAGGAAGCGGGTTCAATTCTCGCCCAAATATTTTGTCTTAAAGGACATGTCTGACTTATAATACTAATGCAACCTACTTCTATAATCACTCCAATTATTTCCCGGAGACCCCAATTTCGTACGGTACATCCTAACCCCTCTAACAAAGCCACGCCGATTTTCTCACTTGCCGTGTTTTGCTACCTTCGATGTGTATAACGCTGTCGACGGTTGTCTGCGAGAAGCTTGTCCATCAGAAATACCGGTTATGTAAATTGTTTCGCTGTTTCCGCTACACGTCAATGGGTCTCGGAAAGGCTTGAAACAGCCAAAACTGTGGGTTATTTGTTGAAAGCACAACATAGTTTTAAAGTACTCAAATATTTTAAAATACTGTAAGCTGAAGAGTAAATAGTGATCAGATTCTCCAAAGTTTTGGATCTACTTACCGTGATGTGATTGTAGATGCTTTGTGTCCAGCCATGCAGATCAACAAGTCGATAGAGGGCTGCCAATTTACACCGCAACAATTTCTCTCCCTTGGCAAACATCAGAGATTCTGGGCCTTTTATGTCGTTAATTGGGACAATGGATCCTGTCCTGAATCTTGAAGAGGACCCAACCATCTCGTTCAGTTGCTGGACAGCCGCCAGGTTTGCTGGTGTGTATCCATCGCGCACATGGATGTCGACTATCCTCTCCAGCTCGTCCTTGAAGAGACGGCTAGCCATCATGGCCTCGACGCGCTTCCGCCTTTCCATGTCGCGTACATCCTAAAATAACCGTACGCCGATTAAGACTAATTAACTCTAGCACATACTTGCAAGAAGGAAGGGAGCACGTGTAAAGACGAAGCATGATCATTAGTTGCGTTTTTGATCAGAATTCTTCCGTTCTGAATTTTCGATTCTCGTACAAATTACCGTTTTTGCTCCTCTGGCTTCTCTATTCTCGCTTTTGACACGAACACTAATTTGACAACTCGTCCGCAATCCGGCATACGGGTTTATGAATACTGAACTCCCGCACTCTGTTGACCAATCAGGGAGGAGAACGGAGAGAGGAGAATCGAGAATTCACCTTAGGAGCAACTTATCGACTCTGAAGAATGGCGAGGCTTTCCCCGTTCTCGATTCTGACAAAACGCAAGAAAAGGAAAATTCGCTTTATCTGAATAGTCCAAAAACGCGAAACAAGATATTGCGAGGATCACGAGGAGAATTCTGATCAAAAACGCAACTATTGTCGTTATCAAGCACAAATGTCCAAATTCTTCCCTCTAGTCAATAGGTAGCGCCCATTTCCCGACCTGCGCATCCTCCAACCGCTACATCGGCATCGGGTGCCAATCGGAATTGGAAAACTCTCCCGCAGAGCATTTGCCGGTCTATCAGCTGAGTGCCTTTAAAGTTGTAACGAAATGTATCAGGGATATATAGGCCTATACAACCGAGACTCGTTGACAAAATACAGAAAATACATCCTGCCATAAGGCATTCAAGCAAATATACTTGGCGCCCGACTGTCCATATATGTATTACAATTATGTAATAAGATTATGTAAAAGTATCCAATCCCGAGAAATAGGGAAGTGAACTGTTTAGACAAATTTCTCCCGACGGGGATAACTGATCCTGTAGCCAGCTTATCTTACTGGCTTGCAAACACTGTTCACATACCCTCTGGCTTACTTTTCAGATACCTTTCTTGTTTGTCACCATAATATCTCGGAAAAGTCAGCACATTCTGTTTTGGCCATTTTTCGGCTCTTCCTGGCAATGCCTGTTATGCATAACGTTTTAATGAGTAACGGTGAAAAACATAACAGCGGAAGACGAGCATTATCTGTTTAAACCGCGCACCCTTGTGTGATATGTTATGAAACTTCTGACAGTGTACTATCAGTACTTTTATTTCGGACCCTAGACTTTACTCCATCAAAAAAAGTGTCCAGTCCCTCTTCCGATAGACCGTCGCCAACTGGTGACCTCCCCACGTTGCGTCTAGGAACCATACCAACTGTTGGAAACTTGTTTGATTTATTCTTGGCCGGCAAATTCGTCGATTAATGCTCCCGCGGCATCTCGGCCAGACTAGCGCCAGGACTAGGGATCACAGGAAAGGTAACAGTGAAGCAATGCGGAAATTCCTTGGTTCGCAGTTTTCAGGAATGTAGTTAAACGCAACTGTCAGCTCGACACGAAGAAAATTTGAAACCAGTGATACGTGAAGAGGCAGAAGAGCAAAATGCCAATACGCTTTCAATCTTCCACAACGGCTAGATTAACTAGGGTAAACAATAAAAAAAAATCAATGAAGACCCTGGAATGTTAAGATTTGATTCATGTGGGCCGAGAAGGTGGGAGACACCATCATTTTTCCATGGGTCGGATTTTTACGAACACACTGCTACCTTTGTTTTCTTCAAAATCCTCACGGTAGCCAACGTTATCCACAAATTACTTGAACAGAATTCACTACTTAAGGCAAGGTCGCCAATGCTAATTAACAATTCACTGATCTCTCGGCCGTCGCCCCAATCGTGCAGCAAAAACAGCAGCCGTGTCAAAAATTAAATCTCAGCACTAGTTTTTCCGTACAGTGATTATTCAAAGTAATAGATTCAGGCAAGTACTCATAATAGAAACGTAGAACGAGGTCATTAATACAATAATATTTAAGTTTTCAGCCCCTTATTAATGAAAAAACCGAAGTTGATCAAAATGCAGAAAAAAACCTTTCCTGTCATCGCCCCAATCATGCAGCAAAAACAGCGCCGTTGTCAAAAATTAAATCTCAGGACTAGTTTTTTCATTATACTGGTACTTGAAGATAATTTACCTTAATAAGATATTTATAGTCGGTAGAAGCTTCAGTTATTTGTTACAAGTTTGTTTCCTTCCCCGAATTTGAACAAGAAGATTGACAGCCTGACGAGGACCCTTGCCAAGAAGGGCCGAAATATCGCTGACGAAAAATCAGAGCTGACGTATCCGTGTAAACATAGTTTGAATAAATCTCTCGGCGGAGGTCAAAAGTGTTACTAAAAGGTTCGAGAAGATCGAGTGGCGTGTAAGAGGATTAAAACAACTAAGCATGTCACCATATGGAGGTTTAGATGTGTCGGAAGAAGAAATTGTCGGCCAGTTTGAAAAGTTTTGGTCTCGGAAGCTGAATATTATTTAGCTCAATTTCATAATATTCAAGAAATCACTATAAAGAATTTAGTATAATTTGCTGCGTTTGTTTATTGTGATCTAGTTTACATCCTTCCTTCTGTGGTCTTGAAAAAAGGTCTTTTTATTGGAAAAACGTGTGCGAAATACGGGCGACAGGGGCAATCTTCATCCGAAATTCTCGGAAAAGGAGTTTTTTACGGGAAAAACGTACGCGAAAATACCAATTGAGAAGCTAAATCGAAATTATTTACAGTATAGTTCAGTAATTGTATCCTAGAAACAGTTGTTGAGTGGTAGTGTGCATGATTACAAGATTAAAAGGTGTTTTTTGCACCTACAGGTATATTGGTGTTAAAAACGGTCAAAATAGGCAAAAAACGCCGGAAAATTTTCGGACTTCCGGCCGATAAGGGGGTGGCCTTCGGCCTTAGATTTTCACTGAGCTGTCGCCCCTCCCGAAAATAATCGGAATATACGCTACTGGTTAGATACATAGTCAAACTATGATCCCAGCCTCCCCATGTCGGGCGCTTCCAACCGCCGCCACTAGATGACCCAGCGTTCGGATCGAGTCGTGGCTTCATCTTGGGTCTTGGGTGGGCGGGTTCTAGACGTTGCAAGTGCTAGAATGACTATGATACAACATAAGCGACGAGAGTGGTAGAATAGCGAAAAGTTGTCCAGTACAGACCAATCTAGATTCACTTGAAAATACTTCATAGATCCGTGAGGCGGGGAGGCTTTCCGGGCAATAGCGTATATAAGAATGCAGACAGCCCCTCCTCCCCCTCGAGGGATTCTCAGTTTCATGATTTTTTTAACAAATAGGATGGAATTGAGCGAGAGGTTAAAAAAACATAATTCGGCCAAGCTTCCTCGGCTAGGAACGAACCGGAAAAAATACATACGAATGAAATTATGTGTTTTCAGTACACTAATACTGGACAAGGTCGGACCAAAAATTAGCCTATCGAATCGCACCGAAGGTTATCTTTTTAGTATCAAAAGAGGAACATAATGATCGATATGTTCTGGTGCTGACCGATAGACCGTAATTTATGTCTCGTTACTCGCAAAACCGGAAACTAGTATACACAGCAAATCCGAGGTGACACATCAATCAATCGGAATCAATATGTCCCAATATTAGTGTAACAAGAGCTACGAGCTCATATGGCACTTGTTACGAGTAGGCACGGCTCGGTTATGTCAATGATATATCTAGTGTTTGCTAGGTGTCTTCCCACCAAGTTTCATCTCGATCCCTCCACTCATAGCGTTTTCCAATATTTCCGGTTCTCCCCTCCAGCTCCCCCCAAAAGTCACCGGATCCGGTCCGGATTTTAAGTGGGTCGTCTGAAGTATGAGGTCTTTCCAAATATCAAGTTTCATCGAGATCCGGTCCCCCGTTCAAAAGTTATAAATACCTAAAGATTCCGGATTCCCCCTCCCTCCACTCCCCCGACAGTGCCCGAATCGGCTCGGTCACGTCAATGATGTATCTAGTGTTTGCTAGGTGTCTTCCCACCAAGTTTCATCTCGATCCCTCCACTCATAGCGTTTCCCAAGATTTCCGGTTGCCCCCTCCAGCTCCCCCCAAAAGTCACCGGATCCGGTCCGGATTTTAAGTAGGTCGTCTGAGGCATGAGGTCTTTCCAAATATCAAGTTCCATCGAGATCCGATCACCCGTTCAAAAGTTATCAATACCTCAAGATTCCGGATTCCCCCTCCCTCCACTCCCCCCACAGTGCCCGAATCGGCTCGGTTATGTCAATGATGTATCTAGTGTTTGCTAGGTGTCTTCCCACCAAGTTTCATCTCGATCCCTCCACTCATAGCGTTTCCCAAGATTTCCGGTTGCCGCCTCCAGCTCCCCCCAAAAGTCACCGGATCCGGTCCGGATTTTAAGTGGGTCGTCTGAGGCATGAGGTCGTTCCAAATATCAAGTTTCATCGAGATACGATCACCCGTTCAAAAGTTAAAAATACCTCAAGATTCCGGATTCCCCCTCCCTCCACTCCCCCCACGGTGCTCGGATCGGGGAAGTGACTATTTCCAACTTAATCATTTGGGGTCCCTGATATGCCTGCCAAGTTTTATCGTCCTAGCTTATCTGGAAGTGCCCGAACTAGCAAAACCTGGACAGACCGACGGACGGACAGAAATTGCGATCGCTATATGGCACTTGGCCGAAGGGCAAGTGCCATAAAAACAAGAAAGTAAACCAATCTTCGTGGAAGCAAGTTGACCTATCGACCTTGCTTGTCATCAAACTAACGATTAGAGAACAAACAGTGTGTTGCCCTCGGTTACATGGTCGGGAATCGGTACTGACGAGAACGCTATACCACCCTCTTACTTCGGCTTCGTGTATTTTTATTGGCTACATTTTTATGGCACTTGAGCTTACTCAAGTGCCATATAGCGATTGTTATTTCTGTCCGTCAGTCGGTCTGTCGGTCCCGGTTTTGCTAGTTCGGGCACTTCCAGATAAGCTAGGACGATGAAACTTGGCAAGCATATCAGGAAGTGGACCAGATTAAATTAGAAATTGTCGCTTCCTGGATCCGACCATCTGGAGGGGAGTGGAGGGAGGGGAATCCGAAAAAAATAGGAAAAATGAGATATTTTTAGCTTACGAACGGGTGGTCGGATCTTCATGAAACTTAATACATGGAAGGACTTCGTGTCTCAGACCCTCCATTTTAAATCCAGACCGGATCCGGTGACACTGGGGGGAGTTAGAGGGGGAAACCGGAAATCTTGGAAAACACTTAGAGTGGAGGGATCCGAATGAAACTTGGTGGAAAGTACAAGCAAAAGTCCTAGATACGTGACTGATATAACCGGAACGGATCCGCTCACTTTGGGGGAGTTGGGGGGGGGGGGAGAAGTCCGAATTTGTAGTGATCCCGCGAGTTCCGTGCTTCCTGATGTGCTGGGACGATGGAATTTGACAGGCATGTCTGGGACCCGACCAGCTTAAACAGGAAATCATCAATTCCCCGATTCGACCATCTGGGGGGGGGGGGAATGGAGGGAGGGTGAAGCCAAAATTTGAGGTATTTTTAGCTTGCGAACGGGTGATCGGATCTTGATGAAAATTGATATTTAGGATGACCTCGTGTCTCAGACACCTCACTTTAAATCCGGGCAGGATCCGATGACACTGGGGGGAGTTGGAGCAGGGAACCGGAAATTTTGAGAAACGCTTAAAGTGGAGGGATCGGGATGAAACTTGGTGGGAAAAACAAGCACAGGTCATAGAAACGTCATTGACATAACCGGACCGGATCAGGGCACTGTGGGGGAGTTGGGGTGGGGGTCGTGATTTCTAGCGATCCCGCGAGTTCGGCATACTTCCTGGTGTCCTAGGGCGATGAAACTTGGCAGGTATGTCAGGGATCCGAACAGATTGACTTGAGAACAGCTGTTTCCCCGACCCGACCATCGTGGGGGGAGTGGGTGGATGGGGAATCCGGAATCTAGTGGCGTGCATAACTTTTGAACGGGTGATCGGATCTTGATGAAAATTGATATTTAGGATGACCTTGTGTCTCAGACACCTCACTTTAAATCCGGGCCGGATCCGATGACACTGGGGGGAGTTGGAGGAGGGAACCGGAAATTTTAAGAAACGCTTAAAGTGGAGGGATCGGGATGAAACTTGGTGGGAAAAACAAGCACAGGTCCTAGACACGTCATTGACATAACCGGACCGGATCAGGGCACTGTGGGGGAGTTGGGGTGGGGGTCCGGATTTCTAGCGATCCCGCGAGTTCGGCATACTTCCTGATGCCCTAGGGCGATGAAACTTGGCAGGTATGTCAGGGATCCGAACAGATTTACTTGAGAACAGCCGTTTCCCCGACCCGACCATCGTGGGGGGAGTGGGTGGATGGGGAGTCCGGAATCTAGTGGCGTGCATAACTTTTGAACGGGTGATCGGATTTGAATGAAACTTGTCTGGTGAGCTATCGCCTCGGACGTCCGGGTCGGGTCCGATACCTGTGGGGATGGGGGGGGGGGGGGGTGGAAAACTCAAGAAACTCTAAAAGCAGAGGGATTGGGACGAAACTTAATGGATGGAACAAGCATTAGGCCTAGATGAAATTGACGGAGCCAGATGGTTTCGGGGCTCTGTGGGGGGAGTTGGAGGGGGTTTCCTGGAATTCCGGTAGTCGTGAGTTAGAATAGTTCCAGATGTAAAACGACAACGAAACTTTGCAGGCATATTAGCGACCCGAATTATCTTGACTTAAAAACCTGACACAACATACCCCCGGAAACTTCCGTTCCTAGATCGGAGCATTTTTGGGGGAGCAAGAGAAGAGAAATATGGACTTCTATAAATTGCGAACGAGTGGTCTGATTCGAGTGAAACTTCATGGGTGATACGAATCGATGGCCTCGACATGTAAAACATGTGTTCGAACCATATGCGACCACGATTAGGGGAATTGGGGGTGGGGGGACTTTTGACATGCACAAAAACCAAACGGATGGACCGAATGAGATGCAATTCGACAGTGCCGAGTTTATGCGGCCTAGATTTGTTATTTGGCGTCTGGGCCGGATTCGGCCAAGGTAGGGGGGGGGTACTGGAAACTTGCAGATAGGCTATGCTCCAATTTCAGTCAAACTTGATGAGGGAATTAAGAGATTGGGCCCGAACCGGCTCCGACAACGTTGGTGGGAAGGGGGGGGGGTACCGGAACTTTCCAAAAATGCTCAGATTCGAGTGAAACTTGGTAGACATGCATGCATAAACGAAGATGCTTTAGGTGGTCGATTTTTTTTTTTATTCCGAACCAGATTCGGCCACGGTAGGTGGAAATACAGTGAGTACCGGAAATCGTGTAGCACGTCTAGGGATCAAACAAATGGATTTATTGGGATCAAAGTTTGAACATTCATGTGCATTTGCAATCGAGACGATGCCGGAACTGCTCAGAAATGAGTGAAACTAAATATCCTATTTCTATTTACGAACCGCCTTTTTGGATGGCGGGTGTATTTTGTGACGTTTTCATCTACTTTCTTGTACAGCCTACTCGTACAAGTGCCATATGAGCTCGTAGCTCTTGTTTTTTTATGTTTCATCCCACCCGGTTCCTTAGTAGAATTTTACAGATGAAAAAATAGTAACAGACTACTACAATCAACCAATCAATCAATAATTAATTAAAAACCGAAGCCGGACACTGATTATTGGTTTACAGTTACTACAAACAAGAACAAAGGTGTCGATGGGATCCCAAAAATCTAATATCTGATTCAGGCAATCGGGTCCTGTCTTCGTCATCATCAGAGAAAACCATGTTCAGATATACCTCTATAAGCCATATCTATTTTGACGATACTGACCGAGACTTCCAAGTTTCCGGTTTCGCCCGAGTTCCGAACGAACTACTAGTCCAGCAAAAAAAGAAAATTCAGAAACAAATCCAGCGATCTCCTTATCCCTATAAAGAACATCTAACCAACTTTGAATAAAAGTTAAATTCGGTAACAACCGGATTCCGGACTAATTATATGTCTGGGTAAAAAATGATTGTCATATACAGACTCAGCCTCTCTTCTTACCCCTTAATCTGTCATCTAATCGAACTCTTGCTTTTAACAAATTTTCCGGTTTTGGCCAGATTCCGGGCGAACTAGTTGTTCGGCGAGAAAATGGTTTTCACGATCGTGTTCAGCATGTTTTTTTACCCCTAAATCCAACATTTAATCAACTTCAAATGAAACTTTTTTTTAACCAACTTTCCGGTTTTTGCCGGATTCCGGACTAACTACTTGTTCGGCAAAAAAATTGTTTTCGCCATCATGTTCAGCAGGTCATCTATCTCCTAAATACACCATTTAATCAGATTCAAATAAAACTTTTACTTTTAACCAACCTTCCGGTTTTTTGCCGGATTCCGGCGAACTACTTGTTCGGCAAAAAAATTGTTTTCACCATCATGTTCAGCATGTCATCCTTCTCCTAAATACACCATTTAATCAAATTCAAATAAAACTTTTACTTTTAACCAACCTTCCGGTTTTTTGCCGGATTCCGGACGAACTACTTGTCCGGCGAGAAAATGGTTTTCACTATCGTTCTCAGCATTTCCTCTTACCCCATAATCGACTATCACATTAGCTGTTTGAAAATATTTTGTTTGTCCCTTAATTTGAACCCCCTCCCCTAGATGTAAAGCTACAGGGCCCATTGACCCAAAAAATCGTCACACCAAGTTTCATCAAAATATCTCATTCCCTTCGAGAGTTATCGTGCTCACAGACGGACAGACAGACGGATAACTTTTGCGATGTCATAGGTATCCCTCCGCTTACGTTTTGGGATCCCAAAAAGAATAAATATAAAACACGCATCAACCAATAAATCAATAATTTATTTAAGAAACGAAGCCGGACAGTCGTTTTAGTCACGCAAGAAAATATAAATATAAAAACATGTTTTCCTTTTTAAGTTTAATCTACCGGTCATAGGCTATACAGATTGCGTTCAATCTTTAATAACTAAATTACTTGAAATCTGCTATAATACCTCCCAGACCACCATCGTCCCTTCGGGTTAGAAGACTTCGCTTTCGCTCCTTCAGACGAGAGCTTTAACACCTACACGGATTATTATTGCCAATTCCGTCACTCATGATGTCACGGCCATGAGATAGTGTGGGCGCAACTTAATTGTGCCTGAAATCACGGAGCGCTCGAGGCTCCGATCAAAGTAAGACCAATGATGACGAAAATTTTCGAAATTTGCACGGTTCTCTGATAGTGTGAGCAGCTGCTACAGTTGCAAACCAAAACCGCAAATTTTTGTCTCGCACAATTAAGCAAGGACATGAGCAAAACCGCTAAAAAGCGAAAACCAGTTAGACAACGAGGTATTAAAACAGTAGGTGGAACAAAAATTAAGTGGTGATTAGTTAACCCAGTGTCAAATTCCAAGGTAAAGCACACGAAAGCGAACATTGTCTTGACAACTTAAGAATTTAGCGTGATAAACTTGCTGTGTCCTCCCACCTTAACTCCCCCCTTCTTAACTTAAACCCAGTCTCAAAAACGCTGTTTCTCCTCGAAACTAACTTGACTCTCTATTTCCTGATACCTATCACTTTTCCTTCCACCAAACAGTCAGATTACTAAAGGAGTTTTTCGTGCTTCCACAAACAGTTTTTGGGTTGACTGTGGCTCGAAAAGAGTGATTCCACGGTCTTTCGTGCGACCCACAAGTGTGTTTCCGAGACCAACAAGATTTTTGTGGCTCGTTTTGTGGCTCAAATTCAACACACAACTGGCGAGGTGATTGTCGATTTTGTGGCTCGATCCTGGCGGGAAATTCAAATTAAGCAGCAAAATAGTGTCTAACAATAAAGTTATCTACTTATTCAAGCATATAGACTTAAAACTGCGGACGCTTTTTGTAAAGAATGGTATGGAAATAAGCCTAGAGTTCTGTTTACTGAGATATTACATGAATTTTATTTTTATTTTTGTATATTTGACATTACCGCCAAAAAATAGACAAAACGGCGTTTCCGCGAGTTTCAACTAGTGGCTCGACTGTGTGGCACACAATCGTGTTTCCGCGACAAACACTCCGAAGTGTGTAGCCCCCAATTGTGTCCCGAAAAAAGGCCTTAGGACAAAACTGCGAGTATATTCACTTCCTTGTTTTGGTAACTGCAGAGTACCTAGCTAATGGCTGGTCATTCATTTTGAACGAATGGACGATGTCGGTATAACTAAATTCGCTACATGAGCAGTTTTCATCTACGAACAATAAGCACAGGCATACTTGTAATTTGTAAGATACGATAATGATGTCTTCTTTCAATTTTTTTTTCTTTTTCAATCGAAATCGGTTGCTATTGTCGACGCTTGAAAACTTGTCCCACCTTGATGTTGACCCAAAAGTAGGTGGATTGAGAAAAACAAAAGCTCATGATTGGATAGGAGTTAGTAAGTCCATGTTTGTATAAAGAGCAAAATCTCTCGTTTCCCGCGTAGCTATCTCTGCAGGGCCGTATGTCTGTGCGTTAAAGTCTTCGATTCATGTAGGCCGAGAAGGTGGGAGACACCATTATTTTTCGATGGGTCGGATTTTTACGAACACACTGTTACCTTTGTTTTCTTCAAAATCCTCATGGTAGTCAACGTTGTCCACAAATTACTTGAACACAATTCACTCTTGAAAGCAAGGTCGCCATTGCTAATTAACTATTCACTGATCTCCCGGCGGAGATCAAACAATTTAGTGAAACCTTCGAGAAGAGCAAGTGGCGTGTAAGAGGACTAGAACAACTAAGTATATCACCATGTGGACGTTTAGATATGTGTGGAAGATGAAATCATCGGCCAGCTTGACATTTCCCAAAAATACAATATTTGATCTAGACAACTGGGTCTTGTCTTCGCCTTCGCCAATCATCTGAGAAAACCAAATTCATATATGGATTCAGCATGTGTGTTTACCTCTATAAGCCACTTCTGCCAATTTCCCGGTTACGGCCGAACTACCTGTCCGGCGAAAAAATAAAGCAAAAAAAAAACTCAGGCTATCTTCTTTCCCCAATAATGAACATCTAATCAACTTCAGATCAAAATTTAACTTCTAACAAATTCTCCTACTCCAGCCGGATTCCGGTCGAACTATATGTCCGGGTAAAAAATGATTGTCATACAAGGAATCAGCATCTCTTCTTACCCCTAAACCGGATATCTAATCAAGGACAAACTACTACAAACTCAACTACTACTTTCCGGTTTTGGCCGGATTCCGGGCGAACTACATGTCCGGGTAGAAAATTCTTTTCATAGAAGTGTTCAGCATGTCTTCTTGCCCTAAATCGGACATCTACTCAACTCCAAATCAAACTTTTAATTTTAACAAACTTTCCTGTTAGGGCCGGATTCCGAGCGAACTACTTGTATGTCGAGAAAATGCTTTTTACCATCGTGTTCAGCATGTCATCCTACCCCTCGAGCGAACATCTAATCAACTTCAAATAAAACTTTTACTTTTAGCAAACTTTCCGGTTTTGGCCGGATTCCGGGCGAACTACTTGTCCGATGACAAAATGGTTTTCACCATCGTGTTCAGCATGTCTTCTTACCCCATAATCGACTATCAAAATATTTTGTTTGTCCCTTAATTTGAACCCCCCTCCCCCACCCCTAAATGTATGAGTACAAAGCCCATCTACGAACTTGACTTGTCCGGTAACCCTACGAATCCTCACATATAGTTTCATCAAAGTATCTCATTCCCTTCGAGAGTTATCGTGCTTACAGTGGGACGGACAGACGAACAACTTTTGCAATGTCATAGGTATCCCTCCACTTACGTTTTGGGATCCCAAAAACAGAAAAGAAAATACTGAAAGAAATCGATAATACAAATAACTAGTTTGATCTTTCTACACATTTTCCATATGCCTACTAAAATAAAAACATTTTGTTAGATCCATACTCCCCAAAACCCAGCATCCCCATGTCGGGCGCTTCCGACCCGCGCCACTAGATGACCCAGCGGTCGGATTGAGTCGTGGCTTCATCTTGGGTCTGGGGGGGGGGGTCGTCTAAACGTTTCAAGTGCTAGGATGCTTATGATGCAACTTTTTTAAGGGAGCTGATTCGGAAGAATTGCCGCCTTTGCAATACCTAGGCCACCCACTTTCAAGGCGCAAGTTCGGTACAAGGTTCGGTACGTCAGTCGGTACAACGCTTGGATTGTATGAAGCGATTTAAACTGCTGGACAATGTCAAAATAGTTTTCAACCCAACAATCAACACAAAGAAAAATATTTAGCTCGTATATGAAAAAAAAGCGAATAAGCAAATATTTGGCAGGGTTTATTTCTTTCAGTTAACCGTTTTGGATTGTTTTAACATTTTTAACTTTAAATTCCCCACATTTTCAAGCAGAAACGGTCTGTAGGTTCAACAAATACTATCACGCCTAAGAAATCAATAACGAGCCGGTGAGAAGGAAGAATTGCTCTAAAAGGCTGAGACTGTTTTCTGCAATCTGGGATTCATGTTGGCTTACAACCGAGGTTTACAGATAAAGAAATACGGTTATGTTCCCAACGATCATTCATCTCGACTTGTGGTCGTAATCCCCTCATTTCCCGCCGCATAAATCAAATCGTTTACCTGTGGGGTCACACAGTAATTCGCGAAAAAAATATTAACGGATGTACTAAATCTTCCAGTTCCCTGTAACAGAATTTGAAATCTGAACTTGCGGACCCCTTCCCATGCTTCTCCCAATAGCAGATATAGCCTAGTTGGCAGATAGAAGCCTAGCTGGAATCACGGAAGAACCCGGAAACCGGAAGACCATAAGTCATCAACTTGTATAAACAATCAAGAGTCGCGAAACCCTTTCTTCTACAATCTCAAACTGATAGGATTCCCTCCCACTTTAGCAAGAGGGCGCATATTCGTCTGCTTACAAAGGAGCGGAAATGACAAACCGTTATCAGTGGATGGGAATGACTACTGTTAACACTGTTGCCTTTTCTTTCTGCCAAATTTTAACACCAGACAACATCATTTAGAATAGAGAAACTGAACCGAATCTTTATGAGAACGAGTCAGTCTATCCCACCCGCTTATAAATTATTCAATGACTCGAGCCTTTTCTTCCTGAAAATACGGCTGAATTTTAGGCAGAAATGCAATAAAAACCTTAAAAAAAAGATACTGAAAGAGATAAACACTACAGAATATTTAGATGTGTTTTTTTCCTTTTTATCCATATGCCACCGAAGCATTTTCCTTTTTGTATGATTTCTTGGTAAGATCGATTTTGGGTCCATAAGGCTGCTTCCGAATCGTGCCACTAGAATGATACGACACTTGTACCGAGTCGGTTCGAACTCGCAACGTGTTAGAAATGATCTACACTGCAAACGCTAGAATGCTTACGATTGAACACGCTAATGAATGTTTCCTACTAAAAAGGTTTGCTGCATATAATATATTCAGCAATTATTTCTTCTGTGTTTTTATCACGTTATCAGCTTGATTCAGTACTATCTGTTGTTTTCTACCACGCAAATTCAATTATCCTTAGCTAATCAGATTTTGTCATTATTAATCCAGGCAGTGGAAACTATCCTTCTCAAATTCGCTCAGAAACGTCAAAAAGTTCAGCAACCGCTAACGTATGAAGAACCTGACATTAGGCTGGTATGCAGCCAAGCCGAGCTTTCAAAAGCCTTCAATGGTCTATCGCATCCCGTCACGCTTTAGTTGTACATACAAAACGTTATTTGAAAAGCTTCCCTCCGATGAATAACCCGCGCTTCCGCTTTCCGCTCAGCACGCGAATCGATCGAAAAGTACTAAATCGGAGATGAGTTCCTGATTGCGTTCCCACAGCGGACAGGGCAGATGGAATAGACGAATACCTCGTGAAAACCCCAAATAATGAAAAAGAGAACAGCGAAACAAATAGGCCAAGCTAAAGCCTCCATTTCATCGATCTGCGGATGCAGTTGTTCCACAGCAGCTGGTCCCTGAGGACCAGCCCTGAGGAATTGTGACCAGACAGCTTTTCCTTCAGCATTAATCAATCGATGCACAACAACCGGGACATCCGGAAGCATAGTTTTACAAATTCGGCTACACGACGAAACAAACTGATTTCCAGACGGGAAACTGTGAGCGTTTTTAATTTTTACGTAGTTTCCTCCCATCATTTATTTCTGGTAAAATCTTGCAAGTGTATTAGTTAATTTATTTCGTGTTTGTGTATATTTCGTAAGTTTGTATTCTAGCTCATAGCTATTTGGATTAAACTTGTTTGATTGATTCATTGATTGTGTTCCACCCTTCTAACAAAGTAACTATTGGTTATTTCCTTTCCAGCCTCGCGAAAAGTTATTACGCTAACCGTTCCAACCTTCTCGAAATAGTAACTAATATAGCAAATCTGTCCGCAGTGAAAATCCATTGGACTCTCTTCCAGATTACAAAATTATTGACAAAACTCGGGATTATTCATATGTGCATCATTCTGGCAGTGTTACTAACATCGATCATGTTATTTGTTCACCAATGATGTACGGGATATTGATCACCTTAATCTGTCTTTCAGTATATCAGTAAAAATGCGCCCTGGTTTCCCAAAACCCCGAAATCAGTCTAAGTGGTTTTCTCGCAGCAACTGGAAACATGCAAATATGCCTCTGAACATTTCTACTCTTATTACGCTACTTAGTTCAATACGAGTCCCGTATATACTCCTTCAATTACGTTATCGTTTCGCTAACAGTAATGTTGAATTAAATGCATATTATTCTCAGATTCTTCATTGTCTCCGTCAATCTGAATATATCGCTGTACCGCACGAAAATGTACGCGTTAAGACGAGAAACCTGAATGGTCAACGGATCATGTTTTAAAAACGGCTAAAAACATAGCATAGTGGTAGTTGCATCTGTGGATATTGTGTGGTAGACCAAAATCCGGTGAAGCTTTTGATTTAAAACAACGAACTTAAAAGATACTTACAAAAAACACATTCGTTCGATTCGTTATAAAAGTTCCGATTTCCAACTAATAAAAGCGAATGGCGAAAAGTTGCGAATTCAGAAAAAACTGTAAGTACTCAATCCAATGAATGCGTTATCCCTGTTGCTTCTCGTGAGGCTCATTACTCGTCCATTTTTTCAGTTGTTAATTATTCTGTCCGTGCATATTTCACTAAGTTACTTAATGCTGCAATGCCGACAAAGCTGTAATGTCATCCCCAATACTATTCAAAATGTGTCCAAAGCTATAAATCAACTAAAATCTTCGTCAGTGGATGTTGATTGTATTGGTATAAACCACCTGAAATTGATTGTCATCTACGATTGTTATTTCAAAAGTGCTTATGTTCTTCGCTGGTTCCGGACAGTTTTCGATGTGGTACAGTCAGTTCAATCCTTAAACGCGCTAGTCTCCGTTTGAATCTTCTTCTTCTAGACCAATTACTGTTTCTTGCAATCTAAGTAAAGTTTTTTAGTATCTGCTTCTTCCTTTTCTTAATGATAATGTTAACTTTGGGGAAAATCAATTCGGATCTCAGCATGCGCATCTTCTCTTTGATTCATCTATAACGGGTTATAGTCTTTACATTTGTGCGGATCTCAGCATGCGCATCTTCTCTTTGATTCATCTATAAAGGGTTATAGTCTTTACATTTGTGCCCTAGATCTTTCCAAAGCTGTTGACAGTACTGTGCATTAACATTCCCATTATATTTCTTCTTCGTTATTGGTATGGGAAATCTTACCTCCGAATAAAATCTAATGGTTCTGTTTAAAGCTTCAAGGATTCCTGTCCGTTGCGCTGTAAGACAGGATGGTGTACTTTCTTCTAGTATATTCAAAATGTGCATTTCTGATACGACTGCAAATATTTCTTCTTCTTATCTCCTTCGTTTTTCTAATGTTTCATATCTTGCTTATGCAGATGACCTTCTATTAATTAGCCGATCTAGAAGCGAGTTATCGCGTTTGGTTCAGAAAGTTTCCTCTTCTTTTTCCAATACTGGACTCTCTTTACATGTAACAAAAATGCGAATATCTGTCTTTTACATCAGGGCCATCCGCGTCTCTAAATTGCTTGAAGTTTTCTGTTTCAAGTATTGGTTCCAATCGTTGCTAACAGGGGGAAATACAATCGGAAAGCTCTTGGCAAGCTACACTTTCCCTTCTGTGACCATTTCATTTCTGTGACCGGTTTCAGTAGTTATGCCTACACACAGAGGGTGGAACCAGCTGAAGCGCAGCTTTACACTACCAACCACAAACGCGTTATTTTATATAATACGGGTCAAATGCCCTATCGGTGCAAATAGCAAAACATCACCACTGTATAAAAAGAAGTAAAATGATTATTTTCCATCAGAACGCATGGATTATTATCCAACACTAACATGGATTCTTTCCCTTCAATATACAGGCGGGAGGGCTGGGGGGGGGGGGGGGGGGCAAACGTAAAAATATCAACTTGATATTTGACTGTGCAAAACGGGGGAATTGGGCTGAAGGACTATCTATATCTACTTAATGCTGAAGGAGTTTATCAAAACAAGGACTTTTCGTAGCCAAATTTGAGTAAATCGACGAGAACTAAGTAAAAAATACAATATTTTTCCAGCAAGCCAGCCAGGTCAGCCCAACTGTCAAATTCTTGATACTGCCAAAGTCGTTTGAACACTTCTGTTGATCCTTCAAAATAGATCTCTGGATCTGTAGTAGGCTACTGGCAGAACTATGACCCCTCTCAAAGAAATTACAGTCTGACTCTACAGATGCCCCACTAATAGTTGCTTAAAACCTTTTCATGGCTGTTTGGCAATTTTCTTGTATTAATCCCTTGCCAGTACTGACTACGGACATGCAGCAACATTTAAACCTGCCTACAGAATTCTATTACAGTACCACTAATCCTCGTACAATAAGAGCCTCTGACCTTTTCGACGCAGCGAAATGTCAGAAAGAAAAAATAGGCGATACTCTTTTAGGTTGGAAATACAGAATTCAGACAAAAGAATTTTGAGCTCCTAGTACAGAATGCACAGACATTAAAGAAACCCTCAGCCAGCCACATTCGTCAAAAATTGTATCTAGCATTTTAATCTTCTTGGCTCCTTACTTTTTTATGGTTAACATTTTGTTTTTATAAATCTTTAATCCAAGTGTTAACTGGAATAATCTCTTCTACTGTTAGCAAATGGAATGGTAGATTCGGTAATATCTTCTCTCTTTTTTTTTGTGATCAATTTGACAACTCAGAATGTCAAAGGGTCAAATTGCTTCTCAGAAGTGGCATGCACTGTATTCTTTTTGTATACTGTCCAGCCATGTTACTGACATGGAATTCGTTACAGCATGATTTGGAGTATCCTCACACAAACTGTGAAGGGAATAATACTCACAGCATCGATATCTGCAGGCCTGTAGTTTTTCTCCTGCTCTTCACTATCCAAATTCATATTCACAATTCCATTAACAATTTGCTCTGCTGATAACTCCTCCATCTTCATTTCTAAGGGCTTCTCAGTCACTAAATATATACTAAAGATGTTTCACAAGTCTCTAGGCAGTTCCAGTCTAGAAATAAATAATGTCTTAGTTGGTTTTAGAGAGCCTGGCTGTGGTTACAGAAGTTGAGCGAGAAGAAGTGAGTACATGTTTAGATTGGCAGGTTAGCCTAGGTAACCAAACCAGTTACTGATCCGCAGTAAACTGACCCCCTTACTTTCCAGGGTCTTTCTGCTTAAAGGTCTTGGTGGCCACTCTGTGATCTAAATATCTGACAGATTTGCAAAATTCTAGGAAGTGATTCTACATAAGCCTGTTTCTCATCAAAGACACTAGGGCCCAACACTGACCCCCTTACTTTCCAGGGTCTTTCTGCTTAAAGGTCTTGGTGGTCACTCTGTGATCTAAATATCTGACAGATTTGCAAAATTCTAGTAGGTGATTCTACATAAGCCTATTTCTCATCAAAGACACTAGGGCCCAACAGCTAGATTTGGGCTTTCTTGGGCAGCATATAGCAAGCTTTTCATTGACACATTAACCATGGTTCTTTCTGGAATTGAAAATTTTCATCATGCCAAAAAAGGAAAAATATATATTTGTTCTTCTAAAATACGAAGATTTCCAAGCTCTTCAGACCTTGTCTGAAATCAAGATACTGGATTTGTTCTAGTAAACACATCAGTCAACCTATCAAGTTTTCTGAAGTTTCTAACAAATTTATTTTATTAGGTTAGGGGAGAGGGGGGCATACCACACGGGGGCGAAACCAAACCTTCAATTTTTCCACCACCTAGCATGCAGCCTTTTCACTTTAAAAACTAACACTCGATGGCCTCTACCTAGCGCCCATTTGGCGGAAGTTTCAAATCAGTTGGACGAACTGTACAAGTTTTGGGTTTTGCTCTCGCTGAAAATCTGGACATAGCAGGTTGGTGAAAGATAACTCAATAATTGTGATAGCTAAAATTCCGTGTTTTTGCAGGCGTTTACACTAGTATTTGTTCTTTATCCTGTGTGATTTTCATTGTGATCGGCCGACGGGTTTGACCACAGACGCGATTTAATTTTTGCGTGTCTGTCTGGGGCAATTCCGAACGAAAATTAAGGCGCTATTCCGAATGTGTTTTTGAGAGTTCAGTTTCGCCCCTTCTTGACCAAAGATAACTACAACCTTCAACTTTGCAGATTCTGAGGTTTATATGTCACTACTTAAGCTTAAGCTAAATTCTGCCATTTTTTATGCAGGAGAAATAGTAAAAATTAGAAACGAATGTCCCTCAGTTCACAGCAGGAACTGAAAGGTCAGTGAGAGGCATAGTATTTGGATACGACCTTTCTGCCTATAATGTAAGGTGATGAGAGGGCACATTTATGCTTATATAGTTGAAAATCTGGTCATTTTGTGTTTGCTATGTTGTTTTTCAATTAAAAAGCTGAAATTTGTAACCCGTCCGGATTGGCCCCTACCCCGTCCGCTTTCACCCTGTGGTGGGGGCTATCCTGAACGACTAAGAGTCTACTGGTTTTAGCGCTGCAAAGGGTTTACCTTGACTCCTAAAATTTTCATAAATTCACCATAGGATGCCCAGTGTCTGCTCTCCCTTGACTGTGAAAACCGAGTATATTGGTTAAAAAATAAGCTTCCAGCAGCAAAAAAAGCAGAAATCATTCGATATGGCCCCCCTCTCCCCTACTGTGCGCAGCAATTGGCATAGGGTAACTGGCATTTGGCAAAGGCTATCTAAACTGTGGGACATATGCACACCCGAAGTTTGGGATACCCTATCCAAAAATCGGCATTTTGTAATAAACTGGCCACAACGTTTGCCACAGGGTATGGAAAATTCGCGACTTATTTAGAGCATTGTCAACATTCAGAACAGCATACTTAAGAATCAGCCGGTTTGCCGAACTCAAACTAAATAGCCACGAGATTAGCCCAAAAAATGTCAAAATTTCTGTGCAATCCTAACTACATTGTCAGAAGTTTCATAACAGATAACACAAGGATGTGCAGTTACAAGAAAGAACACTTGGCATATTATTTGTTATAATTTCGGAAACGTTATGCATTAAACACGCGCATAACAAGCATTAAGTAGGTCTTCCTTCTCCATTATTTATAGAGCTTCGAATCTGTGGAATAAACTAAGTAAAGGTATTAAGGAAGTAGGTAACTAAAGTAGGTGCTTGGTAGGGAAGTAGGTGCTTGGTTTTCCAAGCCATCCTGACCAGTCTACCGCAAATCTTTAATTTAGGATAGGCTGGGTCAGACATTATCCTAAACTCAGGCCATAAATTGACCACTATCTCACTCCCTCAAATTAGAATTGATGACGAATCATCACTCTGTACAAACTGATATAAACACCATTAATTTTATCACTTGTTATAAGGTTCTTCTTGATTTTAAGAACTGTCCAATCAGCGAGTAAGTCTCATGCCCTGAGTCAGGGACCGGGACAGTTTCTTCAGGTAGGCCTTTCACCAAACACATGCAGGTCAACACTCAAAGGGTGGAATGCTTCTAAGGCATACTTCTCTTCTCCTACAAACCATTTGTAGGTTAATGAGTGTTTCTGCTGTCTTTTCTGCGGCCAACAAGTGTTTCCCACAACCAACAAGATTTAAGTGGCTCGAATTCAACATGCAACTGCTGAGGTGATTGTCCATTTTTGTGCTCATTTCTGGCTAGAAATTCAATTTAGCAGCAAAATAAAGTCATTCAATAAAATTAACTACTTTCTCAAGCATGTAGACTTAAAACTGGGGATCATTCTGCAAAGAGTGGTAAGGACGAAAGTCTGGAGTTCTATTTGTTGAGATATTATCTGAATTATATTTATTTTCAGAGATTCAAAATTACCGCCCAAAAAATAATGAAAACAGTGTTTCTGTGAGTTTCAAATTGTGGCTCCTGTGTGGCACACAAGTTACAACTGGGTTTCCATGACAAACTCTCATAACTGCGCTCCGTGTTGCAGAGAAATGCCTCTGTGGGTTGTCTCAGGTTGTCTTGTCCATGCTGAGCATTCTGCTGAGCAAAAGACAGCAAAACATTCAAATGAACAACAGTTTGTGGCTTTAATGTGACTTTATTATATAAAAACTGATACTTCCACTAGCTTATATGCTGTTCATAGTAATGAATGGCCCTAATTCCAATAACCAATTATACTGTGAGCATTAGATTTTTTCATAGACATTAAATTCTTATCTTTGGCTCTGCTTTGCAGCTGCTTTGGTGCCCATAGCCTACTTGTTAGAGTAGGTAAGTCCAACACAATATACTCTAGCTTATTAACCATTTCTAACGCAACAAGAAACAGTAATCTAGATCGACTTACACAGAAGTTGTCCAATTTCTAATCCTAAGCAAGTTCACTAAATCAACCCTTCATTTTCAGCCTCACCCTACACAACACAACACCAAAAGAAAAGAAGAAAGAGAAGCCGGCATAGTGTACAAAGCGGTTCGTCAAGAGTATAAACTGTATAAGAGATCTGAATGGCAGTATATAAAAAAATTTCATTAAAATATAAAAAAAATATGGACCTATAAGGCGTATTCTCGCCGTTCCCCGAGGACTCCACTTGAGGAGTCCCCGCGTTTTTGTTTGTCCCGGGGACTCACTCCCCGTATTTTCGAGATTCCCCATAGACGAGGAATGCTCCGATTACCATCACCATCACCAATAAGGACTCCCTTTCAGATTCAGAGGGGAATCAATTTTAGCCAGTGTAGGTGTAATGTAAAATTAATTTAGAACAATCAGAATAAACAAAACCAAAAATAAAGTGGATCCAGTCTATTCTCGTCAACTGCATATTTCTTTTTAGAAGAAAATTCGTTTTGGAAGCATTCCCCGTGTTCTCGTTGTTTTCCGGACGCGGAGTCCGCGTGGAGTCACTCCCTCTATTCACGCCGTTCCCTTCGATTCCCGGAGGAGTCCTCGGGGAACGACGAGAATACGCCTATAAGGATCAGATCTGGAGTCTGGATCTCTACGGCAGTCACTTAGACCTATACACAGATGGTTCAATGATGGGCAAGAAGGCCGGAGCAGCAGCCTGTATCCCCAGCTACAAAATGGGCATTGTCGTTTGCCCAAAACCCCATGAAGTAGTCCCCGAAGCAGCGCCGCCGAAAATAACTAAAGGCCTATTCTCGCCGTTCCCCAAGGACTCCTCGCGGAATCGAAGGGAACGGCGAGAATACAGGGAGTCACTCCATGCGGACTCCGCGTATAGAAACAGCGAGAACACGGGGAATGCTTCAAAAATGGATTTTGTTAAAAAAAAGAACATGCAGTTGACAAAATTAGTCTGGATCCACTTTATTTTTGGTTTTGCTTATTCTGATTGTTTTTAATTAGTTTTACATTGCACCAACACCAGCAAAAACTGATTCCCCTCCGAATCTGAAAGGGAGTCCTTTTTGATGATGGTGATGATAATGGGAGCATTCTGTCGTCCGCTGGGACTCGCGAGAATACGGGGAGTGAGTCCCCGGGACAAACAAAAAACGCGGGGACTCCTCATGTGGAGTCCTCGGGGAACGGCGAGAATACGTCTTAAGCATGCCGCCGGGAAAATTCCCGTGCCGAATCTTTTTAGGTTTCAGATTTTCTTTGTATTGAGCTGTATAAGTGGGTCAAATAGCGTTGTATAAATAAAGTATAAATATATACAAAATAATACACATATAGCTGTATAGTAATAACTTCCTGTTGGTTCCTCACTCTGTCCAACTTTTGCTAGTTCGGAGACTTCCGGACACAGAGACTCACTTGAGTAGTTTTCCATCTACGCAGTATCTGGTCGTATGCGATCCAGACCTGAAATTGACACATTTGTCCCGTGTCCACATGCGATTTGGATACATAAATATTAAACCTAGGTCACTTACTCGAATGGAAGCCGTTCCGGATCTTGGACCTGTTACTTTGAACGATCCAAGTTTCATCCCAATCCCCATCCAACATTTTGGTTGACACCCAACGAGGCCGGATCCAGTCTAGACCTCAAAACGACATATCTTGGTTCCATGACCTTTAGACGATCCAAGAGGTACCTCCACATGTTAAACCTTTCCCGGCCTTTCCCTCCACCCCCACTAAAGTCGTATGTGATTTGGGGAAAATGTCGCGTCTAGGACATTTGCTTTGATCAACCACCAAGTTCCCTCGAATTACTTGCGGACAATTTAAGATAATTATGCTCCTTCCAAGTCCTTGCACTGAGACTGAGCCCGGACTTCAAAATCCCACATTTGGAACCAATGATCTTTGTATCGTCAAAATACCACCCAGTCCCTATATTCCTTTGTCCCTACGCATATTGAAATTTTTCCGGAGTCCCCCCCCCCGTGGTCGGAGGCGGTGCTCCTTCGAATCGGGTCATGCGGGTCACAAGTTTCCGTATTCCTCCTCCCTCCTCCCCCACACGAATGATCGGGTATTATCCCGGAAAACAAGGATTCGCCGAGCAGTCAGTCAGGTCCTTCAGAAGCCTGTCAAGTTTCATCATATTAGCTTACGTGGAGGCGCCCAAAATTGAGACAAAGGGACCGCCATTGCGATCGCTATATGGCACTTGAACCGAAATCTGCAAGCACCATAACAACGCTGCCGATTTGTGGTGGGAAAATTGCAAAAATAGAGTAAACGCCGATAACTTAATACCGCCGTAAAAGTTATGCGCGCAGGTTGCGCGCCGCCGCCGACTAAAATTCTCTCCGCCGCTTCCAAATTTAGGTTCTGCGCGGCTTCCAGGACTCCCCAGAAGGCATTTTTAGTTAACACTTGTGAGTGGTTATACTGTCGGACTAAGGGCAGACCTGCAACTAACACAGAAAGTAAACTCTGCAAGTTAAAGACACAGACGTCAAGAACACCAATCAGAAAGCTCCTCTATCACCTGGAAGGTCTGGGCGTCACTTGCTAATTTCAGCATATCCCAAGGCGTAAGAAAATTCAACACAACGAAGAAGCGGATAGTAAACCAGCGGACAAACCACCAACATCACAAATGCAAGCGATGAGAGGCATAATGTCAGAAGAAAGACCGAAAGGAACGACGCCGCTGTTGCATCCGTTCTGGATGACAGTGATCACATATTCGCGAAACAGAACATCTAGATCATGGAGACTTCCGATGACCTTTTGTTCGTACTATAATCAAACTATCCCTTGTCACTATTAAAATTACCCATAACATCGGTTGTCGCTGGATTGCCGAAGTGAGGACCCCTCATTCGCGCATATCCTAAAGGCTGTGAAGACTAAATGAAAACTCTGCCAACAGACCCAAACAGTAGCCTACAACTGTCAAACATCCCAAGCTAAACATCTACAAAAACGTTTCTTTCTTCTGGCCTAAAATGCTTCAGACGAAAGTGCAGCATGTAAGACGATCATTCACAGACAGAAATGTTTTAAAAATTTGAGCCATGTATTATCGCGGGTGGTTCAGATGCCATCTACCGGAAAGAATTGGTTTAGGCCAGTTAGACCGACATATTCTGTTAAGCTTGGGCTTCACTACCAGATTTTTCGCCCGGATTCTGGGTACCCGTTTTCTTCGATATCGGTTTGGGCAGTGAAGACAGGTCTGAAAGCACCCCGGACGCATCCGGGAATCTGGTAGAAAAGTGTACCAGATTCCCGGATTCTGGGTGAAAAGAAGCGGAAATTTGAAAGTAGTTTTGATTTGGAGAAATTGTGTTGAGATGGTAGAAGAAAATGACAGAAGTGCTGAAAAATGCCCAAAAGTGGATGCAGAAGAGACATTTGATTTGATTTCTGTTTGGCGAAGTTTGGTGACCAGAAACCAGCAATGTTAGACCAACCAATGAAAACCATCATGGATCAATTTATTGAATCTATCAAAAGTTTACAGCATTGTATAGACGGGTAGTAGCATAATAGCAGACGACAGACAGATGGGCTGTTGTTCTGGGGAAACCTGGGTAGTGAGACCTGACCTGTAGACAGACCCTTGTGTACCAGGTTAGGGCAAAGAGAGGACCTGACTAAATTTAGAAGAACAAGTGCCCATCCTTCTCCATGATTCCCTGCCAAGGTGAGAGCACGGCAAAACAGCCTATCTTGAAATGACACTGTCATGATGCCTGTTTACAATTGAAATTGGCGCTGAAATCTGGGTTCAGTTTGCTCTAGTTTCCGGGACCGTCTTCACATAATCCGGACCCCAGATTCTGGGGCGTCCGGGTAGTGAAGCCCGACCTTTACCCTTTGGCAAGTAAATACACTTTGCGTCTTATGTCAGTTGTCCTCCTATTTTTTGGCGATAAGTCAAACTCGGCGTTTTTGTGTGAAATTATTTTTCAAATTAAAACTATCTACTCTAGACTCTAGTGGGCCTTTCTTCAAAAGGTAGACCGAACCCGAGTTATATCGAAACTTTGTGTAATTGGCTGATGCTAGTTATTCACGGTGGTCGGGTAGTATAATTAAAATTACTACGGGCTAAATAACACATATTTTATTGTTGGCATGTAGAGACCGCAATTTCTGTCCGTCCGTCGGTCGGTCCGGGTTTTGCTAGTTCGGGCACTTCCACACAAGCTAGGACATGAAACTCGCACACCTGTAAAGGACCCGACCAAATGCTCTATGGATATTTCTTTTCTCGGACTCAACCACCGGGGGGGGGGGGGGGGGCTTGTGACATGTGTAAGTTACAAACAGGTGATCCGAGATTGGAGTCTCCCACTGCGGGAGGAGCTGGAGGGAGCGGGGTAAAATTTTGTTGCTCGCCCAGGAGTCAAACAAGTGGAGAGATTGAACGTAAAAAGGTAATATGCCCTAGACCTGGAATGTAAGAAGATCATATGGCCTAGATTTGAGGTCTCAGCCGGATACGACCACGGCATGAGGGGAGCAGAATCTCCAGAAAAATGCTCAGATTACAGTGAAACGTATTGAGTGGTACGAGAAGATGCCTTAGGTGACCTTTTTATGTGGCCAAACCGGATTCGAGCACGGTCGGGAGAGCTGGACGGGGGATTCTGAAAAACCTGTGGCACCTCTATAGGTATCAAGCGAGTGGAGCGATTGGGAATGAGCTTGGAAGGTACCTGCGAGGTCATATTCTGTAGATGATCCGTTTAGGGGTCTCGGCTGGATTTTGCCTTGGTGGGTGGAGCTGAAGAGGGGTACCGAAAATTTTCCGGAAATGTTCAGATTCGAATTATCCTTGATCGGTCGTAAGAGAAGATGCTCTAGATCATGCTTTTTGGGCCTGAACCTGATTTCAAAGCGGTAAAGAGGATTCTTGAAATCTGTGGCACGCCTATAGGCATTAAACTATTGGAGCGGCTATAGCCGCTCCAATAGTTTGGATGGGATTTGGAAGTTATAAAAGATAATCCGTTCTACACGGTCCATTTTGGCCTCGTTGGAAGGACCTCGAGGGGATACCTGAATTTTGCGGAAATGCTCAGTATTTGGACAAAACTTGATGGGTGACAAAAGAAGATCCCCTAGATCGTGCATTAATATTTCTGAACTAGATTCAGCCAAGGTACTTGGACTGAACCATAGGCAGGGGTGGAGGGTGGGGGAATCCTGAAACTTGTGACATTCGTAAGTTATGAACCGGGTGATCCGATTGGAGTATTTTGATGGGTGGTAATAAAAGTCACACGCCCTAGATGTCTCCGGAACGGATCTGGTCACGAAAAGGGGTGAGATAGCAGGATTTCCCGAAAAGTGCTCAGATTCGAGTGAAACTTGATGTTGATGGTTGGTAAGAGAAGATCCCATGATGACACACTTGTCCAGAAAATATGTGTGGTACGTCTAGGTAGGCTATCAAGCCAGCGGAGCGATTGAGAAGAAACTTGGAAGGCACAAAGGTCATTTGCCCTGAATGATCCATTTATGTATCCGAACCGGATTCGGCCACTGTGGTAGCATCTTTCGACGGCGGGTGGTTGCAATTGTTTCATTTACCTTCTTACACCACATAGCCCACTGGTAACAAGTGCCATATGAGCTCGTAACTCTTGATCATTCGCTACCTTCTTTTCTTTCCAGGTTCACGCTCTGCATTAAGCGACATTTCCTCAAAAGTGATAATAGTAAATAAACTGGAACTTGGGATAAGTGACCCGTCGAACGAGGACAGACAGGTGTATATAGATTACAGGCTGTCGGCAAGCTCCTTCAGGGAGAAGAAGCTTTCGGTGTCTTCATACTCCGATGTTCTCTTGCCATGTGCTTTTAATACAGTAAAATACAGCTCTGTAACAATAACTTAGAAATAAAAAACGAGGTAGTAAAAACTTAATATGGTAACAAAATATAAAAAAATAATTTCCAGTCTGTCCGATCGGAGATATGCGGCAACCCTTCTAAAATCAGAGGGGTTTTTAGGTAGAAACTCAGGAACAAAGTTGGAAGCTGACTCATCATCTGAAGCAGCTTACGCAAGTTCGAATCGGCTTCAGCTTTCAGGCTGGAATAAAATGAGTAATTTACTGTAATTCTCCCAAGATTTGTTGCTCTTTCGCAAAGAACGGAGTGAACACTCTGGGCTTCGCCTCACGGATAAATATTCTGTATAAACATTCCTTCAGGCAAAGCTAACTACGCTAAACAGATACGTCAGCTGATTCTATTCGAGCGATATTGGCGGGTCATAGGTTAACTTTTCTAGCTTTGAGCCTGATGAGGACCCTTGGATAAATACTCCTTGAGAGAATCATAAAAGAATCATGAAGAATCATAGCTGACATATCCGTTGTAAACATTGTTTGAATAAAATACTCCTTGAGCCAAGCTGACTTGGAAACATATATTCATGGAAATGGAAACGTCAGCTATTTGTTATGTCTTCATTCTTCTTCTTTTCTTCTTCTTTTTTCTCTCCTTTTACTTTTGTTGACTTCTTTGGTTTGTTTCCCTTAACATCATATAAATAATGAATAAGCCCCGCCTATTGCCAGGCCTTTAGGCCTTATGGCGAGGCCATAAAGAGTTAATGGTGTTTTTTTTTTTTATGAAGAAACTAAACTAACTGACTAACTCAACTATAGGGTTTGACAGCAATCAGCAGTAGTTTTTTCACTACAGTGTTCTCAAAAAATGATTGCCCAAATTGGATATTTACAGTTAGTAGAAGCAACAGTTATTTATTGCAGGTTCGTTGTTCCTGACGTTCAGCGTCCTGATGACCCTTGCCAAGAACGGAAGAAATATCGCGCCAAAGCATCCGTAGCTGAAGTTTCCGTTTTATCCATTGCTTGAATGGAGGACCCTTGCCAGGAAGGGCCAAATTATCGCTCAAATAAAACCAGCTGACGTATCCGTTTACCGCCGCAAGACAACACCTTCTTTCTTCCGCGAGTTTGTTGCTGAAGAGGATCTTGCATGTGGGACCGTCACCCAGGAGGAACTACTTACTTTTTGCGATGTTCTGCCCCCCCCCCCCCCGCCCCATCCCGTCCTAAGAAACTGCCCCCAATAAAAGTATAAGTATTCTATTAAAATTAATGGCTCCACCCAGGCTTTTTACGAGCGTAGACACTAGAACATTCTCGAAAGAACAATCTCCTGAGGAGAACGAGCGTGTTATCGTACGCTGCTGACAGCATGGATACTATAGTGTTAATAGACTGAAAGACACTCTCAAAGGACCTGTCTTACCTATAATACTAACACAACGTACTTCCACAATCACTCCATATACTTTTGTTGAAACTACAGCCTAGTTTTAAAGTATTCAAATATTTTAAGATACTGTAAGTTGAAGAGTAAATAGTGAGCGTGGTCCTTTAACTGAAACTTAAGGTTCATTTCTCCGCTAACGTTGACATTTATAAGAGGTCCCAGTCGTATACGACTATACAGGAGATCAGATCAACTCAGATGATAACCTACGGAAGTACGGAAGTCCTGGTAAAACCGAGAACATGGAGAACAAGTAGGATACTCACAGCGACAGGGTACAAGAAGGTGAATTGTTCATCTCGGCCACAGACATTTGTTGCTCTGCAGAAGTAGCCGCCCATGTCCCTCCATTCAAGGTTTCGCACGATCAGATCCCCAGATTCCAGTTGCTGTAAGAGATACGAAAATAAAAATGCCATAAAGGAAAAAGTAGCTAGCTTTCATTGTCGCCGAGGGTACAGGAAATCTGTTGATCTCAACCGCAGGTATTTGTTGCTCTGCAGAAGGGACCACCCATATATTTCCATCCCCGGATTCGCACGACGAGATTGCCGGATTCCAATTGCTATGAAAGATATAACAATACTTATAATTTAATTATAACCCACTGCAAAAAAAAACAATGTGAGGATAGTGGAGTAGAAAATAAAATCTCCGCAGAAAAAAAGGAACGCATTTCAGATGATCTTGCATATTACCGCCCAAAACTGAAGGCATCAGCGGAAGTCAGTCGAGGGATCACAACTAGTTTACCACACGAGCGTTAGAGAAGGATATAACGTCGGTTGTCCACAATCCATGCCCTGATTTGTCGACAGTCTCATAGTAGACACGATTCAAGGCAACGGAGGAACTGAGATAAGCGTTATCCTGGCTCTCCCAGAAAAGTGTAACTCCTCGCTTTTGTGAGTTTATTTTACTATTTATGGGACTAAAGGAGCCGTGCCAGTATCATGCCCGCATTCACTGTTTTTGTCAAGTCCAGTTGTGTCTTTTTCAGTGACTAAATTCGTATTTCCCACTTAGTTTCCAAAACCGGAACCGCACCAGTGTTTCTATTACTGTGCACAGTTTTAAGCAAAATGTTTGCCTTGGTCCGGAATCGAACCCTCGAGATTGATGGAAGTAAAATATGCCACAAGACCAGTCGTAAACCCTCTATGTAGCTATTAAAATATTTTTATAATATTTATGTGTCACTGAATGGACCAGATGGTTTAGGCATGGTTATAGTTTTTATACCTTATTTTGTACTCCTCAGTTCTGAGAGAAATAAATGAATAAATAAATAAATAAAACAATGTCATGTGTGCTTTAAATGCAAATATTTGGTAGCTTTGCTCACCACATGTTTATCTCCGTCTCCCAGCATCACTCCATCCTCGTTGAACCAGTGGACGCGTACGTTGGTCCCCTCAGCCCTGCATAATAACTGAGCATCTTTACCAGATTCGTGGACATAGGTCCCAGACCACAGGAGAATTCGGGGAGGTCTGAAGTTTTCTAGCGCCATCTGTATTCCAGTGGGTAGTGGAAATTCGTTGTATTCAGCTGAGTCGCTAGACGGCCGACAAGTAGACTGACAGGATTCGGCGTTGGGACCTTGGCCTGAAAGTGACAGAATACTCTATACGACTAAGTCCAAAACACGCCAGCGATCCCCAGGAAGAAGGAGTAAGCGTGTCCGTACGACTCAAACTCATTGACTCAAATCCTGTGTCAATCAATCACCGCGATCTTTGGCAGCAGCTGTGACACCACTTCTGCCCTTCTTCTGCTAGATACCCGGAGAGGCCGGATATTTTGCATCAGCAAGGAGAGATAGTCATCAAGGGTATTAGAAGAAAGAATTAGAAGGTGAACTGGGACTTTTAGATTAGATCTCAGTTAATGTCTGGTTTTAACGTAAAAGACCCACTAATTATCATGGAGAAAAAACCTCTGAAGCCCTCCCAACCCAACCTGTACCCATTCTTCCAGAAGTAATCAGTTTAAGGCTCAAAGAATTTTAGAGCGTGTTCCATCCTACTTATCATAGTTACTACGCATGACGTCACGAATTCTGGCTGTTTGCCATCAAGGCTGGAACGGGTTTGTCTATTGTCCAGCAGAATATCATGCCACGGGTGAATCCGAACAATCACGTTACAGAGATGCGTAGTTACCACGCTTACTACGCTCCCGAGCATGGTAAGCAAATAGTTACTTTAGTTACTATTTTCAGAAGGTTGGAATGGTCAGCGTAGTAACGGTAGCAGCGGTAGCACGGATCACCAAATTCTCACTCTCCAGACTAAGGAAGTTTCGAGAAAATCAACCAGCGAAAAATGTGCAGAAGATCGTCTTCATAACCGTTATTTTGACGCGTCGTTTGCGTATGCGTTTGGCTTGCCTTGCGTACAGGTTGCGTAGCATATCTTTCAAACCTGCGCGAGAAGCTTTCGCGCTGGATACTCATTTACATTTTCCTTTCTCGATTCTTCTGCTGAATTTCTTTCATTAGTAGCAAGCTTTTCTTCATCATCAGAAGGTTTTTTTATTTTTTCTTTCAAGAACTTACATTTTCCACTTACAAATCCGATACGTACGCGTCGACGCAACGGCAAGAGTAGAACTTGGTTCTATTCTTGTGTTGCGTTTTTTATTTGTTTGCGTAAGCTCTGCGTTGCGTCGAAGAAGCACGACGCAGAAGTTGCGTAGCTTAGTGTAAAAGGCTCAACGCGTCAATGTGAAAGCGGCTGTACCAGAACTCCATAGCAACCACGCTTAGACAGGAAGGTATTGCAGTCCGGAAGAGTCCATCAGTCGGAGTAAGAAAACTGTTGGAGAATCCAGCTCACCCATAGCTAAAGGGAAACAAAGCACGTACTAAGACAGTCCAGAGAGTCACGATTTTTGTATCCGCTCTGCTTAAGCTATGCGAAGGTCGCGGTATCCAACTTAGATTGTACTCGGAAGCTAGATAGAGCCATTGTTTTTTTTCGCTAGCCGACTATTTCGTCTTACGCTATTATACTTTTTCATTACTGTCTTCTTTATACGCTATTATAAAATGGGGCCGAGCTAACGAGCTCGTATCCCTGGCGGCCCTAGTGATAATATTGTTGTGAAGTGTTTTTATGGCAATATAGCGGTCGCAATTTCTGTCCGTCCGTCGGTCTGTCGCTCTGTCTGTCGGTCTGTCCAGGTTTTGCTAGTTCGGGCACTTCCACATACGCTAGGACGATGAAACTTGGCAGGCATATCAGGGACTCCAAATGAATAAGTAGGAAATGGTCAGTTCCCAGATCCGAGCATCGTAGGGGGAGTGGGGGGAGGGGAAATCCGGAATCTTGAGGTATTTATAACTTTTGAACGGGTGAAACTTGATATTTGAAAAGACCCCGTGTCTCAGACGACCCATGTCAAATCCGGAACGGATCCGGTGACTTTGGAGGGAGCTAGAGGGGGGAGCCGAAAATCTTGGGAAAAGCTTAGAGTGGAGGGATCGAGATGAAACTTGGTGGGAGGAACTAGCAGTCCTAAATACATAGTTTGACATAACCGGACCAAATTCGGGCACTGTGGGGGGGTGGGGGGGGGGGCTCTGGAATCTGGTGATCCCGCGAGGTCGGTACTTCCTGATGTACTAGGACGATAAAACTTGGGAGGAGTATCACAGAACCGAACAGGCTGACTTGAGAATAGTCGTTTGCCCGATCCAATCATCACGGGGGGAGTGGAGGGATGGGGAGCCCAGATTTAGTGGCATGCATAACTTTTGAACGGGTTATCGGAACTGAATGAAACTTGGCAAGTGGAAAGAGCTATCGTCTCAGATGTTCCATGTCAAGTCCTGATCGGATTCGATACCTGTGGCGGGGAATTCGAGTAGGCCACGGGAAATCTCGTGAAACGCTTAGAGTCGAGGTATTGAGACGGAATTTGGTGGGAAGAAAAAGTATTATCTCTAGATACGTAATGACAAAACTAGATCGAATCGGGGCTCTATGGGGGAGTTGGAGGCTGTTTCCCGGAATTCCGGTGATTGCCAGTTAGGATAATTCCTGATATTCTAAGGACCGATGAAACTTTGCAGGCGTATTAGTTACTTAAGGACCAGACATAATGCCCTAGGAACACTCGTTTTCCTGGATCCGACCATCTTTGGGGAGTTGAGGGTAGGGGAATCCGGAAATCAGTGGCTTCCGTAAGCTGCGAACAGGTTCTCCGATTCGAGGGAAACTTTATGGGGGATAAGAACTGATCACCTAGACCAGTGGTTCCCAACCTTTTCCGTACCACGTACCCCTAATCAAGGTTAGAAAATATTGCGTACCCCCTTTTCAGAACGTGAAAAAGACGATAGTTATTTTCATAAATGATAACGCATACATGTGTAAAATATACACATAATCAATGAGGCAATCACTAGAGGCTGCCTTGTAGCAAAAACATTGTCAAATCTCGGCTCGACGTCGTTAGCCGCATACTTTTACAGCCAGCCTATGTCTGTGTTTGATGTTCTCCGTGCCTTCGTCAAGCTGCATCGCAAACTTTTTCGTTAGCTTAGTTCGCAACTTGAATGACAATATAGCTTGCAATGTCTTCGATTCTTCTTGAAAGGGTGTTGCTTGACACAGGAACAGATTTTACGGCAGTAGGCTAGCTGTTTTTGAATCAACGTTATTTCACTGACTTTCACTAGGGCTTGTAATCAGAGGCGTCACGCACGGGTTGACAACACCCATCACCCCCAAAAGGTCGGCCAGACGATTAAAAAGAAAAGAGTCGGCGCGAAGCGCCGCGATTTTTCGTAAAAGCAGTCACTTTAAACAAACAAAAAAACAGTAGGTAAAAATGACCTGTCGGCCAGTAAAAATACCTTGCCCCTTAAGATACATTTTGTCTGGTGATGCCTCTGCTGGTAATATTAGGCTTTCGGCAATCAAAAATGAGTGAGGAAAAATTTGAAGCTACAGACTAAATCAATTTTGCTTCCTTCGCGTACCCCTTGCAAGGGTCTCGCGTACCACCGGTTGGGAACCATTGACCTAGACAAGCAAAACATGCGTCCAAAAAACATGCGGCCACGGTTGGAAGAGTTGGAGGAGGAGGAGGGGTACATCCACAAAAACCAACCGGATGGACAGAAAGGGATGCAAGTTGGACAGTACCGAGTTTATTCGGCCTTGATTGGTTATTTGGCGTCTGGATCGAATCCGGATGGGTATAGGGGAGGGGAGGGGGTGAAGCTTGAATCCGAAATTTGCAGATAGGCTATGCCCCGATTCCAGTCAAACCTAATGAACGGGAATAGGACATGTCAGATATGCGACTTTTATGGGTCTGAGTCGTCTTCAGCCACAGCAAGGGGAGTTGGAAGGGGACTCCCGGAAATGATGTGGCTCGCATAGGGGTCAAAGAAGTGTAGCGATTCGAATGAAACTTGGACTGTAGAGAGATCACATTCCACAGATGACATATTTTAGGGTTCGAACTGGATCCGACCACGGTGGGGGAGGGGGGAGAGTAACCGAAAGTTCTCAAAACGCTCAGATTTGAATGAAACTTAATAGGCGTAAGAGAAAATACTTCAGGTAATCCAGTTAGGAGTCCGAATCAGATTATGCCACGGTAGGGGGAGTTGGAGGGGTACCGATACCGGAAATCGTGTGGCACGTCTATGGACCAAACGACTGGATCTACTGAGTTGAAACTTGGAAGGTAGAATACTCATTTGCCCTACATGATCCGAGGCGATGCCGGTAATGCTCAGACTTGAGTAAAACTAGATATCCTGTTTATGGGTCCGAATCACATTTTTAGATGGCAGGGTATTTTGTGACGTTCTCATCTTCTTTCGTGTACCACCTACTCGTAGCAAGTGCCATATGAGCTCTTAGCTCTAGTTTTAATTAAAGAACCTGAAGCTGAACCTGACTCTTAGAGGTGTTGTGAAACAATTAAATTGTCAGTATAGCAATAAGAGACGCATTTGGCCGGAATGAGAACTTGTAAAAAAAACCTTGTACGTGGAGGTATGTTTGAAAAGCTTGAAAAATGTGCGTGTTTGGTTTAATTTAATAGCAGTCTCTTTTGATTTTAACACGTTTTAATAATAATAAAAAAAAAACGACATACCTGTCACTCTGACGTAAGTGCTGGAGACAGTCCGATCTTTTTCCGTCTCCGCAACACAACTGTAGATGGCCTCATCAGCAGGAGAAGCACAGTCGATGAAATGGCGAGATCTCGTACTAGCCAGGCCATCGTTATTGACAAGAACTGGTACAGAGCTTATTCGGTTTGTAAGCTCTTCTGGGTCAGCGAGAAGCTGAAAAATAGCAATTTTCAGAAAAAGCAAGCTCTAATCTTTCTTGCTTGTACATTCTCCCTGGAGAAGAAAGCTTGCGGACGAATTCGAATCAACAATCCCCGTCTTTATAGGCGATATCGACGTCAGAGGAAAAGATGAATCCCACCTTCTCCCGTATTTCCAAGCATTTAAGCCGCTTTCACATTGACACGTTGAGCCTTCACACTAATCTACGCAACCTCTGCGTCGTGTTTGCGTCGACGCGATGCAGAGCTTACGCAGCCAAATAAAAGGCAACGCATCAGATTTGAAGTTTCTGAAGATAAAACAAACAAAAAACATGCTGATGATGAAGAAAACTTGCTACTAGTAAAGCAATTAAAATTCAACAGATGAAACCGAGAAAGGAAAATGTAAATGAGCATCCAGCGCGAAGGCTTCTCGCGCAGGTGTGAAAGATACGCTGCGCGAAATAAAGATAAACGCACACGCAACGACGCGTCAATGTGAAAGCGGCTTTAGCCATACTTCCTTGTGGTCTCTGGTGGACTAAGTTTGCTGACTTCCCATGCCAACTGACTGCACGCGCGTTACGAACGAAGTTTTGTGCTTTCTTTTGTAGGTTTTATTTATTAACAACCCATCTTTTTAGATACGGCAGTGCAAAAGAAAACTAAGTAAAGACGGTGGTACAATCCCCAGGTTTAGTCATTACTGTGTTAACACAGAATGTTTTTCGTTTTCTGTCAAATGACTACAAAATAAAATTTCGCTGAAACAGAATATCTCACCTAACTTTTCTTGTTTTTTTTTGCTGAGACTACGTTTTAGTTTAATACAGCGTAAAAGCTTATTTGAATACACCTTGTATTTATTTAACTTAAAGTGGCATGTCAACAAAGGAAGGATTAACAAGTTGAGGTGAATCTATGAGAACGGCCATAGTGATATCAGTGATGAGCATCCCAGAGTTGTGACGAACTGATTGCGACACAAGGTAATAGGCAATAAATGGGGATCAAGCAATTGTAGTTTAAGCACAACAGATGGCGTTACAAGATATAGATGTTCGATAATGTACAAGTACCGCTTAATGCCCATTAGAAATAGGGGCATACGAAGAAGGGTGGAAACCACAAACAGCCGATCTCCTTAAACAGACTATATTCCGTAAGTCCTACCCCCCCCCCAGCCCTCCCGCGAATGAGAACGCTTCAATCGGTACATCTCGACAAAAAGGATGCTGATTTGCATGCTAAGGTGTTCTGAATTTTTGAGTAATCCTGTGTTCATATTGACAGATTACAAACGATTTTTCTTAAAGTTTAACTGAAAAGCCAACCTATTTTTATATCATTTAATTGAACATTTGGATTATTTGGATTGTGCCAAGGGAGTTTTTTATTTTTCACCATTTGCTTCAGTATGACGTTCAGAATATCAACAGCTGTCCTCACAACACAAAATTCTACTATGACGCGGAAAATTTCAATCTCAACATAAATGCGGGTTTTCAGTGGCCAATGGTCAACTAGATGATCACAGCTCACTGCAGGAACACTTATTTCTCGCAAATCTTTTGCGTCAGCCATACCACAAGAACAATCGAAAGGAGGTATCACAGATCCGACAGGGAAATTCCACTATACGAAAATCGATTATTTGTGAATAGTAGAGCAACGGAGTAACGAATTTTTATCGGGTTTTCACGCCTCTTTAAGTGAACGGGTGACGGGTAACTAGATTGTCCATTCTCAGCCCTTTTCAGTTAAACTTTAAATGAATATACGTTAATTTTGCTTCTGACCTTGGATTAATAAGATAGATAATTAATACTTAC
Organism: Branchinecta lynchi; assembly: GCA_023053575.1. Classification (NCBI taxonomy): domain Eukaryota; kingdom Metazoa; phylum Arthropoda; class Branchiopoda; order Anostraca; family Branchinectidae; genus Branchinecta; species Branchinecta lynchi. The sequence goes on from JAKZAP010000008.1 coordinate 3,990,883, forward strand.
CGGTGAGGTAACTGGTTCTCCGTTTTTCAACCAATAAACAGACGGAGGGGGTTGTCCCGACACGTCACACTCCAGCATAAGGCTGCCATTCCGTCTGATCGTATGTCTGTAGTTCGGCTTATTGTGTATTGTGATAAAGCCATTTCTGTTCAAGAAATTGTCGCCTTCTCTCTCTCTTTCTTCAGAGGTCAACCCTTGAAAATAGTAAAAATGAGATGCAGGCTCCAGAGTCCTAGGGGAGCTGTAAAGTATCCAGGATGTTAAAGTTTAACTGAAGAGGCAACTTATTTTTACATCTTACAGGAGTGTTGCATGAAGCTGCCACCCTAAACTCCGGGAAAAAGAGTAAAGGTTGAAATAAAATTCAGTGGAGTATCCTGAAAGGAAGCTTAGAACCTTTGCTTTCTGCTGGTACCATAGTTTACTTGTAATTGTTCAAGACTAAGCTGGAGAACACAAAAGAATATAGGCACCCAAGTGATCATGAAGTCGCCCACTTTGCTAAAAATGGTATTTTGCTACATGGTGAAGTTAGAAGCCAGCTGTTTGGTCAGAGAGGTTCCTTGACCTTTTGCAAATAACAAAATTTGCAGTTTTCTTGGAATTTGCATGATTTTTCTGGGGGTGGCAGCTTCATGATCCAAGGTGGCAGGATCATGTACCATGGCCAATTGGGGGGGTGGGCGGTGCCATAGTAAGGGCAGCTTCATGCAACACTCCTGTAGATTCAAATACATTGAATTATTACAACACCTATTGGGGATTTTCATTCTGTCCACAGTAGTCTTCAGTAGGGACGTTGGGAATGTGGACGCTTTCCCGTGGTGAATCCGTCCGCAATCCGCCCGCGAAAATCACTACACACGACACCTCACTAGCAGCCACGACGTTCTGCCATATCTAGTTTGTTTTTGGCACTGCAGACTGCAGACACTTCTTTATTTATTTGATACACAATTTATTTACTCGTTTGCTGCTGGTGTTGTTGCCAAATGTTCCAGGCACCATAGAGATATCACAAAAACGGGAAGAGCGGCAAGCACAATGGGATAATCGATTATTTGGAAATATCAGAAAAACAAACTAACGCTTTTTCACCGGGTTTTCAAGATTATTTAAGCGAACAAGTGATGGGTAACTAGACTGTCGTATCCTAGCCCTTTTCGGTTAAACTTTAAGGAATGTTTATTATTCCTTTTTAGCCCTTCAAGTTTTTGCCCTTCTCTGAATGTTATCCTCCCACAGATTCGAATTTTTACCCAAGGGCCACTATTGTGTTGTTCCTTTGACTGGAATAGTTTCTCGCATTAATTTATAATCGCACTCGGTACATAATATGTATGGTGTTATTACTGCACTGCAATTTTTTTTGTTTATTTTATATGTACTTACTTTACGTTACTGAAACATTTACACCATTTATTATAGACATTATGCGTTATTACAAAAAAGGATCTAAAAACTAATATAGGATTTCTTCTACGTGCTATCTAAAATTGCACTAGCTTGCTTGGTAATTTTGAACTACATATTAGGTCTAATCTAAGTTGTTCCTTAACTCTATACAAGCGTGACGTCCTCAGAAAACGAAATTTTTTAATTTATTCGTATCGGTGAATACATATTTGAATATCTATATATATAGAGCCGAGCGGTCAGCGAGGCGCCGGTCACGTTTACATTTATAAACTGACCTATGGACAACCAAATCCTATGTTGGGTCCTCAATCACATGACGTCTCTACATACGTCACGACTGTACGGAATTCCGGAATAAATTAGGATATCCTGATGGTAAGTAATGAAGTTTCCATAGGCGAGTGCTTCAAACTGCGAAAGAATATCTGAAACAGTAGGGTCGTAGAGACACTCGTATCGAAAGTAATCTGGATGGAAAAGTCATTCAGGTAGATTCTTTGAAACCGTTTCCTCTCAACTTGGGGCGAGTCGTGACGTGGGCCACGTGGTATGGTAGTTGGAGTATATTTGTGATTATTCTTGAGGAATTGACTGCACAAACGGATACAGTGCTACAGAGTTTATGGCGAGCGGGAATCAAGCTGTGCACGGTAGCGCATACCCTCTCGGAATAAACCACAATTGTTAAAGCACGTATCTACACCTGACAGATTGCTTCTTTAGTTACGTGAATACAAAAAAATTAGAAAAACAAAACGAAGACAAATTTACTATGGCATAATAAGTTTCGACTTTCCGCGGCGTAGACCACGCATGCCTTACTAGTCGGCATAGAGCGCGACAGGGCTTCGTTTTATACCAACAATGCAGCGAAATTAGAAGATACTGACCGACCGCGCTGTTTTGAATTTTGCCGCGTCATTCCGTCAACTGAAGCTCATTCGCGCTCTTTGCGGATCACAATATCAAGCGGATTCACAACAGTAGAAAGTCGTAACTACTATACCAGGGTATTTATTTTTGAATATTTTTTCGTTATTTTGTATTATTTTCGAGATCCAATATTTGCAACCTGCAATGTGTAGGCAAAACGCAATACAACCGTTTATTACACAGGCATATTCTCATTGGTTCCTGGGGAAAGCATGGCAGAGCTTTGTCAACTATGGTTTCTGCAAGTGGTTTATTCTAACGTAGGTTTATTTGTATTTTGGTTCTGTCCTAGCCTGCAAATTGCACTCACCGTTCGGAAGCTCATTCCGGTCGTCATACTCCGGATTTAACAAGGCAGCTTTTAAAAGAAACCAAAGTTATTGCATCTTATGTAAATCAGGGAATTAAGATGGCATTTAAGCATTGTCCAAATATGTGTTATAAGGTGTATTACGGCCACAGTTCAATAATCTAGGATTACGGTGTATAAGACTTATTACAGATTCCTCTTTTCCTCGGAGCGCGCTGTAATAAAATGAATAAGAAGAATAGACTAGCGTTATATTCTCGCTTATGCAGGGCCAATCAGATCACTTGGTTGGTTCCGCCAGCAGGCCGAGGAAAGGAGCAGCATCGTCAGGGTTGCCACGAGAAGCACTAAAGTTCTACTTTGTTGGAAGCGGAAGAAACAACTTTTCTTCAAAAGAACACGTTTTGTTCTGTTACGACTGCTTACTGCTAATTCGAGCACCAATGCTGTCCATCCGTAGATTTAATAGCTTTTTACAATATTTCGGGAGACAAATTGTACTCGTGTACTTCAAGTAGTACTAAGAACACTTTTTTGGATCTTTAGAAACTCGAAAAATTGTGTCAGCGTGGCAATACCGAACGGTGTATTGATAAGAACCTTTCGGGATCGTATTTGAACAGGCGTGTGTATGTCAACATCGCGTACAGCGCTATTCAGCTTGTTACACCTATTTGGACAATGCTTACGTCACTGTTTTATATATATACTTATAGAACTTACCACTACGTCGCTGTTTTTTTGTTATTAATTCTTCCAGCTGCCTCTGTTTCTCTGGGCCCTGTAACAAAAATGTGAATCAGCAAACATAAGTTGCATTTTTGCTGATACCATGGTATCTGATACCACGGTCAAAGTCGTTTTTGCAGTTATCGTGGTATCTGATACCACGGTCAAAAGACGTTTCTGCAGTTATCGTGGTATCTGGCCAGGTATCGTGCTATCAGATATTCAGATACTACGGTCCGACCGTGGTAACTGGTCGTGATATCTGAAAAATCATCTCACTGTCAGCAATTTTTGTCAGACTGGTGAGACAGAAGCTTAGCACTTAGTGATGTAACTGGATATCTGTTTTTCTTTTGGGATGACTTCGAAAAGTGCAATTTTGGAAATAGCCATTTTTGCAGAGCACCGTGTATCAGATACCAAGATAACTGCAAAAACGACTATTTGCAGATCCAGTTACCGTGGTAACAGATACCATGGTATCAGCAAAAACGCAACTATACATAAGAACCAGACTAACTTATAGCACACAAATAGGCCTTAAAAACATGGAATTCTGGCTTGACAGACCAATACTAAGAGCGTGTTCCACCCTACTTACCGTAGTTACTACCCACGACGTCAAGAATTCTGGCTTTTCGCCGTCAAGGCTGGAACGATTTTTCTATTTTCCAGCAGAATATCATGCCACAGGCGAATCCGACCAATCACGGTACAGAGATGCATAGTTACCACGCTTACTACACTCCCGAGCATGGTAAGCAAATAGTTAGTATTTCGAGAAGGGTGGAACGATCACGTAGTAACTTTTTACGAGGTTGGAACGAAAATAGTAACGAATCTTTACTATTATTAAAAGGGTGGAACATGCTCCAAATGTCCCGAGAGAATGGTCTGAAATACGCTTTACCAGCACCAAACCTAGTGTATTTATTTACGAGTATTGCCATCCATACCGTTCGAACTGCTGCAGGTGCAGGAGAGTTGGCTAGTTTTCCCCCAAGTTTTGCGCAATAGTTGCGTTTTCGGTAAAAAAAAAAAAAAGTAAATACAAATTCAGTAGTTTTGCTTCTCATTTCCTAATTCTGGTAAAATTGGCATTTTTGCTATTATCTTTTTTCAGTTTTCGCCCTGTTAATCCCTGTTAACACATACGTATGTCGATGTATGTATGTATTGTACAAGGAAAGCCCAACGGCCACGGTACAAGAAAATATGATGCAAATCAAATACTAACTACATTTTCAACACACTTTCTGAAGACAATACAAAGAAACTAACTACATAATTAAACACTTTAAAAGAACAGAGACCTGTCTCAGTCACACCTCGAGAAACACTGCCAGGTTTTTTATAGTAGTAGAGGACCGACCAAACCACACATCAGACCATTTAGCCACTCCTCATCGGCTGTCTGTCTCTGGAGAAGCTCCAACCGTAAATCACCGAGTTCATGGCGATATGACATGAAGTGGTCCACATTCTCATCCGGGTCCCCACACATGGGGCACGAGTAAACTTTCGAGTAAACACCATCTACCGCATATTGAACATCTGCTTTTCTTGACGTAGTGAGGAAAGACAAGAATCGAGAAGTTACTTTCGAAGCGACCTCTCTTTCTTCAAAATTGCAATCGCCGTTCTCGTTTCTGACAAAAACGTAAGAAAAGGAGAATTGGTTTCAGAAATGTGAGGAGAATCGCGACGAGATGCACTTAAGCACAAGCACGGATAATATACTTGAGATCGACAGTCTCTAGCAACTTCAGAAGTAACGTGACCACAGCTTTGACATGGTATGGGAGTTCTTTCAAGATACAGAAATGCTAACAGTTATAACGTCTTAAAACTTACGCATTTTGACACTAGTAATTATCTATCCTTTCTCACAGAGTAGGCTAACCGAGTCAGACACTAAACAAGTGGACTGGCAATTAGTAATTACCAGGAAACGGACCATCGATAAAGATTCCTAGAAGTCCGTAATGAGTCGGGAATGAAAACAAAAAGGTTATTTCCAAGAATTTGCATTTCGCCGGTTAATGTGTTACAGTTCAGACGTCGTTCGCAAGCAGCAATTAACGCTTTGTCCCTGAAGACGAACTGAGAAAAAAAATAATAGCGCTGAAAAAGAGTAAAGGCAGGAACAAGATCAGCTAGGAAAAAGGGGGTCAACTTTTCCACGACAATTTTAAAAAGTGTGAATCGCGGGGGAACTTCATTACAAGGATTTCTTTGCGTTCGTTTGGGTCCGCACGTTACTCACGAGTGTAACCCATCATTCTATGAAGGCGGATAGCTTGCCGTTGGTTCAGAGAAGAAAGTATTCGAAATTTAGAAAGCGAGATGGTTCTTACTATTGTCCGATGTGTGGTGGAGAAAAAGACTTTTCTAAATAATTAGGGAGTGTAATGAATTGTGTGATCTTTGACAGGGTCGGGAATCGGTGGTACAGATAATGGGGATAAAGGTTTTGGGGAAATAAGGATATTAGGAAAGTTTCTATCGCAGATTGCTTGCCGTTGGTTCAGAGAAGAAAGTAATCGAAATTTAGAAAACGAGGTTCCTAAAGATAGCTATTGAACATCGAAATTTTTTTTTTTTTCATTTTAAATGTATTGGTTGTTGCGCTGTCGATGTTATTTTTGTTCTGCTTGGATTATAACATCGCACTTAGAGCAAAATCAAAAAAGATTGGTAGAAAACTTACCCAATATTGTGATCTGCGGCTTTTCAATGCTTTTCCCAAGGCAGAAGTGACACACAGCGATGCTACGATAAACAGAAATGTCTTGCAGGAACGCATTTTCATCCTAAAAAATAAAAGAAGAAGTGAGAACAATTTTAGTAGGCAGCATGCAGCAATTTACATTTTCGGTTGATATGGGTTTCCCGGTTCACTGAATGTCTTTTCTTGTATGGTGTCTTCGTGAGTGCAACTTACAAGCCCCCACGACATCACTTCACGATGACGCAAATGACTGTTAACTTTTCTTTCATACCACTGGAGTTGCTCATGAGCTTTATAGTAAAGCCCACGACCATTGTTCCTCAATTCTTACCGAACATTTCAACGCTCTTTAAAACTTGTTGTCGTCTATTTTTTTTCACCCCGTGTCTTTAATTTTTTTGTGACATAAATAGTTTGACCATTTCATGTTTGATAACTTTTTCTATCTCAATCTTTTATTTATTTATGAATATTAGAATAGTATATATATATATATATATATATATATTTATTTTTGCCCGCTTACAAACGGGAAAAAGCGGAGTGCCCAAAGAAAAAAAAACTTATGACGAATTATTTTTGTAATTGTCTTCAAGACATGTCAATTTAATTCGCGTTCATATTTTCATGAACTGTGTTTTAAACCGTGAATTGTATGTATAAATCATAGGTTACAATTGTAAACATATCGCTTTGTTGATCTTTTTAACTGAATGGACATGTCCAGCACTATTTTTGTTTGTAAACGATATTTATGGATTAATACATCGAACTGAACTGAATCGCTAGACAGCAACGTGGCTGCTTATATTGGAAGAAAAACTGCAATAGAAAACGCAGCAGGCGCTTCTATGTACAGAGCGGTAAGGGAAGACAATGTTTCGTCTTCCGCTCCATTAAGTAAGAACCGGGTGTCGAAACCCCTAGCCGCGAGGGGTAACCCATTCCTCGGCACCTGCTGTGTACCCTTTGGTGCCGACACCGATGCAGGGTTGCCCCATCAAAAACATTTAGAGCTAGTGACTTTTGGCCCAAAAGAGAGAGTGAATTGGGAGTGAATTTTTTTTTACGAAAAAAAGTGGAATGGTGATTTTTGGTCGGAATTGCCGCTGCAAAAACGACACATCTTAATTTTATTTAAAAAAAAAATGTGGAATAGCCACTTCTTTTCGGAATCTCTGCTGCAAAAGGGATACATTTGGACATAATCTCAAATAGAGTGATTGTTATGTCCTACGTAGAACAAGAGTGACAAAAACAAAATAGAGTGATAATTCACACTATCGTGCGACATGTGGCAACCCTGCACCGATGCCGGACTGATTGTAACTGTCAAACACGTTGCAACCAGTGCGACCACCGGACGGGCACCACGGCACCGAACACTTGCTGTACACTAAAACCAAGCGTGGACAACCCCTCGGCTAGCCACGGTCACGGCTTCATGAATTTTTCCGAACGCGTTTCCGTAAGCCTATCATATTACGCCTGTATGAGAGATTCTGATGGTACGGAAATAAGATGCTAGCAACAGCGTTTCTGGTCTTTTTATGTCTAGACGGGTCCAAAATCGAGAAACTAGGCGCAACAGCGTTCACTACTCATTTTTGTTGTACTCTGACTTGTCAGCGGCTCCACCTTTTAATGTGTTCAGGTAGGCTACACCTTGCCATTTCACTCCTTCTACCGAGAAAAGGAAAACTATAAAGGATGAATATGTTGATGATATTATATGATATTATATGTTGTATCCGTCACCTTTAACTTTAAATTTAACAAATTTTGTGTTTTAAGAAACTTTATTTTTGTGAGTTTGGCCTAGTCTCATGGGCGAGGGGACTGGATACGTATCGCGGCACATATATGTGTGTTTAATGTTGTATGTAGTGTAACTTGCATCTGAGTGAACCGAGTCCACCTCTCTGCTCAGTGCTTTTACTTATATTGAAAGATTAAAAGAACTTAAACTTGAAGAACTGCACCTAGAAATCATTTTAGGAGAAAGTGTGCTCGTAATACAATTTTTCTGTAACATTAACATATAGGATGTAGTGGCATACTTGTGTTAGATATTATGAAATATCTGACAGCTTAGAACATTGCTACCTGTCTAACAACGGTTTGGAAATCATGGAAATGGGACGATGCAGTGTAGACGGCCCTCAGAAAATCGTAAAACGATGAACACGAAATTTTGGACCCTTGATAAAATAAAACTGGTATTCGTAATATCAAGATAATTCCTTACTCTATCGCACTTGGCTGTGCACCCCTTTCCACAGGCACAGAATAGAAATCCCGGGATCGGCACACAACTGTGAGTACCGCCCAAAAACGGGACTGAGCGAACACAGTTATGACGACATTCCGGACAAAAGCAACCCACTTATACCCCAATCTGTCTGTGTCTTAGAGAGTCTGTCCAAGTACTCGTTTTTTTTTTTTAGTTCAGCCTACCTCTCTCAACTTTCCTTTCGACTTTTCACTTGAAACTATTCCTTTCCCGATGAAAAATTTATCTCAAAATAGTACTATGAAGTAGTACGAAAAAGTAGCATGCAGTACTAACGATGCTACTACATGCTTCTACTTCAAGGCTACCGTGTTACTACATACTATTAAATGATACAGTTAGCAAGACTGGATGCTACTATGGCAAGACAGGATGCTACTGGACAGGGGCGTCGCAAGAGGGGGGTGCGGGGGGTGCAGCACCCCCCCACCTTTTTGAGATTCGGTAAAATTTTGGGCCGGAGGCCCAAAATTTTACTAAAATTGTTCGGTATTTTTTCGATACCAGAACTGTTCGATATATTTACGGGGATTCGGTAGTTATATAGAATCTTAAATAGGCTATCTGTACAAATCTCTTCGGTATAATGACCGGGATTCGGTATATTTGCCAGTATTCGGTAGCTGTCACGAATTTGGTGAGAGAACTTACTGAAATCATTTGGTAATTTTTTCGATGCCGGAACTTTTCGGTATATTTATGGAGATTCCGTAGTTACACAGAACCCCGAATAAGCTATTGGTTCAAAATTATTCGGTATCATGATTAGGATTCGGTAGTTTATTCAGTATAATTTCCAGGATTAGGAAGTTAACCACGAATATTGACTTTGTTCCAGTCACGACGAAAGTATACCGAATATGAATATTGTTCGGTAGTCTTTCGATACCAAAACAATTCGGTATAGTAACCGGGATACGCTAGTTATACAGAATCCCGAACATTCTATCGGCCTAAACTTATTCGGTAAAATAAGTGGAATTCGGTAATTTATTCGTTATAATTGCCAGGATTCGGAAGCTACCACGAACCTCGACACTCAGAAGAGGTCGAGTGAAGCACTGGTCGAAGACAAAAGGGATGATCTATGATATCATCGATGGTCCTTACTTTTATTTTGGATTCCAAAAAGAATATCTATTCATACATATTTCGAAAATTCCACCTGCAGCACTTTTGTAATATTCTCTATTTTGTGTAACGTCGCGTCATTTGACGGGGGCCAGTTTTAGTATTGAGTTCGAAACATTAAAAGCTAGAATTTGGATGGAAATTAAGATTAAAAGTAAAAGCAAAAAAAAAATTTCGCCTGCGGCCTTAATTTTATGGGATTATCGGTAGTATACTGACTAGACTACAGTTACTGCTGCTGTCGGAACGTCGCTCCGTCCGGTTTCAGGAACTTCTTGGAGTCTCGGTGTTTAATCAACGATAAATGATAGAATTTGTAAGAGATGCAGTTGGTTTTAGCCTACAGCAACAAAAACTGATGTTACTGCAATCACGCCCGGCAGTATATTCTCTATGTGGCCGTCGCCAGAACGCTGCCTAATAGTTGGCTTATCGTCTTTCATGCTGCCCTTTATTGTTACTCTTCCTACGTAAGCGTCTCTGTTCCATAATTTAAAGCTCAAATTCTTAGTTCTAGGATTCGGTAAAATTTGTGAAAGATTCGGTAAAATTTTTGCTCTGCACCCCCCCACCGAAAATGCACTTGCGACGCCCCTGCTACTGGATACTACTACATAAGATTAGACCAGTCTGAGGCACATTAAATGATAGTATTCTTTGCTATTACATAATATTACACGCAAATTTTTCTAGTACCATACGACTACGCAGGCTACACATTTTTCATCGGGTTACTTATGTTGCGTTTGTTTGGACGTAGTTTCGCTTAAAAGCCGTTTTATTTGTCAATTCCATTTGCTGTAGTTTCGAACCTGAAACTACGGAGCTCAAGCTGCAAACTACATCGCAGACGTAGTTTGACTTTTCGGAAACAAGAACTCATAAAACACAAGTAAGACAAAACAAGAGCCAAACTACAAACTTTGACGAAACAGAAGTGAATAATAAACAAAAAACTTTATACTGGCTAAAGGGACCGGTTCGCTCCAATGATTCTCCGTTTAAAAAATTACCAGACGAAAGAGGAGAGGACATGAATGAACTGGTAACTAAAACCAGCAGTACCCGTCGAAGACTACATCCATACACACTAGCTCCCTCTAGCCTCGTACCGGGGAACAAGCGCAGAATCCCTGTTCACAACGACATCATCGAAGGCTTATCAAAGCACAACGTCCCCCCGAAACAAACGAAAACTTCGTACTCACATCTTGATCCGCCTCTGGATTATCCACAGAAATTCTTCACACTACGTGTCTAAGTTCAGAAGTCACCTCGAAGTCCTTGTAGCACTTTCCTGATTCTTGGAACCCGCTCGGACCTGCAACTAGGACCTCACTCTCTTTGGTACTAACTGTAAAGATACATTGACTACCGTGTTTAAGAATGTTTGAGTTAGCAGAAGCGCTTTGCGCGTAGATCAACCAATGAGAAAGCTAGAAAACTGATGTTCATAGGAAATGCGTGCTCTCGCGCTTCCAGGACTTCCAAACTCGGAGCCAGTCCTCTTCCTCCATTCAAAACCGTCAGACGTTTGCTGATATTTACCGTCACGTTGAAAACACCAAATTAATATTGGTTTATACCAGTTAAGCAGTTTGTGTGTGTCGCTCTCGCCTCATTATCAGCGGGTACAGGCGACCCCCCGTTACCAAAAACTCCCTGGCAAGCCCCCCCCCCCCGCCCCGAATGCAAATATATGGGAAATCTGAAAATCTTGTTAAAAACTACAGTTTGGACCGCGAGCACGTAAGGATTTTCCCTAGTTCAGATTTTTTCAGTTCAGTTTGTTTATTAACAAAAATCAAATTATACATTGTAAACTAACTACACCCTAAGTGAGCACTGCCCGTAACGGGTGACAGTATTCATTCATTTGTCAAGAAAAGAAATACAAGAAAAAGAAGAAGGGAAAAGAAAAGAAAACAAACGTAAATTAATAAAACAAAACATAGAGAACTATTGGTAGAAAAAGTTAGGATCTAATTCAATATTTTCCAATAAGAAACTTTTAATCTTACTATTGAACTCTGGTATGCTATTAGCATTTTTCAAGCTATTTGGCAGATAATTCTATATTTCTGGACCGGTAAATTTGAATGAAAAACCAGATGACGTGAGACGTCTCGTTTCTGTAACTAGTTCCGATGCATGTCGAGTATCATGTTGGTGAATTTCATGATTCCTTCGAAAAAAAAACCCGACATAAACGACTCAGGTGCGGTATTCGTGATTACTTTATATAAAGTTTCGGCAATTTTTTTTCCCGAAGCCGAGCCACATTTAATATCATAAGTTTTATTAAAGACGGTTTCACATTCTGGCGAGCCTCAAGCTTGCAAATGGCACGTATAGCTTTATTCTGAAAAACTTGAACTTGCTTCCATTCTGACTTAATGCTTGTTCCATATAAAAGACAAGAGTGGAATAAACTGAAATATAGAATAAGTAATATTTTCTGGGGAACTAAATTTCAGTCTATGGAAAACACCAGCAGCCCTTGACAGCTTCATACAAAGAAATTTAATGCGGATTGCCCAATCCAGCTTTTCATCAATTATTATTCCTCAATGTTTAATGTTGTCAACCCGTGCAATTTCTTCATGGTCTACCGTATTTATCTTGCTGTCGTAAACTGGTCATTCCCATGTTTAAAAATAGACACGCGAGTTAAATGTAAACACGTGACGGCGGCTCGCTGACCGCTCCTCTCTATCATTTCTTTTCATAGAAATATTCTATTAAGACTCTGAGGGGGGGGGGGGAAGGGGGTTACCGTTTTTTCATTTCATCCGGAACCGATAATCAGCATGTGTCACACAGGGATGGTAAGATAGATGATAGATCCATAAGTAAACGAACAGAAAAGAGAAGCTTTACATTACATACTGAAGGGTAGTGCAAACTCTCATCGTCAGAGAATTTTGGCAACTTTTTTCTGCTGAAGACATGCACATGTCCTAACAGACGTTTAGTGCAATGTTTATGACTGTGATTTATCAGTGGGGGGGGGGGGGGATTAAAATAACTAAATCGCACGGTGGCTCAGAACGGAATATGGGAAATTATGACTTCACAATAATTTCAAAGCCCTACCGCAGATGACTACGAAACATCAGACAGACAGTAACTAAATTACCAAACCAAAATTACGGATTTAAAGCGGAAAGTTAAGCATTTACATTATAAACCTTGAAATGGTTTATAGCGTGTATGTAGTAAAATAGCATATAGACAGCGGAATATGACAGTGAAATTACAGAGGTTTCGAGCAATTCACAAAGGTAACTAGAACTACGTTGCCTGGGCACTTCATGCATCAACCTTTGTTCGGCTAAACCGACTACAGTGTTGCGATTTGGTTTTGTTTCTTCGCTAACGGTTAAATGCTAAATTTGTCAGCCCATCGAGGTTTTCAAAATGGTATGTACCAATCCGAGATTTTTTTTCTGAACTGATGACACAATCAGTAATGACATGGCCATCCCTCACCGTTTAAAAAAACAACCACAAAATATCGGAAGTAGGAACTAAATTGACTCTGCAGCCAGTTGAACGTTAACCTTTTCAGTCGTAGACGTCGTGACTGGTGAAAATTGGAATATTATCTTATATAACCTAGTTGGTTTTATAAAGCTATCCGTGACTTTTCAGGATCAAAATACCATAGACCTCTACTAATTATTGAGGAACTATATCATTGCCAATATGGCAAAAGTTGTATGAGCCTCATGATATCGGCTAGACTACAGCTGTACTTTGCTTAACTTGTTGTTGTTTCCTTCTGTTCCTTTTGTGTTATTTTTCTATAGTCGTTTGGCTGGATTAAAATTATTGTATTGTATATCGTTGTTTCACATTATCATTTGTATCCGTTGCGTTAACACTTAATTCTAGGTTACAGTGATAGATCACCATAGAGTATACTAGAATCTCATGAAAATGACAATGCTTCAGCAACCGGTTCTTGAATGATGACATGAACCAAACTTCTTGTCATCAAAAACACCGGAAACAAAATAGGTACACAAACTAGGAAAAGTCGGAAACCCCTCACCGCTGAAGATGATTATGGTGTGACGGCCGGTTGTTACTTACAAGTCCGTGACTTGTCTCACAACTGGGTTCCGCCTGTTCTTTGTTTGAGAGTGTACCCTATCACTAAAGTTGTTAACCCCTCAATGGCTTAATTCTAAGTTACAGTGATAGACCATGGAGACCAATTTTCTTACCTTCAGATTTATACAGATCAAATAAGATGTGCACCAATTTACACTAGTTGCTAGCCCTCCATGAACCACTTCTAACAACTGATTCTTACTTACAAATCCACCCCCTGTGATAGACATGTTACCAAACTGTTCTCATGATCAAATACATCGGAAACAGAAAATAGGATTAATAGGTACACCAATTAAAAAAAGTTGCTAGCCCCTCATCGCCGAAGAATGAATATATATATATTTAATAGCCAATTGGCCGTACAAAATACACGAGTTACAATACACTTTACATCACTCAATACTTATCTTTATTTAACTAATACACTCTTTAAGAATTGGCATATTTTAAGTATCTTAGCTTTATTTTTTGTTTCAAGAATATCGGGGAACTTGATAGTATACCCATTAAGAAAGTGTCTCCTGAGGTCTGAGAGTTGCTCGCATTCAACCAAAAAATGGCCCTCTTCCTCTGTATTAAAGCACAGGGGGCATTCTCGCTTACTATTTGGGATCTTAAAATCCCAATTACTCCGACCACGTACTGGCAGGCAGTTCGCTCGAAGCTGAAACTACAGGCGCAGGCTCTCCGCCGGTAGGTATAGCTTGAAGTAAAATTCCATTCCGAAAATCTGCTTAACTTCTTTGTAGTATTTTAATGTATCTGAATTTTGCGTCCGTTCGTACCAAGCTTGAACCTCTTGTTCTTCTAACACTCTTGTGAATTCACGTATGAAGCTGGTCGGGTCTCCTTCCGGCCCTCTTCCTTCATTCCATATGTAAGAAAGACCTGCATTATCTAAAAGTTTTTTAACTTGGAGCGGCCATGAATTTCGCTTTTTCGTCGATAGTGCTTCCAGGTAAGCTTGCTTAAGCAGTCTCTTCTCTGGTAAAGATATAAGTTTTGCCCAGAACCTTATTATTTGGGTTAATCTATGTTTCCTTAGGGAAAAAAGTCCCAGATCCCCTTTTACTGCCTGGATGTGGGTCGTCTGGTGTAAACCAATAAGTCTCTTGAAATACTGAAGCTGTATTGTCTCTAGTTGGGGGGCAGTTTCAAATCCCCAAAGCTCTGCACCGTAGTGAATTGTTGGCGTCACTTTCGACATGAAAATTTGTTTATGAATTTTTATGTGCTTAATTCCTGATAGCGTCCCGTTACGAAGTATTGCGCTTGTCACTCCTCTTCCCCTATTTGCCATCTCTTTTACATGGTATTTCCATCCTCCTACTTCTGAAAAAATTATCCCCAGATATTTAAAGCTAGGCTTTGTAGACACTTGCTCATGTCTATAATAAAATTTTGGCGGTTCTGTCTCATTTCTTTCTTTCTTGCCGAATATCACAACTACTGTTTTCTTAACATTTAGCTTTAGCTTCTTTTTCTCCAAATATTCTGATAGGATATCCAGAAGGGTTTGAAGCTCGTGTGGTGACTTTGCTATTAATGCTGCGTCGTCAGCAAATAGCAGTAGTGATATGACTAAGTTTCCGAGTCGCACGGTTGGTGCCCAACGCTTTTCGAAAAACTCCTTCATATCATTTATGAAAATGCAGAATAATCTTGGAGAGAGCGCGCTTCCTTGCTTCACCCCGCTATTCCAATCAAATGGGCGGGAAAATCCCTTGTGAAATATTTTTACTACTGCTTTAGATCCAATATACATTCCAGAAATTAGTCTAACAAAAAATCGAGGTAACCCTATTCTTATCATTTCTACGCACAGCAGCACTCTATCCACTTTATCAAATGCCTTTTCAAAATCTATGAAAGCAACGTAAAGTTTATCTTTTCCTTTCCCATATTTCTCAGTTAAAGTCTTCAATATAAATGCACGATCTATTGCGTTATAACCTTCCCGGAAACCTCCTTGTTCTTCCTTCATAACGTCATTACTTTCCAACCATCGAGCCAGCCTACTATCCAAAATCTTTTCTAAAACTTTACTTATGCACGGAATTAGCGATATCGGTCTGTAATTCGCGTGGACATTGGGGTCTCCTTTTTTGAAAATGGGGATTAGTATAGATGTTTTCCAAGCATCTAGCCATTCTGACGAGCTAAGTATGGCGTTAAATAGAAGTAATGATGATTAGGATGATTACGGTTCAACAGCCGATTGCTGCTTACAAATCTCCTACATGTCTCACAATTGGGATCGGCCTATTGTTGGTTTCAGTGTGTACCTTACTACTGAAGTTGTCAACTAAACTTTCAAACTGTTGTATCTCATGAAGGAATTTGTTTTACCAAAAAACGGATGACAATACTCTTAAATCAGCTCATCAAGGTCAATCGCTTATCGTTGAAAAGAAAATCTGGCTGTATTAATTCAAAAGTTGACTTTTTTGCCGTAGGTCAACTTTCTATTATCACCACTTAGAAAGAAGCAAAGGATAGCTCTAATTTCTTTAGCAATCTGAGAACTTTTAAGGTTTAAGCGTCGGATCTGATACCATTTCTCTACCGCAATCCCACGTGCAGCAAGACCAAAGGTTTCGATTGGACCCCAAAAATGTATTATTTACGGACAATCGGGTCTTGTAGAGGTCCAGTGGTAATCATCCGAGAAGACGAAGTTCAAATATGGATTCAGCATGTGAGTTTACCCCTAAGGGTAAACTCACATGCTGAATGTTCCTGCCTTACTTCTGCCAAATTTCCGGTTTCAGCCGGATTCTGGGCGAACTACCTGTCTTGCGAAAAATTAAAGTTCAAAAACAGATTCAGCGTATCTACATACCCCCATGTCGAACCTCTAATCAACTTCAGGTGAAACTTCAACTTTTAACAAATTTTCCGGTTTCAGCAGGATTCGTGGTGAAATGTGTCCAGGTACAAAATGATTGTCATACACTAATTCAGCATGTCTTCTTACCCGTAAACCGAACACCTAAGGAAATTCATATAAAACTTTAACTTTTAACATATTTTTTCCGGTTATGGCCGGATTCCGGGTGATCTACTTGTCCGGCGACAAAATAATTTTCATATTCGGATTCAGCATGTTTCACTATCCTTACAAGCGAACCTCTAATCAACTTCAGATTAATCTTTCATTTTTGACAAACTTTCCGGTTTTGGTCGGATTCCGGCCGATCTACTTGTCCGACGAGAAAATCATTTATATGTTCGGATTCAGCATGTATCTTTAACCCTAAATCAGATATCTAATCAACTTCAGATAAAACTTTTACTTTTAAGAAACTTTCTGATTTTAGCCGGATCCGGGTGAACTACTTGTCCGGCGAGAAAATGATTTTCATATTCGTGTTCAGCATGTCGTCTTACCCTGTAATCAACTATCTCATTAGCTTTTCAAAAATATTTTTTTCGCCCCTTAATTTGAAACCCCTCCCCCTCTCCTATATATGCAGCTATCGGGCCCATCTACGAACTCGACCTTTCCCTTGACTCGAAGAGTCCTCACACAAGTTTCATCAAAATAACTCATTCCCTTCGAGAGTTATCGTGCTGACAGACGGACGGACAACTCCCTCCATTTACATTTTGGGATCCCAAAAAACGGAATGACGAACTTAGCTGAAATCACTAACAGAAATGGGTAGGAACAATGGATGGCAGCAGTTTCGCACCCGTGGGAAAATTACACTTTTTTGTTTTTCTCAATTTTTTCTATTTATCACTCAAAGAATATATACTGTCTGTGGGGGGAACTTTCGCAGATATTTAGCACTTTCAGATTTTAGTCCATCTTCAATTTAAAACTGGTGCCTGCCTCCTAGAACGGAGCTTTCCAGTCGAAAGCAGAAACATGGTTTGCTGAAACGAAAGTTTGGCTGCACAACTTAAGATAGTCTTCTCTGACATAGACTACATAGCTCCACTTCACTTCACATACCGTTGGTAAAAACCATCCTTTTCGCCACAGGCAAGAGCTCTACGGATCGTTCCAAAATGTAAGGTCATATTCATTAATCCGACCTAAGGTCCACACTTTACGTAAAAACCGACAGGACTAGAACCTTACCACTTCTAGTATTAAGCCGAAATCGGGGTACTAGGAAAAAAAAACGAGACAAAAGCAAAGTGTTGACCAACACAATAAGAAAAGTAAACTGACCTGACTAAACAACAATGTTCAAGAGCTTGTGTCGACTAACAAGTGTTTCGACAGTAAGCTATGCTATCACATAACCTCCTATACCTACATCCAGTTTTGAAGTAAACAGCGTCATGAAAGGCTGTTAAGATTTTAATCGATCTCGTCACTATGTAATAACTGTTACAAGACAGTGCTGTAGCAACGCGGGCTGAAGAGACTTGGATGATTCAAGATTTGTGGCGAGTAATTTCTTTCAAGTACTGAGTGGGCCTTACTCGCTGGTGCCCATAACCTTTTTCCCAAGCGGATGTTCACCATTGTCCATTACAGTTAAGTAGCTGCTGGTTTTAGTCTTTGTTTTTAAAATGAATTCAAGGGCCTAGGATCTGTCGATGATCCTTTGCGGCTTTCACAGTGCAACAGATCTCGACAGGTATTAAACAAAAATACCTGTTCCATCTTACCAAGCAAGAGCTGTTAGCTCATATGGCACTTGCATGGGTTAAGATGTATTGTTTGATTAAAGTAAGTTTCGACTTTGCGGTTAAGATGCGCACTCTAAGGGAGCTAGAACTTCATTTGTAAGCAAAACCCTTAAGGCAAAAATGATAATGGGCTGATGGGGATTCATGAAAATGCATATTTTGCTTAAAAGTATTTTCTTTCTTTGCGGTCAAGATTAGTACTTTAAGGAATAATCGGATTTGGGAAGTAGCGATTTCCAAGCAAATCTTGTTGAATCTCTAATATTCCAGCGAAGTTGTATCGTCCTAGCACACCTGGAAGCATCTTAAATCGCGATCACTGGAATCCCAGACCCCCCCCCCCTCCAACTCCACCCACGATACCCGGAGCCAATCCGGTTCTTTAAATGATGTATGCAGAGCATCTGTTTGTTATTCCACAAAGTTCGATCCCGATCCCACCAGTCTAAGCGGGTCAAGTATTTTCCGCCCCCCCCCCAAGAGTTGTCGGATCCGGTTCGGAAATGAAAAAGATCACCAAAGAGAAATGTCCTCTGTTCAATTATTAAATTTCACTCGAATCCGATCACCCGTTCCAAAGTTACGCATGACTCAATATTCAGGATTTCCCTCCCTCCACCCCCCCATAAGAATATCATATTGAAGATTTTTGTTTTATTTCGGAGTCAGTGCGACCGGGTCCCTCATGTGCCATAGAGCCAAGTTTGGTCGTGAAAATCCCCCAAAACTGGAATTCCGGGACCCCCCCCCCCAAGTGCCCGGATCCAGTCAAATTGTGTAAAAGATTTACCTGGAGCATATGTTTGTTCTTCCCAGCAAGTTTCACTTCGATCCCTCCATTCAAACTGTTTCTCGAGATTTCCGCCCCCCCCCCAACTCCCCCCACAGTGCCCGGAGCCAATCCGGTTACGTAAATTATTTATCCAGAGCATCAGTTTGTTATTCCCACAAAGTTCCATCCGGATCTCTCCAGTCTCAGCGGGTCGCGTACTTTCTGCCGCCACCCCCCCAATAGTTGTCGGATCCGGTCCGGATATGAAAAAGATCACCAGACAAATGTCCTCTGTTCAATTACTAAATTTCACTCGAATCCGATCACCTGTTCCAAAGTTACGCATGACTCAGTATTCCGGATTCCCCTCCCTCAACTCACCCCCACGATTATCAGATCGACGTTATTTTAATTATCATGTCAGTTTGATCGGGTCCCTGATACACCTACCAAGTTTCGACGTAAAAATCCCCAAAACCGCCATCACCGGAATTCTGGGGAATCCCCTCCCCCCCCCCCAAGTGTCCGGATCCAGTACAATTGTCTGACAGATTTATCTAGAGCAGATGCTTGTTCTTCTCAGCAAGTTTCACTCCGATCCCTGCATTCTAACCGTTTCTTGAAATTTCCGTCTCCTCCCCCCCCCCTAGTTATCGAATCTGGTCAAGACTTTAAACATGATCGGAAAACTGATTATTTCCACGTTAGTTTGGTCGGGTCCCTGATAAGCCTGCCAAGTTTCATGGTCCTACCCTAACTCGAAAAAGGGTGACAAACTGACCTCAATTTTCAAGTCTCCACCACCCTCCACTCCCCAACAAATGGTCGGATCGGGAAACTGATTATTTCCACGTTAGTTTGGCCGGGTCCCTGATATGCCTGCCAAGTTTCATTGTCCTAGCACATCTGGAAGTACCCTAACTCGAAAAAGTGTGACAAAAAAACCTAAAGACAGGAGTCATGTTCTGGTGCCCTGTCAGAAGTTTCATAAGAGATAACACAAGGATGCACAGTTTTCAACCGATAACACTTGGGATGTTGTCTGTTGTGACTTTGAAAACGTCATACATTAAATGTTATGCATAACAAGCATTGCCAGGAATAGCCGAAAAATCGTCGAAAAAGCATCTTCTGACTTTTCCGACATCATGACATTAAACCCGTTCGTTCACCGCCCTAGCATCCCATTAAAACTGTCATCTGACAGGGCTTTAGTTTAACTTTAGGCCTTTAGCTTACAGGGCAATAGTTTGTTCGATAGTCCTCTGTTGGCGAGGATCCTGGATGGACAGGAGCTCAACATTGTTAATGGTACTCAATACAGCCGCTCCCTCACTAAATGACGCCAGCTTGATTCTTAGAAAAAGGTCATCAAGTCAACCATTAATTATGACCGAACTATCAAACGTGTCCACTTATGAAAAGAAGTGGATCGAAAAGTATTTCGACAATTCAGGCTGTTGTGTCGGTCTCTATGTCAAGCGTCGAACTATCTCTATGTACACATAGCGAAGGAAATATAATCCTTCAGTATTTCTAGTTTTTGGGATCCCAAAACGTAAGTGGAGGGATACCTATGACATCGCAAAAGTTGTCCGTCTGTCCGTCCGTCCTTCTGTGCGCACTGTAACTCTCGAAGGGAATGAGATATTTTTATGAAACTTGGTGTGAGGATTTTTTGGGTCAAGAGTAAGGTCAAGTTCGTAGATGGGCTCTGTAGCCCTACATTTAGGGGTGGGGGAGGGGGAGGGGGTTTAAACATATAATGTGATAGTCGAGTATAGGGTAAAAAGACATGCTGAACACGATGGTGAAAACCATTTTGTCATCGGACAAGTAGTTCGGAATCCGGCCAAAACCGGAAGGTTTGTTAAAGTAAAAGTTTTATTTGAAGTTGATTAGATGTTCGATTTAGAAATAAGAAGACATGGTGAAGATGATGGTGAAACACATTTGTTCGCCGGACAAGTAGTTTGCCCGGAATCCGGCCAAAACCGGGAAGTCTGATAAAAGTAAAAGTTTTATTTGAAGTTGATTAGTTGTTCGATTTAGGGATAAGAAGACGTGCTGAACACGATGGTGAAAACCATTTTCTCGACGGGCAAGTAGTTCGCCCGGAATTCGGCCAAAACCGGAAAGTTTGTTCAAAGTAAAAGTTTTGTTTTAAGTTGATTAGATGTTCGATTAAGGGGTAAGACATGCTGAACCCTTATGGGAACAGTATTTTCTACCAGGACAACTTGTTCGGCCGGAATCAGGCCAAACCGGAAAATTTGTTAAAAGCAAAAGTTTTATTTGAAGTTGATTAGATGACAGATTTAGGGGTAACAAAACACGCTGAATCTGTATATGACAATCTTTTTTTTTACCTGGACATATAGTTCGTTTGGAATCCAGTTGAAACCGGATTTTTTTTTATAAGTTGAACTTCTACTTAGATGTTCTTTATACGGATAAGGTGATAAGCTGAATTCGTTTCTGACCTTTTTTTTCTGGGCAAGTATGGTAGTTCGTTCGCAATTGTCTGGATCAAATATTAGGTTTTTGGGATCCCATCGAAACCTTTGGTCTTGTTAATGGAAGAGACGTAAGTTACAGCATGAATCATACCTTGATTTAAACCTTGATTCATGCTAACTTCAAGCGCTGAGCTATGTTCCTAGCTTTTGATAGCACAAGTGACTGATTCAAAGTTAAATTCAAGAGACATATGTTACAACATGAGCACTAAATATAGCATGAATCACTCCCATATTTAAGCCTCGATCTGAAATATATAAGCTATATAAATAAAAGCTTTACATAAACTATGTAAGCTCTTTCCAGTCTTAGCGCTGGGTCATTCGTCATTCATTATTTAGCCTGTCGTTATTATCAACAGTTATTGTAATTACCCGGATTAGGATTTAGATTATACAGAGTAAGTCTGAAATAAAACTACCCGGCGCCTTGCACGCTACCTAAAGATAATAGTCTACAACCACCCTCACTACCCTAAGACACGGCGTACCTTCAGATACAACAAGGCCTCACTTAAAGTCGATCAGAACTAGGAAGTGATTCCAAAGTGATCTTTCGATATTCATAAGTCCCTCGGTAGAGCGGTCGCCTTCTAAGCTGAGGGTCCTGGGTTTATATAACGGCTGAGGAGCATTTTTATCTTTCTATTCACTACTTGTAAGGTGAATATATAATTCAACACTCTTATCGGACTTATTTAAACAATTACGCGAAGGTGGAACTTGGAGCTCTTTCGTGATGCATAAACTAGAAAGGGGTCTGTGAACAGTTTAGACAAAGTCGCTCGTGCCTGTATCCGTTCACTAATTGGCGATTGGAGTGGTTTGCGGACAATGTTCACAACCCCTTCTGATTGGCTAGAGCGGTGGAACGTGAAGCCAAAGGTCGCGGGATGAAATCCCGCTCGATAAGCATTTTTGTTTTTCAGTTTAATGCTGTTATTTTATTTTATCGGGATTACTTACCATGCACTTTTATTTTGTTTTCAACCTCCGTACAACGGATATTTAAAGAAGAAGAGCAAAGATAAAACTTAATTTTAACGGTCACAACCTCATTGCATGATCTGGATGGTTTTAAGTTTCATTCTAATCATATTCCCTTCAAATATCCGCCACCGAAGTGGGAACCGGATTGCAAATCTGGTTCCAACTCGTTTAAAAGAAACAAACGAGAGCTGTAACCTCATATGAGACTTGTAAGGGTAGGTGTCATGTGGGTGGCGCAATCAAGGCGGGATGATTTTTTCCAGACCCGCTCCTACCCGGAATCTTATGATAGTCATTTTGTCAGGTTCCGTCCAGGTCTCTCGACCCTGTACAACAAGATTTCGAACATCCACCCGAACCTAACTACCCTCAAAGTCGCGGAGTCCGATCTGTCAACCTAGCACTTCTGAAAGTACCCTAACTCGCGATCACAAGACAGACCGACAAACCGACAGAAAAGCAAATGTTTTTTTTTTTTTTTTAATCAATCAAGTTTAATCCAAATAGCTGAAAGCTGGAAGAGGAATACAAATTTAGGAAATACACAGACAAGAAACAAATTAACTAATACACGTATTATTATGAGCGTGTTCCGCCCTTCTAACAATTGTAACTATTTTCGTTCCAACCTCGTGAAAAGTCACTACGCTGACCGTTCCAACCTCTCACAATAGTAAATGAAAATAACTATTTGCTTACCACGCGAGGAAGCGTGGTAACTACAAATCTCTGTGACGCGATTGGCCGAATTCGCCCATGGAACGATATTTTCCCGAAAATATAAAAATGCGTTCCAGCCTTGACGCGTGTTCGTAACGTCTGGTAAATACAGTAAGTAGGGTGAAACACACTCTATGGCGCTCGAGTCGGATGCAGCAAGTACCATACAAATACGTCTACGCGCTCATTCGCCTCCCCGCTTGTCATTCTATCTTTTAAAAACCAATATCCCAAGAAAGAGCCGAATGGCAAACACATTACAACTTCCAGAAACTCTAACTGGGGAGGCTCGAACGATAAGCCCACAACGAAACGCAGAGGCCCGCGACGTGTGTAAATATTTAAACGGTTCTTCGAAGACCAAAAAAAGGTAATTCAGATAATAAAGGTCACTCATGTTTAACAATTTATCATTTTCCATATGCCTTCTCGGAATTGGCAAAACTCCGAAACTGCGCAGCTCACGACGCTTTCTGGGAATTGCTCGTATGTTCAAAAGCACACCTATACCTTCGCTTGGAATATTTGAAGAGTCTTCGAGCTAAAGCGAAAGAATAGCCCCTCGAATTCCTCTCCAGCATGTACAAAATACATATTTACCTACGGCCTGCAGATGATCCTAATCCCTCCGTCCTTGGTCTTGCGCGTGTCATACCAATTCCGAAAGGGTTGTCCACTCTCGAAGCATCACGTTTAGATGCGTAGAAAGACTATGGCCTAATTTATGGCCGGCTCCGCTGGTTGCGGCCAGTGTTTGACGGTGCCACGAAAGGCTTACAGCAGGTGCCGAAGGGTGGGTAGTCCCCCGTTCTCCTCTAACTCTCCCCATTATGGCCGGATGCGGTTCGAACACATGAATGGCACATTTAGGGCATCTTACTATCCATCAAGTTTCCTTCGAATCTGAACATTTCTGCAAAAGGACCGACATCCAACCCGCTCCAACTCTGCCTATTATGAGTTAAGATTCGGCTGGACTCCAAAATGGCAAACGAGCGATGCAGACCTATCGTTAGTTGCGTTTTTGAAGTTACCATGGTATCTGTTACCACGGTAACTGGATCTGCAATTAGTCGTTTTTGCTGTTACCGGGATATGGGATATACGGTTGCTCTGCAAACAATTGCCGAAGTTGTGCTTTTCGAAGTCATCCCGAAAGAAAAACTGATAGTCACATCACGAATTGCCAAACTTCTTTCCAACTAATTTGACAAAAATTGATGAAAGTGAAATTACCTTTTCAGATACCACGGTCGGACCGTGGTATCTGAATATCAGATACCACGATAATTGCAACAAGACCAAAGGTTTCGATGGGATCCCAAAAATTCAATATCTGATCCAGACGACTGGGTCTTGTCTTAGCCAGATCCATTCTTCGCCAGACTCCTTGAACATTTTTACAATTAAAATTCAGAAACAGATTAAGGCCAAATAGCTAATCACCTGAGAAAACCAAGTTCAGATTTGGATTCAGCATGTGTGTTTAACACTATATGCCACTTCTGCCAATATCCCGGTTCCGGCCGAACTCCAGAACTACTTGTCCGGCGAAAAAAGAAAGCTCAAAGACGAAATCAGGGTATTTTCTTTCCCCAGTAATGAACATCTAATCAACTTCAAATAGAAATTTAGCTTATTACAAATTTTCCGATTCCAGCCGGATTCCGGTCGAACTATATGTCCGGGTAAAATACGATTGTCATACAGGGACTCAGCATCTCTTCTTACCCCTAAATCGCTTATCTAATCAACTAGAAATAAAACTTTGACTTCCAACAGTTTTCCGGTTTTGGCCGGATTCCGGACGAACTACATGTCCGGGTAGAAACTTGTTTTCACATAAGTGTTCAGCATGTCTTCTTGCCCTAAATCGAACATCTAATCAACTCCAAATAAAACTTTTAATTTTGACAAACTTTCCGGTTTGGGCCGGATTCCGGTCGAAATACTTGTCCGTCGAGAAAATAGTTTTCACCATCGTCTTCAGCATGTCTTCCTACCTCTAAATCGAACATTTAATCAACTTCAAATAAAACTTTTACTTTCAACAAACTTTCCGGTTTGGGCCGGATTCTGGGCGAAATACTTGTCCGTCGAGAAAATAGTTTTCATCGTCGTCTTCAGCATGTCTTCCTACCCCTAAATCGAACATCTAATTAATTTCAAATAAAACTTTTACTTTCAACAAACTTTCCGGCTTTGGCCGGATTCCGGGCGAAATGCTTGTCCGTCGAAAAAATAATTTTCACTATCGTCTTCAGCATGTCTTCCTACCCCTAAATCGAACATCTAATCAACTTCAAATAAAACTTTTACTTTCAACAAACTTTCCGGTTTTGGCCGGATTCCGGACGAACTACTTGCCCGATGACAAAATGGTTTTCACCATCGTGTTCAGCATGTCTTCTTATCCCATAATCGACCATCACATTAGCTGTTTCAAAATATTTTGTTTGTCCCTTAATTTGAATCCCCTCCCCCACCCCTAAATGTAGAGCTACAAAGCCCATCTACGAACTTGACTGGTCCGACGACCCAACGAACCGTCACACCAAGTTTCATCAAAATATCTCATTCCCTTCGAGAGTTATCGTGCTTACAGACGGACGGACGGACGGACGGACGGACGGACGGACAGACGGACGGACGGACAGACGGACAACTTTTGCGATGTCATAGGTATCCCTCCACTTACGTTTTGGGATCCCAAAAACGACTTTAGACCGTGGTATCAGATACTATGGTATCAGATACCGCCGTAAAGCTTACGCTGGGTTCCCATAACGATCCACCCAGAACTCGGAAGAGAACAAGACCAAAGGTTTCGATGGGATCCCAAAAATTCAATATCTGATCTTAGCCAGATCCAGTCTTCGCCAGACTCCTTGAACATTTTTACAATTAAAATTCAGAAACAGATTAAGGCAAAATAGCTAATCACCTGAGAAAACCAAGTTCAGATTTGGATTCAGCATGTGTGTTTACCCCTATCGTATCTGTTTTGACGAAAACATCCTGCCACTTCTGCTAATTTCCCGGTTCCGGCCGAACTCCAGATCTACTTGTCCGGCGAAAAAAGAAAGCTCAAACACGAAATCAGGGTATCTCCTTTCCCCAGTAATGAACATCTAATCAACTTCAAATAGAAATTTAGCTTATAACAAATTTTCCGATTCCAGCCGGATTCCGGTCGAACTATATGTCCGGGTAAAATATGATTGTCATACAGGGACTCAGCATCTCTTCTTACCCCTAAATCGCTTATCTAATCAACTAGAAATAAAACTTTGACTTCCAACAGTTTTCCGGTTTTGGCCGGATTCCGGACGAACTACATGTCCGGGTAGAAACTTGTTGTCACATAAGTGTTCAGCATGTCTTCTTGCCCTAAATCGAACATCTAATCAACTCCAAATAAAACTTTTAATTTTGACAAACTTTCCGGTTTGGGCCGGATTCCGGTCGAAATACTTGTCCGTCGAGAAAGTAGTTTTCACCATCGTCTTCAGCATGTCTTCCTACCTCTAAATCGAACATTTAATCAACTTCAAATAAAACTTTTACTTTCAACAAACTTTCCGGTTTGGGCCGGATTCCGAGCGAAATACTTGTCCGTCGAGAAAATAGTTTTCACCATCATCTTCAGTATGTCTTCCTACCCCCAAATCGAACATCTAATCAATTTCAAATAAAACTTTTACTTTCAACAAACTTTCCGGTTTGGGCCGGATTCCGGGCGAAATACTTGTCCGTCGAGAAAATAATTTTCACCATCGTCTTTAACATGTCTTCCTACCCCTAAATCGAATATCTAATCAACTTCAAATAAAACTTTTACTTTCAACAAACTTTCCGGTTTTGGCCGGATTCCGGGCGAACTACTTGTCCGATGACAAAATGGTTTTCACCATCGTGTTCAGCATGTCTTCTTACCCCATAATCGACTATCACACTAGCTGTTGTTTCAAAACATTTTGTTTGTCCTTTAATTTGAATCCCCTCCCCCACCCCTAAATGTAGAGCTACAAAGCCCATCTACGAACTTGACTGGTCCGACGACCCAACGAACCCTCACACCAAGTTTCATCAAAATATCTCATTCCCTTCGAGAGTGATCGTGCTTACAGACGGACGGACAGACGGACAACTTTTGCGATGTCATAGGTATCCCTCCACTTACGTTTTGAAATCCCAAAAACCGGCCGAGCTTAGCTCATGAACGATATTAAAATGCACATACAGTGAGATTTTCTTCCTTCCGTCCGTAGCCTCGTTTTTGTTGCATGCTGCAGGTCCACTTCTCGGCCGATTCTTTCTTCATCCGTTTTTGCACTGCAGCGCTTCCGAGGAAGACGGCAGCGCTTCTCAAGAATCACGGACTTGCTCACCGACCAAGCCCGTGCTTCCCTGCAAGATGCTGCAGCGCTGCCGCTTCAACCAAGAAGAAAGTGAATCCAAAAACGTATATTGTGCAAAAGCAAAGAAGTGCTGCAGCAGCGATGCGGCAGCGAGCAACAAAAACGAGGCTCGTATTTCGTACGTATGACATGCATGCTTCAGTCTGATGTGAGCAGACACTATTCTACTTTTATCAGAGCGAATTTAAATGCGAGCGAAAACTGTCTCCTGTAGTCAGAATTACTATGGACAGTTAATATTATTTTCTAATTTCTTCCGTCTTTTCTACTTTCTTAGCTGCGGCTTCTTCACTATAACGTCACAACTCTTTCAAACCAAGACCAAAGGTTTCTACGGGATCCTAAAAATTTAATATTTGATCCAGACATTTGCGTCTTGTAGATATCCGGTCTGAGCCAGACTCCTTGAACATTTTTACTATTAAAATTTAGAAACAGATTAATGCCAGTGGCTAATCATCTGAAGAAACAAAAGAAATTCAGGTATGGGTTCGTTCAGCATGTGTGTGTCCCCTACACGTCATATCTACTTCGCCGAAATTGATCGAAACTTCCTGCCTTACTTCTGCCAAATATTCGGTTTCCGCCGGATTCCGGTGAAGCACTTGTCCGGCAAAAAACGAATGGTCAAAACGAATTCAGCATATCTCCCTACCCCTATATCGAACCTCTACTCAACTTCAATAAACTTTAACTTTTAGAAAATGATTGTCATTTACGGAATCAGCATGTCTTCTTACCCCTTAACCAACTTCAGATAAATGTTTACTTTTGAGAAATTTTCCGGTCTTAGCCGCATTCCGAGCGAACTAATTTCCGGGTGGCAAAAAAATTGTCATATTCGGATTCAGCATGTCTTTTTACCCCTAAACAGAACAATTTAATCAACTTTAAATACAAATTGTACTTTTAACAAATTTTCCGGTTTTGGCCTGATTCCGGACGAACTAACTGTCCGGCGAGAAAATAAGTTTCAGATATGGATTCAGAATGTCTCCTTACCCGTAACCGACTATTTCATCGGCTTTTCAAAACATTTTTATTCGTCCCTTAATCTGAAACACCTCCCCCAGCCCTAAATATGGGGCTACAGAACTCATCTACGAACTTGACCTGTATTTGACCCAATAGAACCCCATACCAAGTTTGAAGAAAATATCTCTACCCCTTCGTGAGTTATCGCGCTGAGAGACGGGCAACTTTTACGGTCATAGGTATGCCTCCACTTACGTTTCGGGATCCCGAAAACAGACAAATTATTACGGGTCAATTATTGGTAACAGACATCGGTTCTGCCGTAGATACCTCGCGTCGCTGTATAATGCCATTGCTCTTCCAAGTGTACTGTACATAGCACCTTTTTGGAAATACTTGTCGTCCGCCCAGTGTGCAAAAGTAAGAGTTCTGTTTTTTTCGATTCGCGAAGTTCCTTCTGAGACTTCCCCCGTGGACGAGGAACTCCTATATCATGCGTAAGTACGGTGCATCCGATCCAACAGTTTGTGTTAACCGTGTCGTCGAGAATTTTCTGGGAAAGGCTAAGGGAAGAGTGAACCGTGGCTAGCCATCCTCTGCCAGTAGTTTTGTTAATGTACATAGTGTGTAATTACTTTTGATGATATACGTAGTGTGATTTTTCTTTTCTTTTTCATTTTCATACTCCGTCCTAATTCCATGTGAATTTTCGGGTGATAAAATTATTTACTTACAAACTTATCTTAATTTTTCTCCAACTTCATGCATCTAGATTACGTGTACATTTACATTTCGACTTTTTGACGGTCTCGCAATTTAGACCCTGGGAAACATTGCCTCAGTTAGACAAGAATGCGAAGTTTGGATGCGAATACCTGGGCGGGGGAATGACAAACCGTAGACTGGCATCCGACTCCCCGGACGTGGCTGCAGGTTTTGGGGCACGGGTGCGTTAACGATCCCATTAGTTGGGTTCCTATAGCGTTCGATGAGAAATCCTGATGCGAACACTCGGACGAGCTCGATGACAACTGCAGACCAAAATCCGACTTTCCGGAAAGACTGAAGCTTCTTCGCCCATCGCCAAATTTGGAATTCTTTGGAAACCAATCTTATCTACCCATGAGGGTAGTTGGTCAGTGGAGGGTTTGCAAGACCAGAGAGAACAAATTGACAAATTAATTAATTAATTCTTAGTTTATTTTAGTGTGTGGGTTAGTTATATAATATGGTAATAAATGTGTACTGGTTGCGTTTTTCAAGCACGTATGTGCTTTGTTTGTAACCGATCGTCAAGCCGGAATGATTCTTTTTTTTAGTGAGGTTGTTGAATCCTGACTTAAACTGCGACACATCAGAGATATTCTTTCGTGGGTCTAAGAACCCCCTGGCGCCCCCCCCCCCGGTACAAAACTCCCAGAATGCAAATATATGAAATTAGAAATTCGGTAATTTTGACGGCAAGCACTTTAGAATTTTAATGCAAACGCGCGACGGCGGCTCACTTGCCGTTCTCCTCTACGTAGAGTATTCATAAAATAAAATTTTTATTTACACAATTTTTTCAGCATGTCTAAAAATATCCGATAAGGGATTGACTGTGTATGTGTGTGTGTGCGGGGTAGGCGGCGGGGGGGGGGGGGTCGTTGGCTTTCGGCCGGAACCCCCTTTCGTGCAAGCTAACCACACATGTCCACCGAAAACCTCATTACTATTTATTACTAAATGTTCAGGCATGTTTAAATGTACTCCCTAGCGAAAAGCGAAATTATCAGTTCAATCTTTAAGAAACCAAAAAACACACATCATCAGAAGAGACAACTGAAATACTGATGGGAAAACACTTAATAAAGCTATCACAAGTTTAGAAAAAAGGCCATGACTACTCCTATATTAGACAAGCAATGAACTTACAGGCACTGGAACCATATCGAGCCTGGGTTACAGTAGGGTATTCCAAGAGAAAGGAAGGGCAGAAGAATCCAGAACATAGACATCACGCACGCTACTGAAAAGGGTCAAGTATTAGAAAGTCGTCCACCAACCCATAATAGGGTTCACGTATGCTTGAAGTAAACCAGCAACGTTTGATGGGCTACATCTGCTTATCTCCCTTGCGTAGCAAACTTAATTATCCAAAATGCATACAGACGAATAATGAACATGTAGAGTTTAAGGCATTAGCGAACCAATAGATATATAGATAGATTGATTAGTGTATTTCAAAAGCCCAAGGGCCCCATATACGCAAAATAACAACACAAATATAGCTTAAACACTCAGACTTCTTAATTCTGAACATTTATCTATATATACACCAAGGCCGTATCCAGGGGGGGGGGGGGGGTTTAGGGGGTCGACCTCCCCCTCGAAACATACAAAATTACAAATTTGTATAGGCTTTTCCCTCTGATCTATGTCTTTTTTGTACACTTTTGTGCGACCCGCAGGCACCCTCCCCCCCGAAGTAAATTCCTGGATACGGGCCTGATATTCACCCACTCCAGTAATGAAGGTGGGGTTAACATTACTCAAAATTTCACTAAGGACACCATTTAAATAAACTTTCTTAAAACAGAAAGCTACGAGCTTCTAAGGAAATGCTCTGAATTGGAATGCAATATATATTTTGTTTCGTTTCTGTATTTTGTCTTAAGTTTTGTTGTTGACGGTATATTGTTTAGATGTCGTTAGTTATTAATCTGTGGTTATTTATTTTCTCTTTGTTGCCTATGAAACTTCAACGTTTAACAAATTTTCCGATTTCAGCAGGATTCGTGGTGAAATGTGTCAAGGTACAAAATGATTGTCGAACATGAATTCAGCATGTCTTCTTACCCGTAAACCGAACACCTAATGAAATTCTTATAAAACTTTTACTTTTAACATATTTTCCGGTTATGGCCGGATTCCGGGTGATCTACTTGTCCGGCGACAAAATAATTTTCATATTCGGATTCAGCATATTTCACTATCCTTAAAGCGAACCTCTAATCAACTTCAGATTAATCTTTTATTTTCGATAAACTTTCCGATTTTGGTCGGATTCAGCATGTCTCCTTAACCCTAAATCAGATATCTAATCAACTTCAGATAAAACTTTTACTTTTAAGAAACTTTCCGATTTTAGCCGGATCCGGCTGAATTACTTGTCCGGCGAGAAAATGGTTTTCACGATCGTATTCAGCATGTCTTCTTACCCCATAATCGACAATCAAATTAGCTGTTTCAAAATAATTTGTTTGCCCCTTAATTTGAACCCCCTCCCCCATCCCTAAGTGTAGGGCTACAAAGCCCATCTACGAACTTGACTGGTCCAACGACCCAACGAATCCTCACATCAAGTTTCATCAAAATATCTCATTCCCTTCGAGAGTTATCGTGCTTACAGACGGACGGACAACTTTTGCGATGTCATATGTTACCACTAAGTTTTAGGATCCCAATAATAACATGCACAACTTCACTATATCCATACTAACAGTGGGTGCTTCTCTTTCTGACAGAAAAGAACTATCTGTATCCTTCAAATATAAAGAGGAAAGTTCGCGACAATGTGCAACCCTGCTTAGGCCGTAGCTTTGACTTAAACACCCTTGACACTGGTGACCAACCCCCACCACCATTCACACGCAAGTATACATTTTCAGGAGTAGCAGTACGGTTAGAACAGGCAATTCTATATTACATAAATATTCCATCAACAGTTTTCTGTTAACGGAATCGAAAGCTGCTTTCAAATCTAGGAAAACCACATACAACCTACAGTTTTCTTTCTACTATACTTACGCGCTAACACATTTAAAATAAAAATCTGATCTAACGTACTATAATTTGGCCTAAAGGCATCTAAAATTTCCGTATCCTCTAGCCATTTCCTTAATCTAGTTTTATTATTTTACAAAAAAAAATCTAACTAACTGCGTTTCCTTGAGGGGGGTTATTATCGATGTACCCCAGCATTCTGGCCACCACGGCTTCTCAACAGTAAACGCGAACATGGCGGCTAGCATTGGGATTAAAGTCTCCCTACCCACTTAAATACTATTGTTGGCATAACGTCGGCACCAGGTGCTGATCAACCTCTCATATGTTTTAAACTACTCCAAACCTCTTCCAGGGATATCTCTTCTATCATTTTATACTCCTGCTCTAACATAGGAAAACGGACCAGGAAACTCAACTCAACCTCCACATTTTCCCTTAATACACTGTCCTCATTTCAATGTTACTGTTACTTAATGTACTAAGCGACTGGACACTATCCTAAGAACTCTCCAAAAATCGCTAATATCCTTCATAGCACATGCCTCCACAATACTATCATTAACCTTATTCTTAAACAACATCTTTTTTCTTTTTAATCAACTTTTTATAATCCCTCCTTGCTTTCTGGTGTCGGGAAAGTTCCTCTTCCCCATCCTTATTCTTTAAATCTTTCAATAAACTAATCAACACATTCTTTCTATTATTTTGGATCCGAAAACGTAAGTGGAGGGATACCTAAGACGTCGCAAAAGTTGTCCGTCCGTCTGTCAGCACGATAACTCTCCAAGAGAACGAGATATTTTAATGAAACTTGGTGTGAGGATTCTTTGGGTCAAGGGAAAGGTCACAGATGGGCTCTGTAACCCTACATTCAGGGGTGGGGGTTCAAATTAAGGGGTAAGCAAAATATTTTTCAACAGCTAATAAGATAGTCGATCAACCAACTTCATAGCCTTCTTCAGCAGAAGATACTATATTGCGCTGGTCATTACAGGAGTGGTCAGAACTATCTCCCTTACGATATCCTGCTTCGGCTATGAAATTCCTCATCCGTATGAGCGCTATCACAGCATTCTGACGTACGATATCTGCTCGGCGCAGTAGATGACAGATATAATAATAATCTATTAAGGCCCGCTATACAACAAATGAAAGAGCAGAGTAATAGAAAGAAAGAACAAGAGCTACGAGCTTATATGGCACTTGTTACGAGTAGGCACGGCTCGGTTATGTGAATGATATATCTAGTGTTTGCTAGGTGTCTTCCAACCAAGTTTCATCTCGATCCCTCCACTCATAGCGTTTTCCAATCTTTCCGGTTCTCCCCTCCAGCTCCCCCCAAAAGTCACCGGATCCGGTCCGGATTCTAAGTGGGTCGTCTGAGGCATGAGGTCTTTCCAAATATCAAGTTTCATCGAGATCCGGTCACCCGTTCAAAAGTTATAAATACCTCAAGATTCCGGATTCCCCCTCCCTCTACTCCCCCGACAGTGCCCGAATCGGCTCGGTCATGTCAAAGATGTATCTAGTGTTTGCTAGTCCCACCAAGTTTCATCTCGATCCCTCCACTCATAGCGTTTCCCAAGATTTCCGGTTGCCCCCTCCAGCTCCCCCCAAAAGTCACCGGATCCGGTCCGGATCTTAAGTGGGTCGTCTGAGGCACGAGGCCTTTCCAAATATCAAGTTCCATCGAGATCCGATCACTCGTTCAAAAGTTATAAATACCTCAAGATTCCGGATTCCCCCTCCCTCCACTCCCCCCACAGTGCCCGAATTGGCTCGGATTATGTCAATGATGTATCTAGTGTTTGTTAGGTGTCTTCCCACCAAGTTTCATCTCGATCCCTCCACTCACAGCGTTTCCCAAGATTTCCGGTTGCCCCCTCCAGCTCCCCCCAAAAGTCACCGAATCCGGTCCGGATTTTAAGTGGGTCGTCTGAGGCATGAGGTCCCTCCAAATATCAAGTTTCATCGAGATCCGATCACCCGTTCAAAAGTTAAAAATACCTCAAGATTCCGGATTCCCCCTCCCTCCACTCCCCCCACGGTGCTCGGATCGGGGAAGTGACTATTTCCAACTTAATCATTTGGGGTCCCTGATACGCCTGCCAAGTTTTATCGTCCTAGCTTATGTGGAAGTGCCCGAACTAGCAAAACCTGGACAGACCGACGGACGGACAGAAATTGCGATCGCTATATGGCACTTGGCCGAAGGGCAAGTGCCATAAAAATGAATTACACACAAAGAAAACGTAACACCATATTAACTTCATAAGACGTATGATAAGTTAGGCGAGTCAACAAGCGATTCGTATGTGTTTTTGAAAGCCCGGGGTTCTAGCACGACACTCTATGGTTTCGTACTTGGTGGAAGCATCGAAAATGTAGAACCTCTTCGACAGGGCTGAATTACACTCCCACGAATTTCGACTCCGAGAAGCTATTTTGCCGGGCAATTTTTCGTCATATAAATTTTTCGTTGTAAATTCTTTTTACGTACAGATTGTACAAGGAATTTTTGAAAGCATTATAATAAAGTTCGAGGACATCCAGCCGTCGCTTCCAGGCTTTTGCAACGGATTCCTCGAGGTAGCGCTTTGGAGGAAAAAGGCTCGCCCAAGATCCTACTCCTATTTATAACCCATCTGAAACAGGTCCTAAAACTTTCGAAGAAAGAGCTGCTTTGTTGCCAACTCAGAAGATTGCCTATCATGCCCCCGTTGGAACTGACGTTAAAACAGAGCTGCATTTCTTCCAGCGTATTAAATCCATGGCCAAGAATCCAAATACTTGTTTCTTCCGACATTAGTCGTGAAATCATCGGATTCTCTTGGATATTAGACATGGCAACAGGAGACTTGCCCCCTCAGTTTTTTGTTCGTATAAAAGTTCGGAAAGCTTATGGAATTCTTGTCTCAACGAAGCTTGAATTTAACATATCTGTTCTAGCTAATATGTAATTCCTTTGTCGTTCCGCACGGTATCGTTTTAGCCCCTTTTGTGAAGCTGTTTACTAGCTCTATTAATGAAATTCGCAAGTGCATTTATAAATACACTGCTAAAAATTTCTTCGACAAAGGATTAAAATTAACTGCAGTTTTACTACTGGGATTAATCTTATCTCTACTGGGATAAGATTAATCTGAATTAGAAATAGTCTTATCTCAGTATAGACAATATTAATCCCAGTTGCAAATACTGCAAGATTTTTTGTACAGTGTATATGAAGTATCTGCTAGGGGATGCGTCACGGGCGACGAACAATAGCCTCTCCAGAAGGTATGGAGTAGCACGACCGACACCTGGAGTTTTTATGGCACTTGCAGCTTCACAAGTGAAGCTGGAACGGGAACCCTTTTTCTTCAGATGAACCCACAGGACTGATTTCGAATCAGTGTACCGATCACTTTTTGTTCGGTTTGTCTGGCCACTCATCTCGAGTTAGGGTACTTCCAGAAGTGCTAGGACGATAAAAATTGGCAGGCGTATTAGGGATCCGATACAACTAACTTGGAAATAGTCACCTCCCTGATTGAGTCCGTAATAGATCCGGTGGCTTCGGAGGGGGGAAGGAGTTGGAGGGGGGGGGGAACAAGCACAAGCCCATATACATGGTTGACAAGATCGGACCGGATCCGAGCACCGTGGGGGGAATTTGAGGGAGGGTTCCGGAATTCTGGTGATGCAGAGTTAAGACGCTTAGGCATATGAGGGACTTTAAGGAACTTAAAAACAGTCGTTACTCCAATTTGACCATCGTGGGGAAGTGGAGCGAGGTGGAATCCGGAATCTTGAGAAATGTCCGACTTTTGAACGGGTGATCGGATCTTAATGAAACTTGATATTCGGAATGAATTCATGTCTCAGATGTCCCATTTTAAGTATGGACAAGATCCAATCAATGTACGGAAGTCTGGGGAGGGGGGAATTTTGTGACACGATTATATTGGTGGGAAGAACAAGCGTTAGCCCTAGATACATCAGTAACAGAACCGGACCGGATTCAGGAACTATGGGGGGATTTGGAGAGTGATCCGGAATTCCGGTGATCGCGATTTAAGGTACTTCCTGAAGTGCTAGGACGATGAAACTTGGCTTGCACATTAGAGACTTGACAAGATTGGCTTAGAAATCCGACCATACCTTAAAGTACTCATCTTCACCTCAAAGTACAAAAATACTTTTACGCAAAATGTACATTTTCATGTCCCCATGAGCCCATGATCATTTTTGCCACATGGGTTTTGCTTAGAAATAACTTTCTAGTACCCTTAAAGCACAATGGACACTTCTAATGCTTTACTTTGTATTAAATGGTTCACAAATAAACATTTCCGATTTCCTTTAGAAGGCGCTACGAAAATTAGCCGGTTTCTTGTTATCACCTATCTTTACCTCTCTGGCATTTCGGCGATTCAAATCTTGGCAGCTGGGATATCGTGGCAGGAAATTCGAAAACTCCCAGCAATGCTTGATAGAAAAGGATATATTTGAGATGTCACGAAAGTCAAGCCGCAGATGCAGTTTACCTGATTGTTCTAGTGTTTCATCAGAAGTTCCATGGCCTAAAGTGCCTATTAAAAGTTTTTCGTTGTAGAATAGTGTTGTGAAGCTTGATTAACTTGCTTTATAAAATGTACCAGAATATGCAATAAGCTTATAAGAAATAACATAGCTACAAGAATCATTAAAAAACAAATAACCTATTCAAATCTGATTTATACATAAAATAAAGATCTACTAAGTATTATAAGAAAAATTACTTTTATCTTTGTCCAAGCTAGTAAATTGAGCATGTACTGGCCCAAAAAATTACGCTTTGAAATATCACAGAGAGGAAACTGTTGAAAAAGCTGATGATCTAGGGGGTAAGCATTGTTCCTAGGTTGTTACAGAGTGGGATTGGGGTAGTTTGATGTGCCCATTGAACTTTAAAGTGCGCATCTGAACCAAAGAGTACACAAATTATTTTTGACCGAACCCTATCTATTCATGATCCTAAATAGGGCCCAGGATCATTTTTGCCTCAAGGGTTTCGATTACAGATGAATTTCTGGCACCATTACAGTGCGCATCATCACAGCCAAGTGCAAAAAATTACGTTTTTTACCAAATAATATATTCTCATGATTTCCAAGGGTCCGTCGTTATTCTTATCTCAGGGGTTTTGCTTAAAAATGATCACAACAAACCCACGAATTGGAAGATTCCTACTTTCATCCTTTTACCAAGCCTTGCAAGTGCCATATGAGCTTCCAGCTCTTGTCGAAAGGAGCGAGCGCTTTAAGCGCAACCTCAACCCAGCACACACACTAGACAGGGTATTTATTCTGTGATTGTTTCTAGATTGTTTGATTTTATTATTCTATGGGTGATAAGAGTTCTGTGAAAGAGTCGGACATTGACACAATAGTTTCCCAAATCTACGATTCTATTTCCCTTGAATATAGTCAAAAGTTTGCGACTATCGAGCGAATGCTAAAGGGATTCCACTCGCAAATATGTGCTCTTGAAACCCGTGTTGAACTAATCGAATCGCGTTACGATGATCATGAACAGGAAAAGCGCTCAAACATACTCCTTGTGCATGGTGTTTCCCAGTCAAATGGCGAGCCCACTACTAACGCCGTTCTTCGAGTGTTCAATGAAAGGATGGGCCTTAGCTTACAAGGATCTTCTATCAAGTCTGCGGAACGCATGCGATCTCGTTTAAGTACAGATGCAACTAAAACATTGCCAGTGATTGTTACGTTCGATTCAAACAGTCAAGCTAGAGCCGTGTTCATGAACAAAAAGAAACTGGCTAAGTCAGAGGTCTACATTTCGGAGTACTTGACCCCTAAAAGGAAGCTGTTATTGGACACTGCAAGAGACAAATTTGGTGCAAAGAATGTATGGTCGGATAACGGTCGTGTTTTAGCTCGAGTTCAGAATAGCACATCAGCTCTTAAGATTCGATCACTCAATGACGTTCTGAACAATGTGCCTGTAAATCCTTAAGCATGATTGGATTATTGTTGTTGTCTTTTGTTATGTTTAAACCAAGGGTTTCGTTTCGTTTTCTGCAAAGATTATCTCGTTCTTTTTGTTGTGTTATCTTTCAGCCTACCCATCACAGTGTGTAAAATTAAGGATTAGGCTTTATAAGTTATTAATCAAGTGCCTGATAGGCTAGTTGATTTTGAGATTAATGCTCTGAGAGTTGATGATATTTTGTCCCGTCCATTAGCAAATGATGATTCAATTGTTAGTTACGCTGACCAAGGAATAAAAGTGAGTCGGTATGTGGACCAGCAGGCTCTACCTCAGTGGTCAGAAAAGGGTGATATTACATTTGGATTTTGGAACTGCCAGGGTCTGAGAACCGCGTATTCGGAAGTATGTCATATTTTAAGTGAACTTAATGAACCTCCATTAGTCCTAGGGTTGTGTGAAACGTTTATCTCTAATAAGAATTACTCTGTCTGGGATTTTTGTTTTCCAGGATATATCCCAGAGCGGAAAGAACGACAATATATAGATCGTGGAGGCCTTGCATTGCTGGTTAGAGAAGGCACACTTTATTCGGTAAGGGAGGACTTGTCACTGTGGCTTGAAGGTAAGCTAGAGACCCTTTTTATTGAAATTGAAAATAAAAATGATAACAATGTTATTGTTGGGATTATATATAAAGTACCGTCATTTTGTGAAAATGAGTTTTTGGAAGAAATGGAGAAAATTATGGAAAAGCTTCAGAATGAAAAAAAGCATAAGATACTAATGGGAGACTTTAATATTGATCTTTTGAAGAATGAAAGCCGATTGAATTTTCTTAACTGTATGATTGGTTATTTTCAATATCCATTGGTAACAATACCAACTCGGATAACAGACCGGAGTGCGACATTAATCGACAATATTTTTGTTGATGGTGAGCTGGTTAACCGTGCGTCTGCTGACGTTGTTTTGACGGATGGATCTGATCACTTATTCCTTGTTTCTAAAATCATTTTAAAAGTAGGAAATAAAGGTAAAATAAAAAGATGTTTTCGAGATATGAATGAAAAAAATTTACAGAATTTTGCGAAAAAATTTGGTGAAGCTGACCTAAGAAATGTGTTCGATGAAGATATCCCGTCTCTTGCATATGATATTTTTGCAAAAACATTTTTAGAGATATTGGATAACACTTGCCCTATAAAAAGATTAAAAAATAAAAACCATAGTTTTCCTCGTAAACCGTGGATCACAAAATGTATTTTAAATTCAATACGTCAAAAAAACAAATTGTATAAAATTTACCTTGCAGACCCTTCGGATTTTAATTTACGGCAATTTAAAGAATATAGAAATGCTTTAAACAAAATAAAAAGAAACGCATTAAAACTTTTTTATTCTAGTGAATTTGAGAAAAATAAAGCTAATATGAAAAAAACTTGGAAAACAATTAATTCTCTAATTGGGCGTAAATCTAAGAGTGAAGTAGTGACTAAACTCAAAACACAGAATGGGGATCTGACAGACCCATTGGAAATTGCTAATCATTTGTGTGATTATTTTACGAATGAAGGTGCTAAGCTGTGTGAAAAGGCTCGTGAAAGACTAAGCGATCCCCCAAACCGTGTACAGCAGGAGGCAGATGTTACAACGACATTTGAGTTTCATGAGTGTTGTGAAGTGGAGGTAGCAAAAATTGTGAGTGATATGAAATCTAATTCCAGTGGTTTGGATGGTATACCATTAAAGGCTGTAAAAGTAGTGAAGACAAATTTGGTCCCAGTATTGTGCCATTTGATTAATAAATCAATGAAAAAAGGTGTTTTTCCTGAGGCATTAAAAATAGCGAAGTTAATTCCATTGCATAAAAGCGGAAAAAAAGATGAACCGACTAATAAAAGACCAATTTCTATTCTTCCTTTTTTTTCAAAAGTATATGAGAAAGTTGTTTGCTCTAGGTTAAGTAAATATATAGAAAGTAACCAAATCCTAATTAATACCCAATTTGGATTCAGAAAAGGGTTATCCACAGAGCTTGCAACAATTAAGCTAGTTGATTGGATTAATTCAGCATTTGAGTCGGGTCTTATCCCTGCTGCATTATTTCTGGATCTGAAAAAAGCGTTTGATACGATTGACCACCAAAAGTTACTTTTTGAATTACAAAGAATTGGTGTAACTGGTGTGAGCCTTAAGTGGTTCGAGTCTTATCTGTCTCAGCGTAAGCAAGTTGTATCAAATGGCTCAGTGTTGTCTCATCCACTTCCGGTGAAGTGCGGCGTACCCCAGGGATCCATCCTAGGCCCATTGTTGTTTTTAATATTCATTGACCGAATAAAGCTGTATCTGTCACAGGCTGGAATTATATTATTTGCAGATGATAGCTTATTGCTTGTGGCAGCCCCATCGACTGAACTTCTATTTTGTAAAATGGAAACAGCACTACTGGAGTTTGTCCAGTGGGCCGATTATAATCTTCTTACTTTAAATTATGATAAAACAAATTATATAATATTTTCGAGGATAGGTACCGTTGATACAAATCTGTCGCTGAATGTACATGGAAATAAAATCAATAGAGTTCGGGAAACGAAATATTTAGGGTTCATCATAGATGAGAATTTATCATGGAAGGAGCACGCTAATACCATTTCACTTAAAATATCAAGATCCCTGGG
The DNA here is from genome assembly GCA_023053575.1 of Branchinecta lynchi. NCBI lineage: Eukaryota > Metazoa > Arthropoda > Branchiopoda > Anostraca > Branchinectidae > Branchinecta > Branchinecta lynchi. Next base: position 4,032,020 of record JAKZAP010000008.1, read on the forward strand.
CGTGCTTCGCCGCATTAAACATTTAGTGGCCGAAAAAACTATGAAAACAATTTATTTCGCTATATTTTATCCATACGTGTGCTATGGTTGCTCACTATGGGCAAGTAACTTTATTACGTGTTATAAAAGAATTCAGAAAATACAAAATAAAGCAATAAAACTTCTTTTTCACAATGATGTTAATAATTCGACACCTTCTGAAATTTTCTTTAAAAATAAACTCTTTGATGTTTCAAAAACAAGGGATTATCAAATTAGCATTTTTGTTTACAAATACTTTAATAATTTACTGCCTTCCTCTTTTGCAAATTTTTTTTCTACGAATAGTGATTACCACAATTATGAAACAAGGGGGTGTGGGGATATAGTTCATGAAATCCGGCAAACAACTCGTGCATCGTTCATTATTAGAAATTTTGCTACGAGTGTTTGGAATTCAATCCCAATTAAAGTCCGTGAGGCCCCGCACCTTGCTGCATTCAAAGCCACAGTGAAAAGGTTTTTCCTCACAAAAGAGTAAGCAAGAGTCAGTCGCTTTCTTTCTTTCTTTTTCTTCTTCTTTTTTGTTTGTTTAGTATTTGGTTTAGTAATTAGTAATTAGAAATGTATTGTTAGTAGTAGTATTTATTTTTCAGTAGTAGTAGGATTTATTCTTCATTAGTAAACAGATGTGAATTTTGTTTTTCGCCTGTTATTTAACAAGTCCCCCGGGACTTTCCCTGCAGGTGATGCAGACAAATGTTACGCGTTGGTTTTATATTAAACATAATCTAATCTAAAAAAAAAAATCTAAATCTATAGCTGATTTTGTCACATGATCCGTGTATTTCTTCTTTTCTTGTTCCTTATTGGTCTCCGTGCAATGACCACTAAATCTGATGGTGCAAAACGGATACGTCAGCTGAATTTTATTGGAGCTATATTTCGGCCCTTCTTGGCAAGGGTCCTCTTCAGGCCCATTTGAAATGCAGAAAAATCTTTACCCGACCAACGACCCAATCGAGCAGCAAAAACAGCGGCCATGTCCAAAATGAAATCACAGCAACGTTTTTAACTCCAAAGAAGACTCACGAACGAATTTACGAAGTTAAATATTTAACGCTAGGCTAGAATCTTTAGTGTTGTGTTTCCCACAAGTTCGCTCTTCCAACTTGAGCAGTTTTGAGCCTGAAGAGGACCCTTGCCAAGAAGGGTCGAAATATAGCTCCAATAAAATTCAGCTGACGTATCCGTTTTGCACCATCAAATATGATTCGCAGTCAGCTTGGGCTGAAGGACTTCTAGGTATCCTTAAGTCTACAAATGCTAGGTCTATAGTGTGTTTTGGCAACAAGATAGAAAAAGTTATTAGTTTAGCAGAAAGTCGGTAGGATATTAAGTTAAGAATGTGAGTTAGTTTGTTATTTGAGATTGTTGTTTGTTTTGTTTGTCTGTATATGGCTTAATCGCTTTCAAATACATATATATATATATATATATATATATACGACCAATAAATTATATGTATCACCCCATCGTGAACCGCACAAAAGTAAGATCCCTCTTTTCCCAAATGTGAAAGAGTCAGCCCGCAAATTTACCACCCACTTCAGTCCCTCAAGCATAAACGCTAGCGAACGCTTTACGAGCGTTCGAGCTGAGCAATTCCTGTTCTTTCCACATTTCCCACGTTGCGGGCACAGACTGCTTGCACAGAGGTTGCGCAGTTTAGCCACTTTCCGAGCCCCTTGGGCTTGAATGACAAACGCGGCAAAACGGTCTTTCTGACCAACAAGCTTTCAAGGAATGATAACCGGGAGCCTGATACATTTCGTAAAAAGCCAAACACGACAAGAATAAAAATAAGGTTGTGCCACTGGGGGGGGGGGGGGGGGGGGTAGCTAGGAAATGCAGTATCTCGAGAGTAAGATCGGACGAAAAGATTACGGAAGTAGAGGGGATTGGTAAATAAGTACGACCGGAGGAATTAAAACGAACAAACGAGATCTCATAACTAGAATATTGTTAAAGGTAAGAGAACATCTGAGAATAGGACAACAGCTTTTTTAATAGGAACGTTTTGTTATTATAGTTGGAAAGGAAGAGATTGAGAGGATAGTCAAGGTAAAGTTATGATGATGGTTGGGACAGAGTGGGAGAGATTAAAAAAAAATAGGGCGAGAGGAGATGAGTAGAGATATATTTGTGGTCCGGAAAATGGAAGGTGATAGTAAAAAAAAAAAATAGGAGCCTTCGCAGTTGCCCATCTTAACAACGTTTCAGAATAGTCATGATATCCTTTTTGCGTCTGCTCTTCCCAGTCAAACAGTTTCTTACTGGATTTTCAAAGAAAGTTGACTATTTTAAAGACAGACATTTTCGTAAGACGAAGCTTTGTTTTTTCCATGTTACTTACTGTTCGCCGCAAAATAAAAATCGCCTGATACATATTTGTTTTGAGGAATGAATGAAAATAAATACGAAATGACTTCTCAAGCCTTTGGCATTTAACACAGGCTAGCCTCTACACCGATTTCTTTCCGCTATCTCGAAGACGAGACAGTGAAGAAGGGAGAAGAGTTCGTACGACGCCTTCGTTTAGTTTTACCGAATCTTCTTTTGTACAGGAAAATCAAGCAGTAGGGAGGAAACATTGATATTTTTGTAGGAGGCATGATTCAAACTAATGTACGTGAGAACGCAATCATAAGACCTTGAACACAAAAAAAGGAACCCAGTGCGCAACCAGAAACAGCAACACACACAAGAATACGGCAAAGATGGTTAGACTCACCTCTCATGCCCAAATTCTTCAAACGCAGCATTAGGAACCAACTAAGGAAAGTTGCTTATTTCCCAGATTTTCGTGTTGGAATCTTGGCCCACAGTCACGATCGTTTTGTCATCCAGCCACGCGACATTCGTGATTTGACTCTGAGGATGTGCATCTGGAGGGAGAAAAGAAAAAACTGAAAAAGGAACATTTTAGCATTTGCAAAACCCATCTGCAACAACCCCCTCTAACTAGACCAAACAAGGACTCGGTGCGACCGTGCTGGATCATGTAGTGGCGAGATTCGAAAGCACCCGCATGCGCAAGCTCAAAACAGGACAAATTGGACAAAATATTATTGTTTGGTTAAAAATAATTCCATTTTCTTTTGCCACTGGACAAAAGTGATCCTAAATAAATACGGGAAAATATAGCCCTATTAAAGGATTGTCACTGGAAGACCCTTGTGAAAGATTAAGGTCGTAAATGGGCCCTGAAGTACCTTCCTGTATATGAAAGTAACTCCATAAATCTCCTTGAGCCCAAACTGACAGTGAAACGTATATTGAAACAACGGATTTTCCGTTTTAGCCATTGCCTGAATATATGAAGCTACCTCGTTCGAACTTCCAGATAAAGTGAGTTAGGAGCTTCAAACTCAAGTCGAGGCTTTCTAAGTTTCCACTCCCTGAGACTAAATAACGTGATCCTATAATTTACGAAAGTATAACTGAACAGAAAACAAAAACGGGTTCCAAGTTGTATGAAGGAAGGAAGGAAGGAATTTATTTCTTCAACATTTCTACAACATATTGAACATATTTCTAAACCAATAGCCCGTCTCAATATGTGACAAAAGGTCACCTGTGCAAGACGGACATCAAATTGTCAAAATCTATTGATCAAAAATTTTTTTTTTTTTTCTATACACTTAGTGCGACTTTAACTCACTCCAAATCAACTTTCCTCACTCAAACACCCCTATCTTACCCAATTCCCATTCCCCTCCCGAATCCTGCCCCAATCTTCATTAAACAACCAACTCATGGTAACCAAGTTTTTGGCTACCATACTAATCCATTTTGTTTTTTTCGGTGTCTATAATTATCTTTGGCATACACGCAGCTAGCCCTACACACCATGTCTATAATTCTTGTAGGCGTCTCCTCATCTTTCTCTACTCCCAAGCGAAAGTAATCTAACACTTCTCTAACCTCATCAGATCCAGATGACGTTTAGCACGAACTATGACGCCAGAAAAATCCCGAAAGGTCACGCCATATACCAATATACTCTCATCCCCTCGATAACCCCCTCCTCTCGTAATTACGGCCGCAATCGCGCGTCAATCAGTTTTGATTCCAGTCTGCTACGGAAATTAGGCGACTGGACCAATAATGAATTGCATCTAGGGGGTAATCTGGTTGATACAGCAGAAGCCCAATAAATTTCTTGCCTCACTATTACACGGGGTGGGGAGAAGGACAGGCTGTTGCTAAGCAGTCTTTAATCTAGGTATTACTTAGCTAGGCAAAAACACCAGCAAGCTCCTCAAGCCCCAACAAGGAAGGAAACATTTCCAGCTAACCAAGCAAATTGAAGCTGTTCATACTCGGATGGTTAGTTAATTCTGTCGGCCTCGGAGATGACTTTTAAAAGGACACGCGTTCCTGCAGGAAATAATCCTCCATAATGCTATAGGTCTCTCACAACCACCTACACAAACTGAGAGCCAATACTCTATATGACTAAGTATGAAACGAGAAGAAGAAAAAAACAAGAGCACAAGGGAAGGTTAAGGCACAACAAAGATATAAACAGATGACATTTTACATAACAGTTACGCAATCAAGAACCATAAATGTGTTTAAGAAGGGGTGGTTCCATTTGCCCTGGAAATCTGAGATTACCCGATTCACTTCGATACTATGTTTTTGGGATCCAAAAACATAAGTGGAGGGATACCAATGACATCGCAAAAGTTGTCCGTCTGTCTGTCCGTCCGGTCAAGTTCGTACATGGGCTTTGTAGCCCTACGTTTAGGGGTGGGGTTCAAATTAAGCGTCAAACAAAATATTTTCAAAAAGCTACTGTGATAGTCGATTATGAGGTAAGAAGACATGCTGAACACGAATCTTGAATTTTGAACTTCTCAGTCAATTTATGGTTATGACATAATTTCGACAAGTGGAGCAGGTGCTTTGCATATTTAAAATAACATATTGAATCTCCTTCTTTCGCAGAACATGAGTGGCACCAGAACGAAATAGTACAGAAGGAGCGCAGAAGGTACACATTTCCTAAAGCTTTACGATTATAGCGCCCCCCGGTGAGCGGCCTTAGCGAAAACCGAGAGCAGTCACTCAAACGAATCCTCAAAATTGACTCAAATCCTACGAGAACTAATTAATAATGTTTGTATTCGTGACGTTTCTGACTCTTCATTGGGCACAGGGCAATTCTTCATCGGTATGACGAGTTAGTAATCAGGAGTATACGGTAAGCGACACAATTCCATTGCATTTCGCAGATCTAGAGCGAAACTGTCGTATCCCCTTTCGAGTTCAGTTACAGCCGAGCAAGCGGATACAGGGACTGGGGTGAAACTTGGACGGTTGAAAGGCAATGTGCACCAGATGTGCAGCTTTGAGGTCCGGGCAGGATCTGACCTGGAAGGGCAGGGTTGGAGGGGATACCGGGCGTTTCCGGGGAATGGTCCGATAAAACTGAACCTTAATGGGCTGTAGGACAAATGTCCCAAATGGGACATCTATGAGTCCAAACGGCATCTGACCACGGTGTGGGTGGAGGAGGGCGCGGAAATTGTGTGACACCCATAGGGGAACAACACCAAAGGTGTCGATGGGACCCCAAAAATCTAATATTTGATTCAGACAATTGGGTATTGTCTGCGCCAGGAATCAGAGAAAACCAAGTTCAGATATCTATTTTGACGATACTGACCAAGACTTCCTGCTTTACTTCTGCCAAGTTTCCGGTTTCGCCCAAATCCCCAGCGAACTACTAGTCCAGCAAAAAAAAAAAAATTCAGAAACGAATCCAGCGTATCTCCTTATCCCTATAGAGAACATATAATCAACTTTAAATAAAACTTTGACTTGAAAAAGATTCCAGTTACAACCGGATTCCGGACTAATTATATGTCCGGGTAAAAAACGATTGTCATATACAGGCTCCGCCCCTCTTCTTACCCCTCTTCTTACCCCTTAATCTGTCATCTAATCAAACTTTTGCTTTTAACAAATTTTCCGGTTTTGGCCTGATTCCGGGCGAACAAGTTGTTCGGCGGGAACTGGTTTTCACCATCATGTTCAGCATGTCTTTTTACCCCTAAATCGAACATTTAATCAACTTCAAATGAAACTTTTACTTTTAACCAACTTTCCGTCTTTCACCGGATTCCGGACGAACTACTTGTTGGGCAAGAAAATGGTTTTCACCATGGTGTTCAGCATGTCTCCTAACCCCTAAAATGAACATTTAATCAACTTCAAAAACAACTTTACTTTTAACCAACTTTCCGGTTTTCGCCGGATTCCGAACGAACTACTTGTCCGGCGAGAAAATGGTTTTCACTATCGTGCTCAGAATACCTCCTTACCTCATAATCGACTCTCACATTAGCTGTTTAAAAATATTTTGTTTGTCCCTTAATTTGAACCCCCACCCCTAAATGTAGGGCTACAGCACCCATCTACGAACTTGACCTAACCCTTGACCCAATGAATCCTCTCACCAAGTTTCATCAACATATCTGATTCCCTTCGAGAGTTATCGTGCTTACAGACAGACGGACATTTTTGCGATGTCGTAGGTATCCCTCCACTTACGTTTTAGGATCCCAAAAACTGGCTGAATGATTGGAACAAAGCTTGGAAGGTACAAGGTACCCGACCACACTGGGCTGGGATGGAGGGCGGACATTTCACGGAATTGTATTACAAACGAGAGATACGATTCGAGTGAGAACTGATCGATAGTAGGAAGAGATGTAATATACGTGCTAGATAATGCTACTACAAACGACATCCTGTCAAATACCGTGAAAACAAGATCCACGACTGCACATACCGCAACGATTAGTGAAGTGAGACCAAGAGTCACCGGAGAATCGCGCCCGAACAAAATTGCGAATTCCTTGAAACGAATGTTTCCCAGTCTCGCCAGTAGGTTACGGATCTGCTCTTTCTTTCCCACCACCGCTGCATATTTCGAGGTGGCTAATCTCGTTTATTCCCACAATTTAACAGATGGCGATCGGTGTTTGATTTGCCTCCGAGTTCCACCATGCTTTATTACGAATTCCACGAAGAACATAAGTAAACCTTGAACCTTGGGTGGTCAAGGCGTTGGGCTGCGTGTGTACCTCATTTATTAAGACATACATGTGTGTTTAATCCACGTGCGAGTTTTAACCTTTAGCCTACACCATCTGGATCCAGATCGACTTGCGAAAGAAAGGAGAAGACAACTAACGCCCTCCAGACAGACACCAAGGGCGTGTTCCAACCAGAGAACAGTAGTAGTTATTAGTTACTATTTTCTTTCCAACCTCGTGAACGGTTCCTACACTGAAGTAACTATTTGCTTTCCATGCTTGGTAGTTAACCCATTTTAAAATAAATTCGTTCCCTAGAGAAGGTTTGATGTGCACAGACAAGTTTGGATGACATACTCTACCCTTTTTGTCACGAAAAATCACTAAAAAAGGGTTAAACTAAAAGTAAAATAAAATCTCTGGGTGCAAGTCACGGGAATTACCTTTTACCATACCAACACGTTTTCAACAAATACCGCTATTAGAAGCCCCTCTCCCCCCCCCCGAAAATCCTCTCCCACAGAATCAGAAAAGAAGTTCCATCTGCATACGGGTGGTTCCCAAAATCACCACGATCTTTTTGCCCACTCTCACACTGCCCACGCTCAGAATGCCCAGGATTAAAATGCACACGGTTCAAAATGCCCACGATCAAAATGCCCAGGATTAAAATGCCCACGACTCGAAATGCCCACTTGCAAGGCTGGGTCGTAGGATGAAAGTAGGAATTCGTCAATTCGTGTGTTGGTTTAATTGCGATCAAATGTAAGCAAAACCCTTGAGATAAGAATGATGATGGGTCCTTAAAACCCTTGAGATAAGAATGATGATGGGTCCTTAGAAACTATTTTATTTGTGCATTTGGCCGTGACGATGCGCACTTTATGGGCGCTAGAAATTCATCTGTAATGAACACTGTTGAAGCACAAATGATGATAAGCTCATTGGAATCATGAAAACGTATATTTTGTTCAAATTATTATTTGTACAGAAATTCACTTGTAAGCAAAACCCTTGAGACAAAACTGATCATGGGCCCTTGGGGATCATGAATATATATCGTTTGAAGGAACCGAAGAATGGTCCGGAAAGACCAGCAAATTCAAGCACTTAAAGGGAAGTTCCAAGGGGCTCAGTATCAGTCAGAGGCTTCCTCAAGAAATTTCTTGTAAATAATAATAAACCAGTGTTATAATCGGGCCAACGTATCTTTGTTTCAGGTGATTTTAACTGTGACCTGAATGTTTCTAACGAACGTAGTACAATTTTATTTTCTTGTTTACCGAATTTTAATCTGATTTCAAAATCCCTTGATTTTACTTCTTTACATTGGAGCGGTAGTACGAGTAATATCGACCATGTTCTATGTAATTCGGCCCCCCATGAGACTGTTAAAGTTATTCCAGATTTTCCAATTAGTGACCATTTGCCTATTCAATTTGTAGTTATTTCGTCCCCCGCAAGCGCACCTTCGCATGTTCCCACTCCTAATCCTATTCCTCATAAATATTTTACGCGGATCCAGTGGGATAAAACTTTAATCCCAATGTATAGTGAAAAAGTAAGTATTTTGGTTCGTAAGCTTGATATTCCAGAAAAATTAAATTGTAAGAGTAATGAAATGCAGCTCGAGTTAAATTGTTTTATTTTCAGATTATTCATTGTTTGAAATCTGGGGCGAGTGAGGCATTCCCAGTTAAGCGCCTGAGGGCGGGTGTCGAAAAACCTTTTTGGTCTTTAAATCCTTCTCTATTCAGGGTGGGGAATGTGGTCCACCAGTCTCATTCGCGGAACACACCAGTCTCACTGTTTTGAACCATCAGTCTCAGAAAAATGGCGCCGGGAACCACCAGTCTCGGAAACGAGACCAACAGTCTCAAATTCAGACCAACAGTCTCATCTAATTTCCAATTTATTTAAAGTAAAAAAGTGTTTTCTTTGTTTTTCTCTGTCAGTCCCTTGAATTACACGCTTGTGTCAGCACTACAGGTAGAGTGAAGCTTGGGCTTTCAATACATGTATTCATCTCTGCTATTGGCTTGGTACTTCTCAGTGAGTAGGGCTCTGAAACAGCAAACAAATTTATTTTTTTGTTTTCTGTGTTGTTTAATAGACTTCTGCTACTCTGCCAACTACAACAGGTAAAGTGAAGCCTGGGCTTTCAAACGATATATGATTCCCTGTTACTGGATTACCAAGTGTCACATTGGGTGGCTCTGAAAAAACTGTTTTCGTAAACAAATGTAATTTCTAGGCTGTCTATGAGATTTCTTGGAATTTTCTAACTTTGCGACCAGTTTTGGTAAATAGACATCCATGTATCTCTGATACTGGCTTAGTCAGTTTGTTGCTGGGTTCCTATGGTAAACTCATTAGCTGTTTTTTTTTAACTGCCTGCTTGATACTGTTGAATGTTTTGTCGCCTCTGTTCAGTTCACCTGACTGACTGGTCCGGTATTAGTTTGTTCCATTATTTTTCCATGCTTAAAATACTATTCTGAGGCTGTCTCTACACAACTACAGTAAGCGGTCAAGTAACACTCAATGGAACCTATTATCGCTCACCAGAGCTGCGTTTTATTCGCATTTCTAGTCGACTTAAGTTATTATTTTGCCGTTTTATTTGCTATTCTCAGTTGACTGATAGCGTTCAATTTATCCAATCTATTGAGATTGTCCACTAAAAGTTGACTTTGGACGACCGACAACAAATGGTCATTCGTTCCATGGATCACCGGTTAACCAACAGTGGAACATTTTATCGCTCACCAGAGCTGCGTTTGACTTGCATTTCCAGTTGACTGAAATAATCTTTTTGCGGTTTTATTTGCTATTCACAGTTAGCATTCAATTTATCCAGTAGACTCAGGTTGTCGACAAAAAGTTGACTTTTGCCGATCGAGATAAAATGGTAATTCATTCCATGGTTAACCGGTTAACCTACAGTAAGCAGTCAAGTATCGCTCAATGGAACCTATTATAACTCACCAGAGCTGCATTCTATTCGCATTTCCAGCTAACTTAAATCATCATTTTACTGTTTTATTTGCTGTTCTCAGTTGATTCATATTGTTCGATTTAGCTCTTGGCTTATCCAATCTATTGAGACTGTTGACTGAAAGTTGACTTTTGACAAACGAGAACAAATGGTTATTTGTTCCATGGTTAACCGGTTGACCAACAGTAAGCTGTCAAGTAAACTCAATGGAACCTATTATCGCTCACCAGAGCTGCGTTCGATTCGCCTTTCCAGTTGACTTAAATCACCATTTTTCCGTTTTATTTGCTATTCTAAGTTGACCGAAATCGATTGATTTATCCAGTCGACATAAATTGTCGATTAAAAGCTGACTTTTGACAACCAAGAACGAATGGTCATTCATTCCATGGTTAACCGGTTAAGCTACAGTAAGCGGTCAAGAGTAACGCTCAATGGAACTTATTATCGCTCACCAGAGATGGGTCCGATTTGCATTTCCAGTTGACTTAAATCATCTTTTTGCTGTTTTATTTGCTATTCTCAGTTGACTGACAGCGTTCGATTTATCCGGTCAACTGAAATTGTCGATTAAAAGTTGACTTTTGACAACCGAGAACAAATGGTCATTCATTCCATGGTTAACCAAGAATATAAGCGTAGGTTGAGATAAAGATTGCGGAATCCAACCAACCGGTCACCTTTTACTGGTCATTTCAAATTGCGGCCATGAGGCCGACATTTTTTCATGTTCTAACAAATCTGGTGCTACAGAGTACGCTACCTATCCAATGATGGTAAAAAAAAAAAAAAAAAAAGCTTATTCTTAATGTTTTACACTGGCTATGGAAGTTCTAGCTAAAAGTGTTCAAGTTAACCTACATGAACTAACGCACCCACTCTGGTAATTTTGTTTTGTTGGTTTTGGTGATTCTTTTTTCACACACCATACGTTCTTTACTAGTCCTCCATGAATATTCCTCTCACTCTTTTTTTAATTGTTGAAGTACTATCTCCTCTGCAGATGTTGCTCTTGTTGTAGGAACATACTATTGTTTGTTACAGACATACTATTGTTTGTATGTTCAAGTACTACAGATTGGTGCACGTAAGAGGTCTCTTCATGAGACCCTCAAATTGAAGCTGCTACGTACAGCATCATCAAGGAGACAAGCAAAGGGTAATTTTAGTAATTGTCTAAATGTTATAGAACATGATTAGGTCGCTTTGTCATATTGTTTTAGTGATGTTCCCTTACCTTCTTGAGTTTCCACACCCTTGCCAAGAGCTAAATCGAACAATATGAATCAACTGAGAACAGCAAATAACAGAGTAAAATGATGATTTAAGTTAGCTAGAAATGCGAATAGAATGCAGCTCTGGTGAGTGATAATAGGTTCCATTGAGCGATACTTGACTGCTTACTGTAGGTTAACCGGTTAACCATGGAATGAATTACCATTTTATCTCGATCGGCAAAAGTCAACTTTTTGGTGATTCTTTTTTCATATACCATATGTTTTACTAGTCCTCCATGAATATTCCTCTCACTCTTTTTCTAAATGTTGAAGTACTATCTCCTCTACAGATGTTGCTCTTGTTATAGGAACATTCTATTGTATGTTACAAACATACTATTGTTTGTAGGTTGAAGTACTATAAATTGGTCCACGTAAGAGGTCTCTTCATGAGACCCTCAAATTGAAGCTGCTACGTACAGCATCATCAAGGAGACAAGCAAAGGGTAATTTTAGTAATTGTCTAAATGTTATAGAACATGATTAGGTCGCTTTGTCATATTGTTTTAGTGATGTTCCCTTACCTTCTTGAGTTTCCACACCCTTGCCAAGAGCTAAATCGAACAATATGAATCAACTGAGAACAGCAAATAACAGAGTAAAATGATGATTTAAGTTAGCTAGAAATGCGAATAGAATGCAGCTCTGGTGAGTGATAATAGGTTCCATTGAGCGATACTTGACTGCTTACTGTAGGTTAACCGGTTAACCATGGAATGAATTACCATTTTATCTCGATCGGCAAAAGTCAACTTTTTGTCGACAACCTGAGTCTACTGGATAAATTGAATGCTAACTGTGAATAGCAAATAAAACCACAAAAAGATTATTTCAGTCAACTGGAAATGCAAATCAAACGCAGCTCTGGTGAGCGATAATAGCTTCCATTGAGTGTTACTTGACCGCTTACTGTAGTTGTGTAGAGACAGCCCCAAAATAGTATTTTAAGGATGGAACGAACTAGTACCGGACCAGGCAGTCAGGTGAACTGAATAGTGAGACAACAAAATATTCAACAGGGTCTAGCAGGTCAGTTAAAAAAACACAGCTAATGAGTTTATCAAAGGACACCATGAGCAAGAAACTGACTAAGCCAATATCAGAGATACACATATCTGTGGAAAGTCCATGCTTAAATCTACCAAAACTGGTTGTAAAGTTAGAAAATCCCAAGAAAGAGAATCTGAGTCGACTGGATAAATTGAATGCTAACTGAGAATAGCAAATAAAACAGCAAAAAGATTATTTCAGTCAACTGGAAATGCAAATCAAACACAGCTCTGGTGAGCGATAAAATGTTCCATTGAGCGATACTTGACCACTTACTGTTGGTTAACCAGTTATCCATGGAACGAATGACCATTTGTTGTCGGTCGTACAAAGTCAACTTTTAGTGGACAATGTCAGTCGACTGGATAAATAGAACCTATCAGTCAACTGAGAATAGGAAATAAAACTGCAAAATGACGATTTAAGTTAACTGGAAATGCAAATCAAATGCAGCTCTAGTGAGCGATAAAATGTTCCATTGAGCAATACTCGACCACTTACAGTTGGTTAACCGGTGATCCATGGAACGAATGACCATTTGTTGTCGGTCGTCCAAAGTCAACTTTTAGTGGACAATCTCAATAGATTGGTAAATTGAATGCTATCGGTCAACTGAGAATAGCAAATAAAACGGAAAATTAATAACTTAAGTCAACTGGAAATGTGAATCAAACGCAGCTCTGGTGAGCAATAATAGGTTCCATTGAGTGTTACTTGACCGCTTACTGTAGTTGTGTAGAGACAGCCCCAAAATAGTATTTTAAGCATGGAACGAACTAGTACCGGACCAGGCAGTCAGGTGAACTGAATAGTGAGACAACAAAAGATTCAACAGGGTCTAGCAGGTCAGTTAAAAAAACACAGCTAATGAGTTTATCAAAGGACACCATGAGCAAGAAACTGACTAAGCCAATATCAGAGATACACATATCTGTGGAAAGTCCATGCTTAAATCTACCAAAACTGGTTGTAAAGTTAGAAAATCCCAAGAAAGAGAATCTGAGTCGACTGGATAAATCGAACACTATCAGTCAATCCAAATCAAACGCAGCTCTGGTGAGCGATAATAGGTTCCATTGAGCGATACTTAACCTCTTACTGTAGTTGTGTAGAGACAGCCTCAGAATAGTATTTTAAGCATGGAAAATGCATGGAAAAAGAATGGTACAAACTAATACCGTCAGTCAGGTGAACTGAACAGTGAGGCGACAAAACATTCAACAGTATCAAGCAGGGCAGTTAAAAAAAACAGCTAATGAGTTTACCATAGGAACCCAGCAACAAACTGACTAAGCCAGTATCAGAGATACATGGATTTGTGGAAAACTCATGCTTAAATCTACCAAAACTGGTCGCAAAGTTACAAAATTCCAAGAAATCGCATAGACAGCCTAGAAATTACATTTGTTTACCAAAACAGTTTTTTTAAAGCCACCCAATGTGACACTTGGTAATCCAGTAACAGTGAATCATATATCGTTTGAAAGCCCAGGCTTCACTTTACCTGTTGTAGTTGGCAGAGTAGCAGAATTCTATTAAACAACACAGAAAACAAAAAAATTAAATTTGTTTGCTTTTTCAGAGCCCTATTCACTGAGAAGTACCAAGCCAATAGCAGAGATGAATACATGTACTGAAAGCCCAAGCGTCACTCTACCTGTAGTGCTGACACAAGCGCGTAATTCAAGGGACTGAAAGAGAAAAACAAAGAAAACACTTTTTTACTTTAAAAAAATTGGAAATTAGATGAGACTGTTGGTCTGAATTTGAGACTGTTGGTCTCGTTTCCGAGACTGCTGGTTCCCGGCGCCATTTTTATGAGACTGGTGGTTCGAAACAGTGAGACTGGTGTGTTCGATTTTCAAAACGGCCGTGAGACTGGTGGACCACATTCCCCACCCTGCTATTGCACGCTAATCAATCGTCCAAACTGGCACATCAGTCTTGGCGGGCGTATGGTAAGCCTCGCGGTGACCACCCGGCATTCCGATTTTTGAAGGAAAAGAAGGCTATTTTCCAAGCGGAGCTTCGTCGCCATAATAATTATCTTTTGGAGGATGTGTCGCGTGTTGTTGATTCTAACAAGAACAAGCTATGGAAAGCACTTCGCTCTTCATGTTTGAACGATGTTGCATCCAATTCATCGGTCCCTTCCCTGGTTGATTGGGAGACTCACTTTTCTGATCTAATTACTTCACATGATGACCCAAATGAACGTCTTGAAGTTGATGAAGTACTAAACGGTCACACAGCCCGAGATTTTTCTATCTCGCTTGATACTCTTGCTGGTGCAGTCCGAAAGTTAAAGCCCCAGTCTGCACTAGATCAGGATGGACTTTTTTCAAACCATATTAAATTTGCTCCACCTTCTTTTCTACTTGTCCTAACGACATTCTTTAACCTTATTCTTGTTTCTGGTTTGGTTCCTTCTTCTTTTCGAGTTGGTATAGTAACGCCTATTCCTAAATCTGGTAAAAGAGATTTGAAATGTTGTGATTCATATCGACCAATAACAAAAGGTTCTCTTATGGGGAAGTTATTTGAGCTGTGTGTTAAAGATCTGTTCGAGCGTTTGGATGTTGGTTTAAACCAGGTTGGGTTTAAAAGAGGAATGGGTTGCGACCACGCGCACGCAACGTTTGATGCTGTGATTGGAGAATCTCGGACCACTGGAACTCCCCTTTATACGCTGCTAATTGACGTTAAAGGTGCTATCGACAACATTTCGCACGCGTCGGCCTTCTTAGCTCTTATTGGTGGTGGTATTCCCTTATCTATTGTTACAGTTTTGAAATCTTGGTATGATGGACTTTTAGTAAAAATATTGGCACCTTCTTCTAATTGTGTTGCGAGAGCAACACTTTGGTTTTGTCCTCGTTTTTTTTTTTTTTTTTTTTTTTTTTTTCCTATGACTCCGATTTCATTTTATTCCTGGTAACTGAGAAGGGTCTAACCTGTGCGGTTTTTACGGAAAGTGTGGACCTTAGGCCGGATTGATGAATATGACATTACATTTTGGAAAGCTCCGTAGAACTCTTGCCTGGGGCCAATAAGGATGGTTTTTGCTTGTCATCGAGCCAGAGCCTACGGTTTGCGAAGTGAAGTGGAGTTGTATAGCCTATGTCAGAGAGGACTATCTGAAGTTGTGTAGCGAACCTTTCGTTTCATCAAAAGATGTTTCTGCTTTCGAGTGGAAAGCTCCGTTCTAGCACGCAAGCAGGCAGGCACCAGTTTCAAATTGAAGATGGACTAAAATCTATAAGTGTTAAATATATGCGGCAGTTACCCGGCCCCACAGCCAACATATCTTTTTTGGGTGATGAATAGAAAAATCTACAGAGACAAAAAAGTGGCTTTTTCCCACGGGTCCGAAAGTGCTGCCATCTATTGTTTCTGTCCATGTCTGCGACGATTTCAGCTGAGTTTATAATTTTTTTTTTTTGCACTTTGGTTTGTGGTAGAGTAACGGTATCAGATGTGCCTCTTAAACTTTAAAAGTTCTCTCATTGCTAAAGAAACTAGAGCTTATCCTTTGCTCCTTTCTAAGTCGTGACGTTAGAAAGTTGGCCTACGGCAAAAAAGTCAACTTTTGAACTAAGACAGGTAGAATTTTTTTTTCGACGGCAATCGATAGCCATTGATGAGCTGATCAAAGTATATGTCATCCATTTTTTGGTACAAAAATTCCTTCATGAGATACACCAGTTTGAAAATTTCAAAGGGGTTGACAACTTCATAGTAAGGTACATTGAAACCAAAAATAGGCGATACCAGTTATGATACATATAGGGGACTTTTAAGCAACAGTCGACTGTTAGCCCATAATCATCTTCGGTAATGAGGGGTTTGCAGCTTTTGCTAGTTGGTATACCTGTTATTTGTTTCCGGTGTATTCGATGGTAAGAACAATTTGGTTCCCATGATAAGATATGCAAGGGACTTGTAAGTAATAATCGGCTGTTATGCTACAATCATCTTCTGCGATGATGGGTTTGCAGCTTTTGCTAGCTGGTGTACCCATTATTTGTTTCCAGTTAACTTAATGTACATCACGGGAGAGGGACTTGTAAGTAGGAATCGGTTCACGAGGGGCTAGGAATTTTTGCAAATGGGTGCACATTGTATTCGATTTCTATAAATCTGACGGTAAGAAAGTTTGTGTCGATGGTCTATCAATGTAACCGAGGATTAACTGTTTACACAACGGATACAAACGAAAATGTAAAGCAATGAGGTAGTTTCATAATAATTAATAGTGTCATCTATGGTATTTTAATCCTGAAAAGTTACGGATAGCTTTCTATTACCAACTAGATTATATAAGATATTGTTTCAAGTTTTCATCCGTCACGATGTCTACGATTGAAAAGGATAAAGTACAACTGATTGCAAAGTTAATTTAGTGCCTTCTTCCTATATTATTTTGTTGTTGTTTTTACAACGCTGAAGAATACCTTTTGATCATATGATTAATTTTTTTAGAACATCCCGTTTAAAAAGCTTATGCTATAATCATCTTCAGCGATGAGGGGCTTGCAACTTTTGATAGCTGGTATATCCATTATTTGTTTCCGGTGAATTTGATGTCAATCACGGGAGAGGGACTTGTAAGTAAGAATCGGTTCACGAGGGGCTAGAAATTTTTGAAAATTGGTGCACATTCTATTCGATTTCTGTAAATATGACAGTAAGAAAGTTTGTACCGATGGTCTATCGCTATAACCTAGGATTAACTGTTTACGCAACGGGTACAAACGATACGGTAATGTAAAACAATAAGGTAATTTTGTAATAATTAATAGTGTCATCTATGGTATTTTAATCCTGAAAAGTTACGGATAGCTTTATAATATCAACTAGATTATATAAGATATTGTTCCAAGTTTTCATCCGTCACGATATCTACGATTGAAAAGGATAAAGTTCAACTTCGACGGCAATCGATAGCCGCTGATGAGCTGATCAAAGTATATGACATCCATTTTTTGGTAAAAAAAATTTCCTTTATGAGATACACCAGTTTGAAAGTTTCAAGGGGTTGACAACTTCAGTAGTAAGGTACACACTGAAACCAAAAATAGGCGATACCAGTTGTGAGACATTTAGGGAATTTGTACGCGACAGGCGACTGTTAGCTCATAATCATCTTCGGCAATGAGGGGTTTGATGCTCTCGCTAGTTGGCGTACCTGTCATTTGATGAACAATTTGGTTCCCAAATGTAGAACATGCAAGGGACTTGTAAGTAATAATCGGCTGTTATGCTACACAAATCTTCAGCGATGAGGGGTTTGCAACTTTTGCTAGTCGGTGTACCCATTATTTTTATCCGGTGAACTTGATGTCTATCACGGGAAAGGAATTGTCAGTAGAATCGGTGCACGAGGGGCTAGAAATTTGTGCAAATTGTTGCACATTGTATTCGATTTATATAAATCTGACGGTAAGAAAGTTTGTATCGTTGGTCTATCGCTGTAACCTAGGATTGACTGTTAACGCAACGGGTACAAACGATACTGTAATGTAAAACAAGGTAGTTTCATAATAATTAATAGTGTCATCTACGGTATTTTAATCCTAAAAAGTTACGGATAGCTTTATAATACCAACTAGATTATATAGGATATTATTCCAAGTTTTCATCTGTCACGATGTCTACGATTGAAAAGGATAAAGTTCAACTGACTGCAAAGTCAATTTAGTCCCTTTTTCCGATATGGTTTTGTTGTGGTTAGGGCAATCGATAGCCCTTGAAGAGCTGATCAAAATATATACCATCCATGGTTTTGAACAAAAATCCTTCATGAGATAAACCAGTTTGAAAGTTTCAAGGGGTTGACAACTTCAGGAGTAAGGTACACACTGAAACCAAAAATAGGCGATACCAGTTGTGAGACATGTAAGGGACTTGTAAGCAACAGTCGACTGTTAGCTCATAATCATCTTCGGCAACGAGGAGTTTGCAGCTTTTGCTAGTTGGTATACCTGTTATTTGTCTCAGGTGTATTCGATGGTAAGAACAATTTTGTTCCCAATTGTAAGACATGCATGGGACTTGTAAGTAATAATCGGCTTTTATGCTATAATCATCTTCAGCGATGAGGGGTTTGCAACTTTTGATAGCTGGTGTATCCATTATTTGTTTCCGGTGAATTTGATGTCAATCAGGGGAGACGGACTTGTAAGTAAGATCGGTTCACGAGGGGCTAGAAATTTTTGAAAATTGGTGCACATTGTATTCGATTTCTGTAAATATGACAGTAAGAAAGTTTGTATCGATGGTCTATCGCTATAACCTAGGATTAACTGTTTACGCAACGGGTACAAACGATACGGTAATGTAAAACAATAAGGTAGTTTTGTAATAATAAATAGTGTCATCTATGGTATTTTAATCCTGAAACGTTACGGATAGCCTTCTTCCGATATTGTTTTGTTGTTGGTTTTACAACGCTGAAGAACAGCTTTTGATTATGTGATTATTCTTTTTAGAACATACCGTTTTAAAAGCTTCGATAAGTTGGTAAGTAAGATCGGTTCACGAGGGGCTAGAAATTTTTGAAAATTGGTGCACATTGTATACGATTTCTGTAAATATGACAGTAAGAAAGTTTGTATCGATGGTCTATTGCTATAACCTAGGATTAACTGTTTACGCAACGGGTACAAACGATACGGTAATGTAAAACAATAAGGTAGTTTTGTAATAATTAATAGTGTCATCTATGGAATTTTAATCCTGAAACGTTACGGATAGCCTTCTTCCGATATTGTTTTGTTGTTGGTTTTACAACGCTAAAGAATAGCTTTTGATTATGTGATTATTCTTTTTAGAACATACCGTTTTAAAAGCTTCGATAAGTTGACAATTTCAGCATTTAACCGACAGCGAAGAAACAAAACCAAAGTGTTGCTCTCGCAACACTTTAGCCGGCGAAGCCGGACAAAGGTTGCCGCAACACTTCACGTTGCCCGGGCAACGTAGGTCTAGTTGTTTCTCTAACCCGATTGCAGTTGGCCGTGGAGTTAGGCAAGGTGGTATTCTATAGCCCTATATTTTTAATGCTTGTTTGGCAGATTGCCTCCGTTCACTTTCCACTACCCTTATTTCCAATGCTCGTGATGTTTCTTCTCTTGCTTATGCTGACGACATTATCCTTCTATGTCGTTCCAAAGCTCGTCTGATTGAAAATTTTAACATCCTAACCCGTAAACTCAAGTCTAAAGGTCTTACAATAAGCATTAAGAAGTGCCATTACTTTGCTATTAACAGTAAGGACCGAGCTGATTTGAATTGTGGTGGTGGTGTTTCTTTCCCCCTTTGCGATCGTGTTTCATATCTGGGTGTCCCTTACTCTGCCTCAGCTCGTGATTTTAAAGCTGCTTTAATTATACATATTCAAGAAAAGATTAGAAAAGCTTTTGGATTGATGATAAGATTTCGCGGTGTTTACCGGCGTGATATACTTGGATCTCTGTTTAACGCAGTGGCTCCCCCTCATGTCCTTTTTCCTTCCCTTCTTTTCCGCGATTTCAGACTGAGTGATCTCTCAGCTATTCGGGTTTCTTATTTTAAGAATTGTAAATTTCTTCTTGGGTTCCCTATTTCGTTTAGTAATACTGAGATTGTTTCAAAATTTAAAGTAAAAGACCCATTAGTAATTGTTAAAAAGAAAGTTCAGAATTTTTACAGTAAGGCGGAGAATATTCTCCCAACCCACAACCTTTTCCCTTTTTTTACCGATAAGGCTCATTTATAGTTGTTCGTTATGATGATTGATTTATAGTGTTTTAAAGTTTCCAGTATTCTTATTTATCATCGTGTATATTTAGACGCATATATTGTCTGTAGTTGTTTATTATGGTTTTATTTCAATTTCTGTACTCTTCAACTTTTGAGGGCAATAAAAGAATAATAATAATAATATATGATTGAGATTATACAAGTTCATCAAACGATTATCGTCAATCTGATACTCGGTCTACTCCTCCCGTCACTCAATCACGCCTACTTACGGGCTGAAAACCTCAAATTTATCCAATCGTGGGCATTTTGAGTCGTGGGCATTCTGAGTCGAGGGCATTTTGAGCCGTGGGCATTTTGAGTTGTTGGCATTTTGAGTGTGCATTTTGAGTCGTGGGCATTATGATCGTGGGCATTTTGAGTGTTAGCCTGCATACTGGTAGGCTAACGGCTAGGCTAACACATTATATTTAATAAAACAGATATCATGCTAAAGTATCTACCTTGGGGATAATTATGTGTTTGTTTTAGGTTCCTAGAAGTTTTTTTTCTACTTATCAGAACAGAATAACAAGAGCTACGAGCTCATATGGCACTTGTTACGAGTAGGCACGGCTCGGTTATGTCAATGATATATCTAGTGTTTGCTAGGTGTCTTCCCACCAAGTTTCATCTCGATCCCTCCACTCATAGCGTTTTCCAATATTTCCAGTTCTCCCCTCGAGCTCCCCCCAAAAGTCACCGGATCCGGTCCGGATTTTAAGTGGGTCGTCTGAGGCATGAGGTCTTTCCAAATATCAAGTTTCATCGAGATCCGGTCCCCCGTTCAAAAGTTATAAATACCTAAAGATTCCGGATTCCCCCTCCCTCCACTCCCCCGACAGTGCCCGAATCGGCTCGGTCACGTCAATGATGTATCTAGTGTTTGCTAGGTGTCTTCCCACAAATTTCATCTCGACCCCTCCACTCGTAGCGTTTCCCAAGATTTCCGGTTGCCCCATCCAGCTCCCCCAAAAGTCACCGGATCCGGTCCAGATTTTAAGTGGGTCGTCTGAGGTGTGAGGCCTTTCCAAATATCAAGTTCCATCGAGATCCGATCACCCGTTCAAAAGTTATAAATACCTCAAGATTCCGGATTCCCCCTCCCTCCACTCCCCCCACAGTGCCCGAATTGGCTCGGTTATGTCAATGATGTATCTAGTGTTTGCTAGGTGTCTTCACACCAAGTTTCATCTCGATCCCTCCACTCATAGCGTTTCCCAAGATTTCCGGTTGCCCCCTCCAGCTCCCCCCAAAAGTCACCGGATCCGGTCCGTATTTTAAGTGGGTCGTCTGAGGCATGAGGCCGTTCCAAATATCAAGTTTCATCGAGATCCGGTCACCCGTTCAAAAGTTATAAATACCTCAAGATTCCGGATTCCCCCTCCCTCCACTCCCCCGACAGTGCCCGAATCGGCTCGGTCATGTCAATGATGTATCTAGTGTTTGCTAGGTGTCTTCCCACCAAGTTTCATCTCGATCCCTCCACTCATAGCGTTTCCCAAGATTTCCGGTTGCCCCCTCCAGCTCCCCCCAAAAGTCACCGGATCCGGTCTGGATTTTAAGTAGGTCGTCTGAGGCATGAGGTCTTTCCAAATATCAAGTTCCATCGAGATCCGATCACCCGTTCAAAAGTTATAAATACCTCAAGATTCCGGATTCCCCCTCCCTCCACTCCCCCTACAGTGCCCGAATCGGCTCGGTTATGGCAATGATGTATCTAGTGTTTGCTAGGTGTCTTCCCACCAAGTTTCATCTCGATCCCTAGACTCATAGCGTTTCCCAAGATTTCCGGTTGCCCCCTCCAGCTCCCCCCAAAAGTCACCGGATCCGGTCCGGATTTTAAGTAGGTCGTCTGAGGCATGAGGTCTTTCCAAATATCAAGTTCCATCGAGATCCGATCACCCGTTCAAAAGTTATAAATACCTCAAGATTCCGGATTCCCCCTCCCTCCACTCCCCCCACAGTGCCCGAATCGGATCGGTTATGTCAATGATGTATCTAGTGTTTGCTAGGTGTCTTCCCACCAAGTTTCATCTCGATCCCTCCACTCATAGCGTTTCCCAAGATTTCCGGTTGCCGCCTCCAGCTCCCCCCAAAAGTCACCGGATCCGGTCCGGATTTTAAGTGGGTCGTCTGAGGCATGAGGTCGTTCCAAATACCAAGTTTCATCGAGATCCGATCACCCGTTCAAAAGTTAAAAATACCTCAAGATTCCGGATTCCCCCTCCCTCCACTCCCCCCACGGTGCTCGGATCGGGGAAGTGACTATTTCCAACTTAATCATTTGGGGTCCCTGATATGCCTGCCAAGTTTTATCGTCCTAGCTTATCTGGAAGTGCCCGAACTAGCAAAACCTGGACAGACCGACAGACCGACAGACCGACAGACCGACGGACGGACAGAAATTGCGATCGCTATATGGCACTTGGCCGAAGGGCAAGTGCCATAAAAAACGGGTCTACCATGCATAAAATGTACCGTCCAATGTCGCCCCACTATGTGTCCGGAGTAACCCCATACATGGGCCGAATTCGGACACTTCGCCACGGTCTGCTCTAAGAATCCTAGCTAAACAGACCAAAGGTTTGGATGGGATCCCTAATATTTGATACAGACAATTGGGTCTTGTCTTTACCAGATCCAGTCTTCGCCAGGCTAAGAATCAAGTCCAGGTATACCTCTATAATCCATATCTATTTTGACGATACTGACCGGAACTTCCTGATTTACTTCTGCCAAATTCCCGGTTTCGGCCGAATTCCGAGTGAACTAATTGTCCAGCAAAAAAAGAAAATTCAGAATCGAATTCAGCGTATCTCCTTATCTCTATAGAAAATATCTAATCAATTTCAAACAAAACTTTAACTAATAAAAAAAAAAACCCGGTTACAACCGGATTCTAGCCGAATTATATGCCCAGTTAAAACATTACTGTCATATACAGACTCAGCGTCTCTTCTTATCCCTAAATCTGTTATCTAATTAACTTCAAATAAAACTTATTACTTTTAACAAATTTTCCGGTTTTGTCCGGATTCCGGACGAACTAGTTTCCCAAGTAGAAAATGCTTTTCACATAGGTGTTCAGCATGCCTTCTGACCCCTAAATTGAACATACAATCAACTTCAAATGAAACGTTTACTTTTAACCAACTTTCCGGTTTTTGCCGGATTCCGGACGAAATACTTGTCCGGCGAGAGAATGGTTTTGACCATCACGTTCAGCATGTCGTCGTACCTCATAATGGACTACCACATCAGCTATTTAAAAATATTTGTTTGCCCCTTAATTTGAACCCCTTCCCCCACCCCTAAATATAGGGTTCTAGAGCCCGTCTACGAATTTGAACTTACCTTTGACCCAAAGAATCCTCACACCAAGTTTCATGAAAATATCTCACTCCTTTGAGAGTTATCGTGCTAACAGACGGACAACTTTTGCAATGTCATAGGTATCCCTCCACTTACATTTTGGGATCCCGAAAACTGGCCGACAAATTTTTATTAAATTATTCACCTAACAGTTATCGGATGCATTCTGCCTTTTTGACCCACTGAATGACGGGTTTAGACTGAGAACTAAACTGATCGAATAAAACTTTTTGTTTATTTCTAACATGTTCGAAAGCTGCAACGGTACCTGTCTCTTAACCGTATATTTAGTACTATGTCGTTGGGCTCCAGGTTCAAGCAACATTTCTGGATCTGGGCGGTCTGCTTGCCCGACAAGAAAATATCTTATTCAGATTCTACAACTACTCGTCCAGAGCGAAAAAAAAAAAAATCTTATTCGGATTTAGCATGTCTCCTTACCCCTAAATCGACAATCTGATTCACAATTAAACAATATTTTTGTCGCCCCTTAAATTGAAACCCAACCCCTAAATCTAGAGCAATATAACCCATCTACGAACTCGACCTTACCCTGGACCAAAAGAATCCTCACACCAAGTTTCATCAAAATATCTCATTTCCTTCGACAGTTATCGTGCTCACAGACAGATGGACAACTTTCGCTATGTCATAGGTATCCCTCCACTTACGTTTTGGGATCCCAAAAACTAAAGTAAGAGTGAGTCTGAAAAACAAGAGCTACGAGCTCATATGGCACTTGTACGAGTAGGCTGTACAAGGAAGTAGATTGAGAACGCCACAAAATTACACCCGCCATCCAAAAATGCGGTTCGGAAATAGAAATAGGATATTTAGTTTCACTCATTTCTGAGCAGTTCCGGCATCATCTTGATTGTCTGTAGCAAATGCACATGACTGTTCAAACTTTCATCCCAATAAATCCATTTGTTTGATCCCTAGACGTGCTACACGATTTCCGGTACTCACTCTATCTCCACATACCGTGGCCGAATCTGGTTGGGAATAAAAAAAAATCGACCACCTAAAGCATCTTCGTTTATACCATCTATCAAGTTTCACTCGAATCTGAGCATTTTTGGAAAGTTCCGGTACCCCCCCCCCCCCCCTCCCATCAACTTTGTCAGAGCCGGTTCGGGCCCAATCTCTTAATTCCCTGTTCCTGTCCATCAAGTTTGACTGAAATTGGAGCATAGCCTATCTGCAAGTTTCCAGTACCCCCCCCCCCCCCTACCTTGGCCGAATCCGGCCCGGACGCCAAATAACAAATCTAGGCCGCATAAGCTCGGCACTGTCGAATTGCATCTCACTCGGTCCATCCGTTTGGTTTTTGTGCATGTCAAAAGTCCCCCCACCCCCAATTCCCCTAATCGTGGTTGCATATGGTTCGAACGCATGATTTACATATCGAGGCCATCGATTCGTATCACGCATGAAGTTTCACTCGAATCAGACCACTCGTTCGCAATTTATAGAAGTCAATTTCCATATTTCTCTTCTCTTGCTCCCCAAAAAATGCTCGGATCTAGGAACGGAAGTTTCCGGGGGTATGCTGTGTCAGGTTCTTAAGTCAAGATAATTCGGGTCGCTAATATGCCTGCAAAGTTTCATTGTCGTTTTACATCTGGAACTATTCTAACTCACGACTACCGGAATTCCAGGAAACCCCCTCCAACTCCCCCCACAGAGCCCCGATACCATCTGGCTCCGTCAATTTCATCTAGGCCTAATGCTTGTTCCATCCATTAAGTTTCGTCCCAATCCCTCTCCTTTTAGAGTTTCTTGAGTTTTTCACCCCCCCCCCCCCCATCCCCACAGGTATCGGACCCGACCCGGACGTGACACTGAACGTCCGAGGCGATAGTTCACCAGACAAGTTTCATTCAAATCCGATCACCCGTTCAAAAGTTATGCACGCCACTAGATTCCGGACTCCCCATCCACCCACTCCCCCCACGATGGTCGGGTCGGGGAAACGGCTGTTCTCAAGTCAATCTGTTCGGATCCCTGACATACCAGCCAAGTTTCATCGCCCTAGGACATCAGGAAGTATGCCGAACTCGCGGGATCGCTAGAAATCCGGACCCCCACCCCAACTCCCCCACAGTGCCCTGATCCGGTCCGGTTATGTCAATGACGTGTCTAGGACCTGTGCTTGTTTTTCACACCGAATTTCATCCTGATCCCTCCACTTTACGCGTTTCTCAAAATTTCCGGTTCCCTCCTCCAACTCCCCCCAGTGTCATCGGATCCGGCCCGGATTTAAAGTGAGATGTCTGAGACACGAGGTCATCCTAAATATCAATTTTCATCAAGATCCGATTACCCGTTCGCAAGCTAAAAATACCTCAAATTTTGGCTTCACCCTCCCTCCACTCCCCCCCCCCCCCCAGATGGTCGAATCGGGGAATTGACGATTTCCTATTTAATTTGGTCGGGTCCTAGACATACTTGTAAATTTCCATCGTCCCAGCACATCAGGAAGCACGGAACTCGCGGGATCACTACAAATTGGGACTTCTCCCCCCCCCAACTCCCCCAAAGTGAGCGGATCCGTTCCGGTTATATCAGTCACGTATCTAGGACTTTTGCTTGTACTTTCCACCAAGTTTCATCAGGATCCCTCCACTCTAAGTGTTTTCCAAGATTTCCGGTTTCCCCCTCCAACTCCCCCCAGTGTCACCGGATCCGGTCTGGATTTAAAATGGAGGGTCTGAGACTCGAAGTCCTTCCATATATCAAGTTTCATTAAGATCCGATCACCCGTTCGTAAGCTAAAAATATCTCATTTTTCCTATTTTTTCCGGATTCCCCCTCCCTCCACTCCCCTCCAGATGGTCGGATCGAGGAAGCGACAATTTCTAATTTAATCTGGTCCAGTTCCTGATATGCCTGCCAAGTTTCATCGTCCTAGCTTATCTGGAAGTGCCCGAACTAGCAAAACCGGGACCGACAGACCGACTGACGGACGGAAATTACAATCGCTTGAGTAAGCTCAAGTGCTCAGAGTAAGCTCAAGTGCCATAAAAAATCAGTCTTATAGCTGAATTTTTTATCTTTCCACTGAGATGAAAACGAAAGCCGAGACTTCAAAACTTCAGAGATCCTGAAGTAACAAGACCAAAGATGTCGATGGGATCCCAAAAATCTAATTTTGATTCAGACAATCGGGTCTTGTCTTCGCCAGATCCAGTCTTTGCCAGGCTAATGATCAGAGAAAACCAAGTTCAGATCTACCTCTATAGGCCATATCAATTTTGACGATACTGACCGGGACTTCCTGCTTTACTTCTGCCAAGTTTCCGGTTTCGCCCGAAAGTCCAGCAAAAAAAGAAAATTCAGTAACAAATCCAGCTATCCCCTTATATAAAGAACATCTAATAAACTTTGAATAAAAGTTAACAAATCTAGCTATCCCCTTACATAAAGAACATCTAATAAACTTTGAATAAAAGTTTGACTTAAAAAACATTCCGGTTACAACCGGATTTCGGACTAGAAAATGATTATCATATACAGACTCACCCTCTCGTCTTACCCCTTAATCTGTCATCTAATCGAACTTTTGCTTTTAACACATTTTCCGGTTTTGGCCGGATTCCAGACGAACTAGTTGTCCGGAGAGAAAATGGTTTTCACCACCGTGTTTAGAACGTCTTCTTACCTCTAAATCGACCACTTAATCAACTTCAAATAAATCTTTTACTTTTAACCATTTTTCCGGTTTTGGCGGATTCCGAACGAACTACATGTCCGGCGAGAAAACGGTTTTCACTATCTTGCTCAGCATGCCTTCTTACCACATAATCGACTATCACATTAGCTGTTTTAAAATATTTTGTTTGTCTCTTAATTTGAACCCCTCCCCCACCCCTAAATGCAGAGCTACATAGCCCATCTACGAACGTGACCTTACCCCATCGATCCAATGAATCCTCACACCAAGTTTCATCAAAATATCTCATTCCCTTCGAGAGTTATCGTGCTCACAGACAGACATAGTCTGTCTGTTTTAACATAGTCATATATTTAATTATTTAATATTTGACTATGTTAAAAGCGCAATTGTAAATATTTATGTTTGACGAGATAACAAATATTCGGTTTTTTGTTAATACCGCAAGGAATGTTTTTCAAATAATAAAGATTGATTGATTGACGGACAGACGGGACATTTTTGCGATGTCATAGGTATCCCTCCACTTACGTTTTGGGATCCCAAAAATCGTCAGGACTCGCCCCTGTCCCCCTACCTATTAATCCTATTATTTGTTTCTGGTGTATTTGATCGTGAGAACACTTAGGTACCATATCTATGTATCACGGGGAGATGGAATTGTAAGTAGCACCAGGACAAAACCCCCTTTTGGTTTTGTTGCAAAAGGAAAATCCTAACGTTTTAAAGATATTACGAAAATGGTAAAATAATAAGGGTAAAAAAGGAAATAAGAAATAATATTAAAAAAAATAAAAGTAGAGATAGCGGAAAGTGTAGGTGACGCTAAATATATAGGTCGCTCATTGTATAGAAAAAAATTATTCAAAACATTAGATGTTATGACCGTTGGCGTCACCGAGGGAAAGTGCAAGCGTAGCCACCTGGCCGAATCATACTGCACAAGAAGAACGGAAAAGATACGTAGCAACATTCTCGTTATTTCTAAGCTTTCTTTCACACTTCCGAACAGTTCAAATCCGGTACAAGACTCCATCACTTCCCTTAAAACTCAACTGTCAAGCAAGAAAATGCAAATTAATGACAGTAAGTCTTCGGTTATGCGGTTTAGCAGACTGAGAAGAGAAACTGCTGAATATCCATCGTCATTCAGGCAGCGTGAATCCGTCAAATTGCTTGGGGTAATAATCGATGATGATCTGAAAGGGAATTCTCATGTTGACAATATTATCCGTAAAACCAACTTTTTAATTAAATCCCTCTCCATCCTTAAATCTTTCGGTTTGGATACTAAATGCCCCTCTGTTATTTTAAAACTTATATCCGTCCTCATTTAGAATATGCTTCACCGGTTTGGCATTCTTCTCTTTCTGCAGAGCTCTCTGGTCGCCTGGAAAAATGTCCAAAAGAGAAAAATGAGAATCATTCTGGGTGATCATAATATTACATACGAAGAGGCTCTCATTAAACTTGACATTCCTAAATTATCTGTACGTAGAAATACTCTTTCAAACAATTTTGGAGCTAAGATAACGTGTTGTCCCCAGATGACCCATCTATTCCCCCCTCCACTCCCGTCTTCCGTGCGTCGTTCCGAAAGGAATACTGGCAATCAGTTTTCCCCATATCCCGCTAATTCTTCTACCCAATTTTTACGTAGTTTCATTCCATCATTTATTTCTGGTAATTTCTTGTAAGTGTATTAGTTAATTTGTTTCTTGTGTGTCTGTGTATTTTGTAAATTTGTATTCCTTTTCTAGCTTTTAGCTATTCGGATTAAACTTGATTGATTGATTGATTAAAAAAAAAAAAAAAAAAAAAAAAAAAAATTAAGTAAGAATCGGTTGCTATCGAAGGGGTTCATGAAGGGCTAGAAACTAGTGCAAATTGGTGCATATTTTATTTGATCTATTTAAATCTGAGGGTCAGTAAATTAGTCTCCATGCGGTCTATCACCGTAACTTAGAATTAAGTCTTTGAGGGGTTGACAACTTTAGTGGGAGGACACACAATCAAACAAAGAATGTCTTTGAGGGGTTGACAACTTTAGTGGGAGGACACGCAATCAAACAAAGAATAGACGAATGTGAAACAACGATATAGCTTCGCAATGATTAGTCGAGTCGCATCTATGGGATTTTGATCCTGAAAAGTTACGGATAGCTTTATAATACCAATTAGGTTACATAAGATAATGTTCCAAGTGTTCACCGGTCACGATGTCTACGACTGAAAAGGATAAAGTTCAACTAAACTGGCTGCAAAGTCAATTTAGTCCCTTTTTTCAACGCTGAGGTATAGACATGACAATACAGATTGTGCGGTCAGTTTAGAAAAAAGAAAAGTGTTGCGAAGACTTTAGTCGGCGAAGCCGAACAAAGGTTGCTGCCCTGGCAACGAAGGTCTAGTGTTTCTACTGAGAATGTTTGTCGAAGAATCAAAAGAATGTAACAAGAAGCTCTATGTCCTATTCATTGACTTCGAAAAGGCATTTGGTGCTTGTGGAGGGTGCTGAAATATATACAGAATCGGAATGTTGCGTAAAGACCGAAAACGATATAACGAGATTCTTCAAGATTATGTCTTTTGCCTGTTATGGATGTACACTTTCCGCCATGCTCTTTATAATCATAATGGGTTATGCCCTTGAGATTTGCGTCGGTCTACGGTGTAAAAGTAAGCAACAAGCAACTATTCGACCTGGACTTCGCGGACGACGTTGTCCTTCTCGAAGAGACTAAAGAACGGTTGCAGCATCTACTGGACACTATCACTGAGAACGCAGAGAATGACGGGCTACAGATAAACGTCGACATATCGAAGGGCAAGGCCATCACAAGCTCGCCACTTGCTCTCCATTGCAACAAGACCAAAGGTGTCGATGGGATCCCAAAAATCTAATATTTGATTCAGACAATTGGGTCTTGTCTCCGCCAGATCCAGTCTTCGCTAGGCTAATCATCAGAGAAAACCAAGTTCAGATATACCTCTATAAGCCATATCTATTTTGACGGTACTGACCGAGACTTCCTGCTTTGCTTCTGCCAAGTTTCCGGTTTCGCCCAAATTCCGAGCTAATGCCAGTAAAAAAAAAGAGAATTCAGAAACGAATCCAGCGCATCTCCTTATCCCTATAAAGAAGATCTAATCAACTTTAAATAGAACTTTGAATGAACCAAACATTTCCGGTTACAACTGGATTCCGGACTAAATATATGTCCGGGTAAAAAATGATTGTCATATACAGATTCAGCCTCTCTTCTTACCCCTCAATCTGTCATCTAATCAAACTTCGCTTTTAACGAATTTTCCGGTTTTGGCAGGATTCCGGGCGAACTAGTTGTCCCGCTAGAAAATGGTTTTCACCATCGTGTTCAGCATGTCTTTTTACCCCTAAATCGAACATTTAATCAACTTCAAATGAAACTTTTACTTTTAACTTTCCGGTTTCTCGCCGGATTCCGGACGAACAACTTGTTCGGCGAGGAAATGGTTTTCACCATCGTGTTTAACATGCCTTCTTATCTCAAAATCGAACATTTAATCCACTTCAACTATAACTTTTACTTTTAACCAGCTTTCCGGGTTTCGCCGGATTCCGGACAAACTACTTGTCTAGCAAGAAAATGGTTTTCACTATCGTGCTCAGCATGCCTTCTTACCCCATAATCGACTATCACATTAGCTGTTCAAAAATATTTTTGTTTGTCCCTAATTCCAACCCTCTCCCCTCCTCCGCCCCTAAATGTAGGGCTACAGATGCCCATCTAAGAACTTGACCTTACCCTTCGGCCTTGACCCAATGAATCCTCCCTAAAAGTTTCATCAAAATATCTCATTCCCCTCCGAGAGTTATCGTGCTCACAGACAGACGGACATTTTTGCTATGTCATAGGTATCCCTCCACTTACGTTTTGGGATCCCAAAAACAAGGACCCCAGAACAAGTCCAGGAGTGTAAGTACCTGGGTAGCTGGATGATTGTGATGGAGAGATCTCGACGGAGATAAAACGTAGAATTCGGCAAGCAACAGGTGCCTTCAACAGATTGAAGCCTATTTGGAGAAGCAAAAAATATTCAATGCGACTGAAGCTACGGTTCTTCAATAGCAATATGCTTTCAATACTCCTTTACGCTAGTGAATGCTGGAAACTAAACACCCAGTTTGTGAAACGGATCCTCGCATTTGAAAATATGAGCCTCAGAAGAATCTTGAATGCAAGCTGGCAGCAAAAAGTCACCAATGCAGATATACGCAGAAAAACAGGTCAGGTTTCTCCCACTGAGTTGCTGAAATGAAGGCGGTGGACACACCTGGGACACGTCTTTCATACGGAAGAGAGCCGCCTTCCTCGGACAACCTATGATTGGAAGCCAGACGGGAGAAGAAAGTGAGGCAGCCCCCAAAACACACTGAGGCGAACATATGACCGAGATATGAGGACGGCTGCAGCCATGGTACCTCGCTAGTGCCTGAATGGGAAGTCACCACCGCTGCGGCGTCAATTCGGAACGAGGGGAGAGGCTTTGTCGACGCCTTATATGCCATCGATGGCTCTGGAGGAACTAAGGTCTAAGGTAAGGTAATTGAAAACGAGTGTGATCAGGTTTCGTTCACGAAGGACAAAACCCCGAATGCAGATTGGACTAGAACAGTTCTCGTACAGCCGTTCACTAGTTTAACGAGGCTATGATCGGCAATGCATGTTAGGCCATGTCCTTAGTATGCCGCGATGATATTGTCTTTTTACGTTTTATTTATGGCTGAAATTCCTAGCTTTCATTTTTGACACTAACATGTTCTTTTGTACCGCAAAGAACTCCTGCGCAAACTGACCCACTTGACGAGTATATTGTATATAACGTATGTGTTAGTACAATTTTGTTTCGATGACAGTTTTTATGAAACCGAACTGTAGTTAAATCGTACAAAGTATTATGTAAATTAACAAAAAATGCTATGCACTCTCATATTAATGTATCTTGGATTCAGTCTTCTTAACACTGCAGCGACGCGGATAAACCCGTTTGTCATAACTGACAAATTTCCCGTTTTCGACGGAGCCCGACGAAGCAGACCCAACGTGACTGTATTGACATTTCAAATGCTATTTTTCTTGACAAAGAATTATTTGAAAAATAAAGCGAATTGAACTGAATCTGCGTGCGGTAACTACTGGCGCGATCATGACTCCCATGATTCTGACTGTTGCGGATTTTTGCCCGCTTCGTGCTCCACTCGCCGTCACGTTTTCGCAGTAACAATTTTCCTTTTCCCAGTCGTGATTTTGCCCACAACTCTTTTTAAGACTTTTAATCCTTATACGACCACCTTTTGTTCTATGCAATTCCATCATCTGCTGTGATTCATGGTTTAGGCGAGACAGATTTCAGTCATCAGATATCCCCATTGTAGTAAATCTTTCGAGCGAGAAAAGCAATAAAAATTAAAGAACACTCTGGATATATTCGTAAGTATGAAGTATTTACAGAGTGACATCCGAAACTCCTGAACACGCCATTACTAATTGATGATTCATATGTCCATGGAAGGAATTTGAGAAACTTAACAGGGCAGAACTGCAGACTGGAGAGACGGGCGATAAGCAAAGGGGTTAGAGACTTTGCATTCAACAACTGAAGGAAGTGAACAATTGTGCAGTCTTGTCTTTCTTACTGCACTTTGGTGGAGGAAAGAGCTTGCATGTGTTCAGAAAGAGACAGTAGACTTAAGCCGCTTTCACATTGTCCCGTCGTTGCGATGCGTCACGTATGCGTTAATCTTGCGTTGCGTAAAAGGTGCGTAGCGTATCTTTCATACCTTAGCGAGAACATGTCACGCTGGATGCGTACTTACGTTTTCCTTTTTCGGTTTCTTTTGCCAAATTGTTATTTCTTTCATCAGTTAGTAAGTTTTTAATCATCATTAATATATATATATATATATATTTATTTTTGCCCGCTTTCTAAAGGGAAAAGCGGAGTAAAGAAACTAAAGAAAATATTTACACGCACTATACATAATACTAAAATCTATACCACGAATCGAGTTAGCATAGACAGATACTTTAATTTTAGCCGTTAGGCCATACACAAAATCATACATTTTTAAACACTTCGCACAAGCATTTAAAGCTCTTGCCTGAGCACTTTTTTCACTTTTTGTATTTTTTCGGCGGGGTTTATTATTTTATATTTTGGTGATAACTCCGTGTTTGAACTTCGGAGAGGAACACTAAGCAAAAATTTTGCGTACTTGTAGTACGTGGTGCGTATTTTCTTTTATCTGTTATTTTTTAAAATTTCCAAAGTGGTGAAACATAAAGTACGTAAGGTGTAATTACTCATTAAATACGCGGGCAAGAACGAACCGGTTGACACTGTGCTTACATTTTACCGAGCGGCCGTAGCCGCCGCGCATCGCTTTACATACATTTTCAACTAGTGTTGTCATCATAGACCGAATATTTGATTTGTAAACTATTCCGATGTACTAAGAGAGTCTGGCGGACTAGGTGGTTCCCGACTGATATTGTGCGTTGCCCTTGCGTAACTTCATTAAAAACAGGTTTTTCTTCATCATTAGTATTGTTATTTCCAGTTTCTCTTCAAACTTCCATTTTTTCACTGAAAAATCTGACGGGTATGCGTTGACGCAACGCAAGAATAGAACTTGGTTCTATTTTTGCGTTGCGTTTTATTTGTCTGCGTAAGCTTTGCGTTGCGTCACCAGAACCGTGACGCACAGGTTGCGTAGCTTAGTGTGAATGGCTTTACGCCTCAATGTGAAAGCGGCTTTAGTTTCAAAAGGAAACAGCGTATTTTGAGGCCGTCTTTAAGTTTGGAGGAAAAAAATACTTACTTTTAATAATGACGTGCTTAGAGGGTTTATCCACGCTCCAGATTATGAGAACGCAGTCCAGTCCTCCACTAGCGACAAACCGAGAATTGGGAGACCAGGCAATCGAGTTAACTTTAGCGGAGTGGAAGCCCCATTCTTCCCTCCAGGCAGGCTGGAAATAAAAGTTCATGAAACTTCAAAGTAAAAACCCCACTTAAAAAGTTGACCAACCCAGGGCCAACCTTAACTTTGTGAAGCGTAGCATAAATTTTTAAAAAATACTCAAAATCGGAAAGTCAGCTAGGATGTTTCTCAGCGTTATTTCGGCCTCTTGGCAAGGGTCCTCTTCAGGTAGTTGCTGGCAGAACCAAACGCGCAAACCTTTGTATGGCACTTGAGATACTCAAGTACCATATAGCGATCGTAATGTCTGTCTGTGCTCATTTTGCTAGTTTGGGCACTTCCACATGACTTAGGAAGGTAAAACTTGGCACGCATGTCAGGGACCCAACGGGATTAACTTGGAAATAATCATTTCCCCTATCCGACCATCAATGGGGGAGTGGCAAGATGGGGAATCCGGAAATTAGTAACATTCATAACTTTGGAACGGATAATCGGGCGTGCATTAAACTTGACAGGTATCAAGAACAAGTTTATTGGATGTTAAATTATGTTACATTAGGATTAATTCGAATCGGATCCCATAACTGGGGGGGGGGGGGGGGGGCTGGAGGGGGACACCCGAAATCTCTTGAAACCCTTTTTCTAGTTTTTGTCAAACCCTTACCCCTTTCTTCACACTAGTATAGCTCTGCGCGTGGATGAGTTATTCTTTCTTCACACTAGTATATCTCTGCTCGTGGATGAGTCATTCTTTCTTCACACTAGTACATCTCTGCTCGTGGATGAATCGTCTTTGCTTAAATTCGTTCGGAGAGAGCTAGATCAATCGAAGGTCGAAGGGGTTGATATAATATGTTGTTGAACCTTAGTAGGGGTTGATCTAGATTAGGGGGTGCTAGGATGATGAAACTTGGCAGGCGTATCAGTGACCAAACCAATCTGAAAATAATCAGTTTCCCGATCCGACCATCTGCGGGGGGAGTGGAGGGTGGGGGAATCCGGAAAATTGAGTGGCTTGTAACTTTCGAACGGGTGATCGGATTGAAATGAAACTTAATACCTGAATAAATGACATATCTCTGATGTTACATTTGCAAGTCTGAACTGGACTCGACAGCTATGGAGGACTTGGGGGCGGGGGGGGGGGGGGGGCGGAAATCCCGACAAACGGTTAGGATGGAGGGATCGGAGTGAAACTTGAGGGGAATAACAATCATCTGCTCCAGATAAATCGTTTACACATTTGGACTGGATCCCGACACGTGGGGGGCCATACTGAAGACCACTGAACCGCCCAACGAAGAAGAAGAGTTCTAGAAATGCCATTTACAGTACTTTTTACTTCCTAGTGTATAATAAAATAATATTCGAAGTCTGTACAAAACTCCCAAACAAAAAACTCCCGCCAACATTTTGCATATTCTTGCAAGTGCCATATGAGCTTTCAGCTCTTGTTTATTCCACCAACAGCCTAAAGAGGACCCTTGTAGATTTATCTAAATATCAACGGCCATGACAAATACACGAAAAACAAACCAATAAATACAATACAAAAACCAATAAACCCCCCTAGAGGTATCTATCCCTATAGGCTAGAGCTACCTTGAGGAACCGCACCATTCATCTTATATTTCCAAACAAATATTCCCCATGACGCTGCACATCTATTCTTCATTCGCTCCCCTTCATTCACTCCAGATATTTCTAGGCCTTCTTGGCACCAAGCCATGGGTTGTGTTGATGTTTCGAAATAAACTGACCTGACCTCAACTAAACTAAGTTCACTCCAACTTTCACATTCACAAATCAAATGTTTAGAGTTCTCACTCGTACTATATCTCACTCATACTTATCTGATGTATGGATAGACGTCAATGACCGAAGGTCTTAGACTTCAGTGGAGACATGCTTCTTAGATCCAGAGCAAAGTAACACAAGGGAGTAGCGCCAAGACTTGAAATAAGTGACACACACCGATAGCAGCGACACTAGCGCCACTATAGCGATAGAGAACGTCCCCAATGAAACTATCTCCGTCGTATACCAACTCTGGCTCCGATAGCTCCATCCAAACACAGCAAAAAAGGATAAACCCCACTTACTTCCTCAATGTAAGCAGACCGCATGTTATCTGAACGTGGTATTTTCTAAACCCTCAAGTTTGTCTCACTTAGATTGTCCCAAGCGCAGGGGGCGGCGCTACGAGTAAGGCCCGTTTCCGATGCATGGAAAGTAGTGGTCTTGAGCTACTCCCTAGTGTTATTCTGCTCTGCTTAGAAGAAAACGAGGTTTTCACAAAAAATCTGGAACTAACAATATAAAGAAGGACTTCAACCAATAGTGAACCAACCACAGAAAGAAAAAGTCTAAGAGGGTCAGTGGATTCCAATGACTATATTCCAGAAGAAGAAGAAGAACGTTAGTTAACTCCGAAAAGTGCCTTTTTAATTGACTTGCTGTGACAAGAGTCAACTACCAGTCGGCTAAAGTAGGTAACTAGGGAATCCTAAGAACACCTGAATGTATTTTTTGGGGTCTTCATGTTACCTTTTAGCCCACAGGTGCAATAATCAAGGCTAAATAACGTTCGAAGAACCACACCTCTACTGTACTTAAGACGGAGGAGTACATCTATATAGTACTTACAAATTCCATACAGTTTTCCGAAGCAGATGTAAGACTCTTACGAATGGTGCATGTGTCAGGAACAGAGCTGTTATTTTTTTAATGTTAATATTTATTACTTCTAATAATTTTGTAATGTTAAATTACATCCTGAATTGGCGCATTTGTGGACCATTATGAATGAAAATTATAAGTAAGTAATGTTAGTGTTGACAAGTAAGTAGGCAAGTGAGCAATTGATTTCTGACCCGCCATTTCAAAAGCGGAGTATGTAAAGTAAAATAAAATAATTAAATAAAAAACAACAAAAAAGAATATACAATTTTTCATTCATCGGTCAGAAAAGAATGTATAGTGTCGTGCGCTGGCTAGGCCCAGTTGTCCATGATTTTTGGTAGAGCCGACGAAATTTAAACAGGTGTGACGGCTTCATTAAAAATCTGTCTATTTCTTAATCTACGACAACTTTACTGACTCTTACCTCGTATCCAGGAAGACGATACACGCAGATTCTCCTATTTCCATCAGAAGCCGCCAGGAATTGGCCGTCAGGTGAATATTTAACATCTGTGATAGGGCCACTCTGTTGCAGCTCTTTATGCGGATTCAAACTTGTGCCGGACAAGTTATATATATGCACCTGAAACAGAAAACAGTGACTAAGATAGATAGATAGATAGTTTATTGCTATAAGCAGCCCGAGGGCCATGGCAAAAATTTGACATACGAAAAAACAACAACAACAAAAAAACACTAATATATAATAACACTCTTTTCCTTTTAATTTGTTTTACTTATTCCAAAAACCTACTTCTGTGTTCCATCCCTAGCCTCAAAAATCGCCCCATTTTCTTTATACCAGCAAAACACTCATCCTTAAATATTCGTTTTACCCACTCTTCGTCAAATACACGCACACCATACTCTTCTTTTCTCCATTCACTCAGCTCCATACAGTCGCAAAGCATGTGAATCACACTCATCCACGCACCCACACATCGGACAAAAGTAAGGACCGAACTTCTACTTACACTTACCAATATAACGTCTTCTACCCCCAATTGGCAGACAATCTGCCAACAATTCAGTAATTATTTTTAACTCATCACGTCTAAGACCCGCTTTAAACATTATATTCTCGCCCCATGTCTCTCTTACCGCAGCATAAAACCCCAAGGATACCGACTGGTCCTTCTGGGCGTGCCAAACCTGTACTTCCTGGCTCTTAAGTATTTCTTTCACAACCTTAGTCACTCCTTCCTCCTTTCCTAATCCATCATTCCATAATTCTCCAACTCCGCAATCATCCAGTATCTTTTTTACTACATACGGCCATGAAGTAGGCGATTCTTCTTTCAACGCTTCTAAATATGCAGATTTTAATAATCTTACACATGTCATCCTTACAATCCTTTCCCAAAACCTAACCATATTCACTAGTCTTACATTTCTTAAAGAAGTTAAACCTAACTCACCCCTAACAACTACACTATTTGTCGATTTACTTACTCCTAGCCACCTCTTAAAATAACCTAACTGCACTACTTCTATCTTGTCCATCTTCTCATACCCCCATACTTCAGACCCATGATG
The DNA here is from genome assembly GCA_023053575.1 of Branchinecta lynchi. NCBI lineage: Eukaryota > Metazoa > Arthropoda > Branchiopoda > Anostraca > Branchinectidae > Branchinecta > Branchinecta lynchi. The sequence continues at coordinate 4,070,454 of JAKZAP010000008.1, forward strand.
CATTACCCCCACCACCTTAGACCTAAATATTTCTTTGTGGGCCCTAAGGTTTCTAACATCCTTTAGTTCACTCCTAAGTATCGAATTCGAACATAAGCAATTACTAAAACCTCCCAATGACCACAAATCGACCCTCCCAGCAACAAGGTATTCTTGTTGCTTTTTTTATGACTCTTCAAAATTGATATAAAATCGGAAACAAAAATACATCAATCATTTCACAAGTAACTGTACAAAAAAATGCAGAAGTTACAAAGGATTCGTTGTCATAGAAAACAACAACAACGCTAAAGATATATCAACAGGTATAAGTTAAAAATCGACGTACCTACAAACTTGACCTGTACTTTGACCCAAAGGATCCTCCCACAAAGTTTCGTCAACATATCTCAATCCTTCGAGAGTTATCGTGCGGACAGACGGACAACTTTTGAGATGTCATAGGTATCCCTCCACTTACGTTTTGGGATCCCAAAAAAACCACGTTTTTGCTACTTTATACTTATTTTATTAATAAACACAATTTAACTCTTTACTGTTTATATCTACTGCAGTTGGAAAAACCTACGTTTTTGCGTAAGTCTATCTCTAATAAATTTCTGTTTTTTTGCCGTTTCCGGTCGAGCTTGTCATGCAAGACGAACAGGTTCAGATATATTAAAAATGTCGCATTCCCAATAGTATTTTTTGGTGCCTTGACTAGATCCCCTACGCCCCCCAAAAATATGGGCTACGGGGGTCATCTAAGACCCTGTACTTTGACCCAGCGGATCCTCGCGCCAATTTTGAACAAAACGACACAAGTCTTATGACAATTCTAGTGCTAACGCGCGGACGGAAAAAAAACCCTGTACGAATTCAAGGTTAATTAATTAATTAACTTATTTAACTTATTGGTTAATATGCCAATGCTGTCATATCTCCGAATGTGTTTTATCTTTCCACTTTGTGGCCCGTTCTTAGCGTTACTGAGCGGCGAAAAATCAGAACTTCGTACTTCAAGTTCTGCAAGTTTCTTCTGCGATAGCCATTATGGGTTAGAACTACTTCAGGTTGTAATCGTAATCGCATTATGGACCCCGCACTGTCTGGAAAAAAACTGAAAAAAGATCCCGAAGGCGAGCTGCTAGAAATTTGTGCAAGCACCCATTAACCCGTATTGTCTATGTTGACTTCTTCACCATTTAGACAACATGGGTAGATGCTCTGTTTTATGTAGGTATGTGCGTTATGTTCAATGTTTTTCTTCTTTTCTTTCTTCTTATTTTTTATGTTCTCCGTGTTTTTCACGGGGCAAAAAATAAAATAAAAACAAATTAGTTTTCGGATCCTCGAAACCGCCACCTTACCTTGTGATCAGAGGTCCCACCAATTGCTACATCCGGATGGTCACCGTTAAGAGAGGCAGACGAAGGCTCGTAAGTGACAGGAACAGACGAGACCTGTTTGCCATTTTGGACGACGGCCACCTAGAAGAGATCTAGTTAGACGAGCCCGGCCTAACGTCAAATGCCTAACGGGATAGGGGAGGGGCTCAAAAGAGTGTCTATAGTTGCGTTTCGCAGATGGTATGTGTTACAACGGTAACTGAATCTGCAACCAGTCCTTTTTGCAGTTACCGTGGTATCTGATACACGGTTGCTCTGCAAAAATCATTATTGCCGAAACTTCACTTCTCGACGTCATCCCAAAAGAAAAACTAATATCCAGTTACAACACTCAGTTCTAAACTTCTTTCTCACCAATTTGATAAAATGTGAAGAAAGTGAGATAACTTTTCAGATACTACGATCAGTTACCACGGTCAGACCGTGGTATCTGGATATCAGATACCACAATAACTGGCCAGATACCACATTACAAAAACGCCTTTTGACCGTGTATCAGATACCACAATATCTACAAAAACGCAACTTATAAATCTAAAACGAATGTATCTTTGTGTCACACAAGTACGGTGTAGCGCGGCTCTTCCTATGAGGATAATTAGGCTTATTAAAAGCGGGAGTCCAGGGCTTTCAAGTTACAAGAGAAAAATATCAAATCAAAACTATCTTTTTATTTTTGCTGTATTTCTCAAACCAACATGTGTACATGTGTAAAAATAGTGTGCTTAGCAAATTTGCTACAAATCTGGGGCGCTGTATTTCTCAAACCAACATGTGTACATGTGTAAAAATAGTGTGCTTAGCAAATTTGCTACAAATCTGGGGCGCTCGGTTGCAACAACGTCGCAACGCACGACCCTTCGCATAGGAATGGTTAACCAAAAGCTCACAGATATAGTAGCAAGTGAACAGAAGGTATGCGATTTGAAGCTAAGCTCTGGTTTTTGGACTTTTGACAAGGTACTAGCGCTTAGTACGACTTGTGATCGGCCACAAATAAAACTAAATAATTTGAGCTGGCTTTCAGGACAAGTAGAAGAGAGGACCCATGAAGAAGAAAAAAAGAGCTACTATGACAGCAGATTAGAAAGCTGAACAAAAAAAAAAATACTTGAGCACTTTTGGTTAGTGAAGCCAATGTTGTTGTTTGTATGCGAACTTTCTTTTCGTATTCATATCCGATGAGAACGATTATTTTGGTCGGATGACCTTTAGCTGTCTTTTCTACTTTTGAATTATGTTGTAACTGGACATCCGACTGTGCTTTGTTTTCCATATAAAATAGAGCTGAAGAAAACTCCGTATGCAAAAAAAATCCCCAAAAACATTTAATCGATACTGCCAGCTTGGCCCGAAAAAAATAGTAGGGTATAATAGTACGCCGTAGGCTATATGAGTCCAAGGGGCTCGCTGACTATAGTTCAATACAACAATGAGGAAAACACTTAACTTTAAGCTGAGAGAACTTTTAGGAAATTCAAACCCTTATTCTGAACAAAACCAAAGTTGATCAAAGTGCGGAAAACCATCTTCCGTGTCAATGACCAGACACAACCGTGGTTCAAATTAATCTCAGCACTAGCTTTCACTCCAGCTGTTTGTAACTCCCCAAATTTATCGTTTCTAGAGGAGGTCCGTTTAAACTACAGCCTGAAGAGAACCCTTGCGAAGAAAGGTTCGAACTATCGTTGGAACAAACTTCAACTGCCTTATCTGATTGGCGCATTCAAATATGATCCGCAGTCATCTTGAGCTTAATAAGTACTTATGCACGAATGGACATAGTTCGGACTGGAACCGAAAGTCACTCGATCGGCTAAAATCCGGCTTTCGACGCGAAAACTAGAAATATCTGGTTTGATATGAATGTCCAAAAATAATGAACGTTCTGCTGACTGAACGTTCGACTTACCTCCAGTGTTGCGATACTGATTTTTTGCGTTGTCTTAGACATAGGAATAAAAATGTACTTCCCGGAAAAAAAGGTACAAGACGATAATTTGTTTTTTGCGTGCTGCGCTTCGCGCACCTTCCTTCGCGGTACTCTACGAATCTAAACAATAGTCGCGTTTTTTACAGATCGACTGGCGATTGGGACTTGTTCCCAGGTTCATCCAGTTGACCATTTTTTGTCGCTTGATAGGGGAGCGAGAAAAAGCCTTCGAAAAACGGTCTAAAACATGATACTAACATATCACAACAAACTTCTCCCCTTCCATCCCCACAACTCTTCCCTCGGCAGTCTTTCAAACTGCTGCAGTACTGGCGCTTTCTGAAGTGTAAATTGTACGTTTTTGGGTCCACATGTTTTAATTTTCAAAATTTGGCACCAAGTTTGACTGGACCTCCAAGAGAAAGGTGCATCGGATCGACTGTTGACTTTGTTCCCAGTCGATGTCCAGTCAAGTGACAAAAAACGGATCGACTGGCCAAGCGATCGCAGAAAACGAGAATAATATCTTTCTTTTCGCTTCTTTTTCTATCTCCTCCGATGGCTCCCGTTTTCTTTTCTATCAACCCTTTCTCGCACCTTTGTGTCTTCTGGGATTTAGCTTGGTACGAAGGTGTACGCAGGACCAAAATGTGCCTGTCAAGGTCAATTAGTTCTGCCAGACCTATGTCAATAATACAAAGCAAGAGAAAAGGCTTTCGCCTCTAAATAACTCTAAGAAATTTTGAGTAGTCGAACTGATCAGAGTAAAAATCTCATCAAAAATGCACTTAAAACTATTGATCGATTCGGCATTAACCGCATCTTCGGTAAGGCTGTTCCATAGATCAACAATTCTGTTGCCAAAACCCCACTTAAAAACGTCCTTGTGGAATCTTGACTTTGTAAGCTTGTACGCGACGATGATGACGGTTAATGCTGAATCTTACTAAATCAGTCACTTCAAAATTGTCATAACTTCCATTGATTAATTTGAATGTTTCTATCAGGTCTTCTCTAAAAAATCTGTATGCAATGGAGGGAAGGCACAACTTGGCTAATCTCACTTGGTAGGGGAGATCGCGCAGATCTGGTACGAACTTCGTAGCTCTCCGTTGGATTTTTTCATAAAAATGTCAAGTCACACAAAATCTGCCAGAAAGAAAAAGCGGTTGGGTCGCGAAGAAATTCGACTGGATCCTCGAGCCACGGACAGAGAAATGCCTCTTCCAAGTTAGAGCTCTAGGTAAATCACCGAAGTTAGTAAGGTAAGTCAAGTAGTCATTAGTAGTCGAGTTCTTTCTCTTCGTTTTCGAGAAAATGTACTGAATTTGTACCAGTTTTTTCTGACTAAAACGGGTACGTCAGCTGGATTTTATTAGAGCTATGTTGAGTTGTACAGGCCAGAGAAGGGTACAACTGTACTAGATTCGGTACCGTCCATCGCAACACTGCTTACCTCGTTTACAGAAGGTACGATTATCACATCACCCCTCGCAGCCAATCCGCGGGGTTGAGACTTCAACTTAACTTGAACACTGGTATAATCTTTGGATCCTACATTAACTTCCTTCAAGGCGTCGTCGATGCCTACTGTGTAGAGAGAGCGACCCTCAACCAGGGCCATTCCATTGACTTGGGTGCCGTGGCCAGCACCAGAAACTCGCTCAGTGTCACCTAGCGGCGGAATAAAACTAATATAGTACGGTAGATGACGCCAGAGAGAACAAATATAATGAGGGTTTTCGCGAAATATCGGAATCACTTTCCGAAGAGCGAATCGAATCGCAAAAACTGTGGGAATGCTATTCCTGGAATAACTTCTGATCGCGAAAACGCATGGAAAGCTGGTATCGCCGAGAAAATGTTGAATTACAAACTTTTTCGAATAAATATGGCTCACTTAACGGTTCTTTGATTGTCGTATATTCCATCGAAATCAGCTTATTTACGATTGCCATTTTTTTGTTTGTATTTATTAGTGACACTTGCATTGTTTTTTCTCCACACCTTTGAAATTCCCGCCGAAATATTCAACTTTCCGCAGAGCTTTCCACAAACCGCGTGGAATCAATTTACGGGAAAGCTGCTTCGTTTCGGAAACTTTCCGAAGTAGCGCGAAAACCATTGGAAAGTGATTCCGACTTAGCTTTCCAGCTCGCAAAAACCCTCCTATAGTCGTAGACCAGTGGAAAAACCCTTGTTCTCTAGCTATTCTTAAGTTGCGTTTTCAGACAGCAATGAGTTTAACACCAATGTGTAAATATCGGGCGTGTTCCACCCTTCGAACAATAGTTACTATTAGTTACTATTTCTGTTCCATCCTCCCCAAAAGTTACTACGCTGACCGTTCCAACCTTGTCGGAATAGTAACTAACAGTTACTATTTGCTTACCATGCTCGGGAGCGTAGTAAGCGTAGTAACTACGCATCTCTGTAACGTGATTGGTCGGATTCGCCCTGGCCTGAGATCCTGCTGGAAAATAGAAAAATCGTTCCACCTTGACGGCAAAAAGCCAGAATTCGTGACATCATGCGTAGTAACTACGGTAAGTAGGATGGAACACGCTCACCATTTTCATCCCACCGTGTTTACTCTTGAGTCTAACGTCTAAACACGTAACGTGACCTGCTATTCGGGAGAGTTTCGTGTTCTGGATAATCGGTGTTAAAACCCGCGCATAACACGCAGGCTTAAAACGCTATCAAACATGAACATAGTAACACAATGTTTGACTCTGGCAATTGAAAGCGCTTTTTGATCAACTCAGGGAAAACCCAAGTGTCTGAAAACGCAAGTTTAGAATTCGAGACGTCGGGCATAAAAGCGACATATTTCCGTTTCGGTGACTCATTCAGCGTGAGACTGTTTTCTTTGTTTTCTATGATTCCAGTTTTACTTTGTCAATGTGTTAGGCGCTTTAATAATCCCGAGCAAAAAATAAATCTCACTACTTCTGATGAAACGCTACGATACTTCGAAATTTATCCATCTTCTTATGCAGTATCTTTGCATATAGGAATACATGACGCATTCTTAAAAAAAGGAGTTTTTTCTTGATTTCTTTTTTTGTTAATCTCTGACCTCCTTAAAACAGTTACAGGAAACGGAAGCACCAGCCATAAAATATACCTAGCTCAGCACGATCCGAAATTCCCACCGCTGCCCCTAGCAGAAATTTAAAACTCTTCCCAACTAGCCGGAAGTCCCCTGACTCAGCATTTGTAAACGGAAGGAGGAGGAGCCACCCTTTCCACTTATTCTAACCACATGTTCTTGACGGAAGCAAAGTCGCGTCCTCCTTCGACGGAGAGAGGATCAAGGTTACACGATCCTTTGGAACAGAGTTGCCATCTCAATATTTCTGTCCACTGGAAAAAACTCAGAAGCAGAGTTGACACGAGAAACGATTCTTTTATCCTTTTTCAACCCCCGAATTTCAGAACCATTTTCTAACCAGCGAAAATGAAATATCGCATTCCTTCTAATCTGTAAGAGTAAACCTTTCCCGATTCTCGGCAGTTTAAGTTAAATACGAGCAGTAAACACGCAAGCTGCTTGCATTTTCGTGACACAGCAAAGCTTGTTCTGGCTATGGTAAAGCTACGTTTACACGGAGGGTATTTACCGGTACTCCGCGGATGTTTGTCCCCGCAACACCGACAAATCCCCGGGTATTTTGGAGTACAATTTCGCGAACTTTTTACCTGGGGATTTGTTTGTCGAAGGGTATTCGTCAACAATAACAAAAATGATTTTCGAGCACTAATTTTGATTATGTCCATATAAGAAGTGATCCAAATGGACACATTTCGGTGTCCGTTGTAGAGAGATATCCTGAGTTTTAGAACCTTGGAATCAATTGCCACATGACAGTACTCTCCCTTGAAAAATACCCTGGTACCGACTGAACACTTTCCCCTCTCGTCTCCGGGAGAAAATACCCACATTGTAAAAAAAAGATCCTTAACATATGATAACTATAACTGATTCACAACTTCCATGTCAATGCTGGTATAATAGGATGCTACAAAACTAGCAGAAAACAGAACCTGAATGATAGAAATTTTTACGCTTAGGTAGGACATAGATTAGTCATTCGACATTGCGACCCCACCTACCGGTCGAGAACGCACTTAGGTTTAAGTTGTAAACGATTAACTAACTGTCTTAGTTTCAGTTACAATACCTAGGTCAAACACAACCGGAGGCTTACATAACAGATTTTGATTGTATGTCTGTATTTTATGTGAACCCCACAACATAGAACAAAAAAACGCTAAGTAAGGAAAGAAAGTAAAAAGAAAATGAAACAAGAGCTGGAAGCTCTTATGGCACTTGCAAGGCTGGGTCAGAGGATGAAAGTAGAAATTCTTCAGTTTTTGTTGAGATTATTTGTATGCGAAACCCTTGAGATAACGGGTCCTTGAAAATCACAAGAACGTATCGTTTGGTAATGTGATGATGCGAACTTTAGGAGCGCTAGAAATTCGTCTGTAATCAAACCTCTTGAAGCAAAAATGAGGATGAGCTCATCGGGAGAATGAAATGTATATTTTACGCAAAAGTATCATTTGTATTTTAGGAAATTCAGTTGTAAGCAAAACCCTTGAGGCAAAAATGATCTAATCATGTCAAGTCTCCAATGCTCAAGCCAAGTTTCATGGTCCTAGCACATCTGGAAGTACCTTAACTCGTTATCACCGAAATTCCGGACCCCACCCCCCCTATCTAACTCCCCCCAAGTGCTCAAAGCCGATCCAGTTCTGTCACTGATGAATCTATGGCTTCTGCTTGTTCTTCCCACCAAGTTTCATCCCAATCGCTCCACTCTAAGCGTGTCACAAGATTTACGGGCCCCCCGGGGGCCCCACAATAATCGGATCCGGTTCGGACTTCACATGGAACATCCGAGACACGAGGTCTTTCCAAATATCAACTTTCATTAAGATCCGATTACCCGTTCCAAAGTTATACGTACCTCTAGATTTCGGATTCCTCTTCCCTCCACTCCCCCCACGGTGGTCGGATCGGGGAAGTGACTATTCCAAGTTAGTTTGGTTGGGTCCCTAGTATGCTTGCCAAGTTTCACTGTCCTAACCCACCTGGAAGTAACTTAACTCCGTACCACCAGAATTCCGAACAACTCAACTCCAGCCACAGTGCACGAATCTCGTCCGGTTCTGTCAACGATGTACCTAGGGCTTGTGCTTATTCCTCTCACCAAGTTTCATCCCGATCCATCCATTCTAAGCGTGTCACATGATTTCCAGTCCCCCCTCCGCCCCCCGCCCATATTCATCGGATTCGGTCCGGACTTGAAATGGGGCATCCGACACATGACATCTTTCCAAATATCAAATTTCATTAAGATCCGATAACCCGTTCGAAAATTATGCATGCCACTAAATTCCGGATTCCGGCTCCCCTCTTCCCTCCACGATGGTCGGATCGGGCAAGTGACTATTTCCAACTTAGTTTGGTCGGGTCCCTAATATGCCTGCCAAGTTTCATCGTCCTAGCTTATCTGGAAGTACCCTAACTCGCAAACACCGGACTGACCGACGGAAAAGTGATCGGTATACCATAAAAAAAAGGCAACTAAACTGTTAAAAATACTAATCTATACCAGTATCGTACGCCGTCCACGGCATGAGCAAAGAAGGCTATTGGTCACGCTATTGATTGTACCTTTAATGGCTGTACAAGGGTAGATCATATTATACCGTCCCTCGAGCAATATATGAACATTATGAACTGCTTGTCCAATTTCGGAGCTGGAGTGAGAACTTGGCGTACCGAAAATAGGCAGATCGGGTCTCAGCTTTGTCTTTCTCCAGTAGCAGTTTCCAAAATGGCATCGAGTATACAATATGCGATAGGCAAATAGGAGTAACAAGCGTACAAAAAGACGTCGGTCTAAAGTGATTGACTATATAGCTAAGTGAAAACGCCGTAAGACTTGTCTACATCCTAGAACCAGTGGCGAACTTCAGCCTCGGATCCCCGGTCAGGGGCCGAAGTGGTATTTACAATGCGTAAAATGTATAGTTGGTACTTGTCTAAAAACTTGACAAAAATCGACTGATTTCTTTTTTTTTGAGAAACAACGACTCATTTAAAGAAACTCGACTATTCCAAGAAAAAGACATAGTATGTCAAATAAATACGAAAGTAAAGTTTGTTTTTTGCTAAATTACCAAAAAAGGGGCCCAGCATCTCTATGTCTGATACTGCCTAGAATGCAATTTTTTTACCCATTCACTGCATTTTCTTTCTCAACCGAACTTTTCTTCGCTAGCTTACATATTACTTTGTCTCTTGCCAATAGGTAGGTTTTTTTGCTAATACGAAAGGAATGTCTTATGAAAGTGGCAACCTCGCTTTGGCAGTCGCGCGATTCACGCGTCAAAATCAGCAAAAGCTTATCGCCAGACCGGAAATCGGATGCTGAGCTAGCCCGTACTATTTTTTTCTTGGAAAAGCGCTTTCCTTCTTAATTTAGATCGACTCCAATGTCCTGCGCACGCCAACACAGTCACGACCGGAACGACCGGCGGTATGCAAGTACCACTACCAAGTTGATTTCCAAAGCTATTCCTTGTGTTACTCAATCTAAAGTCTAAAGTAAACCAATAAATTTAATCAAAGAAACTGCATTGACACATTGATTAGCAGAGAAATTCGCTATGTCAGCAGTTTGATACATTTAATATAGGATGCACACATTTATGTAAAGCGTTTTCAAAGACGAGCAGTTAATCCGTAAGGATATCGGATTCCCCCTTTCTAATAAACCTTATAGTTGCCCTCCGAGGATTAGCCACATTACAATAGTGTATATTCCGGGTTAAGAGGTGTCGAGAAACAGGCAAACTTTTAAATTTGATTTTCAACAACTTTTCGACAAAATCTTATCTCAAAGACGTAATACTACCGAGTATGCGAACCCCGAACAACTAGAACAATCCCTTTTTGGGATCCCAAAAGTAAGTGGGGGGATACCTATGACATAGCAAAAGCTGTCCGTCCGCCTGTGAGCACGATGACTCTCGAAGGGAATGAGATATTTTGATAAAACTTGGTGTGACGATTCTTTGGGGCAAGAGTAAGGTCGAGTTCGTAAATGGGCCCTGTAGCCCAATATTTAGGGGTGGGGGAGGGGTTTCAAAGTAAGGGGCAAACAAAATGTTTGAAACAGCTAATGTGATAGTCGATTACGGGGTAAGAAGACATGCTGAACAAGAATATGCAACACATTTTCTCGTCCGACAAGTAGTTCGCCCAGAATCCGGCAAAACCGGAAAGTTTGTTAAAAGTAAAAGTTCTATTTGAAGTTGATCAAATGTTCGATTGAGGGGTAAGAAGACATGGTGAATACGATGGTGAAAACCATTGTCTCGCCGGACGAGTAGTTTGTTCGGAATCCGGCAAAAACCGGAAAGCTGGTTAAAAGTAAAAGTTTGATTTGAATATGATTAAATGTTCGATTTAGGGGTAAGTATACATGCTAAACACTTATGAGAAAAGCATTTTCTACCCGGACAACGAATTCGCCCGGAATCCGGCCCAAACCGGAAAATTTGTTAAAAGTATTAAATTTTATCTGAAGTTTAGATGACAGATTTAGGGGTAAGAAGAGACGCTGAGTCTATATATGACAATCATTTTATACCAGGACATATAATTCGTCCGGAATCCGGTTGTAACCAGTTTTTCTTAGAAGCTAAAGTTTTATTTGTAATTGATTAGATGTTGGTTATGGGCATAAGGAGACACCGTACGCTGAATTGGATTCTGAATTTTTCTGGCACTTGCCTTCTGGCCAAGTGCCATATACCGATCGCTTTTCCCTTGGTTTGTCGGTCGCTCGGTCAGTCCGGTGTTTGCGAGTTAGGGTACTTTCAGATATGCTAGGACGATGAAACTTGGCAGTCATATTAGGGACCCGACCAAAGTAAATTAGAATTAGACTTGCCCGATCCGACCATCGTGGGGGGAGGGGGAGTTTGCGGAATCTAGAAAATAGGGGCATGCATAACTTTCGAACGGGTGAATCGGATCTTAATGAAACTTGATACCTGGGAAGACCTCGTGTCTCAGATGCCTCATCTCAAGTCCGGAGCGGATCCGATGAATCTGAAGGGGAGTCGGAGGGGGAGCCGGAAATCGTGTGAAACTCTCGGAGTGGAGCGATCGGGATACAACTTGGTGGGAAGAACAAGCACAAGCTCTAGATAAATAACTGACAGAACTGGACCGGATTCGGACACTGTGAGGGGAGTTGGAGGGGGGTTCCAGAATTCCGGCGATCAGTAGTTGATGTACTTCCAGGTGGGCTAGGACGATAAAACTTGGCAGGTATATCAGAGACCCGGCCAGATTAACTTGGAGACAGTCATTCGCCCAATCCAACCGTCGTGTGGGGAGGGAGAGACGGCGGAGTCTGGAAATTAGTGACATGGATAACTTTCGAACGGGTTATCGGATCTTAATGAAACTTGATACCTTAAAAGAACTCAGATATCCCATTTCAAGTGCGGACCGGATCCGATGAACTGGAGGGGGAGGGGGTGTGGAGGGGAGAACCGGAAATCTTGTGATACGCATAGAGTGGAGCGATCAGGATGAAACTTGGTGGGATTCTAGGCGCATCAGTGACAGAATCGGACCGGATTCAGGTACCGAGGGGGGGGGGCTATAGGGGGGTATCCAGAATTCCGGTGATCGTGAGTTAAGGTACATCCAGATGTGCTAGGACGATAAAACTTTGCTGGAGCATTATAAACTTGACATCATTGGGTTAGACATCGTGACTTCTCCGATCCGACCATTCCTTAAAGAACTCGGATCATCTTAACCGCAAAATACAAAAATTACTTTTAAGCAATGTCTACTTTTCAAGATCGCTACGAGTACATGAATCTTTCTGCCTCAAGGGTTTTGCTTATAAATTAATTTTTGGCACCCTTAGTGCGCATCTTAACCGAAAAATGAAAATAAAAACTTTTGACCATCACTTTCATCTCTGACCAAGCATTGCAAGTTTGGCGCATCTTAACCGAATACTCATCTGACCCAGCCTGGCCGATTTTTGTTTTCCTTCTTGTTTCCTTTGCTTTCTGTCTCCTATTTTTATATTTAAAGTGAAACCATAGGTTGAACTTTCAGCCCCCTTCTTTTTTTTCTTGTTGGGGTATTTCTTACTACATATGCTTGCAAGTGCCATATGACCTTACAGCTCTTGTTTTTTTTTGCTGGACAAGTAGTTCGCTCTGAATTCGGCCGAAACCGGAGATTTGGCAGAAGTAAAGCAGGAAGTTTCGGTCAGTCTCTTCAAAATAGATAAGGCTTAAACAGGTATATCTGAACTTGGTTTTCTCTGATGATTAGCCTGGCGAAGACTGGATCTGGCGAAGAGAAGACCCAGTTGTCTGGATCAAATATTAGATTTTTGGGATTCCATCGAAACCTTAGGTCTTGTTCTTCAAGAGGTTAACACTCCGCACTGAGCTGAACAGGAATACGTCAGAAAACATTCAGGCAACAATAATACCCCCCCCCCCCACCCACGAAACAACATGTCCAATCTTTGGTCAGTTTAAATAGTGGACCCAGCACCGCTCCATTCTTGGATCGTTCGTCGTCAAATCAGCAGACTCTCTACGGTGGCTCGGCATTACGTTCAAATCTTCATTGTCAAAATTTTGCTCCTCGGTTGCTCAAGAAGTTTATAAATCAATCCGCAGCGCCTATGGGCACATCGTCCCCAACAGGGGGCGCTATAATCGTAAAGCATTAGGAAATTTCTACAGCACCTTCTGCGCTCCTTCTATCCTATTTCGTTCTGGCGTCACTCATGTTGTGCGAAAAAAGGAGATTAAAAAGATGAGATCATCTTATTTTAAATATGCGAAGCACCTGCTCCACACGTCGAAATTTTTCAAAATGGCGGGTCATACATAAATTACTTACTTACTTATTCCATGAGTAACCTACTGAAATTTCAGTCCGTCCTGACTGCACATACAAGTTCGTAGATTTAATCGTCTTGGAAAAGCGTAATGATTTGAACCGAGGTGACCGCATCTTTGATGTTAAGCACATGATTTTCTGAGATTTTGCAGCATACTTGCTGTTCCCGCAGTAAACCACACACGAAGAATCCAAGCACCCATCAGAAGATGTGGTCGGATTGCTCAAATGGTTAAATAACATGCTTTTAGCTGTACCTAGCCCCTTTACCTGGCTCTACCATAAGTGGGATGATTTAATTAGAGCCATTAAGAGCTAATGTTTTCCTGTTGATACGATTCACGTTCATTTGGAATTTGAGATTCCTGGGTATGTAAGTCAACTCTTCTGTTTTATACTCCATCCATTAGGCTTCGGAAAGCTGATGAGTTACAGTAAATAAAGAATAAAAGAAAAGAAATTGCATTCTCGTGCAATGAATTATTATCAGTATGCTGAGCTAATGGTTCAAGGTTATTTTTATATATATATAAAAAATCCATCATTATCACTTTCCGCTGCTGAGAGCAGAGCTCGAGCGCACACGAAAAAAGAAAAAAAAAACCCAATTAACTTAAACATGAAGAATCATACCCAATAACATCCATCCACTAAATAATCATATAAAGGGATCAAGTAGCCCATGAAGCGACCACACCGCGCCATCTACCTTATATAACAACTGAAAGAGTCTGGGAAGCGCTGCTTGCTGGCGTCACCAGTACTTAAGAATACGGAAATTGGCACTAGATCTCTCCAGCTAGTTTCCCACATGCAGAATATCCAAGTCAAATCTATTCAGTCACGGTCTTATACCACCATACCACCCGGAAGAAGTAGACAGCTGTACCACCGCGTGTACCTACTCAGTGTAAATTTTGCCAGTGTGTGTGGTTTTCTTTTTAAGTTTCTTGTGTTCAGTCCATTATTTCTGTTGACCATAATGTTCTTTTATTTCATTTCTTTCTTGTTCTTTTTCTTCTTCTTCAGTTAATTACTCCGTCTTTTTGTACGTTTGGGCATTACGAAGGGCAATAAACCTATTATTAATACCTGTTGCCGCATCCCAGGTGGTCACGAAGCCATCGTGTGAGGCAGTGTAGATGGTCCGCTTCGCTCTGTTTACCTCTAGAGAGGTGATGGGCTTGTTGTGTCCCTTCACCACCCTTATATGCTTGCTCGGGTTATTCACATCCAAGTAGTTGATGAATCCACTAAGCGAGACGGATAGTAGATACTGTCCTTGCCAAAGGCAAGATACCTAAACGAACAAAACGGCAATTAATGGACACTTCTGATTTCAACTGACCTCCAGGAAGATAAGGTGGCGTTCAGAGATGGGCGAATCCAAATCCGGATTCGGATTCGAATCTAGGATTCGTCCTTTTAGCCGGATTCGAATCTTCTGCTTATCAGGCTGGATTCAGATTCGGACTCGGATTCCAAACCATCAGTTTTACGAATCCGCTCAAATTCCTAGACATCATCCTTCCAGTTGCCGTTTTCCCAATTTTTACACAGTGTGCCTATAGGCAATCTAACTTTTTGGTCTCCACCTCCAACCATCCTCAGTAATCTAACACGTTATCTGATACCTTAGATATTACCATAGATATCAGTGATTTTTGTCACCTCTGATTTTTAAACCATAACCTATGTACATGATTTGATTTTTGTTAAGGTCAGATTCGAATCCGGATTCGAATACTTAGTATGAAATGGTGGATTCGGAATCGGATTCGTACCTAGCCCTGGATTCGGAGTCAGATTTGAATCTTTTCATGATCGGATTTGCCCATCTCTGGTGGCGTTCCAGTCTAGCTATTTACACTATTAATCCTAAAATCTGCACTACTGGTGGAAAACTGATTTTCTGTCGAATATGCTTTCGTGCCAATACAACCAAGCTCGCTAGTTTCGAGGGATGTAACTGGATAACAAAATATCTACAAATATTTCCTCAGAACTGATGTCCTTCGAAGATCCAAAAGTTTCAGTTTTATTTAAAATAAAAGTTAAAGCACAATGGACACTTCTAATGCTTTACTTTGTATTAAATGCCTCAAAAATAAACATTTCCGACTTCCTTTAGAAGGCTAAACGAAAATCGGCCGTTTTCTTGTTATCCCTTGTCTTTACCTCTCTGGCATATCGGCGATCCAAATCTCAGGAGCTGGGATATCGTGGCAGGAAATTCAAAAACTCCCAGCAATGCTTGATAGAAAAGGATATAGGCTATTTGAGATGTCACCAAAGTCAAGCCGCAGATGCAGTTTACCGGATTGTTCTAATGTTTCATCAGAAGTTCCATGGCTTAAAGTACCTATTAAAAGTTTTTCTTTGTGGAATAGTGTTGTGAAGCTTGATTAGCTTGCTTTATAAAATGTACCAGAATATGCAATAAGCTTATAAAAAATAACATAGCTACAAAAATCATTCAAAAACAAATAACCTGTTCAAATCTGAATTATACAAGCTGACTTATGCATAAAATAAAGATATACTAAGTATTATAACAAACATCACTTTTATCTTTGTCCAAGCTAGTAAATTGAGAATGTATTGGCCCAAAAAATTAGGCTTTGAAATATCACAGAGAGGAAACTGTTGAAAAAGCTGCTGATCTAGGGGGTAAGCATTGTTCCTAGGTTGTTACAGAGTGGGATTGGGGTAGTTTGATGTGCCCATTGAACTTTAATGTCAATGTGTATCAGACAAGGTCTACTACTGGGCAATAAACAATGTTCAATTATACTCCTCGTTGTGACAAACAAACACACAGAATTATAAATCTGCATTGCAAAAATACAAAGAATAAAAAGCAAACTTTAGATGGTAGCAAAAGTTGAGTGAGGCCATTAAAAAACGAGAGCTGGAAGCTCATATCGCACTTGCAAGCTTACATAGTAGGTAAGGGTAACAGCTAAGATTTGTGCTGTGTTGGGGCACATGCCCAGACGATTATAGACCTCTCGGATTTTTGAAAATGTATCGTTGAGTAACAAGAACAAAGGTTTCGACGGGATCACAAAAGTTCAATATTTGATCCAGACAACTGGGTCTTGTCTTCGCCTGACTTCTTGAACATTTTTAGAAAGAGATTAAGGCCAGAGAGCTAATCATCTGAGAAAACAAAGTTCAGATACGGATTCAGTATGTCTGTTTATCCCTATAAGTCATATCTATTTTGACGAAACAGATCGAAACTTCCTGCCTTCCTTCTGCCAATTTTTGGGTCTCGGCGGGATTCCAGAACTACTTGTCCGACAAAAAAATAAAACTAAATACGAATTCAGCGTATCCCTTTGCCCCTATATCCGATATCTAATCAGCTTCAAATAAAAATTGAACTTATAACAAATATTCCGGTTTCAGCGGGATTCTGGGCGAACTTATATGTCCGGGTAAAAATTGATTGTCATATATGGATTCAGCATCTCTTCTTACCCCTAGATCGGCCATCTAATCAACTTCAAATATAACACTTGCTTTTAACAAACTTTTCGGTTTTGGCCGAATTCGTCGTGTTCAGCATGTCTTCATACCCCTTAATCAACTATCTCATTAGCTGTTTAAAAATATTTTCTTTGCCCCTTAATTTGAACCCTCACCCCGAAATGTAGGGCTACAGAGCCCATCTACGAACTCGGCCTTTCCCTTGACCCAAAGAATCCTCACACCAAGTTTGATCAAAATATGTCATTTCGTTCGAGAACTATCGTGCTCACAGACAGACAGACAGACAGACAGACTGACCGACGACAACTTTTGCGATGTCATAGGTATCCCTCCACTTAAGTTTTGGGATCCCAAAAATATGCGTGCACTTTGCGGTCCCATTGTGCAATTTAAGGGGGCTAGGAATCCATTTTGCAAGCAAATTCACTGGTACACAAATGATCTCACTAATTTCATCTGAACTCATTTCATAAACTTGAGATACAAATGATCATGGGCCGTTGGGTTACGAAAGGCTCGAAACTATTTTTTTATTGTTTTTTCATTTTGCGGGTAAGATGCGCACTTTAAAAGACTCGAACTGAATTTGGAAGCAAAATACTTGGGCACAGATGATCATGGGTCCTTGGGGAAACGTCGGGGAAGAAAACAAACCTGTAATAAATAACTGAAGCTTCTAGAAGCTTAAGTTATTTATTACAGGTTGTTTCCTTCCCCGACGTTGACCCAGACGATTGACAGCCTGACGAGGACCCTTGCCAAGAGGGGCCGAAATATCGCTGATGAAGAATTGTAGCTGACGTATCCGTTGTAAACATGTTTGAATCAATGTTTCAAAGTCAGCTTGGGCTCAAAGAAAATTTTGCCCTTGGGGATCTTAAAAATGTTAACATTTTTTTTTAATGTATAGGCTAGTTTCTTAAAAATATTTTTTCCAATTTGCGGTAACATTGGTCCTTCGGAATTGGTGCGTTGGAAAGTCATTTGTAAGCGAAACCTTTGAGGCAAAAAATATCACGGGCCCGAATCACGAAAATGGATCTTTTGGTCAAAAGTATGTTTTGCACTTTGCAATCAAGATACGCACTTCAAGGGGGCTAAAAACACATTTCATGAAACGAAATTCAACCCAAATGCAGAAAAATCTCTACCAGACCAACGACCGAATCGAGCAGCAAAAATAGCAGCCGTGTCCAAAATGAAATCCCTGCAACCTTTTTAACTCTAAGCAAGACTCACGAAGGGATTTACGAAGTTAAATATTTAACGCTAGGCTAGAATCTTTAGTTTGTGTTTCCCACAAGTTCGTTTTTCCAACTTCGGTTTCGAGCCTGATGAGGACCCTTGCCAAGAAGGGCCGAAATATAGCTCCAATAAAATTCAGCTGACGTATCCGTTTTGCACCATCAAATACATTTAATGAACTTGAGGGACAAATGATCATGGGCCCTTGGGGGATTATGAACGTGTTCGTGATATCAGAAAGCTAGCTAGTTACCCCTCCACGATGATGTACGAGGGATAAATAAAATTTCGGATATTTCGGTTGCACTATCGGCAAACCGTCCTCAGCGAAAAACAAACAAAACTAAATCATAAAATCCACCACAATCACAACAGGAAAACGATGCGGAACCAACAGACAATAAGGCGACATGTAACTAAACAAGAGCTGTAAGCTCATATGGCACTTGCATGGGTTAAGATGTTCTGATTGATCAAAACCAAGTTTCGACTTTGCGGTTGAGATTCGCACTCTAAGGGAGCTGGGACTTCATTTGTAATCAAAACCCTTGAGGCAAACATACTTATGGGCTGATGGCCATCATGAAAATGCATATATTACTTAAAAGTATTTTTTTTACTTTGCGGTCAAGATTGGTACTTTAAGAAATAATCGGATTTGGGAAGTAGCAATTTCTAAGCAATTGTTGTTGAATCTCCAATATTCCAGCGAAGTTTCATCGTCCTCCCCGGTTCTGTAAATGATTAATCCAGAGCATCTGTTTGTCATTCCCACACGAAGTTCGATCCAGATCACACCAGTCTAAGCGGGTCAAGTATTTTCCGCCCTCCCCCCAATAATTGCCGGATCCGGTCCGGAAATGAAAAAGATCACCAGAGAAAAATGTACTCTGTTCAATTATTAAATTTCACTCGAATCCGAGCACCCGTTCCAAAGTTACGCAAGACTCAATGTTCCGGATTCCCCTCCCTCAACCCCCTCCCAAAGATTATCATATCGAGGATTTTTTTTTGTATTCCAAGTCAGTTTGACCGGGTCCCAGATATGCCTTCCAAGTTTCGTCGTGAAAATCCCAAAAAACGGAATTCCGGGAAACCCCCTCCCCCCCCCCTTCAAGTGTCCGGATCCAGTCGAATTGTGTAAAAGATTTACATGGATCAGATGTTTGTTCTTCCCAGCAAGTTTCACTCTGATACCATCATTCTAACCGTTTCTCGAGATTTACTTCCCCCCCCCCCAGCTCCCCCACGGTGCCCGTAGCCAATCCGATTCAGTAAATGATTTACCTAGAGCATCTATTTGTTCTTCCCACAAAGTTCCATCCCGATCTCTCCATCCTAAGCGAGTCACGTATCCCCCCCCCCCAATAGTTGCCGGATCCGGTCCGAATATGAAAAAGGTCACTGGAGAAATCTCCTCTGTTCAATTCTTAAATTTCACTCGAACCCGATCACCCATTGCAAAGTTACGCATGACTGAAAATTCCGGATCCCCCTCCCTTCACCCCCCCCCACCATTATCCGATCGACAAAAAATTTATTATGAAGTGATGCTTGTTCTTCCCAGAAAGTTTCACTCTGATCAATCCATTCTAACCGTTTCTTGAAATTTCCGGTCTCCCCCCCCCCAAACTCCCCTCTGGCTACGGAATCCGGTCAAGACTTTAAACGGGACATCAAAGATATATAATCTACTCAGTTATGAAGTTTCATTACAATCCGATCACCCGTTCGAAAGTTACATACTTCTCAATTTCCTGGATTCCCCTGCCCTCCAAAATGGTCAGATCGGAAAACTGATTATTTCTAAGTTTGTTTGGTCGGGTCTCTGATATGCCTGCCAAGTTTCATGGTCCTAGCACAACTGGAAGTCCCCTAACTCGAAAAAGTGTGACAAAATGCCCTAAATTTTCAAGTTTCCAGCGCCACCCACTCCCCCGCATATGGTAGGATTGGGAAACTGATTATTTCCAGGTTAATTTGGTCGGGTCCCCGATATGCCTGCCAAGTTTCATTGTCCTAGCTCATATGGAAGTACCCTAACTCGAAAAAATGTGACAAAATGCCCTAAATTTTCAAGTTTCCAGCGCCCCCCACTCCCCCGCATATGGTCGGATTGGGAAACTGATTATTTCCAGATTAGTTTGGTCGGGTCCCCGATATGCCTGCCAAGTTTCATTGTCCTAGCTCATCTGGAAGTACCCTAACTCGAAAAAGTGTGACAAAATGCCCTAATGTTTCAAGTTGCCAGCGCCCCCCACTCCCCCGCATATGGTCGGATCGGGAAACTGATTATTTCCAGGTTTGTTTGATCGGGTCCCTGATATGCCTGCCAAGTTTCATTGTCCTAGCACATCTGGAAGTACCCTAACTCGAAAAAGTGTGACAAAAAACTCGTCGACAGACCGACAGACGAAATTGTGATCGGTATATGGCACTTGAGTCAGAGGCTGTAAGTGCCATAACAACCAGAAGAAAGATGCAGACTGAACGAGATGCAGATAAAAATAAAATAACGAAAGATAAAATGAGCGTGTTTAAAGTGTATATGTACAAATCTGTGATTATTTACAATTCTGAAATCTGTGTATATTTACAATTTACCATCCGTCTGGGAAAGCGCAGAAGCTTTCACCCAGAAAACGCTCCACTCCAAAAATCCATAACATTTTTGACCACTTTGAATAAAACCTTCCACAGAACTCCTGAGGACGGTCTGCCAGAAGTGCAACCGAAATATCGGAAATTTTATTTATCCCTCGCACATCACTGGTACCACACCCCCTCCAACTCCACCCACAGTTGTCGAATTCGGTTCGGACGCAAAATGGGACATGTGAGGTATGTGTTCATTCTACATATCAAGTTTTATATAGATCCGATCACTCATTAGAAAGTTACGCATAACTAAATATTCCGGATTCCCCCTCCCTCCACTCCCCTACAATGGTCGAAACGGAGAAGTGACTATTTCCAAGTCACTTTGGTCGGGTCCCTGATATGCCTGGCAAGTTTCATCATCCTAGTACCCTAACTCGCGATCCCAGACCGACCGACCGACAAAAAAATTGTTGGTATATTGCACTTGAGTGAAGCTGCAAGTGCCAAACAAATGATAATAATAGAACTAAAAATTTACCAACTGTTCTTGCAAGCCCCTCCAAGACAAGCCAGACAAGACTTTAAGAAGTGTGATTCAGCGATACGCATGCACAGCAGCAAGCGGATAATCTAAGGACGCTGTAAACTTTACGTTGTAAATCCTAATACGGCTTTCAAAGAAATCGGGACTCGCATGGCTACCTTA
Source organism: Branchinecta lynchi (assembly GCA_023053575.1). Classification (NCBI taxonomy): domain Eukaryota; kingdom Metazoa; phylum Arthropoda; class Branchiopoda; order Anostraca; family Branchinectidae; genus Branchinecta; species Branchinecta lynchi. Next base: position 4,091,798 of record JAKZAP010000008.1, read on the forward strand.
TGGTTATACGGTGATAACAAGAAAATCTAAGCTTTGCTCTAATTATCAATCCTTGGAACCAAAGGTCAAACCAGGTATCCCCTAAAATGAGAGAAAGAGACTAACCTGTTGATCATCGATGTTCGTACCCATGACGAACTCGCTAACGACCGATTGAGATTCCAAATCCCAAAGTTTGCACGTCTTGTCACCACTGGCCGTAAGCAACCTCTTTCCGTCTGGGCTCCACGAAACCTAAAACAGACAAATGAGGTAAGGGCCAGGAGCAAGGTTACATGAGTGATACCTTTTATTATCTGAAAGATAAGGAAAGAGCTTTGTCCCGTCTTTTGTCGAGCTCTACAATAAACTAACAAACATACCGTTATAGTGAATTACTGTATTTATTATTTTAGTGCTTTACTTAAATTTTCATTTATGACAAATTTCGAAGATTTACGCGCACTATTTTGCATGGGAAAGAGTTTTATCCCGTCTTTTGTCGAGCACTACAATAAACTAACAAACATACCATGATAGTGAATTATTTAATTTTTTAGTTTAGTGCTCTACTTAAATTTTCATTTAACAAATTTCGAAGATTTACGAGAAGTATTTTGCATATATCTAGGCTACATTTTTATGCAGACGAACAATTGAAATTCGGCTTCTTCGCTGCGGTGGTTAGCCTAACTTTATGATCACATTTTACTCTACTGCTCTTCTCTACTCTGAAGAAAAAGAGCTACGAGCTCATATATATATATATATATATATCATTTATTCACCAAAACAGCAAAGATAGCTAGCAAAGGTAAGTCAACATAGCACTTTCAACTGGATATAAAATGGCCAATGACAAATGACAAATACTACCAGATAAACACGCCTAAGAACTATTAAAAGAACGAACAAAGTACGGCACAAACGAGTTAACATATCTTTCAGTTGCATCCGCTGGATAATTGATTAATTTAGCTTTGTTTTCATACCCCCTTAAATCCCCCTAGATTCGGATCTAGAAACAGGATAATTACACCGTCAGAAGTTTCGTAACAGGTAACAACTAACACAAGGATGCGTAGTTGTGATCTGTTGTGATTTTGAAAAAGTTAATCATTGAATGCGTAACAAGCATTGCCAGGAAGAGCCAAACACCGTCGACTAAATATCTACTAACTTTTCCGATATCACGACGACAATCAAAAAAGTCAGCAGATGCTTTACCGGTATTCGGTTGAAATTGCGCATCCTTGCGTTTTCTGTTATGAAGCTTCTGACCGTGCAGGGACTCTTATAAGAACGCCGGAATACATTTTTCCGTGAGACTACCGGACGAAAAGCTGGTATGATGGAGTTTCCGTGATCTATTTCCATTTACTACCGGAACGGGAGCCAGCACATACAAGTTTCCGTTAGTCAATGACGTCAGATCCCGGAATCGCAGCTCACATGGTTTGGTTTCCGTGAGAACTACCGGTGCCGTAGTCATTACGACACAAAGTACGGCTCCTCGTTCCCTAGACAGTGATTTGAGTTGCTGCTGGTGTCGTTGGATTTGGAAAAACAGATAGGCTACAGGGGATGGCTAAAAGGATTATTTTTTTGTTTTTATCAACAGCGAGCTTTTCTGTCGGATAATACTCATAATCTGAAAAGGTTAAAATAAAAAATTAAAAAAATTATTCTATTGTACAAATGAACCAACACGTTCTTAGAATCGAAGAAAGAAAAATAATATGGACCATAACCTTCACGGGCTAATTGCCTTACACTGAATTAGTCTGGTAAGGACGTATGCCTACATAGATTAATGCTGGAAACAGCTTTTTTACGAAGCTATTTCCTGCGTTCTTGCGGATTCTCTTCCGAGGATTGTCCAGGGAATGGCGGAAGTACACCTCAAGATACATGTATGTCTTTCAGCATATCACGTCCGTTTATGACCACGATAACTCCCAAACCGATGCACACATTTAGATGAAACTTAGTATGTCTATTTCCCAGGTAAAGAACGTCATAGATTCCTTTATAAGGGTGAGGGGCTGTTAGCTTTTAGCATTGTGAACTCTATTGATCTCAGCTCTTGCGTTTTCGGACGCAAAACCGGGCATTATCGGCTTTCTTGGATACCCTTACAAATTTTAACGCGATTACGAGAAAAGGTATGAGAAACTCTTAGAGAGCGTGTTCCACCATCAAGGCTGGAACGATTTTTCTATTTTTCAGCAGAATATCATGCCCCTGGTGAACCCGACCAATCACGTTACAGAGATCCGTAGTTACTACGCTTACTACGCTCCGGAGCGTGGTAAACAAGTAATTACTATTAGTTACTATTATTAGAAGGTTGGAACGGCAAGCTAAAGATGAGATCATGTTATTTTAAATATGCAAAGCACCTGCTCCTCTTATCCAAATATGTCATAACCATACATTGACGGAGAAGTTCAAAATTCAAGATGCAAGTGCTACCCTTTTCGATGTTCCCTCATCGCTTTCAAAAACCATGGACGACAGTTTACTTTCTTCATTTACTCCGCCTTTCCGAAATGGCGGGTCATAAATAAATTACTTACTTACTTAAGCGTAGTAAAATTGGGGAGGCTGGAACGGAAATAGTAACTCATAGTTACTATTTGTAGAAGGGTGGACACGCTCAGAGTGGGGCATTCCGAAGTAGAACACATCGACAATTCAAAAAGGGAAGATTCGACAGATGTAACTAGACCCCGACGCCGCGCCGAAAATCAGCGGCGTCACACTGAAATTCAAACGGCTAAAATGCGCCCCTTTAACGGCGGCGCGCCGATCGCCGCCGCTGATACATCGGCGGCGGCGATTCGCTTGTGTTTCGGCGCCCCACACTTTTTTTGTATATTCTTGTTCTTGTACTTGTATTGCGCTGACAAAAATTATGGCACACCCCAGTTCTGACGACATTGCCATCGAGCGCTACTTTCAAGAGTTTACTTTTGTGCCAGCCCTGAGAAACGGTCGATTCATGAAGCAGGCGAGGATTCACAAAACGATGCCATTATTCGGCGGCAAGTCGACTTGTACCTTAGCATAGCCGCAGAAGCCAATAGATGCGAGGTTGACTTTGATGTACTAGGGTTCTGGAAAAAATACGCCCAGCAAATTCCGTGGGTGGCTGCTTTGGCGCGGAAATGTTTGGCGATTCCAGCCACAAGTGCAGCAGCGGAGCGAATTTTTTCCACTACTGGACTGATAGTTTGTGCTAAACGAAGCAGTATCAAGCCCCATAGGGTCAACCAAATGCAGTTTGCCCACGATAATTTTAAGACATGTAAGGTCATTAAGAAGTGATCTCTTTGAGTCTAGTCTACGCACTTTCTTGCTAGTTCAGCATTGACGCTTAGGAAGCGATACTGTATGTAGTCTATAGTTTTAGCAAAAGTCATTCTGTGATTACATCTTTGGTGATAATGTTTGACCAGATTCAGATTCATGAATCTGGTCAAACCCGTCTGATGTAATAGTCATCAGATCAGGCACATAAAGGCTACTCTTGATTAATACGTGATTGAAATCAGAACTGCCGACCATTAAAACTGTATCTGACCTGTTTTTGTTTATTTGGCCCTAGCTTGTAAGATTGATGTTATTAAAATTATGTGAAGCTAAAACAACCAATGAAAGGCGAGGCTAGAGGTGCTAAAGCGCGGGAAACGCCGATCAATCGACGGCGCGCCGCTTCGCGGCGTCGGGGTCTAGATGTAACGATACAAACAGTATCGCCCTTTGCCGAGGACGTTGATTAAAATAGATATATGGCAAGACTGACCAATCAAAGGAATCTAAAGTTGTGACTGGTTCTTTACAACTCAAACATCAACCAATGGTATTCGAAGTATACTCACAGCGTAAATCCCTCCTTTGTGCGCAGGACTTCCGAGTTCACAGGTGGTATTGTATTCCTTTGAATCATAAATAAAAAGCTTTCCATCAAAGCCGGCAGTAGCGAAATGCTCACCATCTGGGGCGAACCTCACTGATTGTACGAAACGCGTGTGATCCTGGAAACAACTGAACTTGTTATAATGATAACGCTAAAAATAAAGACGACAAATCCAAGCAAGACTGAACAATATAGATATAGCCCAAAACCATCTGCTTTCCATTAAATAAGATGTAAAGCCCGACTACCAGAAATAATCTTTTCACGAAGAAACGGGTCAAAAATATCGTTTCTTAGAAAATACCTTTACTGCTATGTGAAATTAGCAATTTTCTTGTTTGCGCTTGTCGATTCTATTCAGCCTGTCTCTATAGCATTGTCCAAATAGGTGTAATAAGCCGAATTGTCCCTTAAAAATAATCCCTTCTCGTTATTTCTAAGCTTTCCTTCACACTTCCGAACAGTTCAAATCCGGTACAAGACTCCATCACTTCCCTTAAAACTCGACTGTTAAGCAAGAAAATGCAAATTAATGACAGTAAGTCTTCGGTTATGCGGTTTAGCAGACTGAGATCGTTCCATCATTTATTTCTGAAAACTTCTTGTAAGTGTATTAGTTAATTTGGTTCTTGTGTGTCTGTGTATTTTGTAAATTTGTATTCCTTTTCTAGCTTTTAGCTATTCGGATGAACTTGATTGATTGAATAGCGCTATACGCGATTCTTACGTCTTAATACGTTGGTCGCAATGTTCGTGGTCGTGGGCATGTTGAGTCGTGGGCATTTTGATCGTGGGGATTTTGAACCGTGGGCATTTTAATCGGGGGCATTCTGAGAGTGGGCAAAAAGATCGTGGTGATTTTGGGAACCACCCCTTAATACACATGCCTGTTCAAACAAGGATCCCGGGAAGTTCTTATGAATGCAGAGTTCGGTGCTGCCACGCTGATACAGTTTTTGGAGTTTCTAAAGATCAGAAAAAGTGTTCTTAGTACTAGTGAAGTACACCAGTACGGTTTGACGACCAATCTACTGCAAAAAGCTATTAAGTTTACGGATGGACAGCTGGTGGACCCAACCGCTGGTGGACCCAACCAAGCAATCTGATTGGCTCTGCATAAGAGAGAATAGAGCCGAGCTCCATTTTCCTTATTCACCATTACAGCGACTCGAGGAAAAGAGTATTCTGTAATTAGCCTTATACGTCGTAATAAACCTTACAACACCTAATGCTTATCGCTCTACTGCTCTCCGAAGCGGCGGCTGGATGCGAAATATTTGAAAACCAAACGCGCCTTGGTTAAGAAGTGGGAAAAACAAGTCCAAAACCGAAGGTATCTCTGATGGTCTACCATGTCTTGAAAAAAGAAAACAACCCTTTTAAGCTTCTTACGTCCTTATTCGTGAAAGAGTACCTTGAAGCTTTGTGCAGTTTGCGTCGTATGACTGTTAAAATTCGGCTGGGCCGAAAAAGCGCTAAAATGTCGGAAGTCGAAACAATGCCGAAATGCGGGGATTTCAGAAGCTTGTAATCCTTTGAGGAAAATTAGATCTTCTTTTCCATCCCGAACGGACCAGAAACCTTCATCTTGTTAAAGTTCAACTGAAAAGCCATCTAGTTTTTGCTTTATATTTGACAGTGCAAAACGGACACGTCAGCTGAATTTTATTTGAGCTATATTTCGGCCCTTCTGGCAAGGGTCCTCTTCAGGCTCAAAACCGCTCAAGTTGCAAAAATGTACTTGTGGGAAAAAACTTTTTTTGGTTTGTTTTTGTTTTGTATATTTCAATATAATCAATTTTTTTTTTTACAATAGCTTCTCACAATCCCAAATCGACAAATAGAACATGGACAACTGTGGTAATTTGTCGACCCCTGATCGACAAATAGAACATGGACAACTGTGGTAAATTCGAGCCTGAACATACCACTTTTGCTAGGGTTTTGTATAGCACGCTGATTTTCTGCCTCTTTTGTCAATGTGATCACACAGGATGAAACGGTGAAACGAAGAAAAATTTCGTGATGTCCAAGCGTGAAAAGTTCGCGTTGAGAGGAATTCCTTGGGTGACGTACTTTTACAAATCGGTCGATGATGAGTAAGCACAGAGAGAATGACGCAACTTTGACAAAAAGCACAATCTTTACCAAACATGGCCATAATTATCGGATCGAAAAAGAATTGTAGATTAGAATCAGATACACACGTGGTTGAATCTTTAAATCTTTACCAAACATGGGCATAATTATCGGATGGAAAAAGAACTGCAGATTATAACCAGATACACACGTCGGGCAACAACAAAAATTAAACGGCGAATAAGAAAAAAAAGAATGAAAAAAAAAAGAGTGGACCTTTCAAAAGCGATGATTATTCATTGTCTCCGTCAATCTGAATATATCGCTGTACCGCAGGAAAATGTACGCGTTAAGACAAGAAAACCGGAATGGTCAACGGACCCTGACTTAAAAACGACTAAAAACGAAGCACAGTGGTGGTTGCGCCTGTGGATATTGTGTGGTAGACCAAAATCCGGTCAAGTTTTTATGGCACTTGAGCTTATCAAGTGCCATATAGCGATCGTAATGTCTGTCTGTCTGTCCGCATTTTGCTAGTTTGGGCACTTCCACATGACCTAGGACGATAAAATTCATCATTTCAGGGACCCAACCGGATTAACTTGGAAATAATCACTTCCCCGATCCGATCATCAATGGGGGAGTGGCAACATAGGGAATCCGGAAGTTAGTAACATTCATAACTTTGGAACGGATAATCGGGCGTGCATTAAACTTGACAGGTATCAAGAACAAATGTCTTGGATGTTCATTGTCAAATTCGGATCGCATCCGGTAACTGGAGGGGGGGGGGGCTGGAGAGGGACACCCGAAATGCTTTTTCTAGTTTTCGACAAACCCCTGCCCCTTTCTTCGCACTAGTATAGCTCGGCGCATGGATGAGTAATTCTTTCATCACACTAGTATAGCTCTGATCGTGGATTCTTTGCAAGAATTCGTTCGGAGAGAGATAGATCAACCGAAGGTCGAAGGGGTTGGCAAAATATGTTTGTTGAACCTTAATAGGGGTTGATATATCGGATAATCGGGCGTGCATTAAACTTGACAGGTATCAAGAACAGATGTCTTGGATGTTCGCTGTCAAATTCGGATCGGATCCGGTAACTGGGGGGGGGGGGGGGTCTGGAGGGGGACACCCACAATGCATTTTCTAGTTTTCGTCAAACCCCTACCCCTTTCTTCGCACTAGTATAGCTCTGCGCATGGATGAGTCATTCTTTCATCGCATTAGTATAGCAGCTCTGCTCGTGGATTCTTTGCAAGAATTCGTTCGGAGAGAGATAGATCAACCGAAGGTCGAAGGGGTTGGCACAATATGGTGTTGGACCTTGGTAGGGGTTGATATAGATTAGGGGGTGCTAGGATGATGAAACTTGGCAGGCGTATCAGGGACCCGACCAAACCAACCTGGAGATAATGAGTTTCCCGATCCGACCATCTTGGGGGAGTGGAGAGTGGGGGAATCCGGAAAATTGAGTGGTGTGTAACTTTCGAACGGGTGATCGGATTGAAATGAAACTTAATTCCTGAATAAATGACATATCTCCGATGTTCCATTGGAAGTCCGAACTGGATTCGACAGCTATGGAGGAGTTGGGGGGGGGGGGGACCGGAAATCCTGAGAAACGGTTAGAATGGAGGGATCGGAGTGAAACTTGCTGGGAATAACCAGCATCTGCTCCAGATAAATCGTTAACACATTTGGACTGGATCCGGACACTTGGGTTGGAGTCTGGGTGAAGGGGTGTTTCCCGGAATTCCAGTGATGGCTGTTCTGGGGATTTTCACGAAGAAACTTGGGAGGCGTATCAGGGACCCTATCAAACTGAGTTGTAAATAAAAATTTACTCGATCCGATAATCGTGGGGGGGGGGGTAGAGGAAGGGGGAATCCGGAATATTGAGTCATGCGTAACTTTGGAACGGGTGATCGGAAGGGAATGAAATTTTGTAACTGAACAGAGGACATGTCTCTGGTGATCTTTTTCATGTCCGGACCGGATCCGACAACAACTGTGCGGGAGATATGCGACCGGCTTAGACTGGAGATATCGTGATGGAACTTTGTGGGAATAACTAGCAGATGCTCCGGATAAATCATTTACAGAACCGGATTGGCTCAGGCGACTGTGGGGGGAGTTTAAGGGGGAGTCCGGAATTCCGGTGATTGCGAGTAAAGGTACCTCCAAATGTGCTAGGACGATGAGACTTGGCTGGAATATTAGAAATTCGACAAGATTGGCTTGGAATTCGCTACTTTCCAAATCCGACCATTCCTTAAAGTACCAATCATAACCGCAAATTAAGAAAAATACTTTTAAGCAAAATATGCATTTTCACGATCCCCATGAGCCCATTACCCTTTTTGCCTCAAGGGTTTTGGCTTACAAATGAGGTTCTAGCTCAATTATAGTGCGCATCTTCACCGCAAGGTCGAAAAGTACTTTTTATCAAACGATGCATCTCAACCCATGATCATTTGTGCCACAAGGGTTCTACTTTTGACCAAACTGTATATATCAATGATCCCTAAGAACCTGCTATCGTTTTTGCCTCAAGGGCTTTGCTTACAGCTGCATCTCTAGCGCAATTAAAACGGGAAATTACGCAGCAACAATTCAAAGAAGAAACGTACTTGATATATTTATTCAAACAATGTTTACAACGGATACGTCAGCTATGATTCTTCATCAGCGATATTTCGGCCCTTCTTAGCAAGGGTCCTCGTTAGGCTGTCAATGTTCTGGTTCAACTTCGGGTTAGGAAATTACATAATTAAAAGTAAAAAAAAAAAAAAAAAAAAAAAAAAAAAAAGGAGAGGAAAGTAAACGCCCGCGAAGAGGTCGCGGACTGGAAGAGTGACCGTGATCGGAAACAAAAATGGATATAAATCCACCTAACCATTTATCCTTATTTACTTTCCTCTCCTTTTTTTTTTTTTTTTTTTTACTTTCTCCTTCCCTTTCACTTTCTTCTCTTTGACTCCCAACTCTCAGCCATTCAACCACCGACTGAAGAGGTATACCCCCGTCCGCTCTCTCCGAGTCCGGCCTAGTAAATTATGCCGGACTCTCCGTTCACAATGTTTTAGTGTTTTATGTGATCGTGGAGTGGTCTTGAATACTGAGGAAGATAAGGTAAGGTTGATAAAACTGAACATAGAGATCCCCGGAGATGAGACGAGAGAGCGAGCTGTGGTGTTGATTGTGATGGAATTATGTCAATATGTTTGGAAAAGAAGGAAAAAGAAAAAAGGAATTGAGTTAAGAAGGTGTTTTGATTGTAAGAGAATGATAGTGCGGTTATGTGAGAGTGGAAGGTGGGAAGAGCGAGTGGATATTGAGTGGATGGAGTCTGTTGTTGACGAGTTGATTGGAATGTCAATATGAGGAGATATTGAGTTGGTTGTGGGAATACGTGTTGCACGGAAAAAATAAAAAAAAAATGACAAAGATGTTGGAAGAAAAGAAAAAGTTTGTGAAATTATTGATTTGGAATGGTTGTTTAATTTGTTCGTATTGATAAAATGTTGAAAAATTGTAAAAAAAATTAGTATTCGTAGTTTAAAAGTTAAAGTATTTAAAATTTATTTTAAAATTAATATTTAACTTTTTGTTTATGTAATATATTTGAAAAAAAAAAAAAAACAAGCATGCCAAGCCGAGCACGGATGTCTAGGCATGTGCCTATAGCATCACCATTCACACCCATGCCTAGACAGTTTTTGGGCCAGGCACGGAGTTCTAGGCTTGGCTTATGTGCTTGGCTAGGCATGCTTGTGAACGCGGCTTTACGGCGACTGAACGAATATTTAGCTTGTCCGCTTCCCGTTTTAGAAATAGTCTGAATCTGAAACTGGAGAAGGTGCACCGCCATCTACCCAGCTAGCGGCCATGCTGTATGGCGAGTGTATACGAGCTCGGCACTTTCAATTTATGGTTCCAAAAAGCTTACCTGCTTGGTCATCTTAAACTTGAATGGCGGGCCTTCGAAAATAGCAACACTGTTGTCTTCACTGCCGGTGATGATTCGGAAAGGCCTGGTTGGTTTAAAATCGCAGGAGTTAAGTGCCTTTGTCTGACCCATAATGTCTCCATTTGAGGTTCCAGTGTCTACCAGGAAGACATGACCAAACCTAGAAGCACACACACTTATCAAGATTTACTCAGATTGGTGTAACTGCCTTTCACACTGGCCCATCTTTTTCAGCCACTTACACATTTTCCATAAGTGGACTTAGGTTTCCACTTCCTGCCTAACAAACATAATATGCTTAAAGGACCTGTCTTACCTATAATACTAACGCAACCGACTTCCAAAATCACTCCATATATTTCTAAACCCGGAGACTCCAATTTCGCAAGGTACATTCTAACCCCTCTAACACAACCACGCTGGTTTTCTTACTTGCCGTGATTTGCTACCTTCGATGTGTCTCACGCTATCGAGGGTTGTTTGCGAGGAGTTTTTCCATCAGAAAAACCGGTTATGTAAATTTTTTACCTGTTTTCGCTGTAAGTCAACGGGTCTCGGAAAAGGCTTAAAGCAGCCAAAACCGTGGGTTATTTGTTGAAAGCACAGCCTAGTTTAAAAGTATTAAAACATTTTAAAATACAGCAAGTTCAATAGTAAATAGTGCGACAGGTCCTTTAAAAATATTATCTCAGGGGTTCAGTGCAAAATTACCTTGTTAACAAGAGCTACGAGCTCATATGGCACTTGTACGAGTAGGCTGTACAAGAAATTAGATGAGAACGTCACAAAATACACCCGCCATCCAAAAATGCGGTTCGGAATTAGAAATAGGATATTTAGTTTCACTCATTTCTGAGCAGTTCCGGCATCGTCTCGATTGTCTGTAGCAAATGCACATGACTGTTCAAACTTTCATCCCAATAAATCCATTTGTTTGATCCCTAGACGTGCTACACGATTTCCGGTACCCACTCTATCTCGACCTACCGTGGCCGAATCTGGTTCGGAATATAAAAAATCGACCACCTAAAGCATCTTCTTTTATACCATCTATCAAGTTTCACTCGAATCTGAGCATTTTTGGAAAGTTCCGGTACCCCCCCCCCCCTCCCACCAACGTTGTCGGAGCCGGTTCGGGCCCAATCTCTTAATTCCCTGTTCCTGTCCATCAAGTTTTACTGAAATTGGAGCTTAGCCTATCTGCAAGTTTCCAGTACCCCCCCCCCCCTATCTTGGCGGAATTCGGCCCGGACGCCAAATAACAAATCTAGGCCGCATAAACTCGGCACTGTCGAATTTGCATCTCATTCGGTCCATCCGTTTGGTTTTTGTGCATGTCAAAAGTCCCCCCACCCCCAATTCCCCTAATCGTGGTCGCATATGGTTCGAACACATGTTTTACATGTCGAGGCCATCGATTCGTATCACCCATAAAGTTTCACTCGAATCAGACCACTCCTTTGCAATTTATAGAAGTCAATTTCCATATTTCTCTTCTCGTGCTCCCCAAAAAATGCTCGGATCTAGGAACGGAAGTTTCCGGGGGTATGTTGTGTCAGGTTCTTAAGTCAAGATAATTCGGGTCGCTAATATGCCTGCAAAGTTTCGTTGTCGTTTTACATCTAGAACTATTCTAACTCACGACTACCGGAATTCCAGGAAACCCCTCCAACTCCCCCCACAGAGCCCCGAAACCATCTGGCTCCTTCAATTTCATCTAGGCCTAATGCTTGTTCCATCCATTAAGTTTCGTCCCAATCCCTCTGCTTTTAGAGTTTCTCAAGTTCCCCCCCCCCCCCTCCATCCCCACAGGTATCGGACCCGACCCGGACGTGACACTGAACGTCCGAGGCGATAGCTCACCAGACAAGTTTCATTCAAATCCGATCACCCGTTCAAAAGTTATGCACGCCACTAGATTCCGGACTCCCCATCCACCCACTCCCCCCACGATGGTCGGGTCGGGGAAACGGCTGTTCTCAAGTCAATATGTTCGGATCCCTGACATACCTGCCAAGTTTCATCGCCCTAGGACATCAGGAAGTATGCCGAACTCGCGGGATCGCTAGAAATCCAGACCCCGACCCCAACTCCCCCACAGTGCCCTGATATGGTCCGGTTATGCCAATGACGTGTCTAGGACTTGTGCTTGTTTTTCCCACAAAGTTTCATCCCGATCCCTCCACTCTAAGCGTTTCTCAAAATTTCCGGTTCCCTCCTCCAACTCCCCCCAGTGTCATCGGATCCGCCCGGATTTAAATTGAGATGTCTGAGACACGAGGTCATCCTAAATATAAAATTTCATCAAGATCCGATCACCCATTCAAAAGTTATACACGCCACTAGATTCCGGACTCCCCATCGATCCACTCCCCCCAGTATGGTCGGATTGGGGAAACGGCTGTTCTCAAGTGAACCTGTTCGGGTCCCTGACATACCTGCCAAGTTTCATCGCCCTAGCACATCAGGAAGTATGCCGAACTCGCGGGATCGCTAGAAATCCGGACCCCCCCCCCAACTCCCCCAGAGTGCCTAGATCTGGTCCGCTTATATCAATGACGTATCTAGGATTTGTGCTTGTTCTTCCCACCAAGTTTCATCCCGATCCCTCCACTCTAAGCGTTTCTTAAGATTTCCGGTTCCCTCCTCCAACTCCCCCCAGTGTCATCGGATCCGGTCCGGATTTATAGTGGGACGTCTGAGACACGAGGTCATCCTAAATATAAAATTTCATCAAGATCCGATGACTCGTTCGCAAGATAAAAATACCTCAAATTTTGGCTTCCCCCTCCCTCCACTCCCCCCCCCCAGATGGTCGAATCGGGGAATTGACGATTTCCTATTTAATCTGGTCGGGTCCCAGAGATGCCTGTCAATTTCCATCGTCTCAGCACATCAGGAAGCACGGAACTCGCGGGATCACTACAAATTCGGACTTCTCCCCCCCCCCCCCCAACTCCCCCAAAGTGAGCGGACCCGTTCCGGTTATATCAGCCATGTATCTAGGACTTGTGCTTGTACTTTCCACCAAGTTTCATCCGGATCCCCCCACTCTAAGTGTTTTTCAAGATTTCCGGTTTCCCCCTCCAACTCCCCCCAATGTCACCGGATCCGGTTTGGATTTAAAATGGAGGGTCTGAGACACGATTTCCTTCCATATATCAAGTTTCATTAAGATCCGATAACCCGTTCGTAAGCTAAAAATATCTCATTTTTCCTCATTTTTCCGGATTCCCCCTCCCTCCACTCCCCTCCAGATGGTCGGATCGGGGAAGCGAGTATTTCTAATTTAATCTGGTCCAGTTCCTGATATGCCTGCCAAGTTTCATCGTCCTAGCTTATCTGGAAGTGCCCGAACTAGCAAAACCGGGACCGACAGACCGACTGACGGACAGAAATAACAATCGCTATATGGCACTTGAGTAAGCTCAAGTGCCATAAAAACTATAACCGTCCTTAAGGCACACAAGGCACGATAACGGATTTTTCTTTAAATTTGCAAGCCTTTAATACTCTACAACCAATCCGAAATTTAGCAATACTAGTGGGGCACTTCTTCTAGTTCTAATCATAGCCTACGCAGTAAAGCTTCACACATATGCAGGTTTCGGTAAACTGGGAGAGGCTGAGTAGGTGTCCAATACCAATCGGCGCGCCAGAAAGAATGCGAAGATGTCAAGCTAGAATATTCGATTAATCTCGTCTACGGTAACTGTGTAGAACCCGTCCCGGAAGCTACTGCGTGCATCTCGAGGAAAAAGCTGTCCCTAGCAGAGGCGTTACTAGCCAAAATGTTTGGGGGGTGGGGGCAGGCATTTACCGACTAGCTGGTAACTTTTTACTGACTTTTTTTTTCAGAAAAACGACTGTTTTCAACAATATAAATTACATTTTTGAAAAAAAAATCGACTGATTTTCAGAAAAAACGACTATTTCGACGAAAAATCGACGAATTTTCAGGAAAAACGACTGTTTTCATGAAAAAAAATCAACTGTTTTGGTAAAAAAAAAATCGCGGCGCTTCGCACCGACTCGGTTATTTTTTACCGACAGATTTGGGGGGGGGGGGCGCGCCCCCCCCCCCAGTCGTGATGCCCCTGGTCCCTAGATCATATCTGGGATAGCAAGGACCAGTAAAAGATACACGAGGACATGTGACTGCTGACGCTTTAAGTTAGTATGTATAGTATTTATGTTCATACCGTTACGAAATTACATCCTATCATAGCGAAAACTAAAAGGGAAATAAATTCAGATTATCCGACATTCTCGCATTTAACCCATGCCATCCGCCTCCACATGTAATGCATAATGCAAAGTAATGCATATCACAAGATTTCCGGGATACCCCCCCCCTCCCCCCGCCACAGTGTACAGATCCAATACGGCCCTTTTAATGGAATATCTAGGACGAGTCCTCTTGTTAAAGTTCAATTGGCGGATCAAACAATCATGATGCCACATTACCACACCCTAGAATACAATGTTACATCAGAAATCAGCAGATTCCTCGACAACTTATTTTGGCTAATACATCGTTACGCAGTTTTTGCGTGCTGCCATACTCCGATTTACTAGCGTCGAGAAATATAAGCGGAGTTTCTTTTTTCTTATCTATTCGTTGTTATTATATGCTCCGGATTATTTATATCGTTGACAAATATTCATATAACGGTGGTAACTGAGAATTCCTTGTAAGCTCTGGAATCAGCTGCAGGTAGGACGGTTATATTTGTACATTTTTGGCAGTGTTGTAACTGTTGAAACTTTACTTCCAGAAAACAAAACTTTTCTTCGGTACTACAAACAACAGAAAGTTTCATCAGATAACACTAGAGCAATCTGCCAGGCACAGAAATGGTTTATTTTTAGCAGCTATTGCACTCTTGTCACTCAGCTCTACAAAAAGATTGATTTTCGTACATGGCCGGGAGTTTTTGAATTTCCGTGCCTTGCAATACCATGCTCTGAAATCGTCTCCGCCGATACGCCGAAGAGTCAATGACAAGCGATAACAAGAAAACGGCTTATTTTTCAAGCGCTCTCTAGTGGAAGTCAGAAATGTATGTGCGTGAAGCATGTTATAAAAACTAAAGCATAGTTAGTGCCCATTGTGCTTTAAGTTTCATCAGTCAGATCGCTCGTTCGAGATCGATCAGCGGACTGACCAACAGATAGACCGACGTTAAAGCGACCGGTTTAGTAAAGAAAATAGGTTTTTGGTTTAAAGAGTTGTAATAGTGGCTGCGATGGAAGGGGTGCCCTATGCCGGAAGGGCACCCTGAGATATCGATGTGCCTTTTTTTTGTTTTTATTTTTTTTGTGGTTTGCCCTATTTTTCGTTATTCGACTACAGTTTGACTGCTCAAAAGGTAAATTAAATTAAAGTTAAATTTGAGTAAAGCGAAAAGAAAGTAATGAGCCACCGTCATTGAGATGAGTGGAGGTGAATGAGATGAGCCACCGTCATTGAGATGACTGGAGGTGTGTTTAATACTAGCAGATTTGAATTATAGGTATTTTTTTAATTTGAAAATTAAGTTTTAGTTTTTTAGTTAGTTTTAGTTAGGCTCAAGCCGCTCAAGCTGGAAAATGAACTTCATATGAATGAAGCTGAATTGAAATGAAGTTCATTTTCCAGCTTGAGCGGCTTGAGCCTGAAGAGGACCCTTGCCAAGAAGGGCCGAAATATAGATCTAATAAAATGTAGCTGACTTATCCGTTTTGCTCCGTCAAATATGATTCGCAGTCAGCTTGGGCTGAAGGAATATTTGGGATTTATTAAGGTTGTAAAGATAGGATGGAAGTGTAAAGATTAGAAAGAATGGAAGGAAAAAAAATAAGAAATAAAATATTCTCTGAGCCCAAGCTGACTTTGAAACATTGTTTGAATAAGAAATAAAGAAAATAAACGTAGAGATAGAGGAAAGTGTAGGTGACGCTAAATAGATAGGCCGGTCATGCGTGATCACATTTTAAAAATTTAAGATTGATAAGACCGTTGGCGTCACCGAGGGTAAGTGGAAGCGTAGTCACCTGGCCAATTCATACTGGACAGGAACAACAGAAAAGATACTACGCGGCATAATAAATAATTTAAAAAAGAAAAAAAAAGCGACCGGTAAACGACACTTGAGCCGAAGGCTGGGCGTGCCATTAAATCCCTCATGCAGTCATTTCTATCATGTCAACTTTCTATTTTTTTTTCCGATTCTCAGAAAAATTATTGCGGAATTGTCTGTTGAAACTGCGCATCCTTGTGTTGTCTGTTATGAAACTTTTCACAGTATACAGCTCAGGTTATGATACACCAGTTAATGTAAAAGGACCTGTCTTACCTATAATACTAATGCAACCTACTTCCGTAATCAGAAAAACAGGTTATGTAAATTTTTCCGGGTTTTCACTATATGACAACGGGTCTCAGAAAAGGCTTAAAACAGCCAACACCGTGGGTTTTTGTTGAAAGCACAACCTAGTTTTAAAGTATTTAAATGTTTTAAAATACTGTGTAAATAGTGCGAGGGGCCCTTTAACAATTTTAATAATGCTGGTAGACATGCGCCGCCTGTCAAAGAGATGCCTTTCTTCCTGTGACACCCTTAGACAATTACAGAAATTCCAGGAGGAAACCTTGCAAGTCCCGCTTTGCCTTTTCTCTTACCTCTCTTTACCTTCTCCTGCAACAACCATCCGCTGACTATCTGGAGACCATGCGATGTCTTTGATTGGGCCAAAGAAAGGTTGATATTCGGCTTTCAAAATGTGCTCCTTGTTGACGGTATCCCATATCCTCACTTTTCCTGTCTGGTCTCCGGAGGCAATGTAAAAACCACTTGGCGAATACTTGGCGACGTTGACATTTACCGAGTGTTCGGTGTACTGGTCAGCAATTGCAGGATTCTTCACAAATATAACAATATTAATAATAATAGGCTAATTTACAAGAGCTACGAGCTCATACTTGTTACGAGTAGGTGATGCAAGAAAGTAGATGAGAATGTCACAAAATACCACCTTCAACCTCTCTAGGTTCGGACCAAGAAATAGGATATCTAGCTGTCTTGCATATCTAGGTCATCAGATCTTATCACCCATAAAGTTTCACTCGAATCGGACCACCTGTTCGCAACCTAGGGAAGTCAGTAATTTCCGGATTCCCATTCCCTTAGCTCACTCAAAAACGGTCGGATCCAGGAACGGAAGTTTTCTTAGGGCATCATGTCGGGTCCTGAAGTCTATTTGGTTGGGTCAGGGATATGCCCGCCAAGTCTTATCGTCCTTGGGACATCTGGAGTTGTCATAACTCGCGATCACTGGAATTCCAGGAAACCTCCTCCAACTTCCCCCAAAGAGCCCCGGTAAGATCTGGTTCTGTCAAGAACGTGTCTACAGGGCTTATGCTTCTTTTTCCTACCTAATTCTATCCCCGATCCTCGACTCTAAGCGTTTCGCGAGATTTCCGGTGGCCCCCTCCAACTCCCCCCACAAGTATCGGATCCGGTAAGGACTTCGCGTGGAACATCTGAGACGATTGCTCTTTCATTTAGTTTCATTTAAACCCGATCACCCGTTCAAAAGTTAGGCATGCCACTAGATTCTGGATTCCCCATCCCTCCACGCCCCCCACGATGGTAGGATCGGGGAAACAACTATTCTCAAGGCAGTCTGTTCGAGTCCCTGATATGATAATTTCACCGTCCTAGTACCAAACCCGCGAAATCACCGAATTCCCCCCCCCCCCCAACTCCCCCACAGTGCCTGAATCCGGCCCGGTTATGTCAACAATGTCTCTAAGACTTGAGCAAGTTCTTCCCACCAAGTTTCGTCCCAATCCCTCCACTCTAAGCGTTTCCCAAGATTTCCGGTTTTCCCCTCCAGCTCCCCCCCCCCAAAGTCACCGGATCTGGTCCGGATTTTAAGTGGGTCGTCTGAGGCACAAGGTCTCTCCAAATATCCAATTTCATTGCTATCCGACCACCCGTTCGAAAGTTATAAATACCTCAAGATTCCGGATTCCCCCTCCCTCCACTCCCCCCACGATGCTCGGATCGGGGCAGTGACTATTTCCAGCTTAATCATTAAAGCTCCGTGGTATGCCTGCCAAGTTTCATTGTCCTAGCACATCCGGAAGTACAACTAGCGGGATCACCGGAATCCCCTGTGGATTTTAAGTGGGTCGTCTGAGGCACAAGGTCTCTCCAAATATCCAATTTCATTGCTATCCGACCACCCGTTCGAAAGTTATAAATACCTCAAGATTCCGGATTCCCCCTCCCTCCACTCCCCCCCACCGTGCCCGAATCTAGTCCGGTTATTTCAACAATGTATCTAGGACTTGTGTTTGTTCTAACCACCAAGTTTCATCCCGATCCCTCTACTCTAAGGGTTTTCCAAGATTTCCGGTCCCCCCTCCTCCAGCTCCCCCCAAAGTCACCGGATCCGGTCCGTATTTTAATCGGGTCGTCTGAAACATGGGGTCTCTCCAAATATCAAGTTTCATTAAGATCCGATCACCCGTTCAAAAGTTATAAATACCAGATTCCCCCTCCCTCCACTCCCCCACGATGATCGGTGAAGTGACTATTTCCAACTTGAATCTTTTGGGGTCCTTGATATGCCTGCCAAGTCTCATCGTCCTAGCTTATGTGGAAGTGCCCAAACTAGCAAAACCTGGACAGACCGACAGACCGACGGACGGACAGAAATTGCGATCGCTATATGGCACTTGGCCGAAGGGCAAGAGCCATAATAATAATGCAAAGCAAGAGAAAAGGCTTTCGCCTCTAAATAAATCTGAGTAGTCGAACTGATCAGAGTTAAAAATCCCATCAACAATGCACTTGAAACTATTGATTGATTCAGCATTAACCGCATCTTCGGTAAGGCTGTTCCAAGGATCAAGAATCTCTCGTCGTTCCCCGAGGACTCCACTTGAGGAGTCCCCGCGTTTTTGTTTGTCCCGGGGACTCACTCCCCGTATTCTCGCGAGTCCCCACGGACGGGGAATACTCCGATTATCATCGCCATCATCAAAAAGGACTCCCTTTCAGATTCAGAGGGGAATCAATTTTTGGTGGTGTTTGGTCCCTTTGATTCCCCGAGGAGTCCTCGGGGAACGGCGAGAATACGCCTTTAGTCTCCTTCCTCTGATCTGAGCAACTTTTTACTCACGATTCGCTACTAACATCTGCCCCAGTCTGAAGCAGGATACTAAAGGGCTGAGAGAAGCTGCTACAGGGCATTCAATAAAAAAAATTCTGAGAGGAAAATCAAGGAATGAAGAGTAACTAGCAACAGAGTAGGACTAGCACACTTCCGCGACGTCTTTATCAGTTTTCCAGGAAGGTTCTTTCAGCCTCATATTATCTCAGGAAGACTGGCATATGTGCTTTCTGTCACACGGACTTGACTCCTATTGACTGCTATTCCAATTTGATTAGTTGCAACAAAATGGTACACTATAAAAAAAACCTTGCAGTATTTGCTACTGGGATTAATCTTGTCTCTGCTGAGATAAGATTATCTCTGATTCGGATCAATCTTTAATCTCAGTAGCAAATACTGCAGTTAACTTTAATTTTTACTCAGAGAAACTTTTTACAGTGTAGTTGGTGGGCTGTCCGGATTTCTGAGGCCCCTTTCAAACGACCGTCTAAAGCAAGACTTTTTTATCTATTGCAATTACTACATTATTGAAAGCTCAGGCCTCAGTGTATTCTTTTCTTTTCTTTGTCTGTACTGCGCTATTTTCCTCTTCTCAAGTGTGCAAAAAAAATTTAATCATCATCATCCCAAGTCAAACCTTCCAATAGATGATGCCCTCGTTTGATTAGGAGTCTCAACACCTCCCAAATGGAGATGTGTCTTTCTAATCCCTCTAAATGATGCTACAGTAATCAAACAAAGAAACTCACCTCAATATTCCTAATGTATACTGAGTTTCCATGGGCGTAAACAAAGTTCTTCCCTTTAGGATCACCACCGAGAACAATCGGTTGTCCTCTTGTTGTCTTTGGCAGGGTTGCAAAAAGGGATTCTGCAAAAAGAAAGTACGAAACATAAAAGCATGTCACATCCAGGGCCGGGGAGTCACAACTAGGGGGAAACATTTTTTTTTCATTGCAGGTTTAATTTCCTTCCCCGGAGTTGACCCTGACGATTGACCGCCTGACGAGGACCCTTACCCAAGAAGGGCCGAAATATCGCTGCCAAAGCATCGTAGCTGACATGTCCGTTTTATGCATTATTTGAATATATTTCGGCCCTGTTGGCCCAGTGCCCTGTAGCGGTCGCAATTTCTGTCCGTCCGTCCACCAGTCGGTCGGCCCGGGTTTTGCTAATTTGCGCACTTCCAGACAGGTTAGGAGGATGAAACTTGGCAGCCCATATCAGGGATTCCAAAAGATTAAGTTGGAAATAATAACTTCCCGGACTCGAGCATCGTGGGGGAGTGGAGGGAGGGGGAATCGTGAATCTTGAGGTATTTATAACTTAACGGGTGATAGGATCTTAATGAAACTTGATAATTCGAAAGACCCTGTGTCTCAGATCACCCACTTCAAATCCGAACCGGATCCGGAGACTTTGGGGGAAGCTGGGGGGGGGGGGGGACCGGAAATCTTCGTAAACGCTTGGAGCGGAGGGATCGGATGCAACTTGGTGGGAAGAACAAGCACAAGTCCTAGATACATCGTTAAGATAATCGGACCTGATTCGGGCACTACGGGGAAGTCGGAAGGGGGGGGGGGGGCTTGGGTGATCCCGCGAGTTCGGTACTTCCTGATGTGCTAGGACGATGAAACTTGGAAGGCGTATCAGGGACCCAAACATGCTGACTTGAGAATAGTAGTTCTCCCGATTCAACCATCATGTGCGGGGGTGGGGGATAGGAAGCCCGGAATCTAGTGGCCTGCATAACTTTTGGACGGGTGATCGGAAGCGAATGAAACTTGGCAAGTTGATAAAGCTAGCGCCTCAGATATTCCATGTCAAGTCTTGACCGGATCCGATACTTGTCGGGGGGGGGGGGGGGATTGGAGGGGGCATCGGAAACCTCGTGAAACGCTTATAGTCGCGGGACTGGGATGGAACTTGGTGGGACGAACAAGCATTAGCCTCGATACGTAATTGACAGAACCAGATCGTATCAGGCCTTTGTGGGGGAGTTGGAGGGTGTTTCCTGGAATTCCCGTGATCGCCAGTTAGGGTAGTTCCAGATATTCGAAGCATGATAAAAGTTTAGTGACTTAAGACCGGACGTAATGCCCTAGGAAAACTTGTGTTCCTGGATCCGACCATCTTTGGAGAGTTCAGGGAAGGGGAATTCAGGTATCACTGGCTTCCGTAAAGGTTAAGTTGGAAATAATAACTTCCCGGACTCGAGCATCGTGGGGGGAGTGGAGGGAGAGGGAATCGGGAATCTTGAGGTATTTATAACTTAACCGGGGATCAGATCTTAATGAAACTTGATATTTCGAAAGACCCCGTGTCTCAGATCGCCCACTTGAAATCCGAAGTGGATCCGGAGACTTTGGGGGGAGCTGGAGGGGGGAACCGGAAATCTTGGGAAACGCTTGGAGCGGAGGGATCGGATGCAACATGGTGGGAAGAGTAAGCACAAGTCCTAGATACATCGTTGAGATAACCGGACCTGATTCGGGCACTGCGGGGGAGTTGGGGGGGGGGAGACTTTGGTGATCCTGCGAGTTCGGTACTTCCTGATGTGCTAGGACGATGAAACTTGGAAGGCGTATCAGGGACCCAAACAGACTGACTTGAGAATAGTAGTTCTCCCGATTCAACCATCATGTGCGGGGGTGGGGGATAGGAAGCCCGGAATCTAGTGGCCTGCATAACTTTTGGACGGGTTATCGGAAGCGAATGAAACTTGGCAAGTAGATAAAGCTAGCGCCTCAGATATTCCATGTCAAGTCTTGACCGGATCCGATACTTGTCGGGGGGGGGGGGATTGGAGGGGGCATCGGAAACCTCGTGAAACGCTTGTAGTCGAGGGATTGGGATGGAACTTGGTGGGATGAACAAGCATTAGCCTAGATACGTAATTGACAGAACCAGATCCTATCGGGCCTTTGTGGGGGAGTTGGAGGGTGTTTCCTGTAATTCCAGTTAGGATAGTTCCAGATATTCTAAGCACGATCAAACTTAGTGACTTAACACCGGACGTAATGCCCTAGGAAAACTTCGGATATCACTGGCTTCCGTAAGTTGCGAACGGGTGGTCCGATTCGAGTGAAACTTTATGGGTGAGAAAAACTGATGACCTAAAACATGCGTCCGAACCACATGCCGCCACGGTTGGGAGAGTTGGAGGGCGGAAGGGGGGGGGGGGTCGAAAATTTTGGGACAGAATGGGATGCAAGTTGGACAGCAGCGAGTTTGTGGAGCCGTGATTTGTTATTTGGCGTTTGGATCGGATCCTGCCACGGTAGAGGAGGGGGGGGGGGGAGCAGGAACCGGATATTTGCAGATAGGGGACGTTTTCGCGTCAATGGCTCTGCTCCCGTCAATCTCCCGTCAAGCTCGACGGACATTTTCGCGTGGATGCCGTCGATGCGTCCGAACCACATGCCGCCACGGTTGGGAGAGTTGGAGGGCGGAAGGGGGGGAGGGTCGAAAATTTTGGGACAGAATGGGATGCAAGTTGGACAGCAGCGAGTTTGTGGAGCTGTGATTTGTTATTTGGCGTTTGGATCGGATCCTGCCACGGTAGAGGAGGGGGGGGGAGCAGGAACCGGATATTTGCAGATAGGGGACGTTTTCGCGTCAATGGCTCTGCTCCCGTCAATCTCCCGTCAAGCTCGACGGACATTTTCGCGTGGATGCCGTCGATCTTTTTGTCATTTTCGTGTCCACGGATGAACAGGTGCTCAAAGGTCTGCACAGACCGAAGACAGAAAAAATTTGGACCTTACCACTCATACACTCCCATCCACCTGAATGGCCATTTTCGCACGGACGGTCGATCTTCTCAGCCATTCAACACCCAATCGATTTTCTCATTTTTGCGTTTCCATTCAGCTCTACAGCCATCAACACGAAAACGTCCCCATCGGAGATGCTCCGACACCAGTCAAACTTCAGGGATGGGAATAGGAGATGTCAGAGATGCGACGATTATGTTTCCGAGTCGCACTCAGCCACAGTGGGGGAGTTGGAAGGGGAGTTCCAGAAATGTTGTAACTCGCACAGGGGTCAAACACGTCAAGCAATTCAAATGGAACTTGGAATGTAGAACCACATGTCCTAGATGACATATTTTAGGGTTTGACCCAAATCCAACCATGGTGGGGGGAAGGGGGAGAGAGAGTTACTGGAAGTTCCCAAGAAACGCTCAGATCAGAGTGAAACTTGATAGGTGGTAAGAGAATATGCTTCAGATTGCTAACTAGATTGGACGGCGATAGGGGGAGTTGGAAGGGGGTACCGGAAATAGTCTGGCACGTTTAGGGACCAAATGAGTGGATCTAGTGGGTTGAAACTTGGAAGTTAGGAAAGTCATTTGCCTCTGATGATCCGAGGCGATGCCGGAAATGCTACAACTTGAGTGAAACTAGATATCCTTTTTCTAGATCTGAATCGCATTCTTGGAAGGCAGGGTATTTCGTGACGTACTCATCGACTTTCTTATACCACCTACTCGTATCAAGTGTCATATCCGAGCATAGCTCTTGTTCTTTTGATAATTTCAAATACTTGAAATCCAGATAAAATCTTAACAAGCAAAAGAAAAGTATTAGGCTAACACCCTTCTTTCTTATGTACAGTAAGTCCACGAAGAATCATCAGATTTGTGTCTCTCACTCAGCTTAATAAAAAACAGCTAATTTTTTCATCTGGACATGAGACGGCTGCCAAATTTCAAGCCACACAATCACAAATCACCTTAAGAGTACAGGATACCTTGTTATTTCCACCATCCCAGTCAGCCACAAACCCCTGATTTTTGGATACCCTATGCCAAATACTGGGTATATCTAGGGTTTGGCATACCCATGCCTCACGCTGGATACACTATCTCAACCGCAGGATACCCTACCCTAATAAAATAAAGATGATTTGAGTGAAATTCAGGAATCCCCCAATCAGATGTGACAACAACATCTACCAACCAATCAATGCCGGCTACCCTGGAGTGCCAGTGAGCCGATGTTACAACAACAATCTGACAATCAAGCCGCCAACCAGCGAGAGACTCTACAGGAGGTTAACACCACCTTATCTCGCTGGAAGTGCAATTTAAGGTAATTTTAAGGTAAATTTGAACTTCCCACGAGAAACCAGCCACAAAATCGACAATCATCTCAGCAATTTGTTGTAGAATTGGGCCACAAAATTTTTTTGGTCGCAAGAGCACCGCACAAAAAACCTGGAAACTCTCCTTTTGAGCCACAATTGAACTACAAACTGTTTGAAAGAGCACAGAAAAATGCTTCAAGTGCGATCCTTGTGATTTATGATTTAGTCTTAATGTACTCAAGTTTACTAGGAGGGGTGGTGCAAATACTAGCAAGGCCAAGGTATCCCAGAGGTATCAGTCTAGTACACTAGCCCCTTTTCAGGAATGGTGCTCAAACGTCTAGCACCATGCCTAGGTGCAAGACGTCAAGCACCGTACCTTGGATTTCATGTATGGTGCATGGATTTCCGTATACAGTGCATACATCAAAAACCAGTTTCTGTCATAACAACTGAACACCAGCTCAGGGCTGAAATTACTACCATGAATTAGAGAAATCAAAGACAATCCTTTATATATTTTTCACAACAAAATCAAAAGGGCTCGGCTGATGACAGACGTGAAAAACCTCATTTCCTTTTGTACATAGTCAAGGGTTTTGCATGCAAAGTGTCCTGTGCCTCAGCTTTTTCTACCTAGCAGCCAACCAGAATATTGGCTCTTGGAAAATAGATAGGGTGCTGTTAGGTTTTTCATCTCCATCATCATTAGAGCCCTTTTGTTTTAGTTGTGAAAAATATATAAAGGATTGTCTTTGATTTCTCTAATTCGCCTAGTAGTAATTTCAGCCCTGTCCGAGCCGGTGCTCAGTTGTGATGACAGAAACTGTGTTTTTTCTATATGTACTGTATACTGAAATCCATGCACCATACATGAAATCCAAGGTACAGTGCTTGAACGTCTAGCACCCAGGCATGGTGCTAAACGTTTGAGCACCGTGCCTGAAATGGGGCTAGTGTACTAGACTGATATTAATGGAAACACTCTTTTAAGCCAGTCTCTTAGTGAGATAAACTGTTGATTGCCCGGTATGATAAGAATAGCCTTGCAACGTCTAGGTATTAACAAGATGACTATGCTAGGCCAGCAGTAGTACACTTACTTTGAGAATACGACACGGACATGCTATTCAAATTTGCTTCAACTTTTCAAATCTGAACCTCAAAAATGCTAAGAGATGTACAGTAATTTCGAAATCTTTGGTAATATTTGCCTATAGCATCATAGCACTAGACAAAATGAACTGAAAAACTCAGCCCAATTGTTTTGATTTTGGGTTTCTCTGTAAGCAACACAAATATCGGATAGTGAGCATGACTAATTATAAACCCAATTGAAGAATAAAAAAGTCAACACATGAACAAATTTAGATTTTTTGACAAAGCTTACTTTATTTTATTTTTATAGTAATTGTAATTAAGTTCAACTATACTCGTTGGAATCTAGAAAACTAACTTCACGGATGCGTAGTGGTCTCTATTTAAAAATTCGGGAACTATTTGGAAGGAAAAAGACGTTAGATGCCATGCACAACCAGAGTGAGCAATACTTTCGATTACGCACTCTCGCCCTTCCCCATTCCCCACCCACCGAGGACTCCTTTAGGAGCCGAGGAGTAGAGGGAGTCACTTCATGACGAGAGGCATATTCTCGCCGTTCCCCGAGGACTCCACTTGAGGAGTCCTCGCGTTTTTTTTGTCCCGGGGACTCACTCCTCGTATTTTCGCAAGTCCCCGCGGACGGGAAATGTTCCGATTATTATCAACAAAGGAGTCCCTTTCAGATTCGGAGGGGAATGAATTTTTGCTGGTGTCGGTGCAATGTAAAATTAATAAAAACAATCAAAATAAACAAAACTAAAAACAAAGTGGATCCAGACTAATTTCGTCAACTGCATATTTATATTTAGAAGAAAATTCATTTTGAAAGCATTCCCCGTGTTCTTGTTGTTTTCCGGATGCGGAATCCGCGTGGAGTGACTCCCTCTATCCTCGCCGTTTTTTTCGATTTCCCCGAGGACTCTCTCAGTCTCTGTCCGAAAACAACGATCAGATACCACGGTCTGATGTCGTTTTCGCAGTTATCGTGGTAGCTGTACCAGGGTCAAAAGGCGTCTTTGCAGTTAACGTGGTATCTGGCCAGTTATCGTGGTATCTGAAAAGTGATCTCACTTTCATCAAATTTTGTCGAATTGGTGAGAAAGAAGTTTAGCACTTAAAGAGTATTCTCGCCGTTCTCCGAGGACTCCTCGGGGAATTGAAGGGAACGGCGAGAATAGAGGGAGTCAGTCCACAAGGACTCCCGCGTACAGAAACAGCGAGAACACGGGGAATGCTCCCAGCATGGATTTTGTTCGAAAAAAATATATGCAGTTCACAAAATTCGTCTAGATCCACTCTATTTTTTAGTTTGTTCATTGTGATTGATTATAATTAATTTTGCAATGCACCAACACAGGCAAAAATTTGAATCCCCTCCGAATCTGAAAGGAAGTCCTTTTTTATGACGGTGATGACAATCGGCGCATTCTCCGTCCGTGGGAACTCTGCGAGAATACGGAGAGTATAGTCCCCGGGACAAACATAAACACAGGGGCTCCTCAAGTGGAGTCCTTGGGGAACGGAGAGAATACGCCTTTAGTCTTGTAACTGGATATCAGTTTTTGGGAAAAACGTAAGTGGAGGGATACCTATGACATCATCAAAAACCGGAAAGTTGGTTAGAATTAAAAGTTTTATTTGAAGTTGATTAGATATTCGAAGACGGGGTAAGAAGAAATGCTGAACACGATGATAAAAACCATTTCCTCGTTGGACTACTAGTTCGCCCGGAATCAGGCCAAACCGGAAAGTTTGTTAAAAGTGTATTATGTATTAAGTTGATTAGATGACAGATTTAGGGCTGAGGAAAGAAGCTGAGTCTGCATATTACCATCATTTTTTACCGGGACAAATAGTTCGTCCGTAATCCTGTTTAAACCTGAAATTTTATAAGTTAAAGTTTTATTTAAAGTTATTAGATGTTCTTTATAGGGATAAGGAGATACGCTGAATTCGTTTCTGAATTGTTCTTTTTTTGCTGGACAAGTAGCTCGCTCGGAATTCGGCCGAAACCGGAAATTTGGCAGAAATAAAGCAGGAAGGTTCAGTCAGTATCGTCAAAATAGATATGGCTTATAGAGGTATATCTGAACTTGATTTTCTCAGATGATTATCGTAGCGAAGACTGGATCTGGCGAAGACAAGACCCATTTGTTTGTATCAATTAGAGTTTTGGGATCCCATCGAAACCTTAGGTCTTCTTCTTCAATAGTCGTTTTTGCAGAGCAACCGTGTATCAGATACCACGATAAGTGCAAAAACGACCAATTGCAGATCCAGCTACCGTGGTAACAGATACCATGGTATCTGAAGCCACGGTCTGAAGTCGTTTTTACAGTTATCGTGGTACCTATGATACCACGGTCGAAAGGCGTTTTTGCAGTTATCGTGGTATCTGGTCAGTTATCGTGGTAACTGATATCCAGATACCACGGTCCGACCGTGGTAACTGGTCGTGGTATCTGAAAAAGTGGTCTAACTTTCATCTGTTCTTGTCAAATTGGTGGGAAAGAAGTTTGGCACTTAGTGATGTGACAGGATATTAGTTTTTGGGATCCCAAAACGTAAGTGCAGGGATACCTATGACATAGCAAAAGTTGTCCGTCTGTGTGTCTGTCCGTCCGATTTAGAGGTAAGAAGAGATGCTGAACCCGTGTATCACAGTCATTTTTTAGCCGGACGTATAGTTCGTCCGGAATCCTGCTAAAACCAGAAAATTTATTATAAATTAAATCTCTTCATTTGAAGTGAATTAGATGTTGGATATAGGGTAAGAAGATACGCCGAATTCGTTTTGATTTTCTCAGATGATTATCGTAGCGAAGACTGGATCTGGCGAAGACAAGACCCAATTGTCTGTATCAATTAGAGTTTTGGGATCCCATCGAAACCTTAGGTCTTCTTCTTCAATAGTCGTTTTTGCAGAGCAACCGTGTATCAGATACCACGATAAGTGCAAAAACGACCAATTGCAGATCCAGCTACCGTGGTAACAGATACCATGGTATCTGAAGCCACGGTCTGAAGTCGTTTTTACAGTTATCGTGGTACCTATGATACCACGGTCGAAAGGCGTTTTTGGAGTTATCGTGGTATCTGGTCAGTTATCGTGGTAACTGATATTCAGAAACCACGGTCCGACCGTGGTAACTGGTCGTGGTATCTGAAAAAGTGGTCTAACTTTCATCTGTTTTTGTCAAATTGGTGGGAAAGAAGTTTGGCACTTAGTGATGTGACAGGATATTAGTTTTTGGGATCCCAAAACGTAAGTGCAGGGATACCTATGACATAGCAAAAGTTGTCCGTCTGTGTGTCTGTCCGTCCGATTTAGAGGTAAGAAGAGATGCTGAACCCGTGTATCACAGTCATTTTTTAGCCGGACGTATAGTTCGTCCGGAATCCTGCTAAAACCAGAAAATTTGTTATAAATTAAATCTCTTCATTTGAAGTGAATTAGATGTTGGATATAGGGTAAGAAGATACGCCGAATTCGTTTTTTAGCTTTATTTTTTCGCCGGACAAGTGTCCTAGCACGGCAACTCTGGAAGAGAACGAGATATTTGTATGAAACTTGGTGTGAGGATTCTTTGGGTCAAGGGACAGGTCGAGTTTGTAGATGGATTCTGTAGCTCCCGAACGGCCGATATCCAAGCTGGATGTCAACTCAGTTTATTGATGACCTTAACTGGCCTTTCCTGATTCTCTCAGACGCACTACCAGTCCCCCATTTGGTTTCCTGGTTAGCCCCCCCCCCCTCGTCAAAATAGACATGTCTTATAGGGGTAAACACACATGCTGAATGAATATCTGAACTTGGTTTTCTCAGATGATTAGCTGTCTGGCCTTGATCTGTTTCTAAATTTCAATAGTAAAAAGTCCGGCTACGACTGGATCTGGCAAAGACAAAACCGAATTGTCTGTATCGAATATTACATTTTTGGGATCCCATAGAAACCTTTAGCCTTGTTCTTTTGGAATGACTTCGAAAAGAGCAATTGTCGTTTTTAGTGGAGTGTTCCTTGGAAGAATCCACTATTGCGAGCGTTGTAGCAGCTTTCAGCTTTCGGTTTTTGGTTTTCACCATATTTTGTGGAGCTCATAACTCGTGAACGAGTGCAAGTATCAAGTTCAAACTTGGTACGATTGTGAGTATTGGGGTCTAGTTGTGCCTTTTGAGGTCCCCCCCCCCCCACACACCCGATTCAGGGGCAAATGGGCCCAGATTACCCAGTGAATAATGTTCAGAACTTGACCAGAACTGGACATAGGACGATGAAATTTCTTGGACGTGTAGATCCTATAGCTGGGAAGTTGCTTTTAAAGTTGCACCTCCCCCACCCCTCCCGTTCCTGGGCAACTCGGCCCAGATTGCCCAGGAGTAAAGTTCGTTGCCCGTGACAGGAAACAACATGTATCAAGTTGAAACTTGGTAGAATTGTCAGCATTGGGGTCTCTTTTCCTTTTTGCGGGCCCCAAACTCCACCCCCACTTGGTTCAGGGGCGATTGGGCCCATATTGCCCATTTTATGTTTTTAACTTGACAAGAACTGGAGATAGGGCGATGAAATTCCTTTGTGCTTCTAAATCAGAGGGTTGGGGTCTTATATGTAGAGTTGAACCAACCCCCACCCTCCCCGTTCATGGGCAAGTGGCCCAATTTGCCCATGAGTTACGTTCGTCTATGACATGTCTCGAGTTCAAGTCTTGTATACTTGGGGACATGTATGTATAGATGCAGAGGTGTAACAGCAAACAATAAGACCATGCGGCATACTTCAAAGCTCATGGGCAAGTGGCCCCAAATTGTCCATGAAAAAAGTTTTTGACAGAGGACCGGAATCAAGCTCTTAGCTGGTATACTTGAGGAAATAGAGTTGTAAATACGTATTTTGATGGGTCCGGATCCCTACCCCCACCCCCACCCCCCCGCTCCCGTGCATGGGGAGCTGGGCGCCGATTTCCTACGAGTTAAGTTGGTCTATGACAGGTCTCAAGTCCAACTGTTGTATATTTGGGAGATATGTCTATAGATGAGGATTTTGGTGCAACAGCAACAAATAAGACCGACGCGTCCTACTTTAATCTTTAATGAACAGTTGGAAACTGGACTGATTTGTAATTTGATAGATGATATGCCGTTCTTAATGAACTGTGACAAAGGGGATATTAGGCTGCTACGGTTTCGTTTGTTGCACTTCTTAT
Organism: Branchinecta lynchi; assembly: GCA_023053575.1. Classification (NCBI taxonomy): domain Eukaryota; kingdom Metazoa; phylum Arthropoda; class Branchiopoda; order Anostraca; family Branchinectidae; genus Branchinecta; species Branchinecta lynchi. Next base: position 4,122,314 of record JAKZAP010000008.1, read on the forward strand.
TGGAGTGTTCCTTGGAACAATCCACTATTGCGAGCGCTGTAGCATCTTTCAGCTTTCGGTTTTCACCATATTTTGTAGAGCTCTTAACTCGTGAACGAGTGCAAGTATCAAGTTCAAACTTGGTACACTTGTGGGTATTGGGGTCTAGTTGTGCCTTTTGGGGTCCCACCCCGCACCCACCCGATTCAGGGGCAAATGGGCCCAGATTGCACAGTGAGTAATGTTCAGAACTTGACCAGAACTGGACATAGGACGATGAAATTTCTTGGACGTGTAGATACTAGGGCTGGGAAGTTGCTTTTAAAGTTGCATCTCCCCCAACTTCCCCGTTCCTGGGCAACTCGGCCCAGATTGCCCAGGAGTAAAGTTCGTTAGGAAACAACATGTATCAAGTTGAAACTTGGTAGGTTTGTCAGCATTGGGGTCTCTTTTTCCTTTTTGCGGGTCCCAAATCCCACCCCCACTTGGTTCAGGGGCAATTGGGCCCGGATTGCCAATTTTTGTAATGTTTTTAACATGACATTAACTGTAGATAAGGCGATGAAATTCCTTTCTGCTTTTAGATCATAGGGTTTGGGGAGAGTTGAACCACCCCAACCATCCCCGATCATGGGCAAGTGGGCCCAAATTGCCCATGAAAAAGGTTTTTGACCCGTGACTGGAATCAAACTCTAAGCTAGTATACTTAAGGGGAAAAGGTGTAAATATGCAATTTGATGAGTCCCGACCCCCCCCCCCCCCTTTCATAGCAGCTGGGCCCCGATTTCCCATGAGTTAAGTCCCTCTATGACAGGTCTCAAGTCCAACTCGTGTATATTTGGGGGGATATATATATAGATGAGGATTTGCTGTAACAGCAACAAATAAGACGTTCTTTAAGAACGTCTCGTTTTAAGATAATCTTTAATGAACAGTTGAAAACTTGACTGTTTTGTCATATGATCGATGATGTGCCGCTCTTCTTGAATTGTGACATAGGGGGCATTGGGCTGCTACGATCTGGTTTATTGCACTTGTTATTACCTTGCTAATGGAAAAGAGGTTTAAAGGGTGGGACTTGCTGGCAGGCCATTCAGTGTTCTAACTAATGCCATTCGTGCAAGATCTTCAACATTTCTTTTGATTTATACTGACAGTTTGTTTACATTTAAAGCTTTTAAAGTTGTATGTTTACAAACTAGATTATTTCAATCCTTGTTTGGTTATTGGGGTTGAGAAATGTCTTGGTTCTAAAGCTGCCTGTATATAAAATGTGATAAACATTTTACTTTATACTCCACGTCTGAGCGCTTGCGCACTTTTTATTGCCTTGCTAATGGAAAAGAGGTTTAACGGGTCTCACTGGCTCAAGCTTTTCGTGCAAGATCTTCAACATTTCTTTGGATTTATATTTGCGGTTTGTTTACATTTAAAGCTTTTAAAGTGGGATGATACACCGTACGATTACCTGTTTGGTTATTGGGGATGTGAAATGTCTTGGTTCTAAAGCTGCATATAAAATGTGATAAACTTTTACTTTCACACTCCATGTCCGAGCGCTTGCGCACTTGTTACGAGAGCAACCGTAAATCAGATACCACGGTAACTGCAAAAACGACTGATTGCAGATCCAGTTACCGTGGTAACAGATACCATGGTATCTGCAAAAACGCAACTATTGCCCGTACATGAATTTCGTTCGATACAAAATAATCAGGTGACGCGATTAGTCTGGAAAAGTTGTGGTCCCGCTTATTTTCACTTTTGTTTCTTCTGATCTGTTTTGTTTAAATTTGTACTTTCTATAAACCAAAAACAAACATGGTCTTAATGAAATAATACTTTTTTCTTAAAACCAGTTTTATCGCGTAAAAAAAATGAATACTGAATTCAGAAATTCTTTTTAACCATCACTAATATCTGTTTGTACGAAACCAATGACACGAGCAACTCCCTAAATCGGTTCCCCACCGAATTTGAAAAGGAGACTTTTTTTATGATGGTGATGATAGACAATAGTAAGTCCTAAGGACAAACGAGCCTCTGCTCTTTGAGTCTTTCGGGAATGGCGAGATTACGCCTTATGACTGGCGGAGAGCATTCATTCTCTCGCGAAGATGATCTGTTCTATAAACTAAACCTGTTCTATATCTATTGGACATGGGACTTCGTCCTCAGTCTTTGTTTCCATGAGTTAAAGTAAAGGTAGCCGGCAGCGACAAATCGCTCCCACGTGTAGACAACGTGTAGAGTGAGTCATTTTCTTACTGCTGTTTGTTTTCCGGACACACAATAACTAACCAAGAACACCTACGTATTTATTCAAACAATGCTTACAACGGCTACGTCAGCTACGATTCTTCGTCAGCGATATTTCGGCCCTTCTTGGCAAGGGTCCTCGTCAGGCTGTTTATTATTACTTAGGTATTCCGGATGTACGAACTCCAAGAAGCGTGAAGACGAAGTGATTTTGTTTCATGCATACATGCCAGTTTGTGATCGATGTTACGAACCTTCAAAGCGTGCGTGCCAGTAGCTATGCCGATTTATTAATTTCTTATCTCCCGTTGTGTACTTTCAATCAAATTCCCATTCCCACAGAAATCCTTTTCTAATGGGAACCGCATTTTTTTTCTTTTTAGACCATGCCCGTTGTGAAGCAAAATATTCTTGCCTGATTACAGTCGAACCCTCGAAACGGAAATAAGTGTCAATCAATTCTGACCTGTCAGGTCGCCAATTTTAGTACACAGCTCGTCACTGACTTCCCAAACAAACTTTTCAGCCAGAGAACGGCCAATCTTTCAGTCAGCTGCTTCGTAAGTAGTGTCTAGGATCTGATCATGATCTAGGATCTCATCATGGATATTGTTGATGAGATTTTTAACTCTGATCAGTTCGACTACTCAAAATTTCTTATTTAGAAGCGAACGCTTTTTCTCTTGCTTTATATTTATCATAAAATTTATAGTTGGATCTCCGTCTCCCTCGGTTGTTCGTTAGTGGTTCGGTCTGAAGTTTTGCTGATTAGACTCCTTTCTCCAGGGATCGACTAAAACCAGGAAGGGAAGGGAACGCGAGAAAAGCAGGAAGGCGCACTAAAACCAGGAAGGGCATACTAAAACGAGGAAGGACATACTAAAACCAGGAACGCTGTCGCCAGAATTCAGAATTGGAAAGCCGCACCCTTCCCTTTCTCTGTTTAGTATTCTTCGAGGGGTCGGCAACTTCTCAAATACAAAGTACACCATCCCTTCCTCGTTTTAGTATCCTGACAGGGGTAGGCATCAAGATCAGTGAGGGGTTGGCAAATAACAAAATTATAATTCACCTTTTCATTTTTAGTTCTGACGGTAGGCGACTAATTCCCCGAGTCCATTGAGGGGTCGGCACCTTTTCAAACCCAAAGTTCACCATCCTTCCCCGTTTTAGCATCGTGCCAGGGGTAGGCATTAAGATCAGTGAGGGGTCGGCAAATATCAAAATTGTAATTCACCTTTTAATTTCTAGTTCTGACGATAGGCGACTAATCCCCGGAGTCCAGCGAGGGGTCAGCAACTAAGATGTCCAGTCCACCCTTTACTTCCTCGTTTTAGTACTAAAACAAGGATGGGATGGTGAACTTTTGGTTTGAAAAGTTGCCGACCCTCCCTCCAATGGACTCGGGGAATTAGTTGCCTACCTACCGATATTTCCTTCCTTCCTCGTTTTAGTACTTCTTAATTGCCGACCCCTCGCTGGACTCGGGAGGATTTTAGTCGCCTACCGTCAGCACGAGAGATGAAAAGGTGAATTACAATTTTCACAGATGCCGACCCCTCACTGAACTTAATGCCTACTCAAATCAGGATACTAAAAAGGGATGGTGAAAAAGGAGGAAAAGGAAAGGGTGGACTTGACATCTTAGTTGCCGACCCCTCGCTGGACTCCGGGGATTAGTCGCCTACAGTCAGAACTAGAAATTAAAAGGTGACTTACACTTTTGATATTTGCCGACCCCTCACTGATCTTAATGCCTACCCCTGGCACGATACTAAAACGAGGAAGGATGGTGAACTTCGGGTTTGAAAATTTGCCGACCCGTCAATGGACTCGGGGAATTAGTTGCCTACCGTCAGAACTAAAAATGAAAAGGTGAATTATAATTTTGTTATTTGCCAACCCCTCACTGATCTTGAAGCCTACCCCTGCCAGGATACTAAAACGAGGAAGGGATGGTGAACTTTGTATTTGAGAAGTTGCCGACCCCTCGAAGAATACTAAACAGAGGAAGGGAAGGGTGCGGCTTTCCAATTCTGTATTCTGGCGACAGCGTTCCTGGTTTTAGTATGCCCTTCCTCGTTTTAGTATGCCCTTCCTGGTTTTAGTGTGCCTTCCTGCTTTTCTCGCGTTCCCTTCCCTTCCTGGTTTTAGTCGATCCCCTTTCTCCACTAGAACCCCATCATAACCTTAAAGATACGGGTTGTCGGTGAAACGTCCCCATTCGAAACGTTCCCGGTGGAACATCCCCGTGACAAAACGTCCCCACGACAAAACGTCCCCGTGGCCCAACGTCCCCAGTCGTCCGACGTTCCCGACAATAGATTTTTTTTTCATCACTGAGGGATAGCTAGGCCTATGAGGTTACTGATTGCGTTATCAGTTCGGACAAAAAATGTTCCTGGAATATAACATTTTGAAAACACGATGGGTAGACTACTTCAGCATTTAACCGGTAGTCAAGAAACAAACTAAAGTGTTGCTCCCGACTATAGCCATTTCTTAAAGGACCTGTCTTACCTATAATACTAACGCAACCTACTTCCATAATCTTTCCATATGTTTATAAACCCAGAGACCCAAATTCCCTACGGTACATGCTAATCCATCTAACAAAACCACGCTGCTTTCTCCCTTGCCGTGTTTTGCTACCTTCGATGTGTATCGCGCTGTCGACGGTCGTTTGCGACAAGTTTTTCCATCAGAAAAACGGTTATGTAAATTGTTTCAAATATTTTAAAAAAGTGCAAGTTGAAGAGCGAATAGTGCGAGGATTCCTTTAAAGAAAGCGCCAAGGCTTATAAGTTGTAAGTTTTCATTTTATCCTTTATAAAATTGGTTTATTTGTGTGCGGATAGAAGTCATTGATCTCCCTTTTGTCCGATATTTAATTTGGTGATATTTAAGTATTTTATTAAAGGATCAAACCCGTCAAACTTGGATTTATTGTTTCTCTCAACCTAGAACTGATCAATTACGAGTTCCTTGCAGGACAAAATACAATATATATTTGAATTCGAAACAATACATTTGTGATGCACGCGGCCCCATGTCCGATCTTTCCTGATTGTAAAGAATGTTCCCACATCTGTGATGCAAACGAAGTAGGGGTCGGCACCGTTTCTGTTTTTGGCTAAAACAGAAACGGTAAAAAATCGGCAAATAAAAAACGGAACAGAAACAGAAACGGTGACAAACAAGAGCTGAAAGCTCATATGGCACTTGTAAGAACAGTTAGCATTTATTCAAACAATGTTTACAACGGATACGTCAGCTATGATTTTTCATCAGCGATATTTCGGCCCTTCTTGGCAAGGGTCGTCGTCAGGCTGTCAATCCTCTGGTTCAACTTCGGGGAAGGAAACAAACCTGTAATCAGGGGAGGAATCCGGAATCCTGAGGATATATAACTTTTGAACGGGTGGTCGGATCTTAATGAACCTTGACATTTGGATAGACCTCGTTTCCCGGATGTCCCATTTCAAGTGCGGACCGGGTCCGATGAATGTGGGGAGGGAGGTGGAGAGGAATACTGGAAACCTTGTGTCACGCATAGAGTGGACTCATCGGGAAGAAACTTGGTGGGAAGAACAAGCAAAAAAACTAGGTACACCCATGACAGAACGGACTCGATTTGCTCTGTGGGGGGAGTTGGAGGGGGTCTGGAATTCCGGTGATCGCGAGTTAAGGTACTTCCAGATGTGCTAGAACGATAAAACTTGGCTGGAACATTAGCCAGCTCCCTTGAAGTGCGCACCTTCATCGCAAAGTGAAAAAATGCTTTTAAACAAAATATCCATTTCATAATCCCCGGGCGTCCATGATCATTTGCGCCAATAGAGTTTTGCTTAAAAGTGAATGTCTAGCACCCTTAAAGTGCCCATCTTTACCGAAAAGTGAAAAAAAGACTTTTGAACATTGGAAAAGTTCGCTGGCTTTTTCTTAGTTGTATAATTACAGCTTTGTAGAAAAGTTTCATCAGAAATGAGAGATTGAAGGCTTCAAACTTTCAGTACAAAACGATTCGTGCTTCCTGTTGGTTGGATTTAAAAAAAAAAAAAAACGCGTCTTAACCGACCAATGGAATGCGAGACTCCGTTTCGCAAAAATGTTATTATACCAGCAAGAAATAGCCAGATTAACGTTTCCAGCAATTCACTGGCTCAGAATGGTTATCAAAGGCCGATAATGTAGTCTGTAAGTCTGAAGTCCTATACCTTCTAATGTTAATTTTGTTGTTATTCTTCCTCTAATGATGGTGTAAAAATATCCGTTTCGTCGGGTAGGGTGCAATCTCTCTATTCTGACTCACAAATCCTTCCTTCCGAAAATGGAAATTTTGAAAAAACAGGTAAAATAAAAACAGAAACGGCTAAAACGGTCATATAAAAAACGAAGCAGAAACAGAAACGGCATTAAGAAAACGGCTACCTGTTTTCTGTTTTTCTGTTATTTAAAAAAAAAAACAGAAGAACTGAAGAAACAGAAAAAGAGAAGAAACTGAAAAACAGAAGAAACAGAAGAAAAACAGAAGAAACGGTAGTAAAAAAACAGAAACGGAAACAGAAACGTGCCGACCCCTACTCTGAAGTTGTTTTACCTCGATCATGCACCTGAAGGTCGAGGCGAACTTAAAAATCTATGCTTGGGGACCTTTCGCCGTGGGAAGTTTTGTCATGGGGACGTTTTACCACTGGGTCGTTTCGTCGGGGACATTTTGTCCTGGGGACGTTTCGTCGGTAAGCCGACTACACTACAATCTTTTGTGTCTCTGCTCGGAGTTTGGCGTTGCTGATGTCTTGAAATTGGTTCGGGGGTTTAAGTCGAGTTCTTAAAGGAGTTATATCATGAGTATTCTAGCATTTGCAACTTCTAGAAGACCCAAGACACAAGATGAAGCCACGACTCAATCCGACCGCTGGGTCATCTAGCAGCGCGGGTCGGAAGCGCCCGACATGGGGAAGATGGAATCATCAGGGGCCTCCCGAAGGGGGCGCAGCGCCCCCCCCTCCTACATTTTGGGTATTTGGTCAAATTTTCGCCGAAGGCTAAAATTCGGTCACAACGGGCATCGTGGCGAAGCCCTGATGCCTATTTCACAAAATATTTTGTACACACATTTCCAAATTAGGCGATTTAACGTGTTTATTGGTTCCCATTCTTTATCGAATTTGGTACATGAACAAGGAAACAAACCCACTTTCCAGTATATTCTGAGTCACATGGGAATTCCTGGAAACGAACTTGTCGGTACAGCAGCCAAAAAGGCGCTGTCGAACCCGGTGGAAAGTGGAAGACCACTCCCTATCAGAGATGTAATGAGAAGCAGAACAAACAGAATTCGGGGACCCCATCAAGAACCACACCTGTCACCTTTCCGATCCCGCATCTGAGAGTATTCTACCACCGTATACGAGCAAACACCAACAACCGGAACCACCAAGCGCACCACTACAAAATCCCCAATGCAGATGGAACTGTACCAACATCGCCACTCTGTCGCCTCTGCTCGAGAACGACGAGACTATTGACCATCTGCTCTTCGAATGTACCAGCTTACCCACAAGAAACGAGAGAGAACAGATCGAAAGAATATTTGCATCACTCCGACTTCAGAAAACCACCTTCTCCCTCATCAAACAACCACCACCGCCAAAAGATGCAGAAATGCATGCCATACTAGCAATCCATTCATTCCTCCGATGCATGGAACTTGACCACCTAGTATGACCAAAATTAAAACCTAATGAAGACTGCTACAGTTACTCTACCAATCACCACAACAGAAGAAGAAAACCCTGAGAAGACCATTGCAGTCCTGAGCAGTCATACTGCGAGGCCGGAAAAAGGAACAGGCCTAAATGTAGCGTCACGCCGTCCAAAGAGGCCCAACATAAAGAAGAAGAATCCAACTTTTGTTCAGTTCAAGTCGACTTCACCGCATTCGGCACGTCCCTACGTAAATTCGGTGACTTAACGTATTTATTTGGTCATATTGACTTTTCTAAAGCCCGTATCTGTTGAATTGCAGTTGGTCACTCAATTAATAATTCTGTCATTTATCAGATTCATTTGGTTCTGATTCAGGACCGAATTCGACAATTCATCCAACTTCTGTTCAGCCCGAGTCGATTTCACCGGCATTCGGTACGTCCCTACGTTTCGTTGATTTACCGTATATATTTGGTCTCATTCGTTAGCGAATTCGGTTGTTCACCGGACTTTTCTCAAGTCCGTATCCGTTCTATCGCATTCGGTCGATCCAGTTCATAATTCGGTAATTAATCAAGTTCTTTTGGTTCTGATTCACGACCGAATTCGACAATTCATCCGACTTTTGTTCAGTCCGAGTCGATTTCACCGCATTCGGTACGTCCCTACGTAAATTCGGTGATTTAACGTGTTTATTTGGTCTCATTCCTTAGCGGATTCGGTTGTTCATCGGACTTTCCTCAAGTCGTATCTGTTCTATCGCATTCGGTCGATCCAGTTCATAATTCGATAATTAATCAGATTCATTTGGTTCTAATTCGTTACCGAATTCGGTAATTCACCGATTTTTGTTAGGTCCGCATCTGTTACCAGACTTACCAAATTCGGTTATTTTAGGTGGTTCTACCAAGAGTCTTATTCCATTTCAAAATTTAAGTGGCAATTATTTAGCTCTTGTTCTTTACCATTTAACGGAAGTTTCAACTGGTTTCCAACCATTACTTAACTTATACTTCTAATGATTGCAGAACTTCAGGAATAAACACGTCTCCTAACGTGAAAACTCGCGTGAAAACTAGCCTATTTTTGTTTGCTGTAAATTCAGAATACATGTAGCCTACTTTACGTTTACATCCATGGATGGACCCTTTTTTCGCCAGGCAGCTCTGTGGTTAACAGGTAACCTTTGGATCGCAAAAAGGCACTTTGATCATGAATGTTTCCAAAAAATTTTGCCTGCGGCACATTTAGCAGTCTTAACTGTTTAGAATAAAGGTGCGTCATTAGTTGGCATTGAGGCTTGAAATTTTGAGGTGCTTGAACCACGTTAAAAGCTAGAATTTTCCAGAAAAAAGGCGGATTCATAAAATTTTTCCTGCGGCGCTTTAATCTTTCCGACAGCCGATCACGACGTTGTCGCTTGGCAGCAACTGCGTTTTTTGTCAGCACATTTTCAAGTCCTGTTGGCCAGACCGGACGTCCCCCAAAGGTAAAAGGTGTATCCCTGAAGAAGAAAAAAAACAGAACTGGAAGAGCGTGAAAACACGCCAAATTTTCTCTTTAAACTTGATTTTCTACATAATATGCAACTTTTTACATTTTAGCTTGTTAAAGGCAACTTGCTCTGTTTTAGAAAAAAGTTATAAATTCGGTCAATATCAGGTACCGATTCGGTCAATTTTTTACCAGATACCCCCCCCCCCCCCTCCCCAATGAAGAAAGGCTCGGGACGCCCCTGGGAATCATAGTTTGAGTTTGGATCTTGGCTTTGACGTTTTTATTGTAGCAGACATATGGAAAATGTGTAGAAAAATTAAACTAATTATTTGTATTATCGATTTCTTTAAGTATTTTCTTGTTAAATCCTGGAAGTCTAAATAATTAAGGATATTAAACTAGATCACAGTAAACAAACGCCCCGCAAACGCCGTAAGTTATACTAAATTCGGTATAGTGATTTCTTGAAGATTCTGAAACTGAGCTGAATAATATTCAGCTTCCGAGACCAAAAAATGTCAAACTGTCAGATGATTCCTTCTTCCTACATATCTAAAGATCCACATTGTGATATACTTAGTTGTTTTAATCCTCTTACACGCCACTGGATCTTCTCGAAGATTTTGATAATCTTTTGAACAGCTCCAGAAAATCAATCAATAGTGAATTCGCTATGGCGGGTTGGCGTTCAGGAGTGAATTGTGTTTAAGTAATTTGTGAATAACGTTGGCTACCGTTTTCTAAATCTACGAATTTTTCTGATCAAAATTTGAAGTTTTTATGATTCGGCGTCAGCTGGTTAAGGCTCGGATCTCAGGAGGATAAAACTATACAAACAAGAGGTAGAAGCGCATATGGAACTTGCAAGGCTGGGTAAGAGGATAAAAGTAGGAATTTGCCAAATCGTGGGTTTGATGTGATCATGTGGAGATGAGAATGATCACGGAGGTCATGAGAATGTATCATTGATAAAAAGTCTTTTGTTTTTCCACTTGGCTGTGATGATGTGCACTGTAGCCTAAGGTGCAAAAATGATACTGGACCCTTTAGGATCATGAATATATATAGTTTGGTCAAAAGTAATTTTTTGACTTTTCGGTTGAGATATAAATTCATTTCCAAGCAAAACCTTTTTGTCCTTTGCGGCTAAGATGAGTACTTTAAGGGATGATCGGATCTAGGAAGTGACAATTTATAAACCAATCTTGTCAAATCTCTAGTGATCAAGCCAAATTTAATTGTCCTAGCACATCTGGAAGTACCTCAAATCGATATCACCGAAATTCCGCCCCCCCCCCTCTTCTAAGCTCTAATCCGGTCCGTTTCTGTCACTAATCTATCGAGGGATTGTGCTTGTTCTCCCACCAAGTGCCATCCCGATCGCTACACTCTAAGCGTGTCACAAAATCTCCCCCCACCCTGACTCCCCCCCAGGGGCGTCGCAAGGGGGGGGTGCGGGGGTGCAGCACCCCCCCACCTTTTTGAGATTCGGTAAAATTTTGGGCCGGAGGCCCAAAAGTTTACTAAAATTGTTCGGTATTTTTTCGATTTACGGGGATTCGGTAGTTATACAGACTCCTAAATAGGCTATATGTACAAATCTCTTCGGTATAATGATCAGGATTCGGTATAGTTGCCAGTATTCGTCAGTTATCACGAATTTGGTGCGAGAATTTACTAAAATCATTTGGTAATTTTTCGATGCCGAAACTATTCGGTATATTTATGGAGATTCCGCAGTTGCACAGACTCCCGAATAAGCTATTGGTTCAGAATTATTCGGTGTCATGATTGGGATTCGGTAATTTATTAAGTGTAATTTCCAGGATTCGGAAGTTAACCACGAATCCTGACTTTGTTCCAGTTTCGAGAAAGTATACCGAATATGAATATTGTTCGGTAGTCTTTCGATACCGAAACAATTCGGTATACTAACCGGGATACGGTGGTTATACAGAATCCCGAACACGCTATCGGTCTAAACTTATTCGGTATAATAACTGAGATTCGGTAACTTATTCGTTGTAATTGCCAGGAACCGGAAGTTACCACGAACCTCGAAATTCAGAAGAGGTCGAGTGAAGCACTGGTCGCAGACAAAAGGGATGATCTGTGATATCATCGATAGTCCTTACTTTTATTTTGGATTCCAAAAAGAAAATCTGATCATAAATATTTCGAAAATTCCACCTGCAGCACTTTTCGTAATGTTCTCTATTTTGTGGAAGGGCGCGTCAATTGACGGGGGTTTTAAGCCAGTTTTAGGATTGAGATTTCGAAACATTAAAAGCTAGAATTTGAATGGAAATGAAATTTGGCAGGAAAATGCAAAAAAAAATTTCGCCTGCGGCGCTCACTTTAGCTTATCATAGGTAGTATATTGACTAGACTACAGTTGCTGCTGCAGTCTCGGTATTTCATCAACGGTAAATGATCGAATTTGTAAGAGAAGCAGTTAAATTTTAGCCTACAAAAACAAAACAAAATGGATTTCGAAAATTTTCGCCTGCGGCGCTCGATTTAATTTTCTATTGGCTACAGTAGATAGTAGCTGTTACTGCAATCATGCCCGGCAACGTATTCTCTATGTGGGCTTCACCAAAACGCCGCCTAATAGTTGGCTTATCGTCGTTCATGCTGCCTTTTATTGTTACTCTTCCTACGTAATCGTTTCTGTTCCATAATTTAAAGCTCGAATTCTTAGTTCTAGGATTCGGTAAAAATTTTGAAAGATTCGGTAAAATTTTGGCTCTGCACCTCCCCACCGAAAATGCACTTGCGACGCCCCTGCTCCCCCCACATTGATCGGATCCTGTCCGCGCTTGAAATGGGACATCTGAGACAACAAGACCAAAGGTTTCGATGGGATCCCAAAAATTCAATATCTGATCCAGACAACTGGGTCTTGTCTTGGCCAGATCCAGTCTTCACCAGACTCCTTGAACATTTTTACAATTAAAATTCAGAAACAGATTAAGGCCAAATAGCTAATCACCTGAGAAAGCCAAGTTCAGATTTGGATTCAGCATGTGTGATTACCCCTATAAGTCATATCTGTTTTGACGAAAACTTCCTGCCACTTCTGCCGATTTCCCGGTTCCGGCCGAACTCCAGAACTACTTGTCCGGCGAAAAAAGAAAGCGCAAAGACGAAATCAGGGTATCTTCTTTCCCCAGTAATGAACATCTAATCAACTTCAAATAGAAATTTAGCTTATAACAAATTTTCCGATTCCAGCCGGATTCCGGTCGAACTATATGTCCGGGTAAAATACGATTGTCATACAGGGACTCAGCATCTCTTCTTACCCCTAAATCGCTTGTCTAATCAACTAGAAATAAAACTTTGACTCCCAACAGTTTTCCGGTTTTGGCCGGATTCCGGACGAACTACATGTCCGGGTAGAAACTTGTTTTCACAAAAGTGTTCAGCATGTCTTCTTGCCCTAAATCGAACATCTAATCAACTCCAAATAAAACTTTTAATTTTGACAAACTTTCCGGTTTGGGCCGGATTCCGGTCGAAATACTTGTCCGTCGAGAAAATAGTTTTCACCATCGTCTTCAGCATGTCTTCCTACCTCTAAATCGAACATTTAATCAACTTCAAATAAAACTTTTACTTTCAACAAACTTTCCGGTTTGGGCCGGATTCCGGGCGAAATACTTGTCCGTCGAGAAAATAGTTTTCACCATCGTCTTCAGCATGTCTTCCTACCCCTAAACCGAACATCTGATCAATTTCAAATAAAACTTTTACTTTCAACAAACTTTCCGGTTTGGGCCGGATTCCGGGCGAAATACTTGTCCGTCGAGAAAATAATTTTCACCATCGTCTTCAGCATGTCTTCCTACCCCTAAATCGAACATCTAATCAACTTCAAATAAAACTTTTACTTTCAACAAACTTTCCGGTTTTGGCCGGATTCCGGGCGAACTACTTGTCTGATGACAAAATGGTTTTCAACATCGTGTTCAGCATGTCTTCTTACCCCATAATCGACTATCACATTAGCTGTTTCAAAATATTTTGTTTGTCCCTTAATTTGAATCCCCTCCCCCACCCCTAAATGTAGAGCTACAAAACCCATCTACAAACTTGACTGGTCCGACGACCCAACGAACCCTCACACCAAGTTTCATCAAAATAGCTCATTCCCTTCGAGAGTTATCGTGCTTACAGACGGACGGACGGACGGACAGACGGACAACTTTTGCGATGTCATAGGTATCCCTCCACTTACGTTTTGGGATCCCAAAAAGGTGGACGTACCTCAAGATTCGAGATTACCCCTCCCTCCACTCCCCCACGATGGTTAAATCGGAGAAACGACTGTTCTTAAGTCAAAAGATGCCTGCCAGCTTTCATCGTCTTAGCACATGTGGAAGCATCTTTGCTCGGGATCACCGAAGCTTCGGAACCTTCCCTCCAACTCCCCCCACAATGCTAGGATCCTGTCCTGTCTTGTCAACTCTAGGGCTTGTGCTTGTTCTTCCCACCAAGTTTCATCCCGATCCGTCCACACTGAACATGTCACACGATTTCCCGTCCCCCCCTCCAACTCCCCCCAAAGTTCCCGGATCCATTCCGGACTTGAAGTGTAAGATCTGAGACAGGAGGTCTTTCCAAATATCAAGTTTCATTGAGATCTGATTCCCCTTCAAAAGTTATAACTGCGTCAACATTTCGAATCCCCCTCCCTCCACTCCCCCATGGCGGTTGGATCGGGGAAGTGAATATTTCCAAGTTAGTTTGGTAGGGTCCCTAATATGCCTGCCAAGTTTTTTGTCCTAGCGCTTCTGGAAGTACCCTAACTCGAGAACAGTGGACCGACAGAGTGACTCGGTAGCCTACCTTGAGCGAAGCTGCAAGTGCCATACAAACTATCAGGTTTATTCTTTGCGTTTGTCAGGCATGACAAACCTGTTCCGGGTATATTGTCCTCAAGCCTTATTTTTCATAAGCAATGTCGTTCTTGGTACTATTCAGGCAGTTTGACATGTTCTTTGGTTGACAACAAGGTGAAGGTCTACGTCTGTTTCATGTTTTCCTTTACGTCAGTTTCCTGCATTGAACTGTAAGGTACGTGAGTAGCACAATTTTCAGTAATATAAACGCTAGTGAACCTCGGAAAGAACGAGAAACGTCACCCGAACGATGACTCAAATCCTATGTCAACCAATCAACGGCGTTCATGGGAACAGCTGAAGTGACGCCTCTGGCTCTTCGCTAGGCACACGGCGATCCTTCATCTTCAAGAACAGTTATTCATCAAGAGTATTGATAAACCGTTATCAAAGTATCCCAGCCAGGCCCGTATCCAGGAATCTATTTCGTGAAGGGGGGGGGGGGGGGTTGCCTGCGGTTCGCACAAAAAAGACATAGATCAGAGGGAAAAAGCTATAAAATGATTGTTGTTGTATATTTCGGGGTGGGGGGGTCAACCCCCTATCCCCCCTGGATACGGCCCAGATCTTAGCTGTCATCTTTTTCCTCGCAAACGCAAACCGCATCTTTTCCCCCGCAAACTACCGAACACGGGACATCACTTATTAATTTGTATTTACCTTATTCGCTGGGGAAGTCGGTAGTCCTTCTCTACTGAAATGAAGAAAGTTCAAGGGGGCTTTCCATTCTTTATTTTACTTTTTGCCACACAATGTCTACTACCGCCCATTTATCTACTTCGGAAGAAGTAAAACTGGACCTAAAGATCATCAGAGGGGAAAAATGCTGAATGCCAGAATTTTAAGAAATGTAATGTTGTTTCCGCTGGGTTTGCTTCACGGCCGTAATGAATTCAGAAAAGTTACATCGAAATTGACCCATGAATGAGTTTCTTTGAAGACTTTCAGGGTGATATTGGTGAAACTAAACAAAAAAAAAAGTCTGAAAAATATTGAGCGTGTTCCATCCTACTAACCGTAGTTACTACACATGACGTCACGAATTCTGGCTTTTTGCCGTCAAGGCTGGAACGATTTTTCTATTTTCCAGCAGAATATCAAGCCACAGGCGAATCCGACCCATCACGTTACAGAGATCCGTAGTTACTACGCTTACTACGCTCCCGAGCATGGTAAGCAAATAGTAACTATTAGTTACTATTTCGAGAAGGTTGGAACGGTCACCGTCGTAACTTTTCGTGAGGATAGAACGGAAATAGTAACTAATAGTAACTATTGTTAGAAGGGTGGAATACGCTCATTATGTGCTGACACACCACTATCGAGTCTCACAGATCGAATATCGATTTTTGGGATCCGTATCGATATTTTGGTATTGGTCAATACGCCCGTCTCTACGCGCAGGTTAGGAACAATCTCTGAAAACATGTTTGTCTTTTTCAGACCACAATGGGAACACTATTCGCAATGGAGCCCAGTGATATAAAGAACTCCGAAAAGAGAGACGGCGTCGAGTGCGACTCGCACTCGGACGTCATACAAAATGTACCCGGTGAGGTTGTGACCCATTCGGAGTACAAGTGCCTGTTGAGTGACCAAGTTGTAAAAAAGGCAGAAAAAGAACTCGGCGAAACGGAAAAATTAAGAAACCAGTGTTTAAGCGAGTTTCGTGACTGGTTGAAAACAAGGCCGGCTCTGAAGAATGCACGACAAGGTTAGTGGTTCGACTTTGGGCAGTTTATGGTACCTTAAATCAGTGGTTCCCAACCTTTTTCGGACCGCGTACCCCTAATCAAGGTTCAAAAAGATTGCGTACCCCATTTTTCAGAACGTGAAAAAGACGCAAGTCAATATCATAAATGATAAGGCATGCATGTTTAAAAGTATATACACAAGCAATGAGGAAATCACTAGAGGCTGCTTGCAGCACACATTTTGTCAAATCTCGTCTCAACGTCATCAGCAGCATATTTTTTTTATAGTCAGCCTGTTTCTACGTTTGGTTGATTCTCACCCTTTTTTTTTTTAGCTTAATTCGCAACCGGAATGACAATATCACTGGCAATGTCTTCGTTCTTCTTGAAACTATATTGTTTGACACAGGAACAGATTTTACGGCAGTAGGCTAGCAGTTTTTGAATAAACATTATTTCACTGACTTTCACTAGGACTTGTAATCAGAGGAGTCACGAATGGGCTGACAATACCCATTCCCCCCGAAAGGTCGGCCAGACGATTAAAAAGAAGAGTCGGCGCGAAGCACCGCGATTTTGTCGTAAAAGCAGTTATTTAAAAGAAAAAAAAATAGTCGGTCAGTAAAATACCTTACCCCTTGAAATACATTTGGCAGGTGATGCCTCTGCTGGTAATATTAGGCTTTCGTAAATCAAAAGTAAGTGAGGCGAGATTTTGAAGCTACAGACTAAATCAGTTTTGGTTCCTTCGCGTACCCCTTGAAAGGGTCTCGCGTACCCTTTGGGGTACGCGTACCACCGGTTGGGAACCACTGCCTTAAATTGACCCTAAATCGCACTTCCAGCGAGATAAGGTGGTGTGATTCTCCTGTAGAGTCTCTCGCTGGTTGGCGGCTTGATTGTTAGATAATTGTTGTTACAACGGCTCACTGGCATCCCAGTGCAGCCGACGTATGGTAATTTAAATGACAAAGCATGCGAGGAGGATTGTAATGGTGAGCTTGAAAATGAGACCTAACTGTTGCCAAGAGTCCATTGCTTGCCGAAGACCTACAGAACACCAAAAATCAATAGTTGCGTTTTTGTTCGGCTTTTGCCTTTCCCTTTTCAGCTTTGGCTTTTTATCGTTTTCAGGCCTTTTTTAACATTCTCGCGTTTTTGCAAGTTGCCGTTACTACTTTTCAATTTTCTCGGATAAAAACACTATTTTGAAAAATGCCATTTTATTTGTATTTTACTTGCACTTCAAATTTTTCATCTTTAAAATCCGAGACAGTCTCGAAATACGGGATCGACTAAAAGCAGGAAAGGAAAGGGAAGAGAAAACCAGGAAAGAATACTAAAACCAGGAAGGGCAAACTAAAACGAGGAAAGAATTAGCACGAATCGAGGGTTCGAAAAACTGGCAAGCCTTTCCTCAGTTTAGTATCCCCTGAGGGGTCGGAAACTTACATTTGTAACAGTTCACCTTTTCCTCCTTTTAGTATTCGAAAAAACTGGCACGCTGTGCCGTGCTTTTCTCAGTTTAGTTTCTCGTGAGGGATCGGCAACTTACATTTGTAAAAGTCTTTTCCTCCTTTTAGTACCTTGTCGGTAGGCGATCATCCAGTGAGGGGTCGGCAACTAAGATAATTCAAGTCTACCATTTCTTTCCTGGTTTTAGTAGCTTGTCACGGAGAGTACCAAAACGAGGAAAGAAATTAGGAATTCTAAAAAACTGGCAAGCCCGTCCTCTGTTTAGTATCCCGTGAGGGGTCAGCAACTAACATTTGTAAAAGTTCGCCTTTTAGTATTAGAAAAAACTGGGAAGCTGTGCCGTGCTTTTCCTCTGTTTCGTATCTCGTGAGGTGTGACCCTTCAGATAACTTATACTAAGATCTAACGTGTCATTGTTTATCTAGCGAATCTGGCTCGTCATTGGATTTTACGAAAGGTGTATTATTTCACATGTCGAAATGGGCCCAGCCGTTCTTCGATCTGTGTCCTGTCCGTTTTTGGTCAGTAACCGAGTGTCCACAAGCACCCAGGGTTGCCGCGTGTCACACGATAGTGTGAACTGTCACTAAATACTCCTTGTACCCAAGCTGACTCTGAAACATTTATTCAAATAATGCATACAACGGATACGTCAGCTACGATGCTTCAGCAGCGATATTTCAGACCTTCTTGGCAAGGTCCTCGTCAGGATGACTGTCAGTCTATTTTGATTTTGTCCCTCTTGTCCTACGTAGGATATAAAAATAACTAATTTGAGAAAACGTCCAGATGTGTCATTCCAGCACCGATTCTGGCCAAAAGTGACCATTTCATACAGATCTCACATTTTTTCATGGAAATAACATTTCACTCCCAATTCACTCCCGGTTTTCTACCGAAAGTCACTCTCTAGATCTGTTCGATGTGGCAACCCTGCAGGTACCCCGGGAGTGGACAACAGCTCGCTTAAGATTTAATTTTTTTTTTTCAGACGATGTTTTCCTGTTATGGTTTTTGCGAAGCTCAAAATTTAAGACTGCAGTAGCCCAGCGGAAATTCGAAAACTTCTTCTCGTTCCGACTCAAAGTTCCGGAATGGTATAACAACCGAGACCCGCTACTACCAGAAACCAGCAGGTTGCTAGAAATAGGGTAAGCTCAACTTGTGACAAAAGTCATTGTAATGCTGACCCTTCCTCTCATTTACCCCACATCAATCATAACTACCAACCAACGGGAACTAACAGAAACCAGCAGGTTATTTGAAACTGCTCCGAGTTTATCCTGTCATGGACTTCACCGAAATACTGACACTGCCTCTCCAGTCCCTTCCCATCTTTGGATCCGATTCCGTCCTTTACCCCCCCCCCCCAATTACCGGCTAATAACCGTTTTTTGAAAACGGGCGTTCAGGCTCTTTCCTTTTTAAGTCCGTTAGAGTCTTCGCTTTGTCCAAACATTTCTTGAAATTGTCGCCAAACAATTGGTCCGTGACCTTGATTTCCTGGCCTCGTAGCCCGTTTGCGATTTTACGATCGAATTCACCAATTATAAAATTGCAATGACGCCCAGTGAAGCTACTTACCCAAATCATCTTAGTGTCGATAATTATATGGTATTGAATTAGGTTGTCGGCGAAACGTCCCGAGGTAAACGTCACCATGACAAAGCGTCCCCATGGCAAAACGTCCCCATGACAAAATGTCCCCGTGGCGAAGCGTCCCCATTCGAATCGTCCCCGTGGCGAAACATCCCCGGCTAAAATGAATAAATAATCAAAATATGATAATAGTTTTTGGGGAGCCCGGAATTCCATGATTTAGCCAACATCCGACCCGGAGTTCTTCCAAAGCGGATTTACTTAAATCCAGAGCATCGAAATAAAAAATTTAAATAGCCTAGGTGCCCAATTAAATAATATCCCATGCAAAGCAAGGTTCACTGAAAAAAAGAAGAAAATTGAACCATCCGAATTATATCCACCATGATGGCAGTACGACGATTTTTGCATTCTCCTTGTTTGACTTAATTGGAGCCAGGCCAGGCTTCTGCTTGTTTCCTCTGAAAAACTTACTGGTAAACAAAATACCGGTTATACATGTTGCTTTAAAGTTTAACCGAAAAGGGCTAGGATACGACAGTCTAGTTACCCATCACTTGTTCGCTTAAATAATCTTGAAAACCCAATGAAAAAGCGTTAGTTTGTTTTTCTGATATTTCCAAATAATCGATTATCCCATTGTGCTTGCCGCTCTTCCCGTTTTTGTGATATCTCTATGGTGCCTGGAACATTTGGCAACAACACCAGCAGCAAACGAGTAAATAAATTGTGTATCAAATAAACAAAGAAGTGTCTGCAGTCTGCAGTGCCAAAAACTAGTGCTAGCTAGTGAGGTGTCTTGTGTACTGATAGTTTAGTGATTTTCGCGGGCGAATTGTGGACGGATTCACCATGGGAAAGCGTCCACATTCCCAACGTCCCTACTGAAGACTACTGTGGACAGAATGAAAATCCCCAATAGGTGTTGTAATAATTCAATGTATTTGAATCTAAGATGTAAAAATAAGTTGCCTGTTCAGTTAAACTTTAAACACGAAATAGGACTAGCGCACTACTGATCAGTTACGACCTCAGGAAGAGGCCTTGGCTGCCTAGAAAAATTTTACTACATCTCTAATACAAATTCTGAAGTTTTTACCTCGGTCGTGCACCTGAAGACCAAGGCGAACTTTAAAAATCTTGGAGACATTTCGCCACGGGGACCTTTTGCCATGGAGACGTTTAGTCGTGGGGACGTTTCGCCATGGACTTTGTTGGGGACGTTTTATCATGCGGACATGCTCAGCCTTTCGTAAATATGGTACATTCTTCGTGCAGTGCATAGATAGATTAGATAGATATTTTTATTGATCCAACTCTTAGCGCCGACATGGCACTAAATACGTCGACCACTACATTTGATGTGTTAAAATACTTGAATATATACAATTGTTACATAAAAGAAAATAAATCACTTAGAATTCGCTGTTTTTTTGTTAATCTTCTCAGTGAAATATGGTACAAAGGCATTCGAATACCGGTTTGTGCGACATTTAACTGGCATCATGAGGTTTTGATGCCGCGTCCGTCCTGTCACCGGTGCTAGATTGGGCAGAATATCTCTATGTTTTTCATGGCAAGGATTGTTCCGCCAAAATAGGTGGAATAATCGGAAACACCACACACACTCCTGTTATCTATCGGGAACAAGACACCCTGGACTCAGCTCCTTAGAGCTTGACAGAACTAGAGGCCCTTAATTGCAGGATCGAAAGGGAAGCTGAGACTAAAATGGACATAGCTTTCATACTACTTCTAGAAAATATAAAAATCTAGCAGAGCACGGAAAGGTGGACCTTGGATTATGGGTACAGATGTGCGACTAGTTCCGACGGTGGAGCAGCCATCTTAAAGTTCCGTAAGGAAGTAGTCTCAAAAGACGACCTTGGGTTTCTGAGACTACTTACTAGAGCTAGAGGCAATCGTCGGCGTCAAGTTGTCGCTAGAAGAGATGCCACAGGGTAACATGGCCTGACGAAATCATCAGCAAACACCAAACGGGGACTGTTTAAACGATTGTGTGATGTAACGATTCATAATTGCTGCTACCCGTAAAACACTGCATTGAGTTAAATCCTTGGATAACTACGATTACTTGGTAAGGCAGTCTTAGACCTATTCAGGCTGAGCTTTTCAAATTCATTATATTCTCCAAATATTCTTTTACAACGAATAGCATAGGACGTCAACGAAAATAATAATCCTATTTGATTTATCATTGACTTATGGCGGTTACATTTAAACGCTACGTATAAATATAAATACACTTCTATAAATAACTATAACATATTAAACTAATCGGTAACTATATATCTACAATTATTTGTATTTATTTTATTTAATTCTATTAAAACGGCCAGCTTGGGCCATACTAAACAACTAACAATAAATATTAACAACTAACAATGGGTGTTGGTAGAACTATAAAAACAATAAACTACCGAACATCAAGTCCTGAACACAGCTCACGGTTCCATGCCATTCACACAGGTAACGATAGCCGCATATTTGGGCCCGAAAGAATCACAAGGAGTGGATTGATAGACCGAAGGATCCGGGTCTCAAGAGAGAAGATAGACCGACGCCTGAGTTCCCCAAAAGAAGGAAGACCCTCACCAACCAGGGGCGGATCCAGCCTTCCGTTCTAGGGGGGGCGATTCTTACCGAAAAGAGTGGGGGTAGTGTCCTTTTTGTTGGCCACAAGGCTGATTTTTTTCGTGTTTTAAGTGTCCCTGTCGGTCTCTGATTTAACGAAAATGTGGTTTTCATATTTTACAATAATGGTAAAAACTGTACTTGATGAACTGACAACTGTTTACAAGAAAAATTCAAGCTCCTGGCTCCACTTGTAAAAAGATTTTAGAGTCTAGTTACACTAGTTAGAACATGCGTTAATGCAGACTTCCGTAAGTGCAGTAAAACAAAACAAAAAATTACAGCCCGTCTAGGGGGGGCGATCGCCCCCATCGCCCCCCCTCTGGATCCGCCCCTGTCACCAACAAACATCCCGGAAGCACTACAGTTCCAAGGTAGACCATGTAGCCACCGGAATGAATTGTTATAAAGAACCCGAAAAGTATTATCACATTTCACAGATGTAGAGTGGGTTAGTGACAAACAATACAGTGGAGTACAGTAAGCCCTGAAAAGGAAAGTTTTAACTGAAGAATCACAACTAGAGAACTTTCTAATAAGGATATTAGCACGGACACACAGTGATCGGGACACCACTGAAACGTGGAGGTCGTCTCTAAGTGAACTGCAGAAATTACATCCCAAATACTTAAACGATTGTACAAACACAACCAGGACTCCAGATAGGATAGCAGTAGGTATGTACTTGAGAGACAGGCCAGGTGGGATGAAAACGCCATACAAAAGTCTATTTTGTATTGTAGATTACATCATTAGCCACGGCAAACCGGTCACAGACAGCCAGAAGCTTGTTGAGGATATTAAAGCAAAAACCCTGCACCAAGCAACCAACACCGGTATTAGCCAACGAAACATTTAGTTCATCCACATACAGGTTATATGATAAAGGAGAAAGGACACCACCCTGTCCAACACCATTAAGCATTGTCCTAATAGGTGTAATAAGGTGTATTACCGCGTTTAAGACTTATTACAGATTCCTCTTTTCCTCAGAGCGCGCTGTAATAAGGTGAATAAGGAGAATAGACTAGCTTTCTATTCTGGCTTATGCAGGGCCAATCAGATCGCTTGGTTGGTTCCGCCAGCGGGCCGAGGAGAGGCGCAGCGTCGTCATGGTTGCCAAAGAAATCACAACAGTTCTACTTTGTGGGAAGCTAAAGAAACAACTTTTCTTAACAAAAACACGTTTTGTTCTATTACGACGGCTTTTCGTCAGTTCGAGGATCAATGCTGTCCATCCGTTATTTTAATAGCTTTTTTACAGTATAGTTTGCGTTATATTGTACTCGTGTACTTCAAGTAGTACCAAGAACCTTTTCGGATATTTTTAGAGCTCGAAAAATTGTATTACCTTGGCAACACCGGAAGCCGCATTGGTAAGAACCTCTTGGGTTGTATTTGAACAGGCGTGTGTATTAAGACGTAAACATCGCCTATAGCGCTATTCACCTTATTACACCTATTAGGACAATGCTTTAAGAACAGAGAATGGCAGGCTTAGTAAATTGGGGAGGTATACTGTATACCTCCCCACTTTACACGAAATCTCTGTGTTTGGAACCAAGCAGCCAATGCACCAACAATACGAGGGTCCACACCCTACGAGACCATCTAAAAAGAAAATTCTCGTGGTTGACCCTCTCGAACGCCGCCTTTGCATCAACAAAACAAACAAATACAGGGCTTGAAAACAACCAGAAATACTGTATAACTGTCTTCAAAACAAAAACACAAAACTCAGTCGAAGACTTTTCCTTGAATCCAAACTGATATTGGGATGAATTTATACTAGGTTGAAGCAAGTTATACAGACATTTCTCAAATAATTTTGACACTACTGCTGCCATGGCAATCGGAAGATAGTTAGCCAACGCCGTCATATCCCAAGTAGGACACTTACGCACAGGCACAAGGCAAACTTCATGGTCAATTTACACACTGCGTAAAATCCGAGCGTATTTTGAAATCCGAGCGTATTTTACGCACGTTTTGAGCTTGAAAAGATTTCTAGCAATACGAACGTTTTTCAATACAAAAAGGACCGATTTCTCTATTTACGTCCGTATTGCTAGAAATCTTTTCAAGCTCAAAACGTGCGTAACATACGCTCGGATTTCAAAATACGCTCGGATTTCAAAATACGCTCGGATTTTACGCAGTGTGTAAACCCACCATCAGTCAGAGCCACAGGTACAAACTGGTGATTTAAACATCCATTAAAAAGCAAAGAAAGAACACACACAAGAGACGGTCCAGCATGCTTTAAGTGGTTAGCGGAAACATATATAGCGGAAACATTATAAACTGACAATATATACAATGACTTACCCCACACATAGGGATGAGTAGACAATAAAACACAGCAAGTTTTGTCTTGGGGTAAAAACGGTTGTCTTTAATGAAAACCCCCCTATCTATTCCCCCCTCCCTTCCCGTCTTCCGTGCGTCGGTCCGAGAGGAATACTGGCAATCAGTTTTCCCCATATCCCGCTAATTCTTCGACCCAATTTTTACGTAGTTTCATCCCATCATTTATTTCTGGTAATTTCTTGTAAGTGCATTAGTTAATTTGTTTCTTGTGTGTCTGTGTATTTTGTAAATTTGTATTCCTTTTCTAGCTTTTAGCTATTCGGATTAAACTTGATTGATTGAAAACGGATGGATTACTCAGATTGCAATTAAAATGTATCCCAAGTTGCACACAGTATATGCCAATTCATAGGCCTCATGAGAAACAGTGTGTCATCAAATGATGGCTTACAAATTAGTGACGTCAGCCATATAGGATAATTAAATAATGTGTGATTGTTAATAATAAATACATCAAACAGTTGTTAATTAGCCATTCCACACATCCAGTTTGGTCTGTGTTCTGCCCTGTGTGCGAACAGTGGGACAATGTAATAAAAATTTTGGTTTCTTGAATAATGATGAATGTGAAACACTTTCGGTTAGCCGTGTCTTTAATCTGATGTGATATCCAAGTTCAGCACATAAAACATAATCAGAAACATGTTCCACATGAAGAAAACACTAAGTCTTAAGAAAAGTAAAACATTTCAGCTGAAGAACGTCGAAGAATACACTTCGACTAACAAATCCTCCGGTAAAAAGTTCGCGAAATTGAAGTCCAAACTACCCGGGGATTTGTTGCTGTTCCGTGGAAATATACCCGTGGAGTACGGATGAAAGTGTGAACGTAGCTTAAGCATAGTCAACATTATTTTGGCTTTTAGGCTAAGCTTTAAGATTACTGCAAGGGCTAATTTGTAAACACTAACACAGGCGAACAATGTCTGCAGGCTTTCGTTCCCATTTTAGTTTATGGATTGATTACCTGAACCTTTTCGGAAATTGAGCAAGCGAATTATGTCTACGAAACGTCTACTGCACGTAACGCTAGAATTGCACTTTTATTGGCAAACATTGCAGAAAGATTTCCATGACGTGCCAATTTCTCGTATAGCTCAATGGAAAATGTGCGAGAACGAGGAAAATCGAGGGATTTGATAGAAGTAGGTTATTGCACATCTTGACATCGCGTGTTTGCTGAATGACGTATGTGACATGACACATGGATCGATGGAACATGACGGTGGATCGAAGCTCTGTCTCATGGCTCTTAAAAGTTTTTCGAGAAAAATGCTCCGACTTTCAGTCTTTCAGAATTTACACACTGCGTAAAATCCGAGCGTATTTTACGCACGTTTTGACCTTGAAAAGGTTTCTAGCAATACGGACGTATTTGGATACAAAACAGACCGATTTCTCAAATACGTCCGTATTGCTAGAAATGTTTTTTCTCGGATTTTAAGTAGTGTGTAAACCCACCATTGAAGGAGTTATATTATGACCATTCTAGCACTTGCAACGTGTAGAACTCCCCCCCCCAAGACCCAAGATGAAGCTACGACTCGTTCCGACCACTGGGTCATCTTGTCATCACCGGGTCATCACCCGACATGGGGAGGATGGAATCATATTTTGACTTTGGGTTTTTATTGTAGCAGGTACTAGCAGGCATATGGAAAATATGAAGAAAAATTAAACTAATTAGTTGCATTATCGATTTCTTTCAGTATTTTCTTTTCTGTTTTTTTTTTGTTAATTCCCGTAAGTCCAAAGAATTAAGGATGTATACTAGATCACAATAAACAAACGCCTAAAATTATACTACATTCGTTATAGTGATTTCTTGAAGATTCTGAAACTGAGATAATATTGGGTCATTCCAGCGAAATGAAGCCAGGCACAAAAATCAATTTCTCAGATTTTGACAAAAATTTATCAGAATGATCTACCTGGGTTCAAGACCTTCCCAAAATTTTTTTGCGGCGAAAAAAAATTTGTTCGGACTCTGAAATTGCTGAAATTTTGCTGAAATTTTTAGCAAAATATTCCATTGTTGATGGTCGAAAAAGTCAATATTTTTCAAAAATTCAACAAAAATCAGGGAAATTCAAGACGACCTTGAAATTCTTTGAGCTTCTTACCTATCTTTTTGACTTCAAATCTAGAGATGTTCAAATATGTAGGTACTCTTTTTTCCTTTTTACGGTAATTTTGGCAAGGTAAGGTAAAGAAAGTGGGTCTTGGTAGATCCATTCCAGAAGAACCGGCCAGATTGCAAAAATTCTGAGATTCCCCGTGGTAGTAGAGTGACGAACGAGCTACGGTTCTGCATTAGCACTTTTGTGGCTATCGAGCCAAAAATGGACTTAAATAGCGATTTTATAGAAAACTGAA
Organism: Branchinecta lynchi; assembly: GCA_023053575.1. Classification (NCBI taxonomy): domain Eukaryota; kingdom Metazoa; phylum Arthropoda; class Branchiopoda; order Anostraca; family Branchinectidae; genus Branchinecta; species Branchinecta lynchi. The sequence goes on from JAKZAP010000008.1 coordinate 4,148,838, forward strand.
ATTCTTGGGAAAATGCATTGAATTTATGACAAAATGAATTAGTCTCACAATCTTAAAATAACAAGTGCGCAAGCGCTCAGACCTGGAGTGTGAAAGTAAAATACTGATCGCTTTTTATATACAAACAGCTTTAGAACCAAGACATTTCACATCCCCAATAACCAAACAGATATTGAAATAACCTAATTTGTAGATCATCCCACTTTAATAGCTTTAAATATAAACAGTGAAAACAGTCAATTTTTCTGATTTTTTCGTCAAAACAGTCGGTTTGTATGGAAATCAGCCTATTTTTTTCCAAACTATCCTTTCTTTTCTTGAAAACAGTCGTTTTTTTTCTATCTCGGAAAACAGTCGTTTTTCTGCAGAAACAGTCAGTAAATATTACCAGCCAGGCGGTAAATGCCTTGTACCCCCCCCCCCAACGTTTTCACTAGTAACGCCTCTGATTACAAGTGCAATAAACCAAATCGTAGCAGCCTAATACCCCCTTTGTCACAATTCATTAAGAACGGCATATTATCGATCATATGACAAAGCAGTTCAGTTTCCAACTGTTCATGAAAGATTAAAGTACGACGCGTCGTCTAATTTGTTGCTATTGCACCAGAATCCTCATCCATAGATATATCTCCCCAAATATACAGGAGTTGGACTAGAGACCTGTCATAGACGAACTTACTCACGGGAAATCTGGGCCCAGCTGCCCATGACCGGGAGGGGGGGGGGGTCGGGACCCATCAAACTGCGTATTTACACCTCTTGTTCCTCAAGTATACCAGCTTAGAGTTTGATTCCAGTCACGGGTCAAACTTATGTTCATGGGCAATTTGAGACATATGTATCCCCAACCCCTATGATCCAAAACCACAAAGAAATTTCATCGCCTTACTTCAAGTTATTGCCAAGTTAAAACATCAAAAATGGACAATCTGGGCCCAATTCCCCTGAACCAAGTGGGGGTGGGGTTTGGGACCAGCAAAAAGTAAAAAGAGATCCAATGCTCACAAACCTACCAAGTTTCAACTTGATACCTGTTGATTCCTGTCACGGGTAACGAACTTTACTCCTGGGCAATCCGGGCCTGACCATGAACGGGATGAGTGAGGGAGGTGTAACTTTAAAAAAAAATTTCCAGCCCTAGAATCCACACGTACAAGGAATTTCCAGTTCTGAACAAGTTCTGAACCTTTTTCACTGGGTAACCTGGGCCCATTTGCCCCTGAACCGGGTTAGGGTTGGGGGTGAGACCCCCAAAAGTCACAACTAGACCTGAATACCCACAAGTGTACCAAGTTTGAACTTGATACTTGCACTGGTTCACGAGTTATGAGCTCCACAAAGTACAGTGAAAACCGAAAATCGGAAACCGAAAGGTGCTACAGCGCTCGCAATAGTGGATTTTCTAAAGAACACTCCACTAAAAATTGAAAAATGAATGCTGCTCTAACCCTGGTTTCTCAGTTTCTAGTTTCTTAGTTTCAGCTCGGCGGAATGCTGCCGGAGTTGTGTACATAACAGATGTTGATAGAGTGAAGATGGAAAAACTTGTAACTTCGCCATTTTTTTTCCCGTAGTATCTTTTTTAATTTAATCTATTTTTATATTATTTAAAAACTAAGAAATCAGATTTCTTACTTTTTTTGGCTACTCCTCAATCCCTCAGTGACATTAATTTTAATCTATTTTTACCCAATATTAAGTATTCACGTCACCTAACTTTTTAAATTAAACCCATGTTTATTACTATTATTTCCCCCTAATATTTGGAAATTAATTCTCTCATTTATATTTTGTAAAAAGTTTCTTTAACTACATTTTCTTTAAACAACTAAATATTAACTACTAAAAAAATTTAAACACTTAAAATAAAAAAATAAAAGTCCTCAACACCTTCACACACCAAGTCATCAACCCCAGCTATTTACTGGCGCACACATAAGGACAAAAAAACAACACAATAAAACATAAAATTTAGTTTTATTATATATACAAATTTCCATCTTCCGTTCCAGCTACTCAAATCCGCATTCAAACTCTTCAGACTTAACTTCTTTACTCGAAACGGTAAAAAGAATAAAAAAAAAAACGCCCACGACTGCAAGGAGCTGCTTCCATCTTTAACACATTCAACTAAAAAACATCACTAATAATTAAAAATCCTTAAGTAACATATTTTAAAATACACTGATCACTATATAACAATTACAATCAACTCAGTACGTTCACTGGGCCTTGCGTTATTCGGCATTTTTTATAATCCTTAAAAAAAAACAAATTTCCAGTAAAAAAAACAACAACGGAACTTCGCCATGATATTAACGTGTTCTACATTTCTTTGTACATAGTTTCAAATACGAAATTTCAGTTTCTTAAATAGTTGCAGCCTATAGATAATAAAAATGTACTGACAACGGAACTCGGTTAGCGTTTCAGAATTGCGTATAACCTGAGTAATTTACCACCCTCGCACAAACTTACACGTGAAGAGAGCAAAAGCATGCATTACAGTAAGTTTCTGAAAGTAGGCCAAAGAGAAGATTTCGGGCCCTTGGACAGCTAAGAATTGGTCCAGGCAGGTTGTGGTCTAACAGTCGAGCAGTAAGTAAGATCTGAAAACTGAAATTCCTCTCTCAATTTTTATTTTTAGGTTGTGAGACTAATTCGTTTTGCCATAAAAATAATGTATTTCCCCAAGAATTTCAGTTTTCTGACATCGCTATTTAAGACCATTTCTGGCTCGATAGCAACAGAACTGCTAATGCAGAAATGTAGCTTGTTCTTCACTCTACTACCATGGCGAATCTCAGAATTTTCACGATCTGGCCGGTTCTCCTGGAGTGGATCTACCAAGACCCACTTTGTGTTAACCTTACCTTGCCAAACTCAACGTGTAAAGGAAAGAAGAGTACCTACATACTTAAACATCTCAAGATTTGAAGTCCTAAAGGTCGGTAAGAAGCTAAAACAATTTCAAGGTTGTGTTGAATTTCCCTAATTCTTTTCGAATGTTTGACAAATATTGAGTTTTTCGACCATCAACAATAGATATTTGTTTTCGCCGAAATTTTTTTTGGGGAAGGTCCTGGACCCTGGTAGATCATTCTGAGAAATCAATTTTTTTTGCCTGGCTTTATTTCGCTGGAATGATCCTATATTCAGCTTCCGAGACCATGAAATGTCAAACTGGCCGATGATTTCTTCTTCTGACATATCTAAAAGTCCACATGGTGATACATTTAGTTGTTTTAATCCTCTCACACGCCACTCGATCTTCTCCAAGGTTCTAGTAATCTTTTCACAATCGTCAGGAGATCAATGAATAGTTAATTAGCAATGGCGGACTGGCCTTCAGGTAATTTGCGTCAGGTTCAAGTAATTTGTGGATAACGTTGGCTACCGGAAGGATTTTGGGGAAAGCAAAGGTGACGGTGTGTTCGTAAAATCCAACCCATCGATAAATGATGGCGTCTACCACCTTCTCGGCCCACATGAATCTAAGACTTAATATCGGACACTGCTGCAAATTCAAACGAGCTGGTACTCTACCTTGTTATCGGCCTCAAAACACGCTGTTTTATTCGAAACCAACTTTGCACTCCGTTCTCGGAAATGCGAGGGGGGAATCACTGAACATTCTGGTGTAATTCAGGAAGCGCGAAGGCAGGGTCGAAGGCACGGAGGCAATGCCTAAGGCCAGAACGGGGCACAGACCCGTTAATATCTTGCGACGTCAGTAATTTCCCCCTCAGGGATACGTTGAAACTTGTTCTCAGAGACGCAATTTTTATGAAACCTTGGGGGTGGGATGGCGTTGCCTAGGGCCTCCTTCGTGTTCTTTATCGTAAATACTTTAGTGATTAACGACATGTTCATGATAAGTAAACAGTATGTTCACGAATACTGATCGAAAAAAAAAAAAGATGTAAAAGACCGTCTGCTAACCAACCGTCAGTCTGTTCCTTGGCTCCGTGATGCCGGGATTTTCAAACTACTTCCATTACTGTAATGAATCATCCTTTAAGTAGTAAGACCTTACCTGTGAATTTTAGATGTCATTTTGAACGTGTCCGAAAGCTTTTTGGTGCTGTAAATGCTGCATTAATGCTGCATTTTCTTTCTTTCTTTTGTCTGAAAGCTGTTACCCTTTTTTCTTCTCTGACACTTCTAGAATAATAAAACCTAAGTCAGGAAGAAGAAGAAGAAAAAAGAATTAGCTGCATAAAGCTGACAAAGTGGATCAGCTACTGATATCCAACCTTCTTATCTTCTTATCTTTCCTTTCTTCGTTGGCCATGGTCACCAGTTCTCTTAGAATTTGGAATGTTTGCCGAATTGAATTTGAATTTGTCATGTTTTTGGTTTGTCATGTTTGTCGCCAAAAACACTGAGAGAATCGCCGTACTCCCCAGTTTCTTCTTGAAAATTCAGCATAAAATTTAGTATTCTTGCTGAATTTTATGCTGAATTAATGCTGCATTAATTGAACGAAAATTTAAGTCCGAAAGCGAAATGCTGCATAAAATGATGAACTAATTCAGAACTTTCGTTCGTTTCAGAGCTTTCGGACACGTTCTTTGTGAAACTACGTCCTTGATAATATTTTGAACGTCTTCTTTCGTTTTTAGCATCGTTAAATTAGCTGCTATTTAAAATGCTCGAAAACGGTATGTTCGATTATTGAAGTTTTGTCTGCTCGTGACCAGAGACCGTACTGGCTGGGTTGGCACACTGTCAGAAATTTCGTAAGAGACAACAGAAGGATGTGCGGTTTTCACAGACAATGCGTAACAGACAACACTTCAGATGTTGTCTTTTATGTTTGAAAATGTAATGCATAACAAGCGTTGCCATTAGGAAGAGCCAAAAAATTGTCCCGATATCATGACATCAAACAAAAAAGTCAATCAATCAATTATTTTGAACCCTAATAGCACTAGGCTAACATGGGCCGGAAAAATAAACACTCACTACAATACAAGTAAGACGCAAACTAACAAACAATAAATAAGAAACGAACATAGATCGTGAACAGTTAAAATGTTTAGTAAAATACGGAACAAATGAATTTAGGTATCTTTCAGAAGATTTCGTAGGTGGGGGAACAATCTTGGGTTTTGGGTCGTCCTTGCTTCGCGTATTCGGTCCATGAGAGGGTGTAACGAAGTCCGGAAGGAGGGTCCTGTGGTGTTGAGTCAATAGATGCTTTTTTGGCTCTTCCTGGCAAAGCTTGTTCTGCGTAACATTTCACGTATAACGTTTTCCAACACCAGATAACATCCCAATTTTTGGTTGTTAGGCTACGCACTGTCTGTTGAGACCGCACATACTTTTGTCTGCTATGAAACTTCTGACAGTGTATGGAATATAGGGTGGACACGGGATTAAGATAAAAGGTTCAGGTTTTGATACGGACTTCCAGTGAAGGTAAAGGCGGCTTCACACTGACTTAAGACCCCTTTCACACTGTAGTACTTAGGCCTCTTAAGTGTACTTTATGCGTCTAAAGTCGCACTTAACGTAAGAAATCTCACTTAACTTTAGTATTTTTCAAAGTTGAAAATTTTTCAACTTTACACTCAAAGTTAAGTGCACCTAAGGAAGAGAGGAAAAGTTGTCAAAAAACAAAAATCAAGGTGGATTTTGAGGAAACAATTATACACTTTGTAGGTGAAAGAACTTTCCTCTACAATTCCTCCAAAAAGATCGCGGCAAGTGGTAAATCATCGTCTGAGCTATTGTAAAACATTTTTTCTCATTTTGAATTATTCGCTGATGATGAAAAGTGTGATAATCTAGGAAGAAATATACTCAGCTTCAGCTCCTTGGTCTGAAAGGCCTAAGTATAATGTGAAAGGCTTACTGAACTTAACGTAACTTTTGCTACTTAACTTTAGTTCAAGTGGCAATGTGAAGCCGCCTTAAGACGCAATTTCTTGCAGTGACCTTTACATGTCCGCAACGAATTCGATATTTGCAAATCGCGCGATTTGCCCCAGATCTCTGTTTTGGTCTGTTATCTTAATTCCTGCCATAACTGAAGATGTTTACATAGATTATGTGATAAAACTCCTTGGCGCCGTAACGATTAGGGATATTGTCTGTTGTTATCCTGGACGAACTGTTCCCGGTAAGCGAAAGTAAACAGAAATAGTAGGATGCCCGAAAATTTGATATTAAATTTCCTGCATGTTAAACCTAGAACATAACAAAACTAAAACAATTTCCATTGTCAAAATATGGATCAGACCTTTGTAAATAGACCCCCCCCCCAGCGCTTGCTGGCTTGCGTGTGAATTTACAGGCTCGTACAAGATTGCTCTGCGTGAGGGGGGTTTGTAATTCAGATGGAACTTAATCGTCAGATATTTCGGAGCCCCAAACCCAGGCCCCATGAAGGATTTTAAGTTTTTGGATGAATCCGCTATGAATGTTACGAGGTGGATCTTCATTTTGGAAAGTGAGCAAAAGGATGTCGCGTAACTTCCTTTCTTGACAATGGTGAGGTCTGTACCAATCTCCCCAGTCCAGAGTCTTGGGCATGTCGGTGGGTAGTCAGGACAGTCAGTTATATGTTTAACAAGAGAACGGTGGTTACGGCTCATTCACAACGGGTTTTTAGCTAACACTCGGTACCAGCCAGTTCCAGAAGCCGCTCTGAGACTGAGGATTAGCTGGGTTTCTGCCGTTTGCAATTGATATTGATTCCAGTTTCAGATACCAGCTAGTCTCGCAACCAAGTTGAAATCAGTTCAACTTTCGAGGATACTAGCCAATCAGATTATTTTGGGGAATATTGAGGAAAAGTGTGATAAGTGTGATTGGCTAGTCTTGAACCAAGCCCAATAGATAAAATCACATCCACTCCTTGCTGTCTTGAAAACTGAAAGTGAATAGGTCATTGTTCTTAGGTCTGACGTGGTTCAGCAATCGAAATATTCCTGAGTATTCCCCTAAGTAATGTGATTGGCTTTAGTACCCTGAAAAGTTGAACTGATTTCAACTTGAGTGTTAGACTAGCTGGTACCCGGAACTGGCACCAATATCAATTGCGAACGGCAGAAACCCAGCTAATTCTCGGTCTCAGAGCGATTTATGGAACTGGCTGGTACCGAGTAACAGCTTAAACCCGTTGTGAATGGGCCTTTAGTCAGGTATTTGTTTGCCGAGAGAATAAATATTCGTTTTTTTTTTTAATACCGTAAGGATTACGGTATTAAAAGGTTTTTCGAATAATAAAGATTGATTGATTGATATTCCCGCGTCCATCTAATTGTTTTCCTTTCAGCTGCTACATACCGCTCAAGGGGTATGATGACCATGGTCGTCGTGTCGTCATAACTCGCTGCTGCGTCCACAAACCCAAAGAGTCGAATCAGGACGACATCTTCAAAGTTGGCAATATGGTAATCGAGCTTATGAACCGAGACGACGAACAGGCGTCGGTCTGTGGCATTGTTTCGATATTCGATCTCAAAGGGGCAACTTTAAGTCATGCACTGGCAATGACACCAGGGATAATCAAGAAGGCTGTGACGTCGTGGCAGGTAAATCGTGTGGTTTGAATTATGCAATAATCACCTGTGATAAAGGATTTCCGGCCGGATAGTGAAGACACGGTAAAAGACGAAACTACTGGCGGAGTAATAAGGTCACACAACACAAAATCAACGAAGAAACCAACGAAAATGGGGTTGTCACTCGCCAGTACTGAGCGAGAACATTCGTAATTGTTATTCGCAGGTATTGGTGAGTGGCTCGCTGTTTATATTTTAGGCTTTCAACCCTTCCAGTTTTGTTTTAATTTTCTGTTCTTGTTGGTTTTCTGCTTTGGTTTGTTTTATTGGTTGTTGATCTTCACCCTTATTTTGGCATTTTTCCTAAACAATTTCTGTCTGCGCTGAAGAAGGGAGGCGGTTGTCCTCCCGAAATACTCGCCTTTTATCTCAGTATATTTGTTGGTCTTTAGAAACCCCATTTTTGTTTGTTTCTTCGTTGATTTTGTTGTCAGGCCAGTGTGGTTTACGAAATTATCTTGAGTAATAAGGTGTAATTTCGGAATCATGAGAACTTGGCAGGGGCTGCAAATCCTTGAGTTCCATGACACACCCTACCTACTTTGAATGTTTATATCGACCTTCCCCTTCTCAGGATGCTTTCCTAAGCACATCCTGTAGAGAAAAATAGCAACATAAGGCAAGCCTACTATGATTCCACCAATGCCAACTTCGTCACAAACATCCAAGGTGGGGTGCGCTCCCCCGAGTAATTTCCGTTTTGCAGGCAGAAGATCTCATTTTCCGGCTTAGGAGTGGTTAGAAAGCTAGAGAGGAGTACCTCTAAGGCTTTGCAAGGAGTCTGATTTGTCACATCCGGGCCTATAACTTTGCCACTTTATTTGAAAAAAATGGATGACGGTAGTCTATTAGATACATAAGGCGTGTTCTCGCCATTCCCTTAGTACTCCTAGTGGAATCGAAGGGAACGGCTAGAATAGAGGGAGTCACCCCACTTGGACTCCGCGTACGGAAAACAACGAGAACACGGGTTAAGTTAGTTAACAAAATTAGTTTGGATCCATTTTATTTATGGTTTTGTTTATTCTGATTGTTTTTATTAATTTTACATTGCACTAACACCAGCAAAAATTGATTCCCTCTGAATCTGAAAGGGAGTCCTTTTTGATGTTGGTGATGATGATCGGAGCATTCCCCGTCCGTGGGACAAATAAAAAGTGGGGACTCCTCAAGTGGAGTCCTCGGGGAAGGCGAAAATACTCCTATTGACATCTCCGAAATTTCGCAACCGCGTTTTCCAACGGACTTAAAATATGGGAACCGATTGCTTTGCATCGTTCGCTCTGGGAACCAAGAGTGAAACGGACGACGCTATAATATTGTTTAATTCCTCTTGCAGGATGTTGTCCCTGTCCGGTTAAAAGGTCTCCACTTCATCAACATTCCTTTCAACGCGCATGTTGTCCTCAACGTCTTCAAGCAGTTTATGAAACAAAAGCTAAAAGACCGGGTAAGTTCGTTCCCTTCCTCATCACCACCAAGCGTTCCAGCGACTTATTATTAGTTACGATCGTTCTTGTTCTTTTTGTCCTTCCAGAGACCGCCGTAATGAGTAAATTAGCTCCTCCCCCTTTTGTTTTCGTTCCGCGACTGCTAAGATCGTTACAGTTTACTTATGATGGTCGCGAGCATCATAAGTGATCAGAACTCTTCGATTCTGCAGGAACTCAAGTAAGAGTGAAGACGTATGTCCGCGTTATTATTATTTTCGGTATTGTTGCAGTGAAGTTATTACTAGTGTATATCTTCCTATGTCCCACAGGTACATATACATGACAATGAGTTTTGAGCACCGTCAACTACTGAAAAGTAGAACCTGGCCCCCTCCCCCCCCAAAAGAAATAAAAGACATCACTTTCAGAAAGAAAAACAACAAAAAAACAAAAAATAATCCAGAAAAAAATCTGAAAAACATAAGAGGTGTTCAAACTGAAAGAAAATGTTGCTTTTCTAGCCAACCACAATCACATTCACATTCCTACAGTCACATTCCTAATGAAAAAGTAACTTGTCAACAGAAACAACATTACTTCCAGCTTACTTTAGCTTATTTCCCCTACTCTTCAAAAGGGAGCTATTTAGCAATTACCACAGTCTATTTTCTTGATCTTGCACTGCTTAGACAGTCCATTAATAATTACTTCAGTGTTGGCACTTTTTCTGATGGAACCTGTGACGTTTGGCTTGACAAAACAGTGACATTCTGGCACCTATGAAAGTTGGTCCGTTTCACCAACTATCAACGAGAAATCTCACTTTATCATCTGCATAATTATACGCCTCAACTTTTATGCTTAGTTGTTGCATTTGCTGGTAAGGAACCGGTCGCAGAGGTCTTGATCGCTTTGTCGAAGAAACGAAAATGTATAACAAATTACAGAATTGTACAACCGGTGGCAATACCGGTTAAGGTTATTAATTCTTTCTCTCGAAGAGCCGGCCTTGATAAATTCTACCAATCGAGCCCGCCGCTAGATGGCATCTGATTCGACACAAATGAAAAAGATGGTATTGGATAAGGATTGTAGTATTATAAACTGAAATGCACGGATCACAACAGTAGTCGTTTTCACATTTCTGTAGTAGGTTAGAGTTGCCATTTCACTAAACGAAAATTCCCTAGAAAACTAGCAAATAAGTACTACCAAGCAAAGAAGATTGAGTTTCCGTTCGAAAAGGTTATTAAAGTTAGCATGCCTCCATTTCGGTTCATAGCAGAATAACAACCTCGACAACCCTCATTCAGATCAAGCTAATAGCCTGCTCGCGACCATCATAAGTAAATTGTAACGATCGTAACAGTCGTGCAACGAAAGTAAGAAGAGGGAGGAGTCAATTTACTTGTTACGACGGGCTCTGAGACGGCAATAATAACAAGAATAGTAATGATCGTAACTGCTAATAAGTCACTGGAACGCTACCGTAAAGTGCAGCCCTCTCTCTTCTTGGGTTATTTGGGTATAGTACCATCAAAGTGACAAGGCTATATTCGCATGTGTGGCCAGGGTCTACCAGTGCCTGTAGCAACTGTAGCAAGTTTTTTTTTCTACCTACAGCCCGATGAGGACCCTTGCCAATCTTAGCTGACTTTTTCGCTTAACGCCATTAAATCTGTAGCTTTAGCTGTTCCATGTAGAGAATGACACTGGTTATTGCATCATCAAATCCTGTTTTTACTGCTTCCATCTTTTCTGGCCATCAGCGTTTCCTCGGCCAATGATGCTGTCCTGGACTAAAAGTACGTGCACATACATTCCGATTTTATCAACCGCATGCGAATTTCCTTCTTCGCTCCGAAATGTGCCCTTCAGAAAATTAATTCCTGATTAGTTATTTTGCCGCTAGATGCGCTACCATAAAGTAAAGAATGACATGTTACTTCATGGTGTACGTTTATCCATGTTTGTTTGGCTATTTTCAATTCCTCTTAGGCCTACTCTGCTCTGTCAAACTTAATCAAGTTTGTCAATTCTGCCTGCCGACAGAGTGCTGAGTGCAGCTTGAAGTTTCCTCCGGGGCTAATGCACGATTCGGTACGAAGCGAAAGCCTAATCGCTTATTCACCCTTCAGATAAATTTTACCAAGACCTCACGTGTGATTGTTCTTGTTTCTCTATCGCATAATAATAATAATAATAATTTATTAAAGCCAACAAAGGGCCATACAACAGTACTCATTATCGCACTTAACTAACTTAACTTTTTTCTTACTATTACATTCCGCGTCAAAAAATCCTGTTTCATTACTTTTCTTGGTAATTGATTTTTTTTTCAATTTCTTGGTGGCAACTCGTCATTGGATTTTATGAGGGGCGTTTTCTGTTGTTTCATTGTGGATCGTATGATTTAGTTTGTTTTTCGCTGAGGACGGTTTGCCGGAAGTGTAACCGAAATATCCGAAATTAAATTGTATCCCCCGCAGCTCGCACAAACAATTTTTTTTTTCCGATTTCTTTTGCTATCATTGGTCAGTATATAAACAACTATATTTCATTACCGCAGGTCCATCTGCACGGCGGCAATCTAAGTGCCCTCCACTCCCTCGTGCCGTTACATATGCTCCCGGAAGAATATGGAGGAACTGCAGGCCCAGTTCAGGAACTTATTGGTAAGCCACATAACCCACTGCTGCATTGGTTGCACAATAGGCCAGCAATCCTACTCCTTAAAAATTAGCCATTAAGCCGACGCTTAAATTAAACGAAGGCCCATAATTAGTTGTTCATGAGCCTATAGTAATTTGGTTATGCATGTTCGGTTCCTCCCCTCCCCCGTTATTTAGTGTCATCTGCCGAAAAAAACACAAATGCCACAAGCTTGACAAATAAAAGGGCGGACAAGATTACCAAGAAATGCCAGTGGAAGACCTTTGTGAATAACTTCACAGTCCCATGGTCATAGCGAGATTGTTATGGTGGGCTTAAACACTGCCTAAAATCCGAGCGTATTTTGAAATCCGAGCGTATTTTACGCACGTTTTGAGCTTGAAAACATTTTTAGTAATACGGATGTATTTGAGAAATCGGTCCGTTTTGTATCTAAATACGTCCGTATTGCTAGAAATCTTTTCAAGCTCAAAACGTGCGTAAAATACGCTCGGATTTCAAAATACGCTCGGATTTATCGCAGTGTGTAAATGGACCATTACTGGGGTAGTGGACCAGCCGTCTCTCGCTGCTCGCAATGCAGCCTTCCTCAAACTGCACAGTTCCCAACAGAACTACTCAAGACTTACATAACAAACCCATCGTTTGTTATGTATCGTTTGTACGGACAAGAAATCCCGTCGAGTAGAAAGGAATTCCTGTCGACTCGAAACGAGTCCGTTCGTGAAGACGACTAGAAAACAAGACCAAAGGTTTCGATGGGATCCCAAAAATTCAATATCTAATTTAGACAACTGGGTCTTGTCTTAGCCAGATCCAGTCATCGCCAGACTCCTTGAACATTTTTACAATTAAAATTCAGAAACAGATTAAGGCCAAATGGCTAATAATCTGAGAAAACCAAGTTCAGATATGGATTCAGCATGTGTGTTTACCCCTATAAGCCAGATCTGTTTTGACGAAAACTTCCTGCCACTTCTGCCAATATCCCGATTTCGGCCGAACTCCAGACCAGAACTACTTGTCCGGCAAAAAAAGAAAGATGAAAAACGAACTCAGGGTATCTTCTTTCCCCAATATTGAACATCAAATCAACTTCAAATAAAAATTTAACTTATAACATATTTCCCGATTCCAGCCGGATTCCGGTCGAGCTTTATTTCCGGGTAAAATATGATTGTCACACACGGATTCAGCATCTCTTCTTACCCCTAAATCGGTTATCGAATCAACTAGAAATAAAACTTTAACTTCTAACAATTTTCCGGTTTTGGCCGGATTCCAGCCCAACTACATGTCCAGGTAGAAAATTGTTTTCACATAAGTGTTCAGCATGTCTTCTTGCCCTAAATCGAACATCTAATCAACTCGAAATAAAACTTTTAATTGTAACAAACCTTCCGGTTTCGGCCGGATTCCGGGCGACCTACTTGTCCGTCGAGAAAATGGCTTTCACCATCATATTCAGCATGTCTTCTTACCCCTAAATCGAACATCTAATCGACTTCAAATAAAACTTTTACTTTTAACAAACTTTCCGGTTTTGGCCGGATTCCGGGCGAACTACTCGTCCGATGACAAAGTGATTTTCACCATCATGCTTAGCATGTCTTCTTACCCCATAATCAAATATCACATTAGCTGTTTCAAAATATTTTGTTTGCCCCTTAATTTGAACCCCCTCCCCCACCCCTAAATGTAGGGCTACAAAGCCCATCTACGAACTCGACTGGTCCGACGACCGAACGAATCCTCACACCAAGTATCATCAAAATATTTCATTCCCTTCGAGAGTTATCATGCTTACAGACGGACGGACGGACGGACAGACGGACAATTTTTGCGATGTCATAGGTATCCCTCCACTTACGTCTTGGGATCCCAAAAAGTCTAGCGGGACGAGAAGCCTTTCATGATGAAAGGAATTCCGGTCTATTTGAAAGGAATCTCGTCGGCGGAGGTGGTAAAAAAAAAAAGAAACAAGAGCTGAAAGCTCATATGGCACTTGTAAGAACAGTTAGCATGTTTGTCGGATACGGTTTGCAGTTTTCAAGGCTGGATCTCTCTCCAGATATTCATTTCATCAGAAAATGGGCTTGATCTAGTAGATCTGAAATGGTTATACCACTCATTGACAACTGTATCTTCCTCCAACGATGATCGGATCGGGGGAGGGACTATATTTTCAAGCCAATCTAATAGAGTCCCTAACATGCCTGCAAAGTTTCACGGTCATAGCACATCTGGAAGTACCCTAACTCGTGATCATCGGAATTAGGGAAAACCCCCTCCAACTCCCCCCACTGTGACACGATCGGTCCTGTTTTGTCACTAATAATAATAATAATATATTTGCAAATTGAATGGCAGGCCGTTAAGCCTCTACAATGTATCTATGGCTTATGCTTGTTCTTCCCTCCAAGTCCCATCCGGATCTCTCGACTCTAAGCATTTCAAGAGATTTCCCCCCCCCCCCCCCCGCCTCCAGCTCCTCCCGATGTTATCAGATCCGTTCCAGACTTGAAATTGATCATCTGAGTCACTTGTTCTTGACACTTGACAAGTTTCATGCACGTCTGATCCCCTGTTCCAAAGTTATGCATGTCAATAGAATCTCCCCCATGATCGTCGGATCGGGAAAAGAAGTATATTCAAGTTGACCTGGAAGAGTACCTAATATATCTGCCAAGTTTCATGGTCCAAGTACATGTGGAAGTACCCTAACTCGTGATCACCGGAAATCCGGGAAAACCCCTTCCAACCCCTCTACTGTGACATCCCGATCCATCGACCCTAAGCATTTCACGACATTTCCGGTTCCTCCCTCTAATCCCCCTCTCTTCGGATTTGGTCCAGATTTGAAACTGAATATCTGAGACACTTGTTCTTCACAATTGTCAAGTTTTATGCATGTCCGATTATCCATTCCAGAGTTATGCATGTTTCTAGTTTCCGGATTCCCCTTCCCTCCACCACCCCCCGCGATAGCAGGATCGGGGAAGCGATTATTTCCATGTTAATCTGGTTGGTTTCCTCACATGCCTGTCAAGTTTTATTGTGCTAGCTTATTTGGAAGCGTTTCACCAGATTTCCGGTTGCCCCTCCAGCTCCCCCCCCAGTGATCGGATCTGGTCCGGATTGGAAACTGAGCATCTGAAGCACTTGTTCTTGACATATGTCAAGTTTCAGGCATATCTGATTACCCGTTCAAAAGTTAGGCATGCTACTACTTTCCGGATTTCCCATCCCTCCACTGCCCCCAAGATGGCCGGATCGGGGAAGTGATTATGTATTTCCAAGTTAATCTGGTCGGTTTCCCAACACGCCTGCCAAGTTTCATCGTTCTAGCTTATGTGGAAGCGTTTCACGAGGTTCTGGGTGCCCCCCTCCAGCCCCCCCCCCCAGTTATCGGCAATTGTTCTTGACATATGTCAAGTTTCGGATCCGGAATATGATTATATCCAAGTTAATCTGGTCGGTTCGCTGATATTCCTGCCAAACGTTTCGCTAGATTTGTTTGACTTGGACTGACCATCTTTAAACCACAATTATTCTCGCATTCGCTTTCAGATACATAGTCGCATAGCTCAGTGGTAGAACACTGGACTGTTAACCCAAAGATTCCTGGTTCGATCCCGCCGTCGGCCAGCGTTTTGTTTTGCTCCCGTTTTACTTTTTGCTCCCTTTTTACATTATAGTTTCCGGACTCCCGGATCCGGGGAAAGTTGGATTGGGGAAATGATTATTTGTAAGTTGATCTGGTCGGGTCCCTGATATGCCTGTGAAGTTTCATCGTCCTAGCTTGTGTGGAAGTGCCCAAACTAGCAAAACCTGGACAGACCGACAGAACGACAGAACGACAGAACGACAGACAGACAGACCGACAGACCGACAGACCGACAGAAATTACCATCGCTATATGGCACTTGAGTTTGCTCAAGTGCCATAAAAACAGTCTAGCTAGCTTTTGTTAGCAGCAGTCATCACTAGTGATGTCATAAATGCTCTCAAAATAGTTTTGTATTGGCTAGTGAATTTATTTTTGTTAGATTTTCTGGTTTGAAGAATCGATTTTTTTTTTCCTCTACGTATAAACATAATCTTGTCACCAAGTTGGGATTCTGTCCAAGTTTTCCTGTACTTGGAAATGTGATGTGTATTCGTCGGGGTAAGAGAACTTTCTCCTGGCATATCGGGTGTCTCCTTGTACAATCTTATTAGCTCTTCGAAGTTATGGGCGAAAGGTTACGTTCTATAAACAACTCATTATTTGTATGTAAACATGGCCGTGCTGAGAGTACTATGGACCCTTTTGTTGACATTCAGCTATACGATATCGTGGATGTGGAATTAACTATAATCAACTCATTTTCGCAAACGTGCAATGACCAAAGTGCACAAGACATGAAATCGCCAGTCTTCACCAAAGTTCTGGAAGTCTTCAGCCCCTAAGAGTGATAACAGGAAATGGAGGCGGCTCCTTGATAAAGAAGACCTACTGACATGAAGAGCTAAACAAGGCTTGCTCGAGTTGGATTCTTCACTTGCTTTCTTATCGATTTGGATTGCTCCACCGACATCTGCTACAGTCTCACACCCATATGGCGTATGGCGATGACTACAGGTTCCCACCTGTATTGAAAACGAAATTGATTCTACATCCCAGTGTAGTGTTCGGAACCAAAGACAATAATAGTGGGAAAGACCGGTGACTTCGCTATAATCGAGTCTCTGAAAATCGATGGGAACGCTGCCTAGCGTTTGGACTTCGTCTGATTTCGAGCGGTACATGATTAATATAATGAAAGCAAGAAGGCGTGAGAAGGCAATGTCTGTCAACATTAATTGATTCGAAATCGTGAATTCAAAAACTTTTTCCATTAAAATGCTATTTATTCTTTTCCTACTTGTTTTTTATTCCAACTAAAGAGGAAATCTGAATGGAGAGAGGATGCTCATCATAAACGAAACGAAAAAAATCAACAAAATGTGCTTTGATGATGATTCTGCGGAGAGCGATGGAAGAAAATGTCAACAGAGCGATTTTTTTAACGAAAGAACATCCGCTAAACCGCGCTGATTGTTGTGACTCATGAGGCTTACGGGAGTTTTCGGTCTTTCCCACTTTTACTGTCTTTGTTCGAAACTTCCGGCATAGGGAAGCGCAGTAAAAAAAAAAATCTGTGTGAGCTATTTTTGATCTAAAACACGAAGTGTCTTTTCTCATTTATTCCAATAACCCTTATTGTTGGGGTTATAACTTCTTCTCCGATTTTTGGTATTTTTTTATACCTTTTCCTATACTGTCAGTTTTGACTAGAGAAGGGCTTACGAGAATAATCCGTGACAAATAAATACATCCAAATTTTTGTTTCAGATGACTGGAAAAGCAGAACAACAGATGCCCGCGCCTGGTACCTCGCGGAGGATCAAAAGACATTCGAAAGTAACTCTGAAAATTCATAGCATTCTTCTGAAATACCTAGTGCTCCGCGGTTGTAATTATATTTTCTGTGGGTACACATACCTCCAGGACGATGCTGACTGTGGATCGTTTACTGGTGCTAGGGTACACTATTTCCAACCAACTGATTGTGCACTATCAACATAGGAGCTTTCGTTCCGTCAAGTGACTGGTAATAACCTCTCGTTTTTGTGGTCCAGTAGCGAATCCTGTTAGAATTGCAAACGTAACGAGTGATTGGCGATAAAGTATTTTTTTCATGAGGCAGCACGAGGGTATTGTCGCAAAAGCCACTGCACTCCAATTTTCCAGTACTAAACTCGGATAACTGCCTCTCGCTTAACCGGTGCTTTCTTATCCTAGCGCAAAGTAGAAGTTGTGTTTAAGTATAGTAGTAACTCTTTGTGTCCGAAACACGCCAAAGAACCTGTGGAAGAACACAAACGTCACCCAAACGAACCCTCATTAGTTCATTCAAATCCCTCGTAAACCAATCAACAACTGTTGTTGTCATGACGTTTCTGTTTCTTCGGTGGGCACTCGGCGATTCTTCCTCGGCACGAAGAGTATAGTCGTCAAGAGTGTACGAGTGATCCTCACATGTAATGCTGCTAGCAGACGATCAGGGTCGGCCGTTCTCATAGATTAGAATTCGTAACAGCGTTTTCTGTACCGTCAGCATTATCACTGGTAAGGATGAGATTGTCTGGGCTTCACGATGAAAGTGCAGACAATCCGGACGGGAAACGCTGATCGCCTGTCTACACCAGTGGCTCCCAACCGGGTGTACGCGTACCTAAAGGGTTAGTTAGTCTATAGCTTTAATACATCGCGTCAAACGTTCTTTAGTCCCCTAAAGGTGAGGCTTCACCTTCCAGATTTATCTTCCGGATTCCAGACAGCCATTTTCGTCGTGACGGATCTGGAAGGTGTAGCCAAGCCAAAAACGTCTGGATGTCCGGGGTGTTCGACACCCCAGATTCCGGATGTCTGGAAGGTGCCATAGAGGCAACCCGTTCCTGAGACACAACAAATATGCAAATGCGGGAAGAAAAGGGAAAGTTATTGACAGTTGTGACTGGGATGCAAGAGATATTTGACATGTAAAGGGGACATGTAGGAAATGTTGAAGAACAGCAGATTTAGCTCTCATCATTATCATGAAAATCTGGAAGGGTTGGCTTGACTATGCGGAGGCCCCGGACGTCGGGGAATCTGGAAGGTGAAGCCTGGCTTTAACTTAGTTTTAGTATTGTCCTCAGAATCGGATACCCCATCGTATGCAATTTCAGATTTACTTGCCTTATCATTGACGACAAGAAATATCGTCATTGTTGACGTTCTGATCGTGGTAAAAACAGTAAAATAACAATTCGTCAAAAAAGGGGTACAGCACCTTTTTGAACCTTGATTAGGGGTACGAGGAACGGAAAAGATTGGGAACCACTGGTCTACACCATGTGGCTTGATGAGTCGCCCAATCTCCACATGTACTGGAGGGGTACCCAACCTTGAATTTGTACAACCTTGAACCTGGCCAAAAGAGGTTGAAAAGAAATTTCAGTGCAGTCCTAACAAGGTGCTAACTTTCAAGCAGAAAGCCTGTATGACCCAGGACCTGTTTTGGACTGCACAGAAGTTTCCTTGTAAGGTTTTCAGGCCAAGTTCGAGGCTATGTAAATCCGAGGTTGGATACCCCTCCTGTATGGCCAAAAGGGATTTATCCATCTCTAACAGTAGATGTATTTAATTGTAATGATGCCTCATAATCCATGGGATGCTAGATCGTTAGTTCAGTGCCTTAGCTTACGATAGGCCGTAGCACAGTGCAGATTTTTTATTTTACCAAAATGTATATTACATAATTGTATTACTGAAGTACAAACTCATAAATATAGTAAGCATTCAAGCATGGAGCGACATATGCATATTATAGTCTACTTCACTACAGTACACAAGAAAATACTAGAATATTCGGCATTGGGCGGCAAGCATCTCAGCGACTGCACTCCAGTCTCGTATCGTGAGCTATTTTGACACTGTGGTTGGCTACAAGCAATCCAGTGCCTTTACACGTTTATCATTCACTTGCGTTGTTGCTTGCGTATCAGTGAAAGGAAACGATGAGAGGGTTCAGGCGTCGGCGTCTTTGTATCAACATGAGTATTTCTCACTTTTAATGGTACTTCGAGAAAAGCTTATATTTTCACATTGCCGACTCTAGAAGCATATTTCGGAGGATTTTCGATACTCTGATCTCTTACCTTCTTAAATCCCGGGGTACTTTCGGGAACAGGCGCAGGGATAACCTTCTTACCTACAAAAGGCAAAGCTGAAGCTTTGCTGCTTTTTAGGTTAGCTCTCGCTTGGGACAAGTCCAGAAGAACTGGCATTCCCTTTGCAGGCATGGGTCCCTTGACACAACCAGAGGTATTATGATTCTGAAAGTGTGCTTCCCCACTGGGACGCATCATAACTCGGTTAAACTGTCTAGTTGAGTCAGTCTGACTTCGTGAGGGGCCAGACACCGTGTCATCTTTTGCTAGGCCAACCACTGATGGAAACCCAGTCACTGGGACTCGAGGTCCATTTCGCAAGGGACCAGGCACCCTGGCATCTTTTGTAAGGCCTTCCTCTGGTAAAAGCCCCACCACTGGGACTCGAGACCCGTTTCGCAAGGGACCAGGCTTCCTCACATCTTTCGCTAGGCCTTCCTCTGACAAAAGCCCCACCACTGGGACTTTAGGTGCGGTTCGCAACGGGCCAGGCATCCTGGCATCTTTTGCTAGGCCTTCCTCTGATGAAAGCTTCACCACTGGGACTGGAGGCCCTTTTTGGAAGGTGCCAAGCATCTTGGCATCACGTACTAAACCAGAACGGGATCCAACCACACTTTTCACAATAGTCGATGGCAAGGATGCAATTGATGGAGTACTTTTCACGCCGGACGTAACGGGAGAAGACGCTGGCGTTTCATTCGGAGTCACAGAATCCGCGGTGAGGGGAATGAGCAGATCTTGCGGTCTACGGAGCCGGATTCGACAGCAGCTCAGACAGGAGGTCATTAAAATTTCTCTCCTCTCCTTCATATATGCCAGATGAACTGTCTTCTTACTGGGGTTGGTAGTGTAGTAACAGCAGGCACCAACACAACCGCAGAACGGAAGTACTCCAAACAGGACGACCATGCACACAATAAGGATCGTCAGAGCTAAGGATCATAACGAATTAATAAAGTATTGACCAAGTCATGTGTTCATTACTTCTGATATCTCTAAGGCCCTGAATATTATTTTTGAAAGTAAGACCGCAGCGGGTAACCTCGTAGGCAACAACCTGCATTTATTTGGATATTCATGGTCAGTAGGCAATAAGTGAATTCCTCGGAGGTTCAGTGTAAATTTAAATTTAAAGCTGGGTCCTTGGGATGAACAATTTTGCGGTCAAGATGCACACTTTAAGAGGACCAGGAGTTGATTTGTCAGCAAAACTATTGATGCACAAACGATCATGTTCCATTGGGAAATGTTAATGTTTGGCCCTAAGTTTTTAACAAGCTACCCGATGAAAAATTTGTAGCCTGCGTAGTAGTATGGTAGTAGTACGAAAACGTTGCATGTAATACTATGTAATAGCAAATAATACTATCATTTAATGTGCCTCAGACTGGTAAAATCTTATGTAGTAGTATCCAGTAGCATCCTGTCTTGCCATAGTAGCATCCAGTCTTGCTAATAGTAGCATATAGTAGTATGAAGTAACACGGTAGCCTTGAAGTACAAGCATGTAGTAGCATCGTTAGTACTGCATGCAACTTTTTCGTAATACTTCATATAGTACTATTTTGAGACAAATTTTTCATCGGGTAAGAATTCATTGAGGCACAAATGAGCATGGGCCCTTGGGCTCCTGAAATCACATCGTTTGATTTGAAAGTGATTTTAAACTGTGCAGTACCTTAACTCGCTAGAGTGAACTTAAAGCACTGTAAGGGGGCTAGGAATTCATTTGTAAGTGACACACTTCGGTCACAAATGATTATTCTCGGGCAAACTGTATTTGACCAAAACTTTTTCTTTGACCTTGCGGTGAGGATACACACTTTAAGGTGCTAGGACTTCATTTGAAAGCGACATCCTGAGGTACAAAAGATCATGGGCCCTTGGGGTTAATGAAAATCTTTCCTGTGTTTCGTATGTTTCGTACTTTTGCGCTGTGCGATTACGATACGCACTTCGATGGTACTAGTAACTCAGCTGCTACAAATACCTTTCAGGTACAAATGATCACGGGCCTTTGGGAGACAAGACTATGTAAACCTGAGCATTTGGGATATGGACTGTTTCATTCAAATCGGAAGATTAGTTAGAAAGCTACGCTTGTTCCAAGACCTTGGATTCCCCCGCCCTCCACCCTGCCCCTGTGTAATCGGATCATGGAAGTGAAGTGAAGAATAATTCTTCACTTCACATGTAACTATGTAATTATTACATGTCAATCATATCAGATCCCTATCATGTCTAACAAGTTCCATCGTCTTAGCAGATCTGCAAGTACCTTAATTCACTTGCACCGACATTTCCGATCCCCATTCAAAATCCCCCGACAGCGACTGGATCTGAATCATACCTACTCATCGAACATTTAGGAGGTGCTCTTGCTGTCTACCAAGTTCCACCAGCTTCAGACCACTCGTTACAGAGTAATTACCATCAAAAGATTTAAGAGACCGACCCCCCCCCATACACTGCCCGTACTCGGTCTATTCTGTATATAATTCCCACCAATTCTGTCGTCCTGTCCCGTTGCAACCCCTCCCCCCCCCCCCAATCCCTCACTCCATAATTATTCAATCCAGTCTGGATACTAAACTGGACATCCTAGCATGAGCTCCTCCCACTTGTCAATTTCCATTCAGATCCGATCCCTCGTTCGAAAGTTATGCTTGCCTCAAGATTCCGGATTCCCTTCCTTCCTCTACCCCGCGATGGTCGGATTCGAGGAACTGAGCCTCGTTTTTGTTGCATGCTGCAGGTCCACTTCTCGGCCGATTGGGGACTGATTCTTTCTACATCCATTTTTGCACTGCAGCGCTTCCGAGGAAGACGGCAGCGCTTCTCGAGAATCACGGACTTGCTCCCCGACCAAGTCCGTGCTTCCCTGCAAGATGCTGCAGCGCTGCCGCTTCAACCAAGAAGAAAGTGAATCCAAAAACGCAAATTATGCAAAAGCAAAGAAGTGCTGCAGCAGCGATCGGCTGAACTATTGCAACAAAGACGAGGCTCTGACTATTCTCAAGTTAATCTGGTCGGTTGGTCTTTAATCTGCCTGCCAAGTTTCATCATCGTAGCACATCTGGGAGTACCTTAACTCGCGATGGTCGGATCGACCGACCGACAGGCCGTCAAGTCGACACACGGAACATCTCTTGGTAGAAAATATCGATTGGATCAAAGCTTCAAACCATAAAACGACAATGAGCTGTGAGAGCTCTGCTATTTAGACTATACACTAACTGCAAAATGGCACTATTATTTTAATTACCGTGTATCAGCTCTAAGGAAATAAGGATGTCTGATGCGAGATTTCTAGGTAAGCATGAGGAAGTATGGAATCTCATGTAGCTACCAGACAGATCCCCCTATCCAAAATACCTACAGTAGCCTACGTCGGCTTATCCTGTTAGATGTCCGTAGATATACTATGGGGAGGGAAAGGGGAGGTGAATCCGGGCACACTTTTAGCAGAGTCAATTTACCTGACTGAGAACTTTCGCCTGGCATATCGGGTGTCTCCTTGTACAATCTTATTAGCTCTTCGAAGTTATTGGGCGAAAGGTTACGTTCTATAAACAACTCATTATTTGTATGTAAACATGGCCGTGCTGAGGGTACTATGGACTCTTTTGTTGACATTCAGCTATACGATATCGTGGATGTGGAATTAACTATAATCGACTCATTTTCGCAAACGTGCTATGACCAAAGTGCACAAGATATGAAATCGCTAGTCTTCACCAAAGTTCTGGAAGTCTTCAGCCCCTAAGAGTGATAACAGGAAATGGAGGCGGCTCCTTGATAAAGAAGACCTACTGACATGAAGAGCTAAACAAGGCTTGCTCGAGTTGGATTCTTCACTTGCTTTCTTATCGATTTGGATTGCTCCACCGACATCTGCTACAGTCTCACACCCATATGGCGTATGGCGATGACTACAGGTTCCCACCTGTATTGAAAACGAAACTGATTCTACATCCCAGTGTAATGTTCGGAACCAAAGACAATAATAGTGGGAAAGACCGGTGACTTCGCTAAAATCGAGTCTCTGAAAATCGATAGGAACGCTGCCTAGCGTTTGGACTTGGTCCGATTTCGAGCGGTAGATGATTAATATAATGAAAGCAAGAGGGCGTGAGAAGGCAATGTCTGTCAACATTAATTGATTCGAAATCGCGAATTCAAAAAATTTTACCATTAAAAAGCTATTTATTCTTTTCCTACTTGTTTTTTGTTCCAATTAAAGAGGAAATCTGAATGGAGAGAGGATGCTCATCATAAACGAAACGAAAAAATCAACAAAACGTGCTTTGATGATGATTCTGCGGAGAGCGATGGAAGAAAATGTCAACAGAGCGATTTTTTAACGAAAGAACATCCGCTAAACGGCGCTGATTGTTGTGACTCATGGGGCTTACGGGAGTTTTCGGTCTTTCCCACTTTTACTGTCTTTGTTCGAAACTTCCGGCATAGGGAAGCGAAGTAAAAAAAAAAAATCTGTGTGAGCTATTTTTGATCTAAAACACGAAGCGTCTTTTCTCATTTATTCCAATAACAATTATTGTTGGGGTTATAACTTCTTCCCCGATTTTTGGTATTTTTTTTTATACCTTTTCCTATACTGTCAGTTTTGACTAGAGAAGGGCTTACGAGAATAATCCGTGATAAATAAATACATCCAAATTTTTGTTTCAGATGACTGGAAAAGCAGAACAACAGATGCCCGCGCCTGGTACCTCGCGGAGGATCAAAAGACATTCGAAAGTAACTTGGAAAATTCATAGTATTCTTCTGAAGTGCCTAGTGCTCCGCGGTCGCAATTATATTTTCTGTGGGTACACATACTTCCAGGACGATGCTGACTGTGGATCGTTTACTGGTGCTAGGGTACACTATTTCCAACCAACTGATTGTGCACTATCAACATAGGAGCTTTCGTTCCGTCAAGTGACTGGTAATAACCTCTCGTTTTTGTGGTCCAGTAGCGAATCCTGTTAGAATTGCAAACGTAACGAGTGATTGGCGATAAAGTATTTTTTTCATGAGGCAGCACGAGGGTATTGTCGCAAAAGCCACTGCACTCCAATTTTCCAGTACTAAACTCGGATAACTGCCTCTCGCTTAACCGGTGCTTTCTTATCCTAGCGCAAAGTAGAAGTTGTGTTTAAGTATAGTAGTAACTCTTTGTGTCCGAAACACGCCAAAGAACCTGTGGAAGAACACAAACGTCACCCAAACGAACCCTCATTAGTTCATTCAAATCCCTCGTAAACCAATCAACAACTGTTGTTGTCATGACGTTTCTGTTTCTTCGGTGGGCACTCGGCGATTCTTCCTCGGCACGAAGAGTATAGTCGTCAAGAGTGTACGAGTGATCCTCACATGTAATGCTGCTAGCAGACGATCAGGGTCGGCCGTTCTCATAGATTAGAATTCGTAACAGCGTTTTCTGTACCGTCAGCGTTATCACTGGTAAGGGTGAGATTGTCTGGGCTTCACGATGAAAGTGCAGACAATCCGGACGGGAAACGCTGATCGCCTGTCTACACCAGTGGCTCCCAACCGGGTGTACGCGTACCTAAAGGGTTAGTTAGTCTATAGCTTTAATACATCGCGTCAAACGTTCTTGATCCCCTAAAGGTGAGGCTTCACCTTCCAGATTTTTCTTCCGGATTCCAGACAGCCATTTTCGTTGTGACGGATCTGGAAGGTGTAGCCAGGCCAAAAACGTCTGGATGTCCGGGGTGTTCAACACCCCAGAATCCGGATGTCTGGAAGGTGCCATAGAGGCAACCCGTTCGCGAGACACAACAAATATGCAAATGGGGGAAGAAAAGGGAAAGTGATTGACAGTTGTGACTGGGATGCAAGAGATATTTGACATGTAAAGGGGACATCTAGGAAATGTTGAAGAACAGCAGATTTAGCTCTCATCATTATCATGAAAATCTGGAAGGGTTGGCTTGACTATGCGGAGGCCCCGGACGTCGGGGAATCTGGAAGGTGAAGCCTGGCTTTAACTTAGTTTGAGTATTGTCCTCAGAATCGGATACCCCATCGTATGCAATTTCAGATCTACTTGCCTTGTCACTGACGACAAGAAATATCGTCATTGTTGACGTTCTGATCGTGGTAAAAATAGTAAAATAACAATTCGTCAAAAAAGGGGTACGGCACCTTTTTGAACCTTGATTAGGGGTACGAGGAACGGAAAAGATTGGGAACCACTGGTCTACACCATGTGGCTTGATGAGTCGCCCAATCTCCACATGTACTGGAGGGGTACCCAACCTTGAATTTGTACAACCTTGAACCTGGCCAAAAGAGGTTGAAAAGAAATTTCAGTGCAGTCCTAACAAGGGGCTAACTTTCAAGCACGAAAGCCTGTATGACCCAGGACCTGTTTTGGACTGCACAGAAGTTTCCTTGTAAGGTTTTCAGGCCAAGTTCGAGGCTATGTAAATCCGAGGTTGGATGTATGGCCAAAAGGGATTTATCCATCTCTAACAGTAGATGTATTTAATTGTAATGATGCCTCATAATCCATGGGATGGTAGATCGTTAGTTCAGTGCCTTAGCTTACGATAGGCCGATAGGCCGTAGCACAGTGCAGATTTTTTATTTTTACCAAAATGCATATTACATAATTGTATTACTGAAGTACAAACTCATAAATATAGTAAGCATTCAAGCATGGAGCGACACATGTATATTATAGTCTACTTCACTACAGTACACAAGAAAATACTAGAATATTCGGCATTGGGCGGCAAGCATCTCAGCGACTGCACTCCAGTCTCGTATCGTGAGCTATTTTGACACTGTGGTTGGCTACAAGCAATCCAGTGCCTTTACACGTTTATCATTCACTTGCGTTGTTGCTTGTGTATCAGTGAAAGGAAACGACGAGAGGGTTCAGGCGTCGGCGTCTTTGTATCAAGATGAGTATTTCTCACTTTTAATGGTACTTCGAGAAAAGCTTATATTTTCACATTGTCGACTCTAGAAGCATATTTCGGAGGATTTTCGACACTCTGATCTCTTACCTTCTTAAACCCCGGGGTACTTTCGGGAACAGGCGCAGGGATAACCTTCTTACCTACAAAAGGCAAAGCTGAAGCTTTGCTGCTTTTTAGGTTAGCTCTCGCTTGGGACAAGTCCAGAAGAACTGGCATTCCCGTTGCAGGCATGGGTCCCTTGACACAACCAGAGGTATTATGATTCTGAAAGTGTGCTTCCCCACTGGGACGCATCATAACTCGGTTAAACTGTCTAGTTGAGTCAGGCTGACTTCGTGAGGGGCCAGATACCGTGTCATCTTTTGCTAGGCCAACCACTGATGGAAACCCAGTCACTGGGACTCGAGGTCCATTTCGCAAGGGACCAGACACCCTGGCATCTTTTGTAAGGCCTTCCTCTGGTAAAAGCCCCACCACTGGGACTCGAGACCCGTTTCGCAAGGGACCAGGCTTCCTGACTTCTTTCGCTAGGCCTTCCTCTGACGAAAGCCCCACCACTGGGACTTTAGGTGCGGTTCGCAACGGGCCAGGCATCCTGGCATCTTTTGCTAGGCCTTCCTCTGATGAAAGCTTCACCACTGGGACTAGAGGCCCTTTTTGGAAGGTGCCAAGCATCTTGGCATCACGTACTAAACCAGAACGGGACCCAACCACACTTTTCACGATAGTCGATGGCAAGGATGCAATGGATGGAGTACTTTTCACGCCGGACGTAACGGGAGAAGACGCTGGCGTTTCATTCGGAGTCACAGAATCCGCGGTGAGGGGAATGAGCAGATCTTGCGGTCTACGGAGCCGGATTCGACAGCAGCTCAGACAGGAGGTCATTAAAATTTCTCTCCTCTCCTTCATATATGCCAGATGAACTGTCTTCTTACTGGGGTTGGTAGTGTAGTAACAGCAGGCACCAACACAACCGCAGAACGGAAGTACTCCAAACAGGACGACCATGCACACAATAAGGATCGTCAGAGCTAAGGATCATAACGAATTAATAAAGTATTGACCAAGTCATGTGTTCATTACTTCTGATATCTCTAAGGCCCTGAATATTATTTTTGAAAGTAAGACCGCAGCGGGTAACCTCGTAGGCAACAACCTGCATTTATTTGGATATTCATGGTCAGTAGGCAATAAGTGAATTCCTCGGAGGTTCAGTGTAAATTTAAATTTAAAGCTGGGTCCTTGGGATGAACAATTTTGCGGTCAAGATGCACACTTTAAGAGGACCAGGAGTTGATTTGTCAGCAAAACTATTGATGCACAAACGATCATGTTCCATTGGGAAATGTTAATGTTTTTAACAAGCTACCCGATGAAAAATTTGTAGCCTGCGTAGTAGTATGGTAGTAGTACGAAAACGTTGCATGTAATACTATGTAATAGCAAATAATACTATCATTTAATGTGCCTCAGACTGGTAAAATCTTGTGTAGTAGTATCCAGTAGCATCCTGTCTTGCCATAGTAGCATCCAGTCTTGCTAATAGTAGCATATAGTAGTATGAAGTAACACGGTAGCCTTGAAGTACAAGCATGTAGTAGCATCGTTAGTACTGCATGCAACTTTTTCGTAATACTTCATATAGTACTATTTTGAGATAAATTTTTCATCGGGTAAGAATTCATTGGAAGCAAAATCATTGAGGCACAAATGAGCATGGGCCCTTGGGCTCCTGAAATCACATCGTTTGATTTGAAAGTGATTTTAAACTGTGCAGTACCTTAACTCGCTAGAGTGAACTTAAAGCACTGTAAGGGGGCTAGGAATTCATTTGTAAGTGACACACTTCGGTCACAAATGATTATTCTCGGGCAAACTGTATTTGACCAAAACTTTTTCTTTGACCTTGCGGTGAGGATACACACTTTAAGGTGCTAGGACTTCATTTGAAAGCGACATCCTGAGGTACAAAAGATCATGGGCCCTTGGGGATAATGAAAATCTTTCCTGTGTTTCGTATGTTTCGTACTTTTGCGCTGTGCGATTACGATACGCACTTCGATGGTACTAGTTACTCAGCTGCTACAAATACCTTTCAGGTACAAATGATCACGGGCCTTTGGGAGACAAGACTATGTAAACCTGAGCATTTGGGATATGGACTGTTTCATTCAAATCGGAAGATTAGTTAGAAAGCTACGCTTGTTCCAAGACCTTGGATTCCCCCGCCCTCCACCCTGCCCCTGTGTAATCGGATCATGGAAGTGAAGTGAAGAATAATTCTTCACTTCACATGTAACTACGTAATTATTACATGTCAATCATATCAGATCCCTATCATGTCTAAAAAGTTCCATCGTCTTAGCAGATCTGCAAGTACCTTAATTCACTTGCACCGACATTTCCGATCCCCATTCAAAATCCCCCGACAGCGACTGGATCTGAATCATACCTATTCATCGAACATTTAGGAGGTGCTCTTGCTGTCTACCAAGTTCCACCAGCTTCAGACCACTCGTTACAGAGTAATTACCATCAAAAGATTAAAGAGACCGACCCCCCCCCCATACACTGCCCGTACTCGGTCTATTCTGTATATAATTCCCACCAATTCTGTCGTCCTGTCCCGTTGCAACCCCTCCCCCCCCCAATCCCTCACTCCAGAATTATTCAATCCAGTCTGAATACTAAACTGGACATCCTAGCATGAGCTCCTCCCACTTGTCAATTTCCATTCAGATCCGATCCCTCGTTCGAAAGTTATGCTTGCCTCAAGATTCCGGATTCCCTTCCTTCCTCTACCCCGCGATGGTCGGATTCGAGGAACTGAGCCTCGTTTTTGTTGCATGCTGCAGGTCCACTTCTCGGCCGATTGGGGACTGATTCTTTCTACATCCATTTTTGCACTGCAGCGCTTCCGGGGAAGACGGCAGCGCTTCTCGAGAATCACGGACTTGCTCCCCGACCAAGTCCGTGCTTCCCTGCAAGATGCTGCAGCGCTGCCGCTTCAACCAAGAAGAAAGTGAATCCAAAAACGCAAATTATGCAAAAGCAAAGAAGTGCTGCAGCAGCGATGCGGTTGAACTATTGCAACAAAGACGAGGCTCTGACTATTCTCAAGTTAATCTGGTCGGTTGGTCTTTAATCTGCCTGCCAAGTTTCATCATCGTAGCACATCTGGGAGTACCTTAACTCGCGATGGTCGGATCGACCGACCGACAGGCCGTCAAGTCGACACACGGAACATCCCTTGGTAGAAAATATCGATTGGATCAAAGCTTCAAACCATAAAACGACAATGAGCTGTGAGAGCTCTGCTATTTAGACTATACACTAACTGCAAAATGGCACTATTATTTTAATTACCGTGTATCAGCTCTAAGGAAATAAGGATGTCTGATGCGAGATTTCTAGGTAAGCATGTGGAAGTATGGAATCTCATGTAGCTACCAGACAGATCCCCCTATCCAAAATACCTACAGTAGCCTACGTCGGCTTATCCTGTTAGATGTCCGTAGATATACTATGGGGAGGGAAAGGGGAGGTGAATCCGGGCACACTTTTAGCAGAGTCAATTTACCTGACTGATCAGCCGCCACTGGGGTAGAAATAGTGCTGGTCCAGAAAGGCAGGTCGGTTCTTGGTCGCAAGGTCGGCCAGTCTTGCGAGGTTGTCGTTCTGGTAACCGTTGCCCTAGAAGGGGTTGTGCTAAGTGTAGGGGAGAGGTTTGTCCGGACAGAGGTTCTACCTTGACTCTGCTTTGTAGCAAAGGTTGTTCTTACGGGTCTGGTTGTCTTAGTATCAGTTCTTGGTGGCAACGTTGGTAAGTGTCGCGATCTTGAAGTTCTTGTGGCAACCATTGTCCTAGAAGGGGTTGTCCGAGGTGTAAAGAAGAGCTTTGTTGGGGCAGAGGTTCCACCTTGACTCCGCGTTGTAGCAAAGGTTGTTGTTACGGGTCTGGTTGTCTGAGTTACTCCTGGATGACCACTTCTAACAGTGGGCGGAGGCATACGAGAAATACATTTTCCAGTTGGATCGCAAACCTCGTGTTCTGAGCAGCTGTTACGACAGGATTCGGAAAGGCTGTCGATTCTGACACATTTTTGATCCAGGCACATCTAAAAGATAACGGGCGTCATTTAACCATCGCCGACTGAACACATGTTTCCTGCTAGTTTTGTAGAAGTGTAGTATTCTAGCTTTCATTCAACAAGAGTTTGTCCCATTTGTATGGCACTTGCCCTTCAGCCAAGTGCCATATAGCGATCGCATCGTCGG
This sequence comes from Branchinecta lynchi, assembly GCA_023053575.1. Lineage (NCBI taxonomy): Eukaryota > Metazoa > Arthropoda > Branchiopoda > Anostraca > Branchinectidae > Branchinecta > Branchinecta lynchi. The sequence continues at coordinate 4,179,501 of JAKZAP010000008.1, forward strand.
TCTGTCGGTCGGTCCGGGTTTTTGCTAGTTCGGGTTCTTCTTCATAAGCTGGGGTGATGAAACTTGGCACGTACTTGATATTTGGAAAGACATAATCTCTCAGACGACCCACTTCAAATCCGGACCGTGTCTGGTGACCTTGGGGGGAGTCAGGGGGGGGGGGAGCCGGAAATCTTGGGAAACGCTTAGAGTGGAGGGATCGGGGTGAAACTTGGTGGGAAGAACAAGTACAAGTCCTAGATATATCGCTAACGTAACCGGACAGGATTTGGGCACTGTGGGGGGAGATGGAGTGGATGCCGGAATTCTTGCTATTTCACAAATTCAGTACTTCCTGATATACTAGGATGATGAAACTTGGCAGGCGTATAAGGGAGCCGAAAAGACTGGATTGAGAATAGTCGTTTCTCCGATCTGACTATCGTGGGGGACTGGAGGGGTGGGGAATCTGGAATGTAGTGGCACGCATAACTGAACGGTTGATTGGATTTGAATGAAACTTGTGAAGTGGAAAGCGCTATCGTCTCAGATGTTCCGTTTCAAGTCCAGACCAGATGGCATACTTGTAGGGGGGGAGTTCGAGGGGATCATTCGGGGGGATGGGGGAGCCCGGATCCGATCATTGTTGACTTCCGTAGGTTGCGAACGGGTGGTCTGATTCGAGTGAAAGTTTATGGGCGATAAGAACTGATGACCTAGTTATGCCAAACGTGGTTCCGAACCACATGCGGCCATGGTTGGGGGAGTTGAAGGGGGGGGGGGGGACTCTGTGACATGTAACAAAAACAAACGAATGGGCAGAATTGGATGCAAGTTTGGGAATACTGAGTTTATGCGGTCTAGATTTGTTATATGGCGTCCGGACCGGATCTGGCAACGATAGGAGGAGGAGGATCAATCGGGAACCAGAAATTTGCAGATTTTGCTCCGATTCGATTTAAACTTGATGCGCGTGAGAGGAGATGTCAGAGATGCGAAAATTATGTGTCCGAGTCGTCTTCGGCCACATTGGAGTGAGTTTGGGAGGGGGGGGGGAGGGGGCTCGCATAGTCGTCAAGTAAAATGGAGCGACTTGAATGAAACTTGGACACTAGAGAGGAAAGTACAAATCGGATCCGAGCACGGTGGGAGAGGGGTGACCGGAATTTCCCCAAAAATGTTCAGATCCGAGTGAAACTTGATATGTGGTAAGAAAAGATACTTTGTGTGATTCATCTATGTGTCCGAACCACATTTGGCCGCGGTAGGGGGGATTGGAGGTGGGAATAGTATGGCACGTCCAAGGATTCGAGGCGATGCCAAAAATGCTCAGAAACAAGTGAAACTAGATATCCTATTTCTAGTTCCGAACCTAGGGTGGCTGAAGGGGGTATTTTGTGACGTTCTCTCTACTTTCTTACCTACTCGTAACAAGTGTCATATGAGCTCGTAGCTCTTGCTTGCTCTGGGAGATGTCAATTTTATGTTCTGCTTTTATCGATGGAGAAAAAACGTGCGCACGTAACATTTCTCATGCGTTACTGGGATGGAATTAAAACTGAACAAGGGCAGAGCAAAGCAAAATGCGAACTTTGGTATCCAAACTACCGATAAGCCTTCGCACACTAAAGGTGCCAATCTGATTTTACTGCCATCGCGAGGGGAAGTTCATACGAGATTTGGGGAAAATAATCCTACACTGTCCGTCCAGAAGTCTAGTCTTCTTTACGTATCTGTGATTACAGCTGGGTCGTCTGTCGCTCCCCTTACAAAACCACATCATCGACTGTGGAGCGCCTCAGCGAGGATTTGACCCAGGGACCCACACCCGTCGTTCACAGTTCCACGACCATTTCAACAAAGGGACAAAACAGGAGTGTTGCTTCGCAAACCACTGAATGCCATACCATGCTGTCTCCACAGCTAGCACCATCAGGAACCAATCCCAAGTCCACTCCTGATGGGTCGATGATGATTACGGAAAGGCATCCGTTGATCGAAGTTCCGTTCATTGATACAAAGTTTATAGAAACATTGCTGTTCATGATCCTGCCATCGTCGTTGTTACAGAAGAGGGTGACGCACTGGTTATTTCTGAAAAAGAGAGCTAAAAGATCACAAATAAGCACACAATCTTCTCCCCGTCGGACTAACAGAGGGCGGAATGCGAGCAGCAACCTGAAAGAAGTGCATGGAGTGCAAAGACTTTCTGTTTACAGCCAGTAGTACTCCACCTGGGGAGCCGGCCATACTGGAATAAGCCCGTGAATTTGTACATCGCAGAAGCAACTTGATAACAAAGACCCCCATTACCGCCAGACAAGGTGTGAGCAAAAATTGGGCGGTGAACGTCACATGCACTATGGATACTCTTTCTTGGGGATAACCTTAACATGGGCCCTTTTCCATTGTGACTGAAAGAGCTGGAGGCAAAACACTCTTTTATGATGATGGACAGTGGCAGTTCTCACGCAGCAATTTGATAGGTACGATGATTTATTTGGTTTAAGTTTCCGCAATTCCGTGTAAACGTCTGACTCACTGACAGTAATGTCAGTATAGTCTCAGATTGGCATTTTTTAAGTACACGGACGTTTTCGCCGAGCGTCATGGTCGGATAAGTAGTGCAGATTTTTGTGAAGAACCTGTTCACTTCTTCGGCACCAAGTGAAGTCCCATGTTCACTGATCACAGGCACTGCTGTCGGAAACTTGGCCCGCTCTTTTTCACATTGTTGTGCCATTTTTGGGATTCCAAAACGTAAGTGACGGGATACCTATGACATCGTAAAGTTGTCCGTCCGTCCGACCGTCCGTCCGTCCGTCCGTCTGTCTGTCTTAGCATGATAATTCTCGAAGGGGTTGAGAAATTTTGTTCAAAATTGGTGTGAGGATCCTTCGGGTCAAAGTACAAGTCAGAATCGTAGATGGGCCCCATAGCTATATTTAGGGGTGGGGGAGCGGTTTGAAAATAAGGGGCAGACAAAAATATTCTTTGAAATCTGATGCGATAGTCGATTTCGTGGTAAGAGACATGCTGAATCCGAATATGAAAATTATTTTCTAGCCGGACATGTAGTTCGCCCAGAATCCGGCCAAAAAGGAACTTAGTATGAAGTTTTAAATACAATAATATAGTCAATATAGGGTGATATGACATGCTGTTGCAGCTTTCGAACATACTCAAGATAAACAAAAACGTATGCGATCAGTTTAGCTGTTTCCCAAGTCCAACACGGCATTTACCGGGTCAAAAAAGGCAGGTGCGTTCGACAACTGTCTGATGAATAATTCAATCAATTCTGACAAAAAATAATTTTCGTAAAAAAAGGGCGGTGATACGAGTTCCTACACTACCCCTTTATCCAGACAAGGCGAGAGTTTGGTCTACGGATAAGCCGGAAGGAGAGTGGGGGCCGTTTGCGTGTACAATGTCTCTTATGGCCGGGCCACATTCAGTCACATCTGTACGGAATTAAGTTCGTTAATTTGGTTATTATAATAACCAAATTACCGAAGTTAATTACGTACACCGACTCTTACGTTTCACCCTGGTCGCACCTGGAACGAAGAAATTCAAGATATATTTGTTCGTTAATTTACGAAAACCGAAGTTAATTACGTACACCGACTCTTACGTTTCACCCTGGTCGCACCTGGTACGAAGAAATTCAAGATATATTACAACCATCATTACTCAGAGGTAAATAAAACTAGCTCAAGTCAGTGACTGTCGTGGGTGATTAGTCCAATGTACGTTTCAAAATGACGTTTCAAAATAACTCACAAAATGTGAGGATTCTTTTGGTCAAGGGAAAAGTTGAGTTCGTAGCTCTCTGTAGCTCTGAACATGGACGTCCCGAACCTTTCTTCATTGGAGGGGGGGGGGGGGGGCAAACCCAGTAAAACTTGACCGAATCGGTACCTGATATTGACCTAATTTATAGTATGTAAAAAGTTGCATTGTATGTACAAAATCAAGTCTAAAGAGAAAATACGCCGTCTCTAGCGTTTTACCTCTGGGGGACGTCCAGTTTTGCCAACAGGACTTGGAAATGTGTCGGCAAAACGCAGTTGCTGCCAAGCGACAACGTCGTCAACGGCTGAACCCAGGGAAAATTAAAGCGTCGCATGCAAAATTTTTTGAATCCGCCATTTTTTCTGACAGATTCTAGCTTTTAACGTGGTTCCAGCACCTCAAAATTCCAAGCCTCAAACGCCAACTAAATGACGTACCCTTCTTCTAAATAGTGAAGACTGCTAAATGTGCCGCAGGCGAAATTTTCTGGAAACACTCACGTTCAAAGTTCCTTTCTGCGATCCCAAGGCTACCTATTAAACCACACAGCTACCTGGCAAAAAAAGGGTCCATACAGGGTTAAATAGGATGTAAAGTACATTTATTCTGAATTAACTGCAAACAAAAAAAGGCTAGTTTTCACGTCAGGAGACGTGCTTATTCCTGAAGTTGTGCAATCGTTAGAAGTATAAGTTATACCGACAAATTAACGACAAAAATAAGGAGAAGATCGGGAGCGGTATAACAACCAAATTTGGGAATGGAATAAGACTCTTGGGAGAACACCTCCCAAAAGAAAAACAGATATCCAGTTACATTACTAAGTGCTAAGCTTTTCCGGAGAGAAATTGTTTCCATAATCGTCTTCAGCATGTCTTCTTACCCATTAATCAACTATCTTATTACCTATTCCAAAATATTTTTGTTTGCCCATTAATTTGAACGCCCCTCTTTCACCCCTAAATGTAGAGCTACAGGGTTACAGAGCCAGGGGCGTCCCGAGGGGGGGGGGGGGGGGGGGGGGCGGGGGGGTAAATTTTTTGACCCCCAGTGATGCCTGTTTTATAAAATCTTTTGTACCCACGATTCCAAATTAGGCGATTTAACGTGTTTATTGGTTCCCATTCTTTATCGAATTTGGTAATTAATCCAACTTTTGTTCAGTCTGAGTCGATTTCACCGCATTCGGCACGTCCCTAACTAAATTCGGTGATTTAACGTATTTATTTGGTCACATTCGTCAGCGAATTCGTTTGTTCACCGGACTTTCTCAATTCCGTATCTGTTCTATCGTATTCGGTCAGTCCACTTCATAATTCGGTCGTTAATCAGATTCATTTGGTTCTGATTCGTGACCGAATTCGACAATTCATCCAACTTTTGTTCGGTCCGAGTCGATTTCACCGCATTCTGTACGTCCCTAAATTCGGTGATTTAACGTATTTATTTGGTCTCATTCGTTAGCGAATTCACTGGACTTTTCTCAAGTCCAATCCATTTCATAATTTGGTGATTAATCAGATTCACTTGCTTCTAATTCGTTACCGAATTCGGTAATTCACCTGATTTTTGTTTGGTCCGCATCTTTTACCAGACTTGCTTACCACAATCGTTTTTAGGATCCCAAAACGTAAGTGGAGGGATACCTATGACATCGCAAAAGTTGTCCGTCTGTCCGTCCGTCCGTCTGTCCGTCTTTCCGTCCGTCCGTCCGTCTGCCCGTCCGTCCGTCTGTCCGTCCGTCTGTAAGCACGATAACTCTCGAAGGGAATGAGATACTTTGATGAAACTTGGTGTGAGGATTCGTTGGGTCGTCGGACCAGTCAAGTTCGTAGATGGGCTTTGTAGCCCTACATTTAGGGACGGGGGAGGGGGTTCAAATTAAGGGGCAAACAAAATATTTTGAAACAGCTAATGTGATAGTCAATTATAGGGTAAGAAGACATGCTGAGCCCGATGGTGAAAACTATTTTGTCATCGGACGAGTATTTCGCCCGGAATCCGGCCAAAACCGGAAAGTTTGTTAAAAGTAAAAGTTTTATTTGAAGTTGATTAGATGTTCGATTTAGGGATAGGAAGACATGCTGAAGACGATGGTGAAAACCATTTTCTCGACGGACAAGTAGTTCGCCCGCAATCCGGCCGAAACCGGAAAGTTTGTTAAAATTAGAAGTTCTATTTCGGGTTGATTAGATGTTCGATTTAGGGCAAGAATACATGTTGAACACTTATATGAAAACAATTTTCTACCCGGACATGTAGTTCGCCCGAAATCCGGCGAAAACCGGAAAGTTGGTTAAAAGTAAAAGTTTAAGCTGAAGTTGATTAAATGTTTGATTTATGGGTAAAAAGACATGCCGAACACGATGGTGAAAATCATTTTCTCGCTGGACAACTAGTTCGCCCGGAATCCGGCCAAAACCGGAAAATTTGTTAAAAGCAAAAGTTCAATTAGATGACAGATTAAGGGGTAAGAAGAGAGGCTGAGTCGGTTTATGACATTGGTTTTTTACCTGGACATATAATTATTCCGGAATCCGGTTGTAACCGGATTTTTTTGTAAGTCAAACTTTTATTCAAAGTTGATTAGATGTTCTTTATAGGGATAAGGAGATACGCTGGTTTTGTTTCTGTATTTTTTTTTTGCTGGACTAGTAGTTCGCTCGGAAATCGGCAGTAAGTCTCGGTCAGTATCGTCAAAATAGATATGGCTTATAGAGGTATATCTGAACTTGGTTTTCTCTGATGATTAGCCTGTCCAAGACTGGATCTGGCGAAGACAAGACTCGATTGTCTGAATCAAATATTAGATTTTTGGGATCCCATCGACACCTTTGGTCTTGTTTTTTAGGTGGTTCTCCCAAGAGTCTTATTCCATTCCCAAATTCGGTCGTTATACCGCTCCCGATCTGCTCCTTATTTTTTTCGTTAATTTGTCGGTATAACTTATACTTCTAACGATTGCACAACTTCAGGAATAAGCACGTCTCCTGACGTGAAAACTAGCCTTTTTTTGTTTGCAGTAAATTCAGAATAAAAGTGCAATTTCGGCAATAGTCGTTTTTGCAGAGCACCGTGTATCAGATACCACGATAACTGCAAAAACAACTTAGTGCAGATCCAGTTACCGTTGTAACAGATACCATGGTATCAGAAAAAACGCAACTTATATAAGACAATGATTTTTACCCGGTTGTCTGGAATCCGTTTGTCCGGAATCCGGCTGAAACCGTTGATTAGATGTTCGATGTAGGGGTGAGGAGATACACTGAATTCGTTTTTGAGCTTCATTTTTTTTGCCGGACAAGCAATTCGCCGGAATTCGGCCGAAACCGGAAATTTGGCCGAGTTAGGCAGGAAGTTTCTATCAGTTTCGTCAAAATGACTTATAGGGGCAAACACATACGCTGAATCCAGCTCTGAACTTGTTTTCTCAGATGGTTACCTATTTGGTCCTAGTCTGTTTCTAAATTTTAATAGTAACAAGAGCTAGGAGCTCATGTGGCACTCGTTACGAGTAGGTGGTACAAGAAGGCAGATGAGAACGTCACAAAATACCCCGCCGTCCAAAAACATGGTTGCGAGCTAGAAATAGGATATATAGTTTCACTCAAGTCTGAGAATTTCCGGCATCGCCTCGGATCATCTAGATCAAAAGACTTTTGTACCTTCCCAGTTCCAACTCAATAGATCTACTCGTTTGGTCCTTAAAAAAGCCACACGATTTCCGGTACCCCCTCCTACCGCAGCCGAATCTGGTTCGGACTAAATTGACCATCTAAAGCATATTATCTTACCAACTATCAAGTTTCACTTGAATCTGACCATTTGGGGAAACTCCAGTACCTCCCCCCTCCTACCACCATGGTCGGATCCCGTTCGAACCTCAAATAAGTAATCTAAGGCATATGATCTCTCTACATTCCAAATTTTATACTCAACATTCTCCACGCGAGCCACAACATTTCCAAGGCTTCATTTCCAACGCCCCCATTGTGGCCGAGTACGACTCGAAAATATACATGTCGCATCTCTGACATCTCCTCTTCCTATCCGTCAGGTTTGACTGAAATCGGAACATCGTATATCTGCGAATTTCCGGTTCCCCCTAAATCCCACTCTACCTTGAAAGGATCCAGTCAGGACGCAATAAAATCGGAACTGTCCAACTTGCATCCCATTCTGTCCGTCCGTTTGGTTTTTGCATATCAAAAAGTTTTCGTACCCCTCCCCCCCCCCCCGCCAACTCGGATCTCGGACTCGGATCCAGGAACACAAGTTTTCCTAGGGCATTGTGTTGTGTCCTTAAGTCACCTCCAAAGTTTCATCGAGGACAGTGGCGACCAGGGGAATTCCGGCAAAGATCCTCCAACTCCCTCCACAGATCCCCGATGCGATCTGGTTCTGTCAATTACGTATCTAGGGCTAACGCTTGTTCTTCCCACCAAGTTTCATCTCGATCCTTGCACTTTAAGCGTTTCCAAAGACTTCCGGTCCCCCTCTCCCCCCCCCCCCAATGTCATCGGAACCGGTCCGAATTTAAAAAGGGACGTCTGAGGCACGAGGTGTTTCTAAATATCAAGTTTCATTTAAATCCGGTCACCCGTTCAATAACTGAGCTTGCCACTAGATTCCGGATTCCCCATCCCTCCACTCCCCCCAAGATGGTCGGATGGTAAAAAAAAGGCAGTGATACGAGTCCCTACCCTACCCCTTTATCCAGACAAGGCGAGAGTTTAGTCTACGGATAAGCCGGAGGGAGAGTGGGGGCCTTTTGCGTGTACAATGTCTCAACTTATGTCAGAACTTTCCGCATTCTCAGGAAACAAGACCAAAGATTTCGATAGGATCCCAAAAATCTAACATTTGATTCAAAGAATTGGGTCTTGTCTTCCCCATTCAGTCTTCGTCACATGGATTCAGCATGTCTCCTTGCCCCGATACCGAATCTCTAATCGATTTCAGAAAACTTGGAGCTTCAACCAAATTTCCAGTTTCAGTGAATTCGTGATGACCCATCTACGAGTTTGACCTGTACTTTACCAGTACTTTATGTGGTGGGGGTAAAGTACGTTACCCCCAGTACTTACCCAATCGTCATTGAACAACATCCTCGCTTAAACAACATATTCCCTCGTTTGAACATTATATATCAACCCCTTCGACCTTCGATTACACTAGATCTCTCCGAGGTCCATAGAAAAAACAAATGAATGTCGTCATCCACAACGCAGAGCTATAGACCTACTAGTTTGAGAATAAAGGGGTAGGGACTGCTATAGCAAAAAATTGGTCAACAAATTTTGTGTCCGGTTTTCGCCAGATTCCGGGTGAACTACTTGTCTGGCGAGAAAATAACTTTCATACTCGGATTCAGCATGTTTCCTTACCCTAAATCAACTATCTCAATAGCTTTAAAAGATATTTTTTTTTTACTCTTAATTTTAAACCCCGTTCCCCACCCTTAAATATAGGGCTACAGAACTTGACCCTGACAGGGTCTACGAACTTCACCTTCTCTTGACCCAAAGGATCCTCCTACCAAGTGTCATCAAAATATCTCATTCGACCCTTCGAGAGTTATCGTGCTTACAGACGGACGGACGGACACCTTTTGCGATGTCATAGGTATCCCTCCACTGACGTTTTAGGATCCCAAAAAGATGTAGAAATTTGAGAAGCTGTTCTTTAAGTACTGTAAATTTCTAACAAATCTCCCAAATCCTTCCGTAATCGTAAATTGGTTTCAAAAGTTCAGGATAGCACCAAGACACCTCTTCATTCACATTCTCATGTGCTCACCCTCTACCATCACCCTACATTGCCGGCCCACGACATTCTTAGCCCGTCTTTAGTGGAGTGTTCCTTGAAACAATCCACTATTGCGAGCACTGTAGCAGCTTCCGGTTTTCACCAGATTTTATGGAGCTCACAACTCGTGAACCAGTGCAAACATCAAGTTCGAATTTGGTACACTAGTGGGTATTGGGGTCTAGTTGCGGCTTGTTGGGGGTCCCACCCCCACCCAACCCGGTTTAGGGGCAAATGGATCCAGCTTGCCCAGTAAATAAAGTAAATAATGCTCATAACTTGACTAGAATTGGACATAAGACGATGAAATTGTTTTTATATATAGACCCTAGGGCTGGGAAATTGCCTTTAAAGTTGATCTTCCCCAACCCACCCCGGTCATGGGCAACTGTGCCCAGATTGACCAGGAGTAAATTTCTTTACCCGTGCAGGAATCAACAGGTGCGAAGTTGAAACTTGGTAGGTTCGTGAGCATTGAGACCTCTTTTAACTTTTTTGCGGGTCCCAAACCCCACCCCGACTTGATTCAGAGACAATTGAGCCCAGATTGCTCATTTTTTAATGTTTTGAACTTCACAATAACTGGAGATAAGCCGATGAAATTCATTTGTGCTTTTGGATCATAGGGTTTGGATCATTTGTGTGGAGTTGAATGTTGATCCACCCCCACACTCCCAGTTGATGGGCAAGTGGGCCCAAATTGCCACTGAAAAAAGTGTTTGACCTGTGACTGGAATCAGATCTAAGCTGGTATACTTGAGGAAAAAGAGGTGTAAATACGCATTGTGATGCCCCCCCCCTCCCGTTCATGGGCAGCTGGGCCCAGTTTTCCCATGAGTTAAGTTCGTCTATGACAGATCTCAAGTCCAACTCTTGTATACTTGGGGAGATATATCTATGGATGAGGGTTTTGGTTTGACAGCAACAAATAAGACGACACGACGTACTTTAATCTTTAATGGACATTTAGAAACTGGACTGTTTTGTCATATGATCGATGATATGCCGTTCTTAATGAATTGTGACAAATGGTATTAGGCTGCCACGATTTGGTTTATTGCACTTGTTATTACCTTGCTGATGGAAAAGAGGTTTAAAGTGTCAGACAGACTGGCAGACCATTGCTAGAACTCAAGCTACTCGTGCAAAATCTTCAACACTTCTTTGGATTTATACTTATGGCTTGTTTACATTTAAAGCTTTTAAAGTGGGATGATTACAAATTAGTTTATTTCAATACTTGTACTAAAGCTGTTTGTAAATAAAATCTGATAAACACTTTACTTTCACACTCCATGTCTGATCGCTTGCGCACTTGTTTATTCCTGAACCCGTTTAGTCAATGTGCGAAAATTTTAAGTGTATTTAGTGTGTTTTGCTTAGTGTTTTAATTTGTCTTTTACAATGTTTCCTTTTATCTGATAAACACTTTACTTTTACACTCCACGTCTGATCGCTTGCGCACTTGTTTATTCCTGAACCCGTTTAGTCAATGTGCGAAAATTTTAAGTGTATTTAGTGTGTTTTGCTTAGTGTTTTAATTTGTCTTTTACAATGTTTCCTTTTACATTGTAACCAACAAGACCAAAGGTTTCGATGGGATAACAAAAATTTAATATCTCATCCAGACAATTGGGTCCTGTCTTCTCCAGGCTCCTTAAGCATTTTCCTACAAAAAATCAGAAACAGATTAGGGCCAAATTGCGAATCGTCTGGGAAAACCAAGTTCAAATATGGATTCTGCATGTGTGTATTACCCCTATAAGTTATATTTGAATTGACGAAACTGATCGAAACTTCCTGCCTTAGCTTATTTCTGCCATCTTTCCGGTTTCTGCCGAATACGGGAACTACTTATTCGACAAAGTAACAAAGCTCAAAACTGATTATCGATCATCTAATCAACTTCAAATAAAGCTTTAACTCATGACTAATTTTCCGGTTTCAGCAAGATCCGGGCAAACTATGGGTCCGGGTAAGAAAAAAGGATTATCATGTAGGCTACGGATTCAGCATCTCTTCTTACCCCTAAATGGGAATCTAATCAACTACAAATAATAAGACTTTTGCTTTTAACAAATTTTCCGGATTTGGCCAGATTCCGGGCGAACTACTTGTCAGGTTAGAAAATGGTTTTAATAATCGTATTCAGCATCTCTTTCAAAATCGAACATCTAATCAACTTCAAATAAAACTTTTGCTTTTAACAAATTTTCCGGCTTTGGCCGGATTCCGGGCGAACTACTTGTCCGGTGACAAAAAGGTGTTCAGCCTGTCTTTTTACGCCTAAATCAAATATCTAATCAGCTTCAGATAAAACTTTTTCTTTTAACAAACTTTCCGGTTTCGGCTGGATTCCAGGCTAACTACTTGTCCGGCATAAAAATGGTTTTCACCATCGTGCTCAGCATGTCTTCTTACCCTATAATCGTCTATAAGATTAGCTGTTCAAAAATATTTTGATTGCCCCTTAATTTAAAACCCCTCCCCTACCCCTAAATGTAGGGCTACAGAGCCCATCTACGAACTTAATCTTACTCTTGACCCAAAGAATCCTCACACCAAGTTTCATCAAAATATCTCATTACCTTCGAGAGTTATCGTGCTTACAGACGGAAGGACGGACACCTTTTGAGATGATGTCTTTCCGGGGATTTGCGGGGATGTCTTTCCGTATATGCAAGGACATCTCCACCAAGCCTATGTTCATCTCGATCAGCACGTGTGCTCATGAAAGTATCGTTACCTGCCATGTGGCCTGACGATTTATCAAGATTTCGTGTTTCTGTAACTGCGATTATTGTAATTCTGGTTTGACGAACAATAATTTCGAATTCCTCCATTTTGTTAAATATGACTGGCAGTTTACAACGAGTGCATTCGGCATTCCATTTTCGAACTAAAATCACAGAGGGGCTCGATATCGCTAGCCGATCAGAACGGAGTTCGATTAACGGAATTAAGGATTGTATATTAGAATTTAGTGTACAGTCTATTTCATCACAAGTGGGTTAACGGGCTTCAGTAACTGCAGCACGACTTATTGTTCTTACTGACACGATAACTGGGATCATCCCCTGATCTTTTGTACCGCCACGCTTGAGGTATCGTTTTCACTTCTTACGGCCCCCCCCCCCCCCCCCCGGTGAAACTAACTTAGGCTAACATAAAGACTATTCCAAGAAAAAAATCCAATGAAGAAAAGAAGAGAATGGAAAAGGAAAGGACAAAAGAGAGAATTTGGAAGGGACTTGCTGGGGAAGAGTTGGTTTTGAGTATAAGCAGCGTATTTTGAGGCCCTCGTGTGAAGAAGCGTTATGCCACAGCACAACATTAATTTTCCAGCAGATTTAAAACCACTCACTCGCAACCGTGGCTAACTGTTAACTCAGATAAGTTAACTGTTAACTGCGTTGGGAAGAATCCAAAAACGTGCTGTTCAAAGTATAATTGGTGGCCATAAAATGCCGTACTCGTATCTCCTAAAGGAGTGCAGTTTGGAACCCCTTTCTGTTCGTAGGGAACAGCTCTGCCAACGTTTCGGAACAAATTTTTTATCCCACCCTCTCTATACCGATATATCCTTTAAACCGGAAAGAAACAGACCTCCAAGAGAAGCAGCTATGAAAGTACCAAAACTCACACCTGTCGCTTGTAAAACTGAGAGGTACCGTAATAGTTTTGTGCCTCGGTTTACCTTGTACATTAACAACCTTACTTAAATTACTGTATTTATTTTATAACAATTGTATATATGCTGAAATTAAAATTAAATTAAATTATGTCAAGGTCGCATTGACAAATAAAAATAATTCTTTATGATATGTTTTAGTCACGAGTTCCGACGAGCTGGTGACCGCTGGTCAGAGGGTCCTCGGTAAACATGTTTTTTTCGACAACTCAACAGTCTTTTCCTCTTCCTAAGAATCGGTGGTGGCACTTCTATTTTGGCAAGAAATATAAATCAGAGAAAAGCGAATACCTGTTCTTTTCGTAGCATCTCGGACTACCATTTACTCCCAATCCGTTCCACAGCAAATCACATTGACGATCGTGGCTCCCGCACTTTCCCTGGTAGCAGTGACCCTGAACAAAAAATATTTTCACTAGCAGAGTTTGTTCTTTTCTGCTCCGGCTCAAGCTGTGAGATCGCCATCTAAACATGGTAGAATCTATGTAAATAGTCAGACAGTAAGAGATGTCTTTCCTTCAGGAGGTGTTGACTAAACTTAAGCTCGTTATCTATGGCTCGTTATGCCACGCGAAAAGTCAATATTTTCCATTTATTAACGGAACTGATTGTCGGTTTATAAGTGTAAAGGCGTCCGGCGCCTCGCTGCCACTCGGCTCTGCTCTACAAATATATATTCTGAAACAATGATTTAATCGAATTTCCCTATTTCTTTCGTGACATCACGAAAATGTCACGGCGCGAAGATAATAAGCTATGGTTTGGTTTTAACCGCTGAGATAGACTGTGCAGTTCAGTTCCTAGTTCTCCTAGCAGAAACCATTCCCTCTTGGCGAAGGAGACCTGGCGGTCAACTCAAGGACTAGCGGACAACCGCCAAAAGGCACCTCAGTCATATAGGCGACTTCCGCCGCTTCAGCAGAAGATGGCACACGAACTGATAGCTAGATTCTGCCCAGGAGGTATAGCAAGGTAAAGGCATCTGGGATACCGCCGTTCGGAACTCAAGGATACCGGGTCAGTCGGCATTCAGCTATCGCCTGGTCCCAGTATAAGTACAAACACTAGTATCTGCACATGTTTACAGCTTTGGTTATAATGAGTAAATGCACAGATAGCGACCAACTAAAATCAGCACTAAATTCGGTCCGCTGATACCTAGTCCTTCTCGGCAAAAAAAAAAAAAAAGGCCTTATGAATCAATGTCAAACCTTAGGCTTTATGTGATCTAAATGTCAAACCGCAGGCGGTCAAAACAAAAGTTGGTGTCATAACAGATCTCATGCCAAATCTGTGGCAAGCGATATATACAAGAGCTAGAAGCTCATATGGAACTTGCAAGGCTTGGTCAGAGGATGAAAGAGGCAATTTGCCAAATCGTGCTACTTTAAGCAAAACTGTTGAAATAAGAATAGTCATGGGTCCTTGGGGATTACGGGAATGTATCGTTTGTTAAAAAGTAGTTTTTTGTTTGCACTTCGCGGTGGTGATGCGTCGTCGTCTTATTTTTCTAGTCGTCTTATGGTATGTCCAGACAGCGTCGTTTCCGCGTTTGTTCTGTTAAGAGCACGAAATTTAGTTTATTCTTCTCTGAAGACGGTTGTCGGAGGTACAGCAGAAATATTCGAACTTATCTCTGTCCCTCGCATAACATCATAGAGGGACAATTGGCTGATGTACAAACCCCCCTTTATGCGCACTTGAAGGGGGCAAGGATTTCGTTTGTAATCAAAACCTGGAGGCGCAAATAATCATGGGCTATTGGGGATCATGAAAATGTATCTTTGTTTGGACTTTGCGATTAAGATGATTAGGCTACTTTAAGGAATTCATTTGTAAGCAAAACCATTGAGGTAAAAATGATCATGGGCCTTTGGGGATAATGAAAATATATCGTTTGGTTAACAGTATTTTTTGCACGTTGCAGTTACGATGCGCACTTTAAGGGGGCTAGGAATATCATTTGTAGGAAAAACCCCTGAGGCACAAATGACAATGGGCCCTTGTGGATCATTCGTGAACTTTGCTATTAAGATACGTACTTTAAGGAATTCGTTTGTTAGCAAATCCCTCGAGGCACAAATGATCACGGCTACTTGTAAATCATGAAAATATTTTGTTTAAAACAAATTATTTTATGCAACATGCATCCTTAAGAGGTGTTCAAGCTCCATCAGAATCAGATCACTTGTTCCAGATTCTGCCTGTCGCGAAATTTACGCACCCCAATCCTCCAACTCTCCCGGTAGTGCCCGGATCCCCTCCAGTCCTAGAAACTGACGCGGCTCTAGGGCTTATGCTTTTTCTTTTCCGGTCTCTTCCGGTACCGATAATTCCATTAAAAGCCTGCCATGGCACTTCCCGAGCCCCCCCCCCCTCCGCCCCAACTCTCCGACAGTTGCCGGATCCAGTTCAGAACGAACAGAGCCATGTAATTTTCAAAAATATTAAGTTTCTTTCAGATCCGATCACCGTTCTAAAGTTCTGCAAACCTAGATTTTCCTGGTTTTAACTCACTCCATCCCCTCCCAGGATGGTCGGATCTGGGAAGTGACAATTTCGAAGCCAATCTTGTCGGGCCGATAAAGTTCCAGCCGAGTTTCATCGTCCTAGCAAAGCTAGAAGTGCCTTAACTCGCGATCATCGGAACTCCAGACCCCCTCCAACTCCCACCACAGTGCCCATATCCAGTCCAGTTCCGTAAATGATTTATCTAGAAAGTTTGAGCAATTTGATTCCGTTTTTATTGCTGCTAAATTGCATGCAGCGCATTTTCATCGAGTTTTCCAACCTGTTAAAGTGAAACCTTTGACGACACTCATATGTGTAGAATAATAAAAGAAAAAAATATAAAAAGTAGCGGGAAGGTGGATGAAAAAAATGATCTGTAATGGCACTGGCTGATTAGGGAAAAAATGACGTAACATTTTACGTTTTCAACTGTAATTTACAAACAGAGGAAGGGTACTTACTCTGTTGCCGTCGCATCCTTGTCCGTCCTGTTTGTAACGGTTATCTGGACAAAATTCCGAACCCCCGTCGCAGTATTCTGGCAAATCGCATTCAGTCTCACTCGATCGACACAACATGCCACTTCTCAGCATGCAAGTCTAAAAGAGAAGGCTGATGAGGAGAGTAATTCCTACCGAACCTAAACTTGCTGAAAGTGACACAAACTGTGTGGACATAAACTAGCATGAACTAGCATAAAATATATAAGCTAAACTGTTTTCCGGTCGAAATATCAAAATATCCAAATTTTGGAAAGCGTCGTCGATCTGGAATCGACGCTGGGATGGACACGCTCAAGCTGTGTGCCCTGCATCGACAAATTTACATGTATAACGCCTCCCATACTCTTATGGCACTTGCTCTTCGGCCAAGTGCCATGTAGGGATCAAAATTTCTGTCTGTCCGTCGGTGGGTTGTTCGGTCGGTCGGTCCGGGTTTTGCTGGTTTGGGAACTGCCACAGGAGCTAGGACGATGAGACTTGGCAGGCGTATCAAGGACCACCAAAAGATTTAGTTGGAACTAGTCACTTCCACGGTCCAAGAATCGTGGAGTGATCGGAGGGAGGGGGAATCCGGAATCTTGAGGTGTTTTTAACTTTTGGACGGGTGATCGGATCTTAATGAAACTTGATATTTGGAAAGACCTTGTGTCTCAGACGACCCACTTCAAATCCGAACCGGATCTGGTAACTTTGGCGGGATTTGGAGGGAGAATTCTGGCGATCCAGCGAGTTTGATACTTTCTGATGTAATACGATGATGAAACTCGGCAGGAATATGAGGGATTCGAATAGACTGACTTGAGAATAGTCGTTTGAGCGATCCGAACATCGTGGCGCGGGTGGAGGCAGTGGAGCTGGGGGAGGGGGGAGAGTCCGGAAACTCTGTGACAAACACAAAAACGAAACGGATGGGAATAATGGAATGTAACTTGGACAGTATCAATTTTATGCGGCCTAGATTTGTCATTTGGCGTCCAAACCGGATCCGACAGGTACGAGGAGGATGAAGTGGGAACCGGAAATTTGAAGATATGCTCCGAGTAGAGATAAACCTGACGGACAGAAAGAAGAGATGTTAGTATATGTCCGAGTTGCATTCGGCCACAGTAGGGGGAGTCCCGGAAATGTTTTGGCTCGCATAGGGGTTAAACGAGTGAAGTGATTTGAATCACTTTATGAAACTAGGAAAGTAGAGAGATAGTCTGCCTTAGATGACATATTTTAGGGTCTGGACCGGATCCGAGTACGGTGGGAGGGGTACCAGAATTCCTGGGAAAATGATCAGATTCACTTTCTCGCTTCCCGAGTGAAAATAAAGATAGAGACAAATTATAGTTCCTATGACCCTACTGTCACGATACAAACCATGTATACGTGATTGGTCATTGTTTTGTATTGGTTCTATTTGTGTCTAAAGTTGCTGTAGTCTAATAGTTTTGTATCATAGCGGCTTTTATGGTCTGGTATGGGAGCAAAAAGGTTTAGGGCTCTTCCAGGGATCGAACCCTCAGACCCAAGTCGCTTTTGTTGTGAACCAAAACGGTGACGGACTAGAGTGGGATCGATCCTCCGACCTCTGTGTCAAGGACCTTAGACGTTAGCAACGCGGCTATCGTCACTTGTTATAAAGGCTGATTGTATGAAGTGATGCAGTTTATGGATCAAAATAAGACCGAAGTTATTTGACTCGCTGTCTGAGGAAATTTTTTTAAAAGAAATAGTTTGGTACAATTGGTCCTTGAATTATAAATGTTTAGATAGCCCGCCTTATGTCTGACTTTTCCGAGGAATTTAAAAATAGATGGTCGTTTCTTTTGAAGTTACTCCTGTTTGAAGATTTCCTCTAGTTGCGGCTGTCGGGAGAGAATGCAGGAGTCTTAAACTCCCTAGTCTTACCGTTATTTTTTTTATATAGTGGTCAACTTCAGCGAGTTCCCTTTTTGAAGGTGCGGCGAAAGTCGCCGTATGCCTTTGTCACAAAAGAGTGATATGAGTAGTATATGATCGCCGCTCCCACTCCACCCTCCCCCCAATTTCAAAACCCCATTTTAACATCAATTTCTTAAATTTTAACATCCTTTTTACCAAATTATCCCCCTTTTTAAGAACATTTTTATTTTCTTACTTCCAAAATAAAGGATACAAGAAATGAGAAATATTACCCTTTACTACATATAAAATACTACAATATACACTACTTCTTTTTTATTCAAATATTACTGAGTAAACAGTTCTAAATCCACATATGTTTCTTTGTTCTTGTTTTCGCGTACAATCGGTTGCAAAACTAGATTTTTCTTTAAAAGTAATTCGTTAGCAATGACATTATATTTCTGTGTTATAAACAAATCACAGGGTTTGTCATTATGATTAATAACTACAACCAACTTATCACCGTATTTTGTCTTACCGATTCTCATTTTAACGATAGTATATTTCAATCCTAGAACTAGTTCTTCTTTCCTGATTGTCTCATTGTATTTATTCATTCTGATTGTATTCAAGACTTCCTTTGTGGACTCCATTTATTAGGGGATGATTTTATTAAATAAAAATCCCAATCGCTTTGAAACATCTGGCAATAGAAGACAACCACGTTTATCAAATAAATGCGATAGATACAAACGCAGTACTGAGTTTGCATGATGATATGATGATTACCGATTTTGAACTTTATAAAATATTTTTGCAAAACCCCACACCCCCAGACTTTGAAAATTAAGAGGTGTGATGTTGGTACACCCCGATTGGTGTAGTGTTTGTGGTGATGTGGCCTTAGTCTGGGGGGCCCTGAACGGGGAACCCGCAAGTTTTTATTACCATCCCACTATCGACAAACAGAAACTGCGGTCAGTGGGATTCGAAGGTCTGAATGGCGATGAGTCAACGCTCGGCCAAGCGTTGAACCATTGCGTCAATGGTCCTTGTTCAATTCGCATAAGTTTCCGAGTTAAGATGAGATTGTATTAGTCACGCCGGAGACTGTAATTACATCACAAATTGACGGCGAGAACTTTGAATGACGCAGCTCATTAATGCGCGTATGAAATAAAGATCTGTTTGACAGTTAGGAAACAATATTCAGTATAGCAATAGACTATATGTTTGGTAATTTCTCTTGACTTTTTATAGATTTATTACAATATTTATAACCATTCAGACGGACTTGTTTCATGTATTTTTCGCGAGGAAAAAATCGAAAGGTTTTACGCATCTCTGTTTCTCTCTGAATTACCTCCTCAATTGTTAATTGTCCGCATTTTAGCAATGACAACAACTCAGTATAAAAATCATAAACAGTCCTAAATTCTGCTTTTCTATCAGCAATACTTCACTGCTTTTCAATTATTTCGATGATAACAGCACCCAAACTTAAAGAAACTAAAGGTAGCACTAGAAACGCAGACATTCCTGCTGCCGAAAAGAAGAATTTGGATACAAGTAAGCTATTACTTATACGATTGTAGTACTTGTAACTGCGACGGTAAACATACATTTTCTTTTCTAATTCTTCCATTTATTATATAATAAAATTGTTTCGAAAAATTATTTGATTTTTTCGAATTTCCACACACCCACCATCTAGGCTACTTTTACAGTATCATTCTCTTTTTTTCGAGCTTGTGAGTCAAAGTTTAAAAAAATATATGATTTTTGTCACATGAAGAGTAGTACGAAAAGTGGGATTCCAGTACACACACATTTGTCACATGAAGAGTAGTACGAAAAGTGGGATTCCAGTACACACACATTTGTCACATGAAGAGTAGTACAAAGAGTGGGATTCTAGTACACACACATTTGTCACATGAAAAGTAGTGAAGAATGTGCGAAACCCGTGTACACATTTTTCTCACAGAATAGTAAGGTAATAGAAATTCAATGATTTTCTTTACGGCTGAGAAAACGCAGACGGGAGAAATTCATTAATAAAAATGTTCCCCGATTAAATGATGAATACTGCAGAGGTTATTCAGCTTTGTAAAAAGGTTATATCCAACAACAAAGCGGTTATACGAAGGTTACCGCAATACCGAATTAATGAACTGAGGACTTATACGAAAATTAATAAAATCAAAACAAATGGAGCTAAGAAACATGAAATAACAAATAGTATAATAAACCATCTTGATAAGTATATTTTAATAGCAGAAGAAAAAATTAATATTGAACGCAGAAACGAAAGAATCCATAAGAACAGACCATCAGACTACAAGCCAGATGAGATGAGATAAAAGATGAGATAAAAGAAAATAATATCACCATTACAAAACTAAAACAAGAATACAATGATAACAAAGAAAAAGAGACAAGTGAATTAAAGAAATTTCTGAAAAACAAGAACCTATCAACTCGCGGAAACCGAGAAGGAGTACTAAAAAGAGTTGGAGAATACTATAATAATATTATTACCAAACACAAAGATTCCGTACAGAAAAATAGAGATATCATAAGAGATCAAACAGAAAGACGTGATAACAGTAGACAGAAACCAATTGGTTTATCCACTCTCTTTATAAATAAGAAAAAAATCAAAGAAGAAAAATTAATTCCTGATCATTTATTTAGAACGGAAGAAGAACAACAACCTACTATCTCTAGGGAAAATGAGAATTTGTACACTGTAAACGTATCAGTTGAAAGCAATGGAAGAG
The DNA here is from genome assembly GCA_023053575.1 of Branchinecta lynchi. NCBI lineage: Eukaryota > Metazoa > Arthropoda > Branchiopoda > Anostraca > Branchinectidae > Branchinecta > Branchinecta lynchi. The sequence goes on from JAKZAP010000008.1 coordinate 4,200,449, forward strand.
ATGAACATTCTCTTATTGCTTTTGTTTTCGCAGATTTGAGACGAAGAATGAATGCACTTTATCAGTATAGAGTTCAGTTTGTAACTCGTGTTATTTTCCATCGACACGAGAATGATGAAGAAGTAGTAGTATATTACAACAGTACTTCATGGATTTTAAATAAAAATAGCATTCTTACTCATAATCATTTGGATGATAATAACAAGAGACTTAGTTCTTTAAGTAATACCCCTCGATCTGGGCTACAATTTAGTCGGTATGAAGGAATTGATTATAGGATGACACGAATAGAATCTTACATGGGAGGAACTTTTAAAATACTACCAGATTTCGTAAAAAATAAAAAAGCGTGCATAAATATAAAAAACTTAGATCAAAAATGCTTTCTTTGGTCCATCTTAGCAAATCTACATCCAGCTAAGGATCATCCGGAAAGAATTTCGAAATATAAACAATATGAGAACGAATTTGATTTCGAATGGGTTACCAACTTCCCAATGGATACTAAAGATATACACAAATTTGAAAATAAATACAACATTAAGATTTGTTTATTTCAAATTGAAAAAGAGAAAATTATCAGAAGTCATATACTAAAAAGTACAATCAATGGGAAAACTGCAAAACATGTTATTAATTTATTATATTTCGATAATCATTATGTACTGGTAAAGGATCTGAGCAGATTAGTTGGTCCTCAAATATCTAAAAAGAAAACAAAGACATACCTCTGCACTTTTTGCGGAAGGCATTTTACAAAAGAAGAATGCTTTGAAAAATATGAAAGTAAAAATAATTGCGAAGATCCTGATATAATAATGCCTCCTGAAGGTTCAAGGATACAATATAAAAATATTGCAAAACAAATGAAAGTACCTTATTGCATAATAGCAGACTTTGAGTCTTATAACGAAGAATACAATCAGGTAAACGGAAAGAAAACAATAAAAGTGGCCAAACAGAAACCATTTGCTTACGGATTTCAGGTATGCTGTTCCTTTGATACAAACCAGAACAAATACTATGACTATTTCGGTGAAGACGCTGCAGAACATTTTGTTAAAACCGTTACAAAAGTATCCACAGAAATTGCGAACAAATATGAAAGCAGACAAAGAAACCATACTTATACCAATGGAGAAATTACCGAAAAATGGAATAAACTAATGTACAACTGAAATTACTGAAAATCCTCACTTTGATCACGACCACATGACAGGAGAAGATTTGCTCATGCTGAATGTAATATGAAATACAGGATTCCTAGGCATATCCCGGTAGTAATGCATAATTTATCAAAATATGACTCTTATTTATTTGTTAGAGAATTGATACCTGATAATGGAATTTTTGAAAGTGCAGAAAGTTTCATCTCATTCTCGAAATCAATAAGTATTACAAATGCGGATACGAAAATAAAATATGAGACGCGGTTTATAGATTCAATTAGATATATGGCTTGATCTTTAGACAAACTATCAGCAAATTTAGCAAAATGTGATTGCAAAGTACCTTGTAATCATCTAAGACAGAATTTCAAATTCACATCTAACAGCTTCAAAAATGACGATGAATTCAAAGAAATAATTAAAAAAGGGGTATATCCCTATGAATTCGTAGACAGTTTCGATAAAATGAAATGTATAAATTTACCACCAATAGAAAGCTTTTATTCTAGGTTGTTTCCGGATGATCCTTAGCTGGATGTAGATTTGCTAAGATGGACCAAAGAAAGCATTTTTGATCTAAGTTTTTTATATTTATGCACGCTTTTTTATTTTTTACGAAATCTGGTAGTATTTTAAAAGTTCCTCCCATGTAAGATTCTATTCGTGTCATCCTATAATCAATTCCTTCTTACCGACTAAATTGTAGCCCAGATCGAGGGGTATTACTTAAAGAACTAAGTCTCTTGTTATTATCATCCAAATGATTATGAGTAAGAATGCTATTTTTATTTAAAATCCATGAAGTACTGTTGTAATATACTACTACTTCTTCATCATTCTCGTGTCGATGGAAAATAACACGAGTTACAAACTGAACTCTATACTGATAAAGTTCATTCATTCTTCGTCTCAAATCTGCGAAAACAAAAGCAATAAGAGAATGTTCATCTCTTCCATTGCTTTCAACTGATACGTTTACAGTGTACAAATTCTCATTTTCCCTAGAGATAGTAGGTTGTTGTTCTTCTTCCGTTCTAAATAAATGATCAGGAATTAATTTTTCTTCTTTGATTTTTTTCTTATTTATAAAGAGAGTGGATAAACCAATTGGTTTCTGTCTACTGTTATCACGTCTTTCTGTTTGATCTCTTATGATATCTCTATTTTTCTGTACGGAATCTTTGTGTTTGGTAATAATATTATTATAGTATTCTCCAACTCTTTTTAGTACTCCTTCTCGGTTTCCGCGAGTTGATAGGTTCTTGTTTTTCAGAAATTTCTTTAATTCACTTGTCTCTTTTTCTTTGTTATCATTGTATTCTTGTTTTAGTTTTGTAATGGTGATATTATTTTCTTTAATCTCATCTTTTATCTCATCTCATCTGGCTTGTAGTCTGATGGTCTGTTCTTATGGATTCTTTCGTTTCTGCGTTCAATATTAATTTTTTCTTCTGCTATTAAAATATACTTATCAAGATGGTTTATTATACTATTTGTTATTTCATGTTTCTTAGCTCCATTTGTTTTGATTTTATTAATTTTCGCATAAGTCCTCAGTTCATTAATTCGGTATTGCGGTAACCTTCGTATAACCGCTTTGTTGTTTGATATAACCTTTTTACAAAGCTGAATAACCTCTGCAGTATTCATCATTTAATCGGGGAACATTTTTATTAATGAATTTCTCCCGTCTGCGTTTTCTCAGCCGTAAAGAAAATCATTGAATTTCTATTACCTTACTATTCTGTGAGAAAAATGTGTACACGGGTTTCGCACATTCTTCACTACTTTTCATGTGACAAATGTGTGTGTACTGGAATCCCACTCTTTGTACTACTCTTCATGTGACAAATGTGTGTGTACTGGAATCCCACTTTTCGTACTACTCTTCATGTGACAAATGTGTGTGTACTGGAATCCCACTTTTCGTACTACTCTTCATGTGACAAAAATCATATATTTTTTTAAACTTTGACTCACAAGCTCGAAAAAAAGAGAATGATACTGTAAAAGTAGCCTAGATGGTGGGTGTGTGGAAATTCGAAAAAATCAAATAATTTTTCGAAACAATTTTATTATATAATAAATGGAAGAATTAGAAAAGAAAATGTATGTTTACCGTCGCAGTTACAAGTACTACAATCGTATAAGTAATAGCTTACTTGTATCCAAATTCTTCTTTTCGGCATTAGGAATGTCTGCGTTTCTAGTGCTACCTTTAGCTTCTTTAAGTTTGGGTGCTGTTATCATCGAAATAATTGAAAAGCAGTTAAGTATTGCTGATAGAAAAGCAGAATTTAGGACTGTTTATGATTTTTATACTGAGTTGTTGTCATTGCTAAAATGCGGACAATTAACAATTGAGGAGATAATTCAGAGAGAAACAGAGATGCGTAAAACCTTTCGATTTTTTCCTCGCGAAAAATACATGAAACAAATCCGTCTGAATGGTTATAAATATTGTAATAAATCTATAAAAGTCAAGAGAAATTACCAAACATATAGTCTATTGCTATACTGAATATTGTTTCCTAACTGTCAAACAGATCTTTATTTCGTGCGCGCATTAATGAGCTGCGTCATTCAAAGTTCTCGCCGTCAATTTGTGATGTAATTACAGTCTCCGGCGTGACTAATACAATCTCATCTTAACTCGGAAACTTATGCGAATTGAACAAGGACCATTGACGCAATGGTTCAACGCTTGGCCGAGCGTTGACTCATCGCCATTCAGACCTTCGAATCCCACTGACCGCAGTTTCTGTTTGTCGATAGTGGGATGGTAATAAAAACTTGCGGGTTCCCCGTTCAGGGCCCCCCAGACTAAGGCCACATCACCACAAACACTACACCAATCGGGGTGTACCAACATCACACCTCTTAATTTTCAAAGTCTGGGGGTGTGGGGTTTTGCAAAAATATTTTATAAAGTTCAAAATCGGTAATCATCATATCATCATGCAAACTCAGTACTGCGTTTGTATCTATCGCATTTATTTGATAAACGTGGTTGTCTTCTATTGCCAGATGTTTCAAAGCGATTGGGATTTTTATTTAATAAAATCATCCCCTAATAAATGGAGTCCACAAAGGAAGTCTTGAATACAATCAGAATGAATAAATACAATGAGACAATCAGGAAAGAAGAACTAGTTCTAGGATTGAAATATACTATCGTTAAACTGAGAATCGGTAAGACAAAATACGGTGATAAGTTGGTTTTAGTTATTAATCATAATGACAAACCCTGTGATTTGTTTATAACACAGAAATATAATGTCATTGCTAACGAATTACTTTTAAAGAAAAATCTAGTTTTGCAACCGATTGTACGCGAAAACAAGAACAAAGAAACATATGTGGATTTAGAACTGTTTACTCAGTAATATTTGAATAAAAAAGAAGTAGTGTATATTGTAGTATTTTATATGTAGTAAAGGGTAATATTTCTCATTTCTTGTATCCTTTATTTTGGAAGTAAGAAAATAAAAATGTTCTTAAAAAGGGGGATAATTTGGTAAAAAGGATGTTAAAATTTAAGAAATTGATGTTAAAATGGGGTTTTGAAATTGGGGGGAGGGTGGAGTGGGAGCGGCGATCATATACTACTCATATCACTCTTTTGTGACAAAGGCATACGGCGACTTTCGCCGCACCTTCAAAAAGGGAACTCGCTGAAGTTGACCACTATATAAAAAAAATAACGGTAAGACTAGGGAGTTTAAGACTCCTGCATTCTCTCCCGACAGCCGCAACTAGAGGAAATCTTCAAACAGGAGTAACTTCAAAAGAAACGACCATCTATTTTTAAATTCCTCGGAAAAGTCAGACATAAGGCGGGCTATCTAAACATTTATAATTCAAGGACCAATTGTACCAAACTATTTCTTTTAAAAAAATTTCCTCAGACAGCGAGTCAAATAACTTCGGTCTTATTTTGATCCATAAACTGCATCACTTCATACAATCAGCCTTTATAACAAGTGACGATAGCCGCGTTGCTAACGTCTAAGGTCCTTGACACAGAGGTCGGAGGATCGATCCCACTCTAGTCCGTCACCGTTTTGGTTCACAACAAAAGCGACTTGGGTCTGAGGGTTCGATCCCTGGAAGAGCCCTAAACCTTTTTGCTCCCATACCAGACCATAAAAGCCGCTATGATACAAAACTATTAGACTACAGCAACTTTAGACACAAATAGAACCAATACAAAACAATGACCAATCACGTATACATGGTTTGTATCGTGACAGTAGGGTCATAGGAACTATAATTTGTCTCTATCTTTATTTTCACTCGGGAAGCGAGAAAGTGAATCTGATCATTTTCCCAGGAATTCTGGTACCCCTCCCACCGTACTCGGATCCGGTCCAGACCCTAAAATATGTCATCTAAGGCAGACTATCTCTCTACTTTCCTAGTTTCATAAAGTGATTCAAATCACTTCACTCGTTTAACCCCTATGCGAGCCAAAACATTTCCGGGACTCCCCCTACTGTGGCCGAATGCAACTCGGACATATACTAACATCTCTTCTTTCTGTCCGTCAGGTTTATCTCTACTCGGAGCATATCTTCAAATTTCCGGTTCCCACTTCATCCTTCTCGTACCTGTCGGATCCGGTTTGGACGCCAAATGACAAATCTAGGCCGCATAAAATTGATACTGTCCAAGTTACATTCCATTATTCCCATCCGTTTCGTTTTTGTGTTTGTCACAGAGTTTCCGGACTCTCCCCCCTCCCCCAGCTCCACTGCCTCCACCCGCGCCACGATGTTCGGATCGCTCAAACGACTATTCTCAAGTCAGTCTATTCGAATCCCTCATATTCCTGCCGAGTTTCATCATCGTATTACATCAGAAAGTATCAAACTCGCTGGATCGCCAGAATTCTCCCTCCAAATCCCGCCAAAGTTACCAGATCCGGTTCGGATTTGAAGTGGGTCGTCTGAGACACAAGGTCTTTCCAAATATCAAGTTTCATTAAGATCCGATCACCCGTCCAAAAGTTAAAAACACCTCAAGATTCCGGATTCCCCCTCCCTCCGATCACTCCACGATTCTTGGACCGTGGAAGTGACTAGTTCCAACTAAATCTTTTGGTGGTCCTTGATACGCCTGCCAAGTCTCATCGTCCTAGCTCCTGTGGCAGTTCCCAAACCAGCAAAACCCGGACCGACCGACCGAACAACCCACCGACGGACAGACAGAAATTTTGATCCCTACATGGCACTTGGCCGAAGAGCAAGTGCCATAAGAGTATGGGAGGCGTTATACATATAAATTTGTCGATGCAGGGCACACAGCTTGAGCGTGTCCATCCCAGCGTCGATTCCAGATCGACGACGCTTTCCAAAATTTGGATATTTTGATATTTCGACCGGAAAACAGTTTAGCTTATATATTTTATGCTAGTTCATGCTAGTTTATGTCCACACAGTTTGTGTCACTTTCAGCAAGTTTAGGTTCGGTAGGAATTACTCTCCTCATCAGCCTTCTCTTTTAGACTTGCATGCTGAGAAGTGGCATGTTGTGTCGATCGAGTGAGACTGAATGCGATTTGCCAGAATACTGCGACGGGGTTCGGAATTTTGTCCAGATAACCGTTACAAACAGGACGGACAAGGATGCGACGGCAACAGAGTAAGTACCCTTCCTCTGTTTGTAAATTACAGTTGAAAACGTAAAATGTTACGTCATTTTTTCCCTAATCAGCCAGTGCCATCACAGACTCATTTTCCCTAGAGATAGTAGGTTGTTGTTCTTCTTCCGTTCTAAATAAATGATCAGGAATTAATTTTTCTTCTTTGATTTTTTTCTTATTTATAAAGAGAGTGGATAAACCAATTGGTTTCTGTCTACTGTTATCACGTCTTTCTGTTTGATCTCTTATGATATCTCTATTTTTCTGTACGGAATCTTTATGTTTGGTAATAATATTATTATAGTATTCTCCAACTCTTTTTAGTACTCCTTCTCGGTTTCCGCGAGTTGATAGGTTCTTGTTTTTCAGAAATTTCTTTAATTCACTTGTCTCTTTTTCTTTGTTATCATTGTATTCTTGTTTTAGTTTTGTAATGGTGATATTATTTTCTTTTATCTCATCTTTTATCTCATCTCATCTGGCTTGTAGTCTGATGGTCTGTTCTTATGGATTCTTTCGTTTCTGCGTTCAATATTAATTTTTTCTTCTGCTATTAAAATATACTTATCAAGATGGTTTATTATACTATTTGTTATTTCATGTTTCTTAGCTCCATTTGTTTTGATTTTATTAATTTTCGCATAAGTCCTCAGTTCATTAATTCGGTATTGCGGTAACCTTCGTATAACCGCTTTGTTGTTTGATATAACCTTTTTACAAAGCTGAATAACCTCTGCAGTATTCATCATTTAATCGGGGAACATTTTTATTAATGAATTTCTCCCGTCTGCGTTTTCTCAGCCGTAAAGAAAATCATTGAATTTCTATTACCTTACTATTCTGTGAGAAAAATTTTTACACGGGTTTCGCACATTCTTCACTACATTTCATGTGACAAATGTGTGTGTACTGGAATCCCACTCTTTGTACTACTCTTCATGTGACAAATGTGTGTGTACTGGAATCCCACTTTTCGTACTACTCTTCATGTGACAAATGTGTGTGTACTGGAATCCCACTTTTCGTACTACTCTTCATGTGACAAAAATCATATATTTTTTTAAACTTTGACTCACAAGCTCGAAAAAAAGAGAATGATACTGTAAAAGTAGCCTAGATGGTGGGTGTGTGGAAATTCGAAAAAATCAAATAATTTTTCGAAACAATTTTATTATATAATAAATGGAAGAATTAGAAAAGAAAATGTATGTTTACCGTCGCAGTTACAAGTACTACAATCGTATAAGTAATAGCTTACTTGTATCCAAATTCTTCTTTTCGGCAGCAGGAATGTCTGCGTTTCTAGTGCTACCTTTAGCTTCTTTAAGTTTGGGTGCTGTTATCATCGAAATAATTGAAAAGCAGTTAAGTATTGCTGATAGAAAAGCAGAATTTAGGACTGTTTATGATTTTTATACTGAGTTGTTGTCATTGCTAAAATGCGGACAATTAACAATTGAGGAGGTAATTCAGAGAGAAACAGAGATGCGTAAAACCTTTCGATTTTTTCCTCGCGAAAAATACATGAAACAAGTCCGTCTGAATGGTTATAAATATTGTAATAAATCTATAAAAAGTCAAGAGAAATTACCAAACATATAGTCTATTGCTATACTGAATATTGTTTCCTAACTGTCAAACAGATCTTTATTTCATACGCGCATTAATGAGCTGCGTCATTCAAAGTTCTCGCCGTCAATTTGTGATGTAATTACTGCAAGTGTACAAACGCAGTACTGAGTTTGCATGATGATATGATGATTACCGATTTTGAACTTTATAAAATATTTTTGCAAAACCCCACACCCCCAGACTTTGAAAATTAAGAGGTGTGATGTTGGTACACCCCGATTGGTGTAGTGTTTGTGGTGATGTGGCCTTAGTCTGGGGGGCCCTGAACGGGGAACCCGCAAGTTTTTATTACCATCCCACTATCGACAAACAGAAACTGCGGTCAGTGGGATCTGAATGGCGATGAGTCAACGCTCGGCCAAGCGTTGAACCATTGCGTCAATGGTCCTTGTTCAATTCGCATAAGTTTCCGAGTTAAGATGAGATTGTATTAGTCACGCCGGAGACTGTAATTAACTATTTCCAAGTTAGTTTGGTCGGGCCCCTGATACGCCTGCCAAGTTTTATCGTTCTAGCCCACCTTGAAGTACATTAACTACGGATCACCGGAATTCCGGAACCCCCCTCGAACTCCCCCCACAGTGTCCGAATCGGGTCCAGTTATGTTAGGGATGTATCTAGAGCTTGTGCTTGTTCTTAACACCAAGTTTCATCCCGATCGCTTCACTCTGACAGTTTCGCACGATTTCCGGATCCCCCCTCCGACTCCCCCCAGATTCATCGGATCCTGTCCGGACTTGAAATGATGCATCTAAGACACGAGATCTTTCCAGACATGAAGTTTCATTATGATCCGATGACCCGTTCGAAAGTTATGAATGTCCCAATTTTCCAGATTCCACCACCTCCCCCTCCCCCCACGATGGTCGGATCGGGCAAGTGACTATTTCCAAGCTAGTTCCGTCGGGTCCCTTATATGCCTGCCAAGTTTCATCGTCCTAGCGTATCTGGAAGTACTAGCAAACACCGGACTAACAGACCGACCGACGGAAATGTGATCGGTATATGGCACTTGGCCGGAAGGCAAGTGCCATAAAAACAAGACAAAATGGCGTTTCCGCGAGTGTCGACCGCCCTTGCATCTTCCATAAACAAGAGCTGGAAGATCATATGGAACTTGCAATGCTGGTTCAGAGAATGAAATAGAGAATTTGTCTTTTCGTGGGTTTGTTCTGATCATCTGTAAGCAGAACCCTGAAGATAAGAGTGATCTTGGGCTTGGAATTGACGAGAATTTATCGTCTGGAAACAATGGTTTTATTTTTGAACTTAGCTGTAATGATGTGAACTTTAAAGGAGCTAAAAAATCATCTGTAAGCTAACACCTTGAGGCAAAAACGATAACAGACGCTTGGGGATCATTAACATATATCATTAATATATATTTTCCCACAAGTTAGTTTTTCCAACTTGAGCTGTTTTGAGCCTGAAGAGGACCCTCGCCAAGAAGGGTCGACATATAGCTCAAACACAATTCAGCTGACGTATCCGTTTTGCTATATCAGATTAATATGTATCGTTTGGTCAAAAGTATTTTTTTCACTTTTTGGTGAAGATACGCACTTTAAGGGTGCTAGAAATAAATTCTTAAGCGAAACAAATGATCATAGGCAGAGATGTATCGTTTGATCAAAAGTACTTTTTGGGATCTCAAAACGTAAGTGGAGGGATACCTATGACATCGCAAAAGTTGTCCGTCTGTCCGTCCGTCCGTCCGTCTGTCCGTCCGTCTGTAAGCATGATAACTCTCGAAGGAAATGAGATATTTTGATGAAACTTGGTGTGAGGATTCTCTGGGTCGTCGGACCAGTCGAGTTCGTAGATGGGCTCCGTAGCCCCACATTTAGGGATGGGGGTTCAAATTAAGGGGCAAACAAATGATTTTGAAACAGCTAATGTGATAGTCGATTCTGGAGTAAAAAGACATGCTGAACACGATGGGGAAAACCATTTTGTCATCAGACAAATAGTTTGCCAGGAATCTGTCCAAAGCCGGAAATGTTGTTAAAAGTAAAAGTTTGATTTGAAGTTGATTAGATGTTCGATTTAGGGGTCGGAAGACATGCTGAAGACAATGGTGAAAACCATTTTCTCGAGAGACAAGTAGTTCGCCCGGAATCTGGATCAAACCGGAAAGTTTGTTAAAATTATAATTTTTATTTCGAGTTGACTAGATGTTCGATTTAGGGCAAGAAGACATGCTGAACACTTATGTGAAAGCAATTTTCTACCCGGACATGTAGTTCGCCCGGAGTCCGGCCAAAACCGGAAAATTGTTAGAAGTAAAATTTTATTTCTAGTTGATTAGATAACCGATTTAGGTAAGAAGAGATGCTGAATCCGTATGTGACAATCATATTTTACCTGGACATATAGTTTGACCGGAATCCGGCTGGAGACGGAAAATTTGTTATAAGTTAAATTTTTATTTGAAATTGATTAGATGCTCAATATTGGGGAAAGAAGATTCGTGTTTGAGCTTTCTGTTTTCGCCGGACAAATAGTTCTGGAGTTCGGACGAAACCGGGATATTGGCAGAAGTGGAAGGAAGTTTTCGTCAAAGCAGATGTGACTTATAGGGGTAAACACATATGCTGAATCCATATCTGAACTTGGTTTTTCTCAGATGATTAGCTATTTGACCTTAATCTGTTTCTGAATCTTAATTGTAAAAATGTTCAAGGAGTCTGGCGATGACTGATCTGGCTAAAACAAGACCCAGTTGTCTGGATCGGATATTGAATTTTTGGGATCCTATCGAAACCTTTGGTCTTGTTCGACTTTATGGTTAAGATGCACACTTTCAGGGAGATATGACTTCATTTGTAAACAAAACCCTTAAGGCAGTAATGATAATGGACTTATGAGGATCAGGAAAATGTATATTTTGCTTAGGTATATTAAGCATCAGCAAAGAGAGAGACAGTTCATCTTTGTGCGATTGACATCGCTGGAGCTTTCAACAACGTTAACAACATCCAGGCTTTACTGTCTTTGATGGAAAACGGCGTAAATAGGTCGATCATATTGGCCTTAAGATCGTGGTACTCCAGATGCAAGCTGGTAGTCAAATGGCAAGACAGGCTGAGTCACCCTATTACAGTGAAAAAGGGAGTCCCGCAGGGCAGGGTCCTATCGCCACACATTTTTAAATGTGCGATTGCTCAATGCCTAAATGACCCAATTTTTTATTTCCTTGGCATCGGCGTTAGCTACCTGGGCTATGCTGACGACGTCCTCCTAATCAGCCAATGCAGGAAGGGCCTTGAAACAAACGTTGCTAGCCTGACGAGATTGGCTAGTAAATGTTAGTACGTTTGTTTCATCGCTCCTGCTAGTCTTCGGAAACCCTCTCTGAATGTGGAGGCAATGTTCTCATATCCGAGGAAAAAACTCGATGGTTTAGTATAACAATTGCGCAAACTATGCGAAAGATTTGCGAGGAAGCAGTTAAATCAGCCGCTAAAGGAATTAGATATGGTTACTGCAAAATTGTGCCGAACCGATCGAGATATAGCAGACCCGAGCTTGGGAAGTTATATACTGCCTTTTGCGCACCGTATGTTAACTTCCTTGCTGGATTACATTCTATACTCATAAGAAAGGACCTTCGACGCATACGCTCGACATACTTCAGATATCTGAGATTTCTTCTCTACCTACCCCGGCGCACACGGAACCGCGCGCTACCTGATCCACCGTTTGTTAATCTCCGACCCATTATTGACGCTTGAAGCCCTCTCCTCTAATTTGTTTTCCGATTGGAAAATTACCTGTCCACGATCCCATCAACGTGATTCTAAATTAGTGAACCTTTATGGAAAATATTTCTTTAGTGTTTTGCGATTATTTTATATTTCTTTTTCCTTTTTTACTGCACTTGACGCCGTTGGGCAGTGCGTCGTAAATTCTTTCATTCATTAATTCATTCTTACAAGTATTTTTCTTACTTTGCCGTCAAGATTGGTACTTTAAGAAATAGTGGACTTGGGAAGTGGCGATTTCTAAGCCCAGCCTAGCACATCTGGAAGTACCTTAACTCAGGATCACCGGAATCCGCCCCCCCCCCCCATCCAACTCCCAACACATTGCCCAGAGCCAATCCGGTTCTGTAAATGATTCATCCGGAGCATCTGTTTGTTATTTGCACAAAGTTCCATCCCTATCTCTCCAGTCTAGGCGGGTCAAGTATCCCCCCCCAAAAAAAAAAAAAATACTTGTCGGATCCTGTCCAGACATAAAAAAGATCAATAGAGACATGTCCTATGTTCAAGTATAAAATTTCACTGAAATCCGATCACCCGTTGCAAATCTACGCACGACTCAATTTTCCGGATTCCCCCTTCCTCCGCTCCCCCAAGACGATGGGATTAAGGACATTTTTATTTCCAAGTCAGTTTGATCGGTTCCCTGATAAGCCTGCCAAGTTTCGTTATGAGATCCTCAAAACCACCATCACCAGAATTCCGCCCCCCCCCCAAGTGCCCGAATCTGGTCCAATTGTGTAAAGGATTTATCTAGAGCAGGTGCTTGTTCTTCCCAGCAAGTTTCACTTCGATCCCTCTATTCTTACCATTTCTCAAGATATCCGGTCTCCCCACCCCCAACTCCCCCACAGCTGTCAAATTCAGTCCAGACTTCAAACGGGACATCAGAGAAGCGTCACATTTTCAGTTCTTAAGTTTCGTCAATCCGATCACCCGTTCCAAAGTTACGCATGCCTCAACATTCCGGACCCCCCGTCCCTCCACTCCCCCCACTATGATGGGATCAAGGAATTTTTTATTTCCAAGTCAGTTTGATCAGGTCCCTGGTACGCCAGCCAAATTTCGTCGTGAAAATCCCCAAAACCACCATAACTGGAATTCCGGGAAACACCCCCCCCCCCCGAAGCTTCCGGATCCAGTCCAATTTTGTAAATTATCTAGAGCAGATGCTTGTTCTTCCCAGCAAGTTTCACTCTGATCCCTCCATTCTAGCCGTTCGAGATTTCCGGTCTCCCCCCCTCCAACTCCCCCATAGTTGCGTCGAATCCGGTCCGGACTTGAAATGGGATATCAGATATGTCATCTATTCAGTTATCAAGTATCATTCCAATCTGACCATCACCCGTTTGAAAGTTACGCACTACTAAATTTTCCGGATTCCCCCACCCTCCACTCCCCGCCAGATTGTCGGATCGGGAAACTGATGATTTGCAAGTTAGTTTGGTCGGGTCTCTGATAAGTCAGCCAAGTTTCATCATCCTAGCCCATCCGGAAATACCCTGACTGGAAAAAGTGTGACAGACTGCCCTCAATTTTCCCGATTTCTCCGCCCTCCAATCCCGCCCCCCCCAGATGATCGGATCGGGATACTGATTATTTCCAGGGTAGTTTGATCGGGTCCCCGATGCGCCTGTCAAGTTTCATCGTCCTAGCACATCTGGAAGTACCCTAACTCGAAAAAGTGTGACAGACAAACGGACAGACCGACTGACCGACTGACAGACAAACGGAAGTGCGATCGGTATATGGCACTTGAGCTAGAGGCTGCAGGTGCCATAAAAATAAACAAAACACAAAATGGCGTTTCCCCGAGTGTCAACTGGTCTTGCAGGTCGTGTGGTGGCAGGTATTTCTGTTTCAAAGGCAGTCAGTAAAAAATGTTTGGTACTTAAAGTTTCCGGGGGAATGCGCCTTAAAGCTCTACTTGTTGCATGCAGACAAGGGAAAAGTTCCTTAAAAAGGGCGGAAGCAGATTGATTAGAAACAAAGATAAGAAATGCTTTTGGAGATACCGTTGTGTCACAGCAGAAGCCGCTTGCACACTTGGCTCCTTTTTTGAATTTGCAAGTGCTAGCGTCACAACAAGGGTTCTTGCAACCTGAAGGCATGGGCATGCCGCAGTCACATTCTTCGCCTTCGTCTACAATTAGATTACCGCAACTTCCGTATGACCTGAAAGAGAAACAAGCACATGTCACTTTTCCATATTCAAATTCAAATTCACTTTATTTTACCTTAATATTCTTGTCGAAGACAAAAAAAACGGTGTTGAGCTTAGTGTTGTCAGCTTAGTCGTCTGGATACTACTAGCTTAGCCATATCGAAGCAAGTGACATTTCCTACTCCGAATTCAGTCTCGATTTGTCCTGTGAGCGGAGAGGTGCTGCGCGAGAGCTACTTGTACCTGATCTGACTTAGTGCGCATGAACTATTGTTTTATCTGGATTGGATATAAATTTAGAGCCTCCGCTCCAGGTAGAGTTTTCTCTAGTAAGAATATTTACACAGATCGTGACGGGGGGATGCGGTTTGAGGTAGCCCTCAACCCATAGCCCTAGCGCCCAGCACCGTGCTTTGTTCTCCAATTATGGCAGCAGCCAAATATCCCTGTGGGGAGTGTTATAGGAATTGCACTAGTGGGACGTTCCAGTGTTCTGTATGTCCCACTTGGTTCCACCCAAGTTGTGTTGGGTTATCACTTGCCGAACTTGTCCAATCCCCCAACTGGAGCTGCGTGAAATGTTCAGTAGCTGCTTCAGCCACCCAACGGCAGACTTTAGAAGAGAATTCTCGCTTAGCCTGTACTGAGTGTGACAAAAAACTTCTGACCATAAGCGCCCTGAGGGATAAACTAGAGTCTTCTGCCGAAGATTGTGCGTCGAAGGACATAACTATAAGTCAACTCCGTCAAGAGATCAGTTTACTTAAGTCTAACCTTCTCTCTGACACTCCGGATCCTGTTTCCCGTCTCCCTAATTGTAGCCAAAGCACCTCAACTTCAGTGGAGCTTACAACCCCTCTTGTCCCTAATTGCGCTGATCAGAGTAATTCACATGCCATCACCGATTCATTTCAATATGAAATGCCCACATCGGTCCAGTGTCGTTGCCATGCTGCCGGAGTCGCGTCTCAACCTGGGATTAGCGAGGGGCTAGTGGCTCAATCTTCATGCGATCTTTCAGACTTCACAAAGACTAATATTCGCGAAACCGAAATTTCGCACGTGGTCGTGAATTCGTCCCTATTCTTTGCTCGTGAGGCATTTGCGTCCGGTATTTTGAGTGATGAGATTTCAGATGTAATGGCAAAGTCATACCCATTTGACTCGCTTAAAAGCACCAAACTTCTCTTATGGACATTTTTGGGCAGTTCTGGAAAAATTTTGGAAAGAAGAGGCAATCTCGCACAGAACAACACTGCAGTTGATATAGTTAAAATGATCTGTGAACTTGATGCTAAATCTTTCGTTTGGCCGATCATAGTTCCTCGGTCTCCTAGAGAGATTCCTATTCTGAAATCCGACGTTTCGGTTCGTTTAGACCGTTTAATGAGTGACTGCAATCGTAAAATGGAAATTTCCTTGTCATCATTGCAAAGAATTGAGACGGCTCTTGCAAAAGGAGGGATACCATCATCAAACATGACGACGCATGCGACACCTACATCTGTCTCCGAGTGGCCCCCCCTCCCCCCTCCAGCTGACACTGCAGAGGTCTTTACGATCTCGAACTTTCCAAGCTCCCTCAACAACCCAATCTCTCGGAAAAAGGAGTTTGATAAGCTGGCTTCCAAGGGAATTCAAAAAGTGAGTGCAAACAAAGATGCAATTGTAGTGAGCGTGAATTCTGCTAGTGCCGAAAGTTTTTCTGCCAGCCTTAAGAGCAGCTTTCCTGATTGTAACGTTTCGAGCAAGAAAAATGTTTGGTATGGTATCATTCGAGGCGTTGATCCGTCCCTAGAAATTGAAAACCTTGCTTGTGATTTTGAAGGAGTGGTTAGCTTCACTCGTTTCGGAAAGTCTCCAACTATCAAAGCTTGTTTCAAGTCTGAAGCATTCCTGAAGTTTTATATTGTTCATGGTTTAAAGATTGGGTATGAACTGTTTCGTGTGAATAAGGACAGAAAGCTCCCAAGGCGCTGCTTTAAATGTCAGGGTTTTGATCATGTGGAAAAACAATGCATGTCACCCGTTCCGGTTTGTGCTCGTTGTGCCGGGCCTCACTCAAGCTCCAAGGAGAGCCCTTGTTCTAACCCGGTTGCCTGTGCCCATTGCCAGTCGAGCAGCCACCCTTCATTCAGTTTTTCTTGCCCAGTTGTGCGTAAAAACTTGAAATAGTATTATGGCTACTTATTTAAATGTCGTTTCTTTGAATCCGAATGGAGTTTCCGGAAAACTCCCCATCCTTAGCCAGTTTCTTTGTGATGATCAGTCCGTACTTTGTTTGCAGGAACACCACCTGCTTGATCATTCACTCCCACTGTTAAATTCTATAAGTAATTCTCATGACGTTCTTTCGGTCCCGGCTAGACCAACCGGTGGTCGTCCATCGGGTGGTATTTCAACTTTTATCCCTAAACATCTGTGTGCGTCAGTTTTATTTTCTGATTGTTGTTTCATTGCTGTAAGTCTTTTTTTTCTTTTTTTTTCATGTACTTCATTGTATATTTAGTAGGCTAATTTGTTTTTAACGGTCAGCTGTTTATTAGTATGTAAGTGAGTGTGAGTTTGACTGACATGTTGTTGTTCCTTTTTATACATTACTCTTCAGTTTTGAAGGATTCAAATAAATAATAATAATAATAATAATACTTCTTACCTCAACCCATCCAGTTCTTCACATCCACATAAGATCATGCTCATGCTCAAACATAGCATCTCCATATCTTGTTTATGCAAGAAAGGTTAACTGGTCCCTCTTTCTTTTTTTTTTGGTCAGGGGGGGGGGGGAAGCTCATTCCTACCTATCTCCCCACCTTCCGCGCTCTGGTCTGAGAGGTAAAATGGCAGTCGGCTTTTGTCCTATCTTACCGATTATTTTGGTCAACTGTAGATAGTACCAGTCCACATTTCCTCGAGACACATTTTGGAAACTGTACTTACTTACTTGGACCCCGGCTGAGAGTCTTCCCTGGCATCCAAGAGTTGTTCCACAGCCAATTTCCGTCCTTGGCAGTCTTGTGCCCATTCCTGTGTGAGTTCCAGCCAGTTACTGTCCCACCTTCTGCCAATACGGCGAAATCCTCTTTTTGGGCTCAAAATCGGCTTTGAAGCAAGCGAGACAAGTTTCACGTTTTTAGTCGAGTGTTCCTTGGAAAAATCCACTATTGCGAGCGCTGTAGCAGCTTTCGGCTTTCGGTTTCCGGTTTTCACCATATTTTGTGGAGGTCATAATTCGTTAACCAGTGCAAGTATCAAGTTCAAACTTGTTACAGAAATGGGTATGGGATCAAGTTGTGCCTTTTACCCCCCCCCCCCTCCCCTCCCAAACCCGGTTCAGGGGCAAATGGACCCCAGATGGCCCAGTGAATAAGGTTCATGACTTGTTCAAACTGGACATAGGACGATGAAATTTCTTGTACATGTAGACCGTAGGGCTGGGAAATTGCTTTTGAAGTTGCAACTCCCCCACCCACCCCGTTCATGGGCAACTGGGCCCAGATTGCCGATGAGTAAAGTTCGTTACCCGTGACAGGAATCAACAGGTATCAAGTTGGAACTTGGTAGGTCTGTGAGCATCGGGGTCTTTTTACTTTTTGCTGGTCCCAAACCCCACCCCCACTAGGTTCAGGGGCAATTCGGTCCAGACTGTCCATTTTTCAATGTTTCTAACTTGACGATAACTGTGGATAAGGCGATGAAATTCCTTTGTGCTTTTGGATCATAGGGCAAGTGGGCCTAAATTGCCAATGAAAAAAGTTTTTGACCCGTGACTGGAATCAAACTTAAGCTGGTGTACTTGAAGAAAAACAGTTGTAAATACACATTCTGATGGGCCCCGACCCCCCCCCTCCCGTTCATGTGCAGCTGGGCCCTGATTTCCCATGAGTTAAGTTTGTCTACGACAGTTCTCAAGTCCTCTTGTATATTTGGGAAGATATATCTATGGATGAGGATTAAACAGCAACAAATAAGACGAGGTGACGTACTTTAATCTTCAATGAACAGTTGGACACAGGACTGTTTTGTCATATGATAGATGATATCCGTTCTTAATGAATTGTGACAAAGGGGGTATTAGGCTGCAACGATTTGGTTTATTGCAGTTGATATTACGTTGCTAATGGAAAAGAGGTTTAAAGGGTCGGACTGGCTGGCAGACCATTGTTGGAACTCAAGCTATTAGTGCGAGATCTTCAACATTTCTTTGGATTTATACTTTCGGTTTGCATACATTTAAAGCTTTTAATGTGAGATGATTATAAATTAGGTTATTTCAATACTTGTTTGGTTATCGGGGATGTGAAAGGTCTTGGTTTTAAAGCTATTTGTATATAATATGTGATGGCTTTACTTTCAAACTCCACGACTGAGCGCTGGCGCACTTGTTCTGCTTGGCGTTTCTTCCACCCGGGAAGAGTCTGGCAGTCGAGGGCATTCTTGGTGAGCACTTTGTGTGGGCCGCCTTGGACGTGCCCATACCAGCGAAGACGACGTCTCTTGATGACCGAGGCATTGGGAGTATGATCGACGAACATGCCTACCGAATTTCAACATCCTAATACCGAATTAGCGGGATCACCGAGTTCCGCCCCCCCCCCCCCCCCCCCCCCAACTCTCCCGACAGTGCCCGAATCAGGTCCGGTTATGTCAACGATATTTCTAGGACTTACGCTTGTACTTCTCATCAACTTTCATCCCGATCCATCTACTCTAAGCGTTTCCCCCTCCACCTCCCCCCAAAGTAACCAGATACGGTCCGGATTTTAAGCGAGTTGTCTGAGGCACGAGATCTTTCCAAATATCAAAGTTCATTAAGATCCGATCACCCGTTAAAAGTTATAAATACCTCAAGATTCCGGACTCCCCCTTCCTCCACTCCCCCACGATGCTCGGATTGGGGAAGTGACTATTTCCAACTTAATCATCTGGGGTCCCTGATATGCCTGCCAAGTTTCATCGTACTAGCTTGTGTGGAAGTGCCTGAACTAGTCAAACCCGGACCGACAGACCGACGGACCGCAAGAAATTGCGATCGCTATATGACACTTGGCCGAAAGGCAAAGTGCCATAAAAAGGATTTGTAAACTGTAATAAATAAGCCTCGGCAAAGTGGCGTACGCCAGAAGCCAGTGGTTGCGTGTTCAAATCCCGCATGAAGAGCATTTCGGTTCCCTGCTCATACAGGGGGTATCACGAATCCTGGAACCCCGGACCCTCCGCCACTGGACCGAGTGGCTATATCTAGAATGTCGCAAGAAACAGGGTCCAGGATTCGTGTGAACTAAAACTGCGGTAAAACTTGTTCAGTGGTACGCTCTGGCAGATTACGAACTGACTTCTTGGAATAATGCACTTTCTGAATGAGACCATGATGATCATATTATCCGAGTTGTACCTGAAATCATGAGAATTTGGATTGATTGATTGATAAACGAAAACTGGACCCTCACACACGAAAACTGGAACGAGCAGCTCGGGGGACAAAATAGTGACGTATCTCACGAATCCTGGAACCTCACTATATTCGTATTAAAGCGCCCCATAATTTTCTGGACCCTCCTTACGAGGTGGACCCATTTAGGTACAACTCGGATTGAGATGATCATTATGGTCTCATTTAGAAAGTGCATTATTCCAAGAAGTCAGTTCGTAATCTGCCAGAGCGTACCACTGAACAAGTGTTACCTCAGATTTAGTTCACATGAATCCTGGACCCTGTCACTTGCGACATTCCAGATGTGCCTAGTGCGTTATATTAGAGCTATGATATTGATGAGCAACAGACTAAAATCCCGGATTGCTTATATGTTCTCCCCCTGGCGTGTTGTTATTCACCCCTTTGTTGCGGTCTCATGTCACACGAATCTCGGAACCTGCATATTCCAGCGTCTCATATATTTCGAGAGTTATGGATACTAATCCGGGGGTCCAGCATCCATGATCCATGTGAAGAAAATTTGTGGTTGCGTGTGTAACACACGAATCCTGGACTCTACCTCTGTTCGTACAGGCTGTCCATAATTTCCACGACACTCCTTACGAGTCCAACACTTCGCGAAAATTCTGAATACTATGAATAATATGATCAATATTAATCGGACTAATATGATCGGGGTTCAGTCTGTTGCTCACCAAAATGATCCGAGTATCAGTCCTTCAGCGCTATCGTGGCATTATCGTGGCATATTTAAAACATCGAGAATGTCGCAAGCGACAGGGTCCAGGATTCGTGTGAAACAAAACTGCGGTAACACTTGTTCAGTGGTACGCCCTGGCAGATTACGAACTGAACAAGACCAAAGGTGTCGATGGGATCCCAAAAATTTAATATATAATGTTGACAAATAAATAATTTGATTGTAATATTTAGGAACAGAACAAAGTTGTTGGTTTTCACCATCGTGTTCAGCATGTCTTCTTACCCCTAAATCAAACATCCAATCAACTTCAAATAAAACTTTTACTTTTCACAAACTTTCCGGTTTTTGCCGGATTCCGGGCCAACTACTTGTCCGATGACAAAATGGTTTTCACCATCGTGTTCAGCATGTCTTGTTACCTAATAAACGACTATAACATTATCTGTTTAAAAATATTTCATTTGCCCCTTAATTTAAACCCCCTCCCCCACCCCTAAATGTAGGGCTACAGTGCCCATCTACGAACTCGACCTTACTCTTGACCCATAAAATCCTCACACCAAGTTTCATCAACATATCTCATTCCGTTCGGGAGTTATAGTGCGCACTAAATC
Organism: Branchinecta lynchi; assembly: GCA_023053575.1. Classification (NCBI taxonomy): domain Eukaryota; kingdom Metazoa; phylum Arthropoda; class Branchiopoda; order Anostraca; family Branchinectidae; genus Branchinecta; species Branchinecta lynchi. Next base: position 4,221,576 of record JAKZAP010000008.1, read on the forward strand.
GAACATCTAGTCAACTTCAAACAAAACTTTTACTGTTGACGGACTTTCTGGTTTTGGCCGGATTCCGGGCTAACTAATTGTCCAGCAAAAAAATGGTTTTCACCATCGTCTTCAGCATGTCTTCTTACCCCTAAATCAAATATCTAATCAACTTCAAATAACACTTTTACTTTCCACAAACTTTCCGTTTTTTTCCGGATTCCGGGCGAACTACTTGTCCGATGACAAAATGGTTTTCACCATCGTGTTTAGCATGTCTTGTTACTCCATAAACGACCAAACGATTATCTGTTTAAAAATATTTAATTTGCCCCTTAATTTAAACCCCCTCCCCCACCCCTAAATATAGGGCTACAGTGCCCATCTACGAACTCGACCTTACTCTTGACCCATAGAACTGTTACACCAAGTTTCATCAAAATATCTCATTCCTTTCGGGAGTTATAGTGCGACAGACAGACGGACGGACGGACAGACGGACAACTTTTGCTATGTCATAGGTATCCCGCCACTCACGTTTTGGGATCCCAAAAACTACCATAGCACTAATATAACGCACTAGCTACATCTGGAATGTCGCAAGTGACAGGGTCCAGGATTCGTGTAAAGTAAAACTGCGGTAGCACTTGCGCGAATGGTAGGCCGTGGAAGATTACTAACTGACTTGAGAAAATGGACTTTCCGCACTAGCATAGCACTAATATAACGCACTAGCTGCATCTAGAATGTCGCAAGAAACAGGGTCCAGGATTCGTGTGAACTAAAACTGCGGTAACACTTGTTCAGTGGTACGCTCTGGCATATTACGAACTGACTTCTTGGAATAATGCACTTTCTGAATGAGACCATGATGATTATATTAATCCGAGTTGTACCTGAAATCATGAAAATCATGGAGCGCTTTAATACAAATATAATGAGGTTCCAGGATTCGTGTGTACGTCATTATTTTGTCCCTCGAGCCGCCCGTTACAGTTTTCGTGTGTGAGGGTCCAGTTTTCGTTTAACCACTGGGTCCAGTGGCGCAGGGTCCGGAGTTCCGGGGTTCCAGGATTCGTGATACCCCTCATACAACCTACTTGAATCTTACCTTGCAGTATACCGAGATCCCACGGGATATCGGATCCGTAATATATAAGACCCGGCAGCTGACTGTGCAACAGAGAAAAAAAAACTCACGTTTTTGGAATGTCTTTGAGACACGAATCCCGACCGGAACTGAAGAAGGTGGACATAGAGTGATCACTGCAGTTGCTCCAAGTAATTCCGTTCCCCCTGCAAAGTAGCGTGATTTGGTACAAAGTTGAAGTAAATAGAGGATTGCTATTCCAACGGTATTTTAAACCTTGTAATTCTCTTCTCTTATGGGCCCTTCCAACCTCTGATAAGTTAGAATTTTTGGTATAGATAAGATAGGATTTTCGGCACTTTTATCAATTCGCAACGAAAATAAAATAAAACTAGACCTATGTTGCCTGGGCAACGTGAAGTGTTGCGAGAGCAACACTTTGGTTTTGTTTCTTCGGTAACGGCTAAATGTTGTTTATCAACCCATCGAGGTTTTCAAAATGGTATGTTCCAATCCATGAAGAATATTTTTCTGAACTGATGACACAATCTGTAATCACATAAAAATAGATGGCACTTTACACAAGGGACTTGTACCGTGACCAATTCCACAAACATTGTGGGTCCTGGTTTGTCTACGTGGCTCCGACAAGGGAGTCCTAGACTTCTAAATTATATTAAAAAAATTGTTTATGGAATTGGTCACGGTACAAGTCCCTTGTGTAAAGTGCCATCTATATTAATAATTTCTGTGACATGGGGATGTGAACTGGTTAAATGAATTTGCCTTCGGGCGGGATCACTGTTCCTATGTCCGGCTTCTACCATGCAGACTAGTGTAGTGGTTTGCGAACTCTGTTCACAAGCCCCTAGGTAGCTCAGCGGTAGAGTGACTGCCTTGTAAGCAGAAGGTCCTGGGTTCGAATCCCGGCTGAGGAGCATTTTTGTCTATCAGTTCACTACTTATAAAATGTAATCACATGGTTATTCCTCAGCGTATCAGAAGTATGGACTAAATTGACTTTGCAGCCAAGTCAACTTTATCCTTTCCAATCGTAGACATCGTGACTAGTGGACACTTGGAACATTATCTTATATAAACTAGTTGGCACTATAAAGCTATCTTTTTAGCTCAAAATACCAAAACAGCTCTACTAACTATTGCGAAACATACTGTAGCTCACATTAGCTCATCGAGCTCTACCGAATGACGTTGAAATTTTTTTTTAGTTCAAAAGTTGCCGTAGGCCAACTTTTTAATTTCACCACTTAGAAAGGAGCGACGGATAAGCTCTAATTTCTTCAGCAGTGACAGAACTTTTAAAGTTTAAGAGGCCCATCTGATATCGTTTATCTTCCTCACTCCCAAGTGTAAGAAATGGAATGGTAAACTCAGCTGAAAACACGAACAGACACGGATAGAAACAATAGATGCAGCACTTTCGAACCCGTGGGAAAATGGAATTTTTTTATTCTGTGTATTTTTCTATGTATCGCTCAAAGAAGATGTATTGGCTGTGGGGCAAGGGAACTGCCGCAAGTATTTTGCCCTCGTAGATTTTAATCCAACTTCAGTTTAAAACTGGTGCTTGTCTGCTTGCCTGTTAGAACGGAGCTTTCCTAAACGAAAGCTTGGCTGCGTAACTTCAAATAGTCCTCTCTCTTAAAGGCTATACAACTCCACTTTAGTTCACACACTGTAGGCTCTGTCTCAATTACAAGCAAAAACCATCCTTTTTGGCCCCAGGCAAGAGTTCTACGGAGCTTTCCAAAATGTAATGTCATATTCAGTAATCCGGCCTAAGGTCCATGCTCTCCGTAAAAACCGCACAGGTTAGACCATTACCGCTTTCTAAGAATAAGCGCAAATCAGGTTACTAGGAACCCTCCCCCCCCCAAAAAACAAACAAACAACAACAACAAACACACACGACAAAACCAAAGTGTTGCTCTCGCAACACAACTACAGGCCGGATTTGACGTCCTTTATTTGTAGCTGTGGTGCGGGATGAGAAACAAAGCCAAACAGACCATTTCTATATTTCTTTCTGAAATTTCAATCACAAACTAGGTAGAAAGAAAATCCTAGGGTGGCCTCTCGGTATCCTTATAATTTTTTCGCGCTTGGTTGTTATACTTTCTTGGCCGCTTAACCATATAAGACTGTCGAGGTAGTGTAAGACATCCGCACTTCCACAATTTTGCTTTTGTAAATTTTGCTTCGAATACCAAAGTTCATACGTGAATTTGATCCTATCCCGCCGTTTCAGCCGTTCCGTTTTGTATTGAGTTATTTTGATCAATTGCAGTAAAGCTTGAAACAAGAGCTGAAAGTTCATATGGCACTTGTTGGAACAGTTAGCATGTTTGTCAGTTTTCCCCCCTCCAGCTACCCCCCCCCCCCCCCCGATCGGGGAAACGACTATTCTCAAGGCAGTCTTTGCGGGTACGACGAGATGTTGTGAGATGCCTGTCGAATTTCATCGTCCTAATACCGAACTCTTGGGGTCACCGAATTCCGACCCCCCCCCCCCCCCCACAGTGCCCGAATCCAGTCCAGTTATGTCTGCGATGTATCTAGGAATTGTGCTTTATCTTCGCACCAAGTATCGTCCCCATCCCTCCACTCTAAGCGTTTCCCAAGATTTCCGGTTCCCCCTTCCACCCCACTCCCCGAAGTCACCGGATCCTGTCCGGATTTTAAATGGGTCGTCCGAGGCACGAGATCTTTCCAAATATCAAATTTCATTATTTATTTATTTTATTTCTTCAACGACCAACAGGGGCCATAAACACAAAAATAAACAACAACAACATAAAAGCAAAAACAAAAAATTAGCTCTCAACCGGGACAGCATAAAGCACATGTGTCCACTCCGTCCACAGTGGAAGAGAGAGCCTAAAGGAAGGCCCAGAAAGCACCAAAAGGAGCGGATTAGTCGAGCTGAGGATCCTCGACAGGACCGAAAACACAGCTTTCCTAAGGCGGAACGGTACTTTAAAACTCATAAAGAGCAGGTATACTCTTTTCCCATGTTAATTGACAATATCTGTTTCAAGCTTGTCAAGCCAAATTGGCGGTGGCAGAAAAATTCCAAGATATCCATTTTGAAGTGCTTTTTACGGGCTACAAAATGTTTGGAGTAGTTTTCAAAGCCGACACACCGTTTCCTAGGTAGCCTAGAAATAAGAAAAAGTGTCTTGTCTGCCAACTGGCTGTCAACGACCTGGGAAAACTCTGTTGCTATACATTTGGTATCGTCTGTCAGAGCACTGAAGAAGCGACCAAACATTTGGAATGGATTTTGAAATTTTCAATCCTTGTAGTTTCAGTACCTTCTTTTCTCCAAAAAACACATTTTCTCATTTGGTTTCCATACCGGTGTCCGGTCAATTCGTCACATCGTCACAGGACAATTCGTCAAAGGACAATTCGTCACAGGACAATTCGTCAAAGGACAATTCGTCACAGACAATTCGTCACAGGACAATTTGTCACAAGGACATTTCGTCACAAAGACAATTCTTCACAAAGACAATTCGTCATAGAACAGTTCGTCATTAGGAAAATTCGTCATACGGACATTTCTTCACAGAGCCTTATTTCAAGTTTGGATTTCGTTTGTAAGCTATGGGTATTTGACAACATGTATTTATGATGAATTTCCCGCATATATTCGAGTACGTCAGTTTGAGTAGATCAATATATGTTTTTCAGTTGCAGGCTAGTCTTCCTACTTCCATTTCTTGGGTGGGTTCGGGCACCCAGCAACAAATCCCCCAATACTCATTTTTGTTAGCCCTCCTTCGGTTGAAGAACAAAATTTTTGTCTCTACATAGCGTACCACAATGCAAATATTGTTCAAGTTTTTTTATTCTTCAACATTCACAGATAAATAAATAAAAAACAAAACTTTCGCTCTGGTGAAAAAGCATATGAGGGTTTGCATTCGCGCGAAATTCCACATAACTACTTACCTATATATATATATATAAAAAAAAAAAAGTCCAATCTCTCTCACTCATCAATACTCAACTCCTTCTACCCCCATTCTTCCCTCCCAACCTCACCTTACCCCCCTGCCCACCCTTACCTCCCCATCCCACCCTTCCTCCCGTAACCACCCTACCACCCATTATAAAATTCAAGATTTATGCCCCAGAAAATAATTTTTTAATTTCTTATTAAACTGAGGTACGTGTTCCGCCGCGCTAATGCTCACTGGTAGTTCATTCCATACAGATGGACCCATGTGTTCCATTGAAAATGAAGACCAGGTCGTGACGTAAATCCACAACCATGTCATCACTATAGGCGTATTCTCGCCGTTCCCCGAGGACTCCACTTGAGGAGTCCCCGCGTTTTTGTTTGTCCCGGAGACTCACTCCCGTATTCTTGCGAGTCCCCACCGACGGGGAGTGCTCCGATTATCGTCACCATCATCAAAGGGACCCCCTTTCAGATTCGGAGGGGAATCAATTTTTGCCGGCGTTGGTGCAATGTAGAATTAATTAAAAACATTCAGAATAAACAAAACCAAAAATAAAGTGGATCCAGACTAATTTCTTCAACTACATACTTGTTTTTATAACAAAATCCGATTTCGAAGCATTCCCCGTGTTCTCGCTTTTTCTGTACGTGGAGTCCGCATGGAGTGACTCCCTCTATTCTCGCCGTTTCCTTCGATTCCCCGAAGAGTCCTCGGGGAACGGCGAGAATACGCCAAATGCCTTGTTCCATAATTATGCAGGTAATATATGACACTAAGACTGATGATTAAATGCCGGAGATCAGACCCAGGATTAAAAATAATGATTCAAATATTAATTCAAACAACCTCTTGTGAAGGGGTGGCATTTTTTATTTTATTCAAACTACCACTATAATAGCAAATTTTCTAAAATATGACGAACTGTCCTAGTGACGAATTGTCCTAGGGACGAATCGTCCTAAGGACGAATTGTCCCTGTGACTAACTGTCCGTGTGACGAATTGTCTGTGACGAATTGTCCTGTGACCGCTTGTCCTCCAATTGTCCTAGAATCGGTAAAACTTGGTCGTGGTAAACGTGGAACGTTTTAAAACTGTGCGCTGCAAGGTGAAACTCATGATTTTAATATCTGGGTCTTTTCGATCTTGGAAGCTCCAGTCTGAGAGTTATTCTTCTCATTCTGACAAACAGACAAAATGTGACTAAAACATCTCGTCGTATCCGAACGATTAGGAACGGCTCTCTGTATGTCAATCTGGCAAGCTTGAAACATCCGACTGGGAATGCTTCGAGTCTCGAACACTAGTGGCCGACGAACCGCCAGTGTCCAAGCAGGATGTCAACTCAGCTTCTTGGTCCTTAACTCCCTTAACTAGCTTACTGAGTTTATTGGACCACTGCCAGACCCCCATTTGGATTTCCTGGGTGTTCGCTCAGTTTAGCTAAATTTGTGTGGTCGGCGCCCGGCTTAGTTCATTTATTTTGACAGAGTGCTCTGAGAGCGCCCAGTTTAGCTATTTTATTTTGTCTGGGCGCTCACAGTGTGACTTTTATCTTTCTTTGAGGGGGGGGGGGAGGAGGCAGGTACGCGACGCCCCTGATGGCAGGAAATGTCTTATCCTCAAATTTTCCTTGAAGACAGCCTAATTTCTTATACGACGAAGATACTTTTTCTTGCCAAATTTGAGACTCTACTTCGCTTTCCAACAACATGGCCTACTCGGATTTATTGTTCTGCCAAGTGCAGTTTGTTACATTCCTTCAGACGAAAAAGCTTCTTTTTTTTTGTTAGCCTACTCCGGGAGGGAAACTGGACACGTGTATAGTCGTCCGATTCATTGAGAAACAGAGAACTTACTGCGAATTCATTATGCACTCCCCTTCTCCGGCTTTGCAGTGACACACGTGTCTATCTTCCTTGTCATCATGTTCCATGCCAAAATTGTGTCCGAGCTCGTGAGCATACGTCAAAGCAACGGTCAATCCGTTCCAAAGGTCTGACGGTCCATCGCTCACTATGCCACATGACGCCTGGCGACACATTGTGTTCTTATATGCGTATCCGATTGTTTTATTATCAAACTTTCGAGTACTGAAAGTAGAAAGAACAAATTGCTGACAAAATACTCGACAGTGGTCTTCTGGGCGTGGTGCCATTCATATCCTTGTGTATGTTCATAGCAAAAGTTAGGACCATTTCTATCCTGACATCATTGAGATAATACTGGAGAGAGCTTCGCTTACCAGGGACTAGAGAAGGTGGAGCCTGTCCACGCAGGATGGTTTTGAAGAGGTATTAAAGGATAACTTCCGACATCGAGATCGGAGAAATAACGCCACGACGTTATTTATAATAACCTGTCCGAGCCGAAAGAGAGGTAAGTTATGATAAATATCTAACATGAACAACGAGGTTTACACATTTGAAGGGTCGTCAAGGGATCAATAGAGACGAAGGTATGTTCACAATTAGAACCTTTAAGAACAGAAAGTATTGTTCTTTCTCTTACTGTGCTTTTACAGCATACTGCTATTACTTTTCTTCTTTGTTAGTACTTTTTTGCTACTTGAGTAGTGAATTTTATTGTAGTCCAAGACCGCAATGTTCTAGGCAACTGCCATCTTTGTAAATTTGTGTGGGAAGCAGGTGCATCTAGCGGTTGATTTTTGTATTGTGTCGGACTTTCCCGCTAAATCCGCTAGAATAAAGTAAACAAGAAAACATTACTTCCTTGTGTGAATGTTTAACCAACTTCGTTTGGAATACTGTTTAGAATGGCTCTGCCTCCATGTGAGCTCTACCAACTCTGTTCTGTCAAACTCCATGAAGTTTGCCAATCCTGGATTCCGACTTGAGTGCTTACTGCTTGTTGAATTTTCCACGGGGCTAATACGTGACTCGATATGAACAGAAAGCCTATAGGTTATTCCCCCCTTCAGATAACTTAAACCAAGATTTAACGTGTGATTTTTATTGTGTCTCTTGCGCGTCTGTGGGCAATTTGTGACTGGATTGCATGATGGGCGTATTATCGTTAGTAGCCTACATCTGATTGCACATTCACAAAAGAAATTTGAAATCAAAAGAGTGTGATTACAAAAAAATCGACTGCCAAGTTTCATCGTCCTAGACGGATTAAGCGTGGGTACCTGGATTTACCCAAAGTCGTTATTACTGGCATTCCGGGAACCTCCTCCACACCCACAATGCCCCGCTCCGATCCTGTTCTGTCACTGATGTATCTAGGATGTATGCTTGTTGTCCCCACTTCCCACCAAGTTCCATCCAATTCCTTGAATATGAGCAATTAAGCCCCCCTACAACTCCCCCTCCAGTTATCGGATCGGGTCCAGACTTGAAATTGAACATCTGAGACAATTTTTCTTGACTTCCCTCAAGTTTCATTCACATCCGACCACCCGTTCCAAAGCTCTGCATGTCACTAAATCCTGACTGCTGAGCACTCCGCTCCCGGCTCCACGATGATCGGGGAAGGGACTATTGCTAAGTCAATGTGGTCGGGTCCCGAATATGCTGTCAAATTTCATCGTCTTAGCACATTTGGAAGAACATTAATTCGCGGTCATCGGAATTCGGGGGACGCCCTCCAAATCCCCCACAGTGACAGACCCGGTCCTGCTTTGGCAATAATGTATCTAGGGTTTATACTTGTTCTTCGCACCAAGTTCAATTCCAGTCCTTAGACTCTAAGCGTCTCACGAGATTTCCAGTGTACCCTCGAGCTGCCCCCACCAGTTATAGGATCCGGCCTGGACTTGAAGTTGAGCATTCGAGCCACTTGTTCTTGATCTTGCCAAGTTCACCCACATACTATCATCCATTCCCAAGTTATACATTTTACTAGATTCCGGATTCCCCATACCTCCACTCCACCGACGATGATTGGGTCGGGAAAGCGACTTCTTGAGTTGAGTCCTAATATGCCTGAACAGTTTCATGGTCATGCTGGATCTGGAGGTACCCTAACTCGTGATCACCGGAATGAAGACCGGCCCTCCAGCTACCCGCCCCCCCCCCACCACTGTGACACGATCTGGTCCTATTTTGTCTATAATGTAGATGCTTGGCTTATGCTTGTCCTTCCACCATGGCTCCATCTCGATCCCTCGACACTAAGTGTTTCACAAGAAAACTATTCTTTGAGCCCAAGTTGACTTTGAAACATTTATTCAAATAATGTTTACAACGGATACGTCAGCTAAGATTCTTCGTCAGCGATATTTCGACTGTCAAAACTTGTTTGTTTCCTTCCCCGAAGTTGAACCAAAGGATTGACAGCCTGACGAGGACCCTTGCCAAGAAGGGCCGAAATATCGCTGACGAAGAATCGTAGCTGAAGTATCCGTTGTAAACATAGTTTGAATAAAATGTTTCACAAGATTTTCGGTGCCCTCCTCCAGCCCCCCCCCCCAGCTGGTCCGGACTGAAAACTAAACATATGACACACTTTTTTTTACACGTTTCATGCACGTCCGATCACCCGTTCCAAAGTTATGCATGTCACTAGATTCCGGATTCCACACCCCTCCAATCTCCCCACGATGATCGGATCGGAGAAAGAACTATTTTTAAGTCAATCTGGTAGAGTACCTAATACGCCTGCCAAGTTTCATGGCCCTAGCACATTCTTGATGTACCTTAACTCGCAATCACCAGAATTCCGGGAAACCCCCTCTAACTCCCCCATTGTGACTCGGTACGGCCCTGTCTTGTCAATAATGTATCTAGAGTTTTGCTCGTTCTTCCCACCAAGTTACATCCCGATCCCTCGACTCTAACCATTTCACAAGATTTCCGGCATCCCATCCACTCCCCAGTTTTCGGATCCGGTCCGATCTTGAGGTTGAACATTTGAGACACTTGTTCTTGATAATTCTCAAGTTTCATGCACATCGGATCAATCGTTCCAAAGTTATGCATGTCACTAGATTCCGAATTCCCCATCCCTCTAGCCCCCCCCCCCGATAGGGGAAGTGGTTAGTTCCAAGTTAACCTGGTCAGGACCCTGGTATGCCTGCCAAGTTTCATCGTCCTAGCTTATTCGGAAGTGTTCAAAGTAGCAAAACCAGACCTTACGATCACTGTATGGCACTCGAGAATGCTCAAGTGCCATAAAAGCAATAACCATATTGCAGTAGTGCGAGCCAGAAAAAGTGATCCACTATGGACCAGTCTCCTCTATTAGTCCATTTAATGACAGCATATTATGACGACGACGGCAAGAATATTCGGTTTTTGTGCTTCCCATTTTAAAAATAAAACTGATGAACAAACAATGATCACAATTTTATATCCATATAAGTACATAGGACACATCTTCATATATATATAAATATATGTTGGCTATATTTATGCCCGATCATCTGTATTTAAGTCTGACAAATATTCACCTTCGGGATCCCATCGAAGCTGTTGGTCTAGTTAACTATGATTACTCTGATTGTGCAACACCTGCTAACTTAGTACATACAGCCAGGAGCGTCACTATGGGGGGGGCAGGGGGGACTCCACCCCCAAAGGTCCTGAGAAAGTACTTTCGTCGGGCGAAGCACGGCGAAAGTTCACTTGTCTGTCGGCGCGAAGCGTCGGTAAACACAGAAGAAATAAAATTGTGTATGCTTTTTGTCAGGCATCGGTCGATTCATCGGCCCATCGGGTGTTTTTATATGCAAGAAATAAACTCCTGCAAACGTTTGTCGGGCAAAACACTGAAGAAATCGAATTCTTCATGCTTTTGTCGTGCCTCGGTATTCTCGTCGGCACATCGGGTTCTTTTTATACAGGAGGAATCCAGAAGAAATAAACAAAAATAAATTTTTCTCCGGCGTCAGTCGACTCGTCGGCACATCGGGTTCTTTTTATACGCAAGAAATGAAAACCTGCAAACATTTGTCAGGCAAAGCACTGAAAAAATCGAATGCTGCATGCTTTTGTCGCGAATCGGTTCGTCGACACATCGGGTTCTTTTTATACATAAGAAATCCAGAAGAAATAATTTTTTTATGCTTTTGTCGGGTTTCGGTCGGCTCGTCGGCACATCGTGTTCTACTTATACGTAAGAAATCAAATTTTGAAAACTTTGTGGGGCGCACCCGGTAAGTTCAAGTTTCATTGGCACAAAGGGTTATTTTTACACGTATGAAATCATGTTCTGTACAGTCTAGTGTTCTAGACTGTAATCATGTTCTGTACAGTCTAGTCAAGCAAAAAACAGAAGAAATCAAATGCTCGATGGTTTTGTCGGGCGTCGGTATTCTCGTCGGCACATCGGGTTATTTTTACACAAAAAAAAAAAAAAAAATTCTGTAACTTCTTATCGGCGCATGCCGAAAGTTCAAGTCTCGTCGGTACATCGGCTTCTATTTACGCGTAAAAATAAAGTTCTTTACAATCTTGTCGGGCAAAATACAGAAGAAATCGAATTCTGAATGCTTTTGTCGGGCGTCGGTATTCTTGTCCGCACACCGTGTCTTTTATACGTAAGAAATCAAATTCTGCAAACATTTGTTGGGAGCAAATTTTTCCGGAAAAAATACAGATTTAAAAAAAATTCGCCGGCGTTGCTTAGGTCAACTTGTTCTGGGTACAGTCGTTAGAAGCTTCGCTTCTTAGCAAAGGATGAAACGAAAAGCCGAGTATGTGAAATTAAATATATGAACTTACATCAAAGGAACATCTCAACTGATGCATTACAGTAAGTTTTACACAAAATTTCGCCTGCGGAACATTTTGTTGTATTCCCTACTTGGAAGAACGGTTTATCATTTAGTTTTCCTTTTAGGATAGAAATTCTTGGGGTTTGAAACACGTTAAAAGCCGGAAATTGTATGGTACCATAGCTGAATTTTCAAGAAAAAACTAGATAAAAATAATTTCGCCGGCGGCACTTGGTTTAACTTGCCTTGGTATAGTCGTTGGAGGCTTCGCTTTTCAGCGAAAGTTAAAATGAAAAGCCGAATATGTGATCTTTAAAAATACGAAATTATACCGAAGGAATAACCTCAATTGATGCGTTACAGTTAGTTTACACAAAATTTCACCTGCGGCGCATTTTGTAGTATTCTTTATTTAGAAGAACATCGTTTCATTTAGTTTGGTGTTTTAGGATTGAAATTCGCTGAAAAGCTAGAACTTGTATGGTAGGTATAGCTAAATTTTTCTGGAAAAATGGCTGATTTCAAAAATTTCGCCTGCGCCGCTTAGTTTAACTTGTTCTTAGTACAGTCGTTGGAAGCTTCGCTTTTTAGCGAAGGCTAAAATGAAAAGCCAAATATGTGAATTTTAAAATACGAAATTACATCAAAGTAATAATCTCAACTTATGCATTACAGTTAGTTTTGCCCCGGTTCTATTCTGTGCTGGCGGGAAATGTACGCCGTTGCCGCGAAGCGGTAACGGCGTTTTTTGTCGGCACATTTTTGAGTCCGTCGGCACAAAACGGACGTCCCCCCCCCCAAAGGTAAAAGGCTAGTGACGCCCCTGCATACAGCTGCAAATTTGCTAATTCGAATTAAGTTGAAGTTCAGCCTCCCAACAATATTACAAAGCAATAATTAACCCTTACTATTTCCTCTATCAGAGTGAGCTGGCATTTATGCTATGGTGCAGATTTCGATCGAAAGTACACTACCTAATTTAAATCAAGAATCGACCAACTCGGTGCAGAAACGGTGGAGTAAATACGCAAATGAAGATTTGCAGTTTTTAAATTTAGTGAAAACAACAGAAATTCAGCAGACTCGATTCTTCCCAGATTTTTATCTTTATCCAGTTAGGTCAGTTACCGCAAAATCGTTCATTTCTTCTTCACTTTCTTTTTGTTCTAACACTAAAAGCGAAAACGCAAAATTGCCACGCCCGCAGCAAACGACAAACCACCTATGGGGCAGTATTTACGACTGTTGAGAAATTACGCGCAACTGTGTCCGACGTACGTGTGCCCGACTGTGACCGAAGTGGGCCTGAAGCGTGCCCATCTCCCCGTTACAAAGTGCGCCCAACAGATGGTAGCCTCTCTATTCGGATGAGGCCCAAAGTCGTTTAATATTTGAGCAAACAACGACTACCAACCATCTTTAACGTTAAAAGTGGAGAAGAACTTACGTCAGCAGCATTGCATTATCGTTTTTCAACTTCAGTTCCAAATTTCTATAATCCCTAAACTCTGCCAAGGCGACTGATGCATCCAAACTGGCAGAAGCATTCTCCCAATGAATTATATCGACCACGACAACTGTGACGTCATAAGAGTCTGAGTAGATCTGCAAAAAAATCCTTAGCTCCTGGCCTTGTCGAATGTGAAGCAGAAAAAATGGCAATACATCCGTAATTTCAACTGCATCCATACCATACTATGTTTCTCTCGTAACTAATCATTTATACCAAGGTGTTTTTTTATTCTAACCGATCTTATTCGTCAGGATCACGACTAAAGGACATATTGGCCTAGGACTAGGATTCATGATCTCTATATCTTCCAAGTTACATCCAAATCCTTCCATATGTTTGGACCATAAGGTTGTCACAAGACTTCTAGCCCTCCAACCCCACTTCCCGTACAACGCCTCCAAATGTAGCCAAATATGATTTACTTTGCAGTTTAACGGGATATGGCTGATACCCGACAGTCTAATTACACATCACTAATTCACTTCAATAGGCCTGAAAACAGGATACAAATGCGTTACTTCCTTTGGCCGCTATCCCAGATAACCAATTTCAGCAGATGAACTTATTCTTTCGGATTTATGGTACCTCTACAGGGTTGTCCCCACACGCTTGTAATGTTCACCAATCGCAAATGTAAGCCAGTGCCGAAAACTAAAATAAAAAAGTCCGATTCCTTGCAGGGCATATCGTCTTCTCATCGTCGACAGGCTCCACACATGTCACGCTGGATACGCAGGCCTTCGTTGAAATTCAAATTCTCCGCGTCTAGACGAATTTTGGTTTGTCGTGCAAGCGTCGCACACTCTGAATGTTAGTACTAGAGCCCGGGATGAAAAATAGCAAAATCGCTTAGATAAATCAACACATTTCAGTGTATTCAAGATGCAAAAAACAGCTGGCTTTTCAGTTAAGCTTTAAGCTTGTATTTTGGTGCATTGTACTCTAAAATCGTGAGTTTTAGTGGATTGAAATTGTAAATACTAAACTTCTTGATTGACATATACAGCAACATTCTGTGCAAAAGAAGTTCTGGATTAATAAACTGAACGATGTGGTAAATTGTTTTACATGTCACATCTACGTCATCAGCTCCTACAACCCGTTAAAGCTGCGTTCGATTTACTCTTGTCCCGCTCCTGTCTCAGTCCTGTCAGCCAAATGCCGGTTTATTTAACTGCCTTTTCCGCTTTATGCCGTTTATTTGTCCTGTCAGCTGACAATTGTCCTGACGCCGTGAACGATGACATGCTCTCGGAGCTAGTTTCGTGTCCTGTCTCGGGTAGATTCCTCGATGGCGTTTTATTTGCGATGCTTGTCCGGTGAGTCGTTCACCTGACAAGGCTAAATAAAACAGGTTTCAACCGTGACAAGGCAGTAACAAGAAGACAGGACCGAGACAAGGAGGACTCAAATCGAACGCAGCTTAAGTTTCATTCAAACAAAAACACCCATTTTCAGCTCAAGATACGCGATCACGCAATTGAGATTCCAAAACAGTGCTACCCGAAAAAGGTCTGTAGTCAAAGATTTCGATGGCAACCGTCATAGATTTCCCAGTTTCCTTATCACAAACGCTGAAAGGTTAAATTTCGGAAAACTGTCCAAATTGCAAATAACTGTGAAACGGTAAGGAATTGATATTCTAGAAGAAGGAGTTACTGACAAAACCAAGAGTTCCTAATAGTAACTGAGTTTCAAGAGTTCTTAAAAATAAGACCAGTAAGGCCACCCCCTGGGCAGAAAAGGAGGGGGAGTTTGATTTTCGAAAATAGACTTTTATCACAAAAACTCCTACAAGTCTACCAGGGCTAGATGACTGCGACGAAATCATCTGGATCTCTACAAAAGTCAAACGCCTTCCTCGTCCTCTGTCCACATTCTAACCTAACAATTTGTTCCTTCTATTATCCTCGCGTAAAAATGCATGCTCTCGCCCTGAGTTGCAAAATAAACTTAGACAGGCGAGTCTCCAAATACCAAAAACTTGACTATAGATTCAATATAACACTAATTTTCTGACCCTCTTCCCATTTTTGTTGGTGCACCCCAAGGAGAAAAAAAAAGTAACGCTCCCTGTACCAATTTTAATTTTCTTGGTGAAGTATAGTCTTGCTTCCGATTATCCAGCTTTATCAAAGTTTTGTACGATCAATTTGGGCTTACCGCTGAACAAAGTTCCCGAATCGAAAACGTCCAGAAAAGAGCCCTTAGAATTTATTAATGGTGAAGGAAAGGTCCCGTACGTTATCTGTCAAAATAAGTTCCAGTTACTATTTCGATAAGAATTAAAAACTAATCTTTACATGTGTTTTGGTAAACGAACCCTTTCATTCGTATAGTACTCCAAGAATTAACTCCCCGACTGCATAATATCCTCCCCGCAAGATTTTCACCCCAAAGTCTCAGAACAGAACATAAACATTCCAAGATTTAACTCCAATTGCTCCGACGCACGAAATGTACAGAAAGAGTTCTGTATCGTCTTTAGTAAACTAACATGCATACTGTGGTCATTTATTTTAGTTCTTTTTTGTGCTCAATTTAAATTTTCATTTATGACAAACTTCGAAGATATAAAAGAAGCATTTTGCACATATTTATGTTTGAAAATTTTTACGTTGATGACGTCAAAATCAAATTTGGCGTCTTCGCTATCATAGTTACTTCATTAATAAATTCTGTTCTGCTCTTCAATAGATGGTCGGATCCGAAAAAGGTATGCTCTCATGATATCGGGTCAAAGTTTCATCGCATTAGCTTATGTTTGTGCCGACTAGCTAAATTTGGCATTTCGGTCAAAGGCTACAATTTTAGGGCTAAAAAAGGAAGACATACCATATTCACGATGTTCACGATTGTATGACATCTATCGCGAACTTTCGCCATGCTCTTATTATATTTCACGAACAGCAGATCGTCGACTACTAACACAGTTTCGACATGATGCTTTTTTCGTACCGGCAACACGGATCGGTTCACCTCCCTACGCTGCCGTTGATTCACAAAGGAAGTTACATTGACGAAGTAGGTGGTATTGTAATACAAGATGATAATTGAGTTGTCTCCCATCAGTACTGCTCTAAAAGTAAATCAAGTTTCTCAACTCCCTGGTTGGAACGAAATAAAAAATATCCCATATATTTCACCGTCCATTCAGCCCTCATTACGGTGTCGACTGTTAAGAGCTACAAATAGAAATCAGGGGATCGACTAATAACGGGAATGGAACGGAAGGACACGCTGCAGTAGGAACGCCTACTAAATACGGGAACGCGTACTAAAAACAGGAACAACATACTAAAACCTGGAACACTGCACCAGGGGGAACATTACTAAAAGGGGGAACGCTGCACCGTCCTTCTTTTTTTAGTAGTTTGCTTGGGTACGAGTTCCATATCATCCCGGTGCACATTCGCACTAGGGGCAAGGCTCATGTTTTTTTTATCCACGTGCACGATCCCTGTTCTAGAAGCCGTGTTTCTTCACTTAGACGAGTTTTAAGCAGCGCCCTTGTTCTTTAGTACTTGCTGCAGGAGGAACAAGAAAGAAAAAAGGGTATGCAGGACCCCTGTTCTTGTCACTTGGTTCCATTTTCATGACGGCCAATTATTATAAACAGGAATGCAGGAGCCCTGTTCTAGTACTTGTGTTTCTTCGCTTAGCCACGATTTTAGCTGGGCCCTTGTTCCTTAATACGTTCTATTCCCGTTTTTAGTCGATCCCAGAAATCACAATACATCCCATTCCAGGATATTATCGTCAGTAATAATTTTGGTTATTCGATTTCTTACCAACTAATAAGTTTCTGGCTGTACTGATCGACGTTTTAGTGCCAATTTGACGGGCGGCAATACGAGTCTTATCCACAACTTCTACATCTATCGACACTACGTTAGCGGTGGAATAACAGTATTCCCGCAAATGTTGGTTTCAACCAGCGAAAAGAAAGCGCACAGTACCCAAAGGCCTCTAGCTTCCGTCTAAACAAGCTAGGGGATTTAACAGTTTAAAAAAGACCTTCGTGATCCTTGTAATCCGATTGACAAGCCCTTTAAAACACATCGCGTACTAGAAATGGTCTTTTCATAATGAACTCGTCCAGAAAAAGATTTCCGAAGAATTTTTATTTTTGAAGTGAAGGGATACCTCACTTCGTAAAAGCTTTCTGTCTGTTCGTCCGTATGTGAGCACGATAACTCTCGAAGGGAATGATATATTTTGCTGAAAATTGGTGTAAGGAGCCTTTTTCGTCGTAGATGGGCTCTGTAGCCTTAGATTTAGGGGTGGGGAGGGGGTTCAAATTAATGGGCAAACAAAATGGTTTTAAAAAGCTAATGTGATAGTCTAATGTCGATTATGGAGTAAGAAGACATGCTGAACACGATGGTGAAAACCATTTTCCCGCCGGACAAGTAGTTCGTCCGGAATCCGGCCAAAACCAGAAAATTTGATGAAAGTAAAAGTTTTATTCGTAGTTGATTAGATATACGATTTAGAAGTAAGAAGATACGATTTAGAAGTAAGAAGAGATGCCGAATCCGTGTATGACAATCGTTTTTTACCCGAACATATAGTTTGCCTGGAATCCGTCTGGCAATAATTAAGTCGTACACAATTGTTAACAATTGTTTACGATCATTAACAACTGGAAACAATTGTTAACAACTGTAAACAATTTTTAACGATTTGAAATAGTTGTTTCCGATCGTAATTGTGTTGCGAGAGCAACAGTTTGGTTTTGTCCTCTTTTTTTTTTTTTTCCTAGCACTCCGATTTCATTTTATTCCTGGTAACTGGTAAGGGTCTAACCTGTGCGGTTTTTACGGAAAGTGTGGACATTAGGCCGGATTGTAGAATATGACATTACATTTTGGAAAGCTCCATATAACTCTTGCCTGAGGCCAAAAAGGATGGTTTTTGCTTGTCCTCGAGCCACAGCCTACGGTGTGCGAAGTGAAGGTGAGTTATATAGCCCGTGTCAGAGAAGACTATCTGAAGTTGTGCAGCCAACCTTTCGTTTGTCAAATCATGTTTCTGCTTTGGAGTGTTAAGCTCCGCAACAGCACGCAAGCAGGCACCAGTTTCAAATTGAAGATCGGCTAAAATCAATAAGTGTTAAATATATGCAGCAGTTACCCGGCCCCACAGCCAACATATATAAATAGATAAATCTACAGAAACAGAAAAGTGGCTTTTTCCCACGGTTCCGAAAGTGCTGCCATCTGTTGGTTCTATCCATTTATGTCCGCGATTTCAGCTGAGTTAATCATTCGTTATTTTGCAACTGGGTTTGCGGCAGAGAAATGGTATGGGTTTGCGGCAGAGAAATGGAAATGGTGCCTCTTAAACTTTTAAAGTTCTCTCATTCCTAAAGAAACTGGAGCTTATCCTTTGTTCCTTTCTAAGTGGTGACGTTAGAAAGTTGGCCTACGGCAGAAAAGTCATCTTTTGAAGTAAGACAGGTAGATTTTTTTTTCGACGGCAATCGATAGCCCTTGATAAGCTGATCAAAGTATATGTCATCCATATTTTGGTACAAAAATTCCTTCATGAGATAAACCAGTTTGAAAATTTTAAGGGGTTGACAACGTCAGTAGTAAGGTACACACTGGAACCAAAAATAGGCGATACCAGTTGTGAGAGATGTAGGGGACTTGTAAGCAACAGTCGACTGTTAGCTTTTGATAGAAATAAGAAGAGTCCGGATGGGAAATATGCGTGTCCCCTTTGCGGTGGTGAAGATGAGGATATTGGCCATTTTCTAAGCCGGTGCCAAGAGCTTTCGGATCTCCGTAGGGAGATTTTCGGTGGGTATATCCCGACACTCCCTGGTATCCTGAGGTGTACATCCGCCCAGGCGATTAGTAAGATTTGTAGGTTTGTGTCTAGAGCGTTAGAATATAGAAAGCTTTCCGTAGATTAGCTGTGTGTTGATTGACGTTTCTGTGTATTAATAACCTGTACCTGTATATGGCCCTCGGGCTTTTTCAAATACAACTATTATTATTATTATTAATCATCTACGGCAATGAGGGGTTTGCAGCTTTTCCTAGTTGGTGTACCTGTTATTCGTTTCCAATGTATGCGATGGTAAGAACAATTAGGTTCCAATGGGGACTTTTAAGTAATAATCGGCTTTTATGCTACAATCATCTTCAGCGATGAGCGGTTTGCAACTGTTGCTAGCTGGTGTACCCATTATTTGTTTTCGGTGAACTTGATGGGAGAGGGACTTGTAAGTAGGGATCGGTTCACGAGGGGCTAGAAATTATTGCAAATGGGTGCACATTGTATTCGATTTCTATAAATCTGACGGTAAGAAAGTTTGTGTCGATGGTCGATCGCTGTAACCTAGGATTAACTGTTTACACAACGGATACAAACGAAAATGTAAAACAATGAGGTAGTTACATAATAGTTAATAGTGTCATCTACTGTATTTTAATCCTGAAAACTTACGGATAGCTTTATAATACCAACTAGATTATAAAAGATATTGTTCCAAGTTTTCATCCGTCACGATGTCTACGATTGAAAAGGATACAGTTCAACTGACTGCAAAGGCAATTTAGTCCCTTCTTCGGGTATTCTTTTGTTGTTGTTTTTACAGCGCTGACTGTTATCATCTTCAGCGATGAGGGGCTTCCAACTTTTGCTAGCTGGTGTACCCATTATTTGTTTCCGGTGACCTTGATGTCTATCACGGGGGAGGGACTTGTAAGTAAGAATCTACTCACGAGGGGCTAGAAATTTGTGCAAATTGGTGCACATTGTATTTGCAGCGGTAGTAGGGAAGTTGAATTTTGTTAAGTTGGAAACGATCAAAATAGTTTAACTGAAACGGTGAGTCTGAACTGTAATTTTACAACTGTTTATGATTGTCTTTTTTTTGTATGGTGCAAAGGTCATATTCAGCTGAATTTCATTGGAGCTAAATTTGAAACGGTTGGAAAGAACTGTTTCCAATCGTAATTTTACAACTGTTTACGATTTTTTTTTTTTTTCAAGTGCAATTAAAGAACTGTTTACAATCGTTTTCAGTTGTTTTCAATCGAAAACAGTTCGTTCGGTTTTCAAGTCCTGAAACAAGACCTGCGTTTTAGCAGCAGTAGCCTATTAGGGAAGTAAAATTTTTATTTTAGTTGAAAACGATCAACATTGTTTAACTTTAACGGCGAATCTGAAATTCCAGTCGGAATTTTACAACTGTTTACGATCGTTTTCAGTTGTTTTCGATCGAAAACAGTTGGTTCGGTTTTCAAGTCCCGAAACAAGACCTGATTTTTTAGAGAGGTAGTAGGGAAGTTGAATTTTTTTTTTTTTTTTGAAAACGATGAACATAGTTTAACCGAAACGGCGAATCTGAAATCCCATTTGTAAACGATTGGAAACAACTGTTTACGATCGTTTTCATTAGTTTTTGATCGTTTTCAATTGTTTTCAGTTGTTTTCAAACGGAAACAGTTGGTTTGATTTTCAAGTCCTGAAACAAGACCTGATTTTTAGCAACGGTAGGGAAGGGAATTTTGTTGAGTTGCAAACGACCAAATAATTTAACTGAAACAGTGAATCTAAAATTCCAATCGTAAACAATTGGAACAACTGTTTCACCGTAATTTTTAACTGTTTACGATTGTTTCTTCAAGTTTCAGTGTACAACTGTTTACGGTTGTTTTCAGTTGTTTTCGGTCGATTTCAGTTGTTTTAAATCGGAAACAGTTGGTTTGGTTTTCAAGTTCTAAAACAAGACCTGACAATTTTTGACAATTTTAATAACGGTAGTAGGGAAGATGAATTTTGTTGAGTTGTAAACGATTAAAACAATTTAACTGAAACGGCGAATCTAAAATCAAATATAGCTCCTTAATATCGTTAATTGTACTGAATCACAGAAAATTAAGCATTAGGTCAAGTTGGAAAGAAGTCGAAGTCCTTCCACTTATCGACACGCTACAGTTTAGGGCATAGGATAGGGGTGCAGTGGAGGTGGAAGAAACAACTGTTTTCAATCGGAAAAATAGAACTGGAAACATCGCGTCACCAAAATAAACTAGTTCCAGTAGCTTCGCGAACGAACCGCCACGCAAATTCGTGTGTACCTTTTTTTACGGATTTGTTAAACAAAGCCGATTGATATTTTCTTTTTCTCTTTGTGTTATTTTGTTATTTAGCATAGTGAAGCAACGCAAATTAGCTGTCAGCTACGATGTTGTCTAAATAAACCTATCTCTCTCTCTCTCAATTGTTTTCAATCGTAAAATAACAATTGGAAACAATCGGTTTCAATAGTAAACAACTGTTTTCGATCGTAAAAATACTATTGGAAACAGTCATTTTCAATCGTAAAATAACGATTGGAAACAATCATTTTCGATCGTAAACAGCTGTTTCCGATCGTAAAAATACGATTGGAAACAACTGGTTTTGGTCGTAAAAATACGATCGTTAACAACTGTTTGCAATCGCAAACGATTGGTAACAACTGTTGACAATCGTAAGCGATTGGCAACAACTGTTTACAATCGTAAATGATTGGAAACAACTGTTTACAATTGTAAACAAGTGTTTCCAATCGTAAAAAACAATGGTTTACGATCGTTTCTAATTGTTTACGATTGAAAAAAATCCCAGAATACGATTGTAAAAAAACGATTGTTTATAATCGTTTACGACTTGAATTATTTCCATACGGGAAGTAAATTTTTATCTGAATTTGACGAGATGTTCGATATAGGTGAAAGAAGAAACTCTGAATTCGTTTTTTAGCTTTCTTTTTTCGCCAGACAAGTAGTTCCGGAATTCGGCCGAAACCGGAAAATTGTAAGGCAGGAAGTTTTCGGCAAAATAAATATGACTTATAGGGGTAAACACACAGCTATTAGGTCTTAAGTTGTTTCCGAATTTTAATAGTAAAATGTTGGAGGAGTCTGGCGAAGACAAGACCCAATTGTCAGGATCAAATACTGAATTTTTGGGATCCCATCGAAACCTTTGGTCTTGATCATGATGCCCCATAAAATTAGCGATTTATTTAGCGATACCTGTTGTATCTACTCTGGCTTCCCACTCTCTGACGCGGCGGTTGGACACAAAACATTTGAAAAATGTTTGCGGTATATTGAACAAGAACTACGAGCTCATTTGGCAATCGTTACGAGTAAGTGGTACAAGAAAGTAGATGAGAATGTCACAAATTCCCCCCTTCATTCCCCCTAGGATGGGACCTAGAAATAAGATATCTAATTTCACGTGAGGCTGAGCATTTCCGACATCGCCTCGGATGATCTAGGGAAAATGTTTCACCATACTCGTTTGATGAGTGCCGTACCATTACTGGTACGCCTTGCCCTCAAACTTCCTTACCTGAATTTGGTTCAGCCACATATACAGATTATCTGAGACATCTTCTCTTTCACTCAGCTCGAAGCTTTTTTCGGGAAACTCCGGTACCCCCCACAACCCACCGTGTTCAGGTCCAGACCGGACCCTAAAACATGTCATCTAGGACACATGGTCTCTATTCTTTCCAAGTTTTATTCAAATCACTCAGTCCGTTTGACCACTTCGCGAGCTACAAATCCCCCCCCCCCCCCTCCAACTCCTCTCACTGTGGTTAAATACGAATAGGACACATTAGCTTCGCATCTCTGACTTCTTCTCTTGTTGTCCTTCAAGCTTGACTCGAATTGTAACATATCTGCAAATTTCCGGTTTCGCCTGATCCTCCTCCTATGCCATTGCCAGATCCGGTCCGGACGCCAAACAACAAACTAGGCAGCATGAACTCGATACTGTCCAGGTTGCATCCCAGTCGTCCCATTCGTTTGGTTTTTGACCATGTCACACAGTTTACCCCCCCCCCCCTTCAGCTACCCCAGCCAATGCCGCATGTGACTCGGAGACTTGTTTTGCATACCTAGCACATTAGTTCTTATCACCCATAAAGTTTCACTCCAATCGGACCACCCGTTCGCAAACCACGCAAGTTAGTAATTTCCGGATTCCGCTTGAATTAACTCCCCCGAAATGGCCGGATCCAGGACCAGAACATTCCATAGGGCAACATTTCCTATTTAGTCGGGTGGCTAATATGCCTGCCTAGTTTCATCGTCCTTGGCAATCTCAAGAATCTATTTACGGCATGTGCTTCTTCTTCCCACCAAATTCCATCCCGATCCCTCGGACCTAGGCGTTTCACGAATATTCCGGTGTCCTCCTTCACCCTCCCCCCACAAGTATAGGATCCGGTCCAAGCTTGACACGGAACGTCTGAGGCGACACCTCTTTCTCCTTGCCAAGTTTCATTCAAATCCGATCGCCCGTTCGACAGTTATGACTACCACAAGATTCCGGATAACTCATCCCTACACTCCCCCACGATGATCGGATCATGCAAACGGCTATTGTCAAGTCATTTTGCTTGAGTCTCTGATAAGCCAGCCCAGTTGCATCGTCCTAGTACATCAGGAAGTACCACACTCACGGATGATCAGAAATCTGCCCCCCCCCCCCCCAAGTGCCCGAATACTCTCCGGCTATGTTAATGATGTATCTAGGACTTGTGCTTAATCTTCCACCAATTTTCATCTTAATCCCTCCCCTCTGCGCGTTTCCCATGGTTTCTGGCACCCCTCTCAAACTCCCCCCCCCCCCCAAGTCGGATCCGGTCCGGATTTTATGTGGATCGTCTGAGACACGAGGTCTTTCCAAATACCAAGTTTCATAAGATCCAATCAGCCGTTCAAGAGTTATAAATACCTCAAGATTCCAGATTCCCCCTCCCTCCACTCCCCCCATGATGATCGGATCATGCAAACGACTATTTTCAAGTCAGCTTATTCTCGTCCCTGATACGCCAGCCCAGTAGCACCGTCCTAGTACATCAGGACGCACCGAACTCACGGATAATCAGAAATCCGGACCTCCCCCCCCCCCATTACTCCCCCCATAGTGCCCAAATCCGGTCCGGTTATGTCAAGGATGTATATAGGAGAAGTGCTTGCTCTTAAGTTTCATTCTGATCCCTCCACTCTAAGTGTTTCCCAAGATTTCTGTTTACCGTCTCCAACTGCCCCGAAATCACCCGATCCGGTCCGGATTTTATGTGTATCGTCTGAGACACGAGGTCTTTCCAAATACCAAGTTTCACTTAATTTCCGATCACCAATTCTTCCACCCTCCCTCCACTCTCCCCACGATGCTCGGATCGGGAAAGTGACTATTTCTAACTTAATCGTTTGAGGTCCCTGGTATGCCTGCCAAGTTTCATCGTCCTAGCTTATTTGGAAGTACGCGAACTAGCGAAATCCGAACCGGAAATTGCGATCGCTATATGGCACTTGGCCGAAAGGCAAGTGCCATACAAATTAGGAAAACCAAGCAGAAGAAAAGAAATTAGAAGCGCTAGATACAAAATTGACCGTCTACCTACAAATCTTCTAAAAATAAAATACAGGTTTTGAAGCTTTTCATTTATATTCTCTGAAAAGATTAATTAGCGGACCATATAGCTTTCGGAAAAGTTTGTTCTCTGTGATTGAATTGACTTGTCTAAAGTTAAAAGAGTTGAATCACAAGCATTCTAGCACTTGCAAGTGCTAGCCAAGCCAAGTGCTACCCAAGACCCAAGATGAAGCCACGACTCGATCCGACCGCTGGGCCATGTAGTGGCGCGACAGGGGGAGGCTGGGATAATAGTTTGACTATGGATCTAAGAAAATATTTTTATTGTAGTAGGCATATCTGTCACGTGCAACGCACACTAGCGACTGTACGGACGGGTTTTAAAGCTGACAACACATTGACAATTCACGGACTGTTCTAAGGTCGCCCAAAACCTCCAAAAATAGACCCGAAGAAAACAAAATCTCGCATAAATAATCACAAAATCTGAACCAAAGGTCCTAAATTATCACTTCAACCCCACTGGAAGTTTAACTTCTTTTACAACTTATTAAAAAATTAAAAGTCACTTCTTACTGCGTTTTTCAATTTTTTTTTTTTTACAAAAATCACAATGCTTCGATAATCTTCCTCTGTGGTTTCTTCAACCCCAAGCGGAGGTTGCTCTCGCTCTTGGCGGGCAGAAGCTTCCTGGTGCCATCGCGGCCACCAAGGTTGGAGACACACCCTTAATCGCATTTTCCTTTTCGTTTTCGCGAGTAAGGCATTGCCGTACATGCGCGTGGTTGCTTGTTCTCGTCGGAATTTGCAATCAGAGACCCAGCTTCTGATGCGTGATTTGCAACAGGACAAGCTGCAGCTGCTGCTAATGCTGCTGCTGCTGGTCGTTCGTTTCGCCTGAATGGTTGTTTTGGCCCCGTCTGCGGCCTTCGATAGGGTTGTGGCCTGTTTTGTTTTGCCGGCTCTGCTGGCGGCGCGTGATTTTTGATTGCCAGTTCAGCAACTGCTGGCGGCACAGGAGAGGGTGATGACTCGCAGAATTCTGTGGAGTCGTACGTAATTTCGTCATTCATCGGTTCAGGTTGGTCTTTTGTTTGGGTTGCACTTGAGGCTTTAGCTGTACCTTCGCAGGTTTTGAAGTCCTTCTTTGCCTTCCGGCGCTGTCTTTGTGATGTCCTTGCTTTGCTTTCTAGCAGGAACATGTCCGGGTCAACTTCAAAGAAGTCGCTTATCCAAGATTCGAAGCTAGCAAGTGGTTTTTTCAATTGTTCACTTGGATAGTGAACTGCCGTGGCAGTTAGCAAAACCATTAGTTCTCTGAATATGGTTGTACCAAGGACGACGTCGTCGGACAGGTTCTTCACAACCGCAAGCTTAGTGCCAATAATTCCCCTTTTAATTCCAGCATCAGGTAAGTACGCGGGTACTTTACTACAGTGCCATGAACTCCAGTGACTGAAGACTGGCCTTGGACTTCATATCTCTGTGTCAGAAACTTGGCACTGAATAACGAGACATCGGAGCTGCTGTCCAACAGGACCGCCGCGGGAATTTCGTTTATTTTCCCTTTGAGGAAAGTCCTGATCCCTCAGGACAACCCTGGTGGGGGTCAATACACCTTCTCGCCGCTGGTACCTCTCCTTTGCAAATGTGCCCTTTTGACCAAGGACTTTTGCACTTGAAGCAGAGCCCCTTAGACTTTTCATTTGTGTTTCCTGTGTCCGGTTTCCATTTTGGTATGGTTGCATAGTTGCTATCCATTTTGGTATGGTTGCATAGTTGCTAGTGCCTTGACTCTCAGACTCGAGCAAGAACGATCCACTTGGCCTCACGAAGAAGTGTTTACTCCGCGCTAGGACATAGTTCTCTGCTGAAGTTGCAAGTTCTTCCAGACTTTCAAGGCCTGTTTCCCGCAAGTGGATTTGGATTTCTCCTGAACAGGAGTTTAGAAATTGCTCTCGGACTATTTTGCCAGTAGTATTTGTTAGCTTTCCCCACAAGCCATCTAAATTTGATTGCGTGAGGGTCGGCTTGGACTCATTCAAATCGAGCCACTCCTGATCTTGTAGCCTGTGCAAGAACTGTAAGTGACACTCCTTCTTGTACTTGCGGCATGCTCTGAACTTCAGCCTGATACCTTCTTCGGTTATGTTATACCGATCTAGGATTCTCTTCTCCAGTTCTGGAAAACCCTGCATTTGATTTGTTTGCATGGAGGCGTAAGCTGCCCGAGCTTTACCTGTTAGATATGGTCGTCCGATGCGTATAACCCAAGTATCGCTCGGCCATTCGTTTGCGGAAGCGGTTCGTTTGAATATTTTCAAAAAGTGCTCGATGTTCTCCAAACGTTCGTCGAACTTCGTTAGATGAGCCTGGGTTGAGCCTTGAGCGCAACAGTTGCGTCCTGTAATGAATCTTTTTGCTTCCCTAGCTCATCAGCTAATTTTTACTCGTATTCCTGGCGTTCCCTCGCTAGTTTTTATGGCACTTGAGCTTACTCAAGTGCCATATAGCGATTGTAATTTCTGTCCGTCAGTCGGTCTGTCGGTCTGTCGGTCTGTCCGTCTGTTAGCCCGATAAATCTCGAAGGGGTTGAGGTATTTTGATGAAAATTGGCAAGAGGACTCTTTAGGTCAAAGTACAGGTCAAATTCGAAGATGGGCTATGTAGCTCTATATTTAGGTGTGGGGGAGGGGTTTGAAATTGAGGGGAACAAAACATATTTTTTAAAAGCTAATGAAATAGTCGAATTAGGGGTAAAGGGACATGCTGCATTCGAATATGAAATTTATTTTCTCGCCGGACAAATAGTTCATCCGGAATCCGACGAAAATCGGAAAATCTATGAAAAGTAAAAGTTTGATATGAAGTTGAGTGGAGGTTCATAGGAGCAAGGAAACTTGTTGAGTCCAAATATGAGAATCCGGCCAAAACCGGAGAATTTATTAAAAGTATAAATTTTATTTAAATTTCATAAGATTTTCGATTTGCGGGTAAGTAGACATGCTGAATTCGCGTATGAAAACCATTTTCTCACCGGACGTATAGATCGCTCGAAATCCGGCTGAACCCGGGAAATTTGTTTAAAATAAAAGTTTTAAAGTAAAAATAAGAGATAACTTAGCGATGGAAGACTTTTGGAGAAACTGGGCTGTCAATGATGAGCCTCAAAACCTCGCTCAGTGACTTGCTGAAAAGAGGAAAAAACTTGAAGAACAAGAGCTACGAGCTCATATGGCACTTGTACGAGTAGGCTGTACAAGAAAGTAGATGAGAACCTCACAAAATACACCCGCCATCCAAAAATGCGGTTCGGAAATAGAAATAGGATATTTAGTTTCACTCATTTCTGAGCAGTTCCGGCATCGTCTCGATTGTCTGCAGCAAATGCACATGACTGTTCAAACTTTCATCCCAATAAATCCATTTGTTTGATCCCTAGACGTGCTACACGATTTCCGGTACTCACTCTATCTCCACCTACCGTGGCCGAATAAGTTCCATCCCGATCGCTGCACTCTAAGCGTTTGTCAAGATTTCTGGTTCCCTCCACCAGCTCCCCCCCCCCCCCCAGTGACATCGGATCCGGTCCGGATTTAAAGTGGGACGTCTGAGACACGAGGTCATGCTAAATATCAACTTTCATCAAGATTCGACCAACCGTTCGCAAGTTAAAAATACCTCAATTTCGGCTTCCCCGTCCCTATAAAGCAAAAGTGGAGCGAAAAGTAGCAAAAAAAAAGGGCTGCCCGAGTGCGGGAGCGAACCAGGAACCTCTGATTTATAAGTCCAACGCTCTACCAACTGAGCCACGAGTCCATGTATGAGAGAGCGAATGCGGGATTAGAAACAAAGTGGATAATCTAAACAAATTACATTGTTCGGATAATGGAACTTGTCAGGAATATTGGATGTATTAGGGAGCGTATGCGGGAGTATATATTGTTAAAAGATTGACGACCTGATTAACCTGGACATAGTCAAGAAACATAAATACTAGTTTGGGCACTTCCACGCAAGCTAGGACGATGAAACTTCGCAGGCATATCAGGGACCCGACCAGACTAAGTTGGAAATAGTCACTTGCCCGATCCGACCATCGTGGGGGAGGGGGCGGAATCCGGAAAATAGGGACATTCATCACTTTCGAACGGGTGATTGGATCTTAATGAAACTTGATATCTGGAAAGATCTCGTGTCTCAGATGTCTCATTTCGAGTCCGGACCGGATCCGATGAATCTTGGGGGTGGGTCTTGAGGGGAGTGGAGGGACGGGGAATCCGGAAAAATTTGGAAAAATTAAATATTTTCAGCTTACGAACGGGTCGTCGGATCTTAACGAAACTTGATATATGGAAGGACCTCATGTCTCAGACGCCGGTGACATTGGGGCGAGTTGGAAGGGGAAACCGGAAATCTTGAAAAACGCTCAGAGTGGAGAGATCCGGATGAAACTTGGTAGAAAGAACAAGCACAAGTCCTAGATACCTGACTGAAATAACCGGAACGGATCCGCTCACTTTGGGGGAGTTGGGGGGAGTCCTAATTTCTAGTGATCCCGCGAGTTCGATGCTTCCTGATGTGCTAGGACAATGAAAATTGGCAAGCATGCCAAGGACCCGACCAGATTAAATAGGAAATAGTCACTTCCCCGATCTGACCATCTGGGGGGGGGGGGGTGGAGGGACGGGGAAGCCGAAATTGAGGTATTTTTAACTTGCGAACGGTTGGTCGAATCTTGATGAAAGTTGATATTTAGCATGACCTCGTGTCTCAGACGTCCCACTTTAAATCCGGACCGGATCCGATGTCACTGGGGGGGGGGAGCTGGTGGAGGGAACCAGAAATCTTGACAAACGCTTAGAGTGCAGCGATCGGGATGGAACTTATTCGGCCACGGTAGGTGGAGATAGAGTGAGTACCGGAAATCGTGTAGCACGTCTAGGGATCAAACAAATGGATTTATTGGGATGAAAGTTTGAACAGTCATGTGCATTTGCTGCAGACAATCGAGACGATGCCGGAACTGCTCAGAAATGAGTGAAACTAAATATCCTATTTCTATTTCCGAACCGCATTTTTGGATGGCGGGTGTATTTTGTGAGGTTCTCATCTACTTTCTTGTACAGCCTACTCGTACAAGTGCCATATGAGCTCGTAGCTCTTGTTCTTCAAGTTTTTTCCTCTTTTCAGCAAGTCACTGAGCGAGGTTTTGAGGCTCATCATTGACAGCCCAGTTTCTCCAAAAGTCTTCCATCGCTAAGTTATCTCTTATTTTTACTTTAAAACTTTTATTTTAAACAAATTTCCCGGGTTCAGCCGGATTTCGAGCGATCTATACGTCCGGTGAGAAAATGGTTTTCATACGCGAATTCAGCATGTCTACTTACCCGCAAATCGAAAATCTTATGAAATTTAAATAAAATTTATACTTTTAATAAATTCTCCGGTTTTGGCCGGATTCTCATATTTGGACTCAACAAGTTTCCTTGCTCCTATGAACCTCCACTCAACTTCATATCAAACTTTTACTTTTCATAGATTTTCCGATTTTCGTCGGATTCCGGATGAACTATTTGTCCGGCGAGAACATAAATTTCATATTCGAATGCAGCATGTCCCTTTACCCCTAATTCGACTATTTCATTAGCTTTTAAAAAATATGTTTTGTTCCCCTCAATTTCAAACCCCTCCCCCACACCTAAATATAGAGCTACATAGCCCATCTTCGAATTTGACCTGTACTTTGACCTAAAGAGTCCTCTTGCCAATTTTCATCAAAATACCTCAACCCCTTCGAGATTTATCGGGCTAACAGACGGACAGACGAACAACTTTTGCGATGTCATCACTTACGTTTTCGGATCCCAAAACAAAACTATAATTTTTCAATGATTCATAACAGGAAAAAATCTAAGAAAAGTGAATGTGATTAAGATGAGGAGAAAAATAAGTGTGTTATATGCACCGTAGGCTATAGAAACAAAAATTAAAAGAGGACAGTGTAATAGTGACGATGATAAGATACAGCGGTCATGATAAGTTTTATTTCAAGAGAAAAAAACAAAAATAGATTTTAAGACCGTTGGCTTCACCAAGGATAAACGTCGGACCAGGGACCCATACATTTCCTGTAATGTTTCCTTCCAGGGGGCCAGTCATTTCCTATGCTTCTATGTTGCCCGAGCCTCAGCTAGTTTCCAAAAATTCCTCTTGGGTCGAATCGGCGTTCTTGCTCAGATAGGCCAATTCATTTTGGGTGGGATTGAGGTAAAGGATAATACGTGGCAAAAAAAAACAACAAGCCAACCATCATCCTTCACGGGACAAGCAAGACCCGTTGGATCTTAATCGCTCAGAAACGCAAATGAAGCTACCGCCACAAATGATAGAAAATAGTTTAGAAGTGCAGGGAGCAGCCCAAGTAAATATCCTATAAAGTAAATAGCCTATATACAATATAGCTTCAGTCTCCAGAGATGGGCGAATCCGATCATGAAAGGATTCGAATCCAAATCCAGGGCTAGGTACGAATCCGATTCCGATTCCGAATCTCTTGTCTCTACTTCCATAAATGAGGCACCAAATAAAAACTGAAATACTCACTCATAATGTCCATCGCAGTTCGTCATAGCGACTGAGCTTTGGTCGCTCGTTAACCCTTTGAAATTACACAAATGGGGCTCATCGTCTGCCATCTCTTTGTAATCAATAGAACTCTCAATAGGCATGACACTGCCCTCAATTACATGTTCCTCGTAGCGAAGGGTGAAGTTAATATTCAAACCATTTGGCGTCGTGGCCACCTGAGCGGAATAGACGAGCCATTGACTGGCATCCGTGTCACAGAAGCCTAAAAACAACGAAAAATCGAGACAAATATTTTGCATGGATCCGCTAATTACCCAGACAGAATAAATATTAAAAACGAAAGAAAAGAGCGGCCTGACCTTCGCTTGCTATTAGTACCAAAACAAGAAGATGACAGAAAACTGTCAGTGTCATTGTCGATGTCATTTTCTTTCTACTACTGACCATATTCAAGATCTCAAGCGGAAATCGACTCAAAACTTTCAAACCTCAAATTTGATAAGTAATGGTTAGACAATCCCGAGAAGTTGGAAGTGCGTCAGTGTTACAAGTCCTAGAGGCACTTTAAAGTTTAACTAAACAATGAACTCGTTTGGGATCCCAAAACGTAACTGGCGGTATACCTATGACATCACAAAAGTTGTCCGTCTGTCCGTCCGTCCGTCTATCCGTCTGTGCGCACTGTAACTCTCGAAGGGAATGAGATATTTTGATGAAAATTGGTGTGAGGATTCTTTGGGTCCAGAGTAAGGTCGAGTTTGTAGATGGGCTCTGTAGCCCTACATTTAGGGGTGGGGTTTGAATTAAGGGGAAAATGAAATGTTTTTAAACAGATAATGTGATAGTCGATTATGGGGTGAAAAAACATGCTGAACACTATGATGAAAACCAATTTGTCATCAGACAAGTAGTTCGCCCAGAATCAGGCCAAAACCGGAAAGTTTGTTGAAAGTAAAAGTTTTATTTGAAGTTGATTAGATATTCGACATAGGGGTAAGACAACATGCTGAACACGATGGTGAAAACCATTGTTTAATCGGACAAATATTTATCCCGGAATGCGGCCAAAGCCGGAAAGTTAGTTAAAAACAAAAGTTTTATTGGAAGTTGATTAGATGTTCGGGGTAAGAAGACATGCTGAACACTTATGTGAAAAGTATTTTCTACCCGGACAACTTCTTCGCCCGGAATCAGGCCAAAACCAGAAAATTTGTTAAAAGGAAAATTTTTATTTGAAGTTAATTAGATGACAGATTTTATATGACAATGTTTTTTTTTTACCGGGACATATAGTTTGTTCGGAATCCGGTTCAAACCGGATTTTCTTTATAAATTAAACTTTTACTTGAAGTTGATTAGGTGTTCTTTCTACGGATAAGGAGGTACGCTGAATTCGTCTCTGAACTCTTTTTTTTTTTTTAGAAAGTATGGTAGTTCTTCCGCAATTGTCTGGATCAAATATTAGATTTTTGGGACCCCATCGAAACTTTTAGTCTTGTTATATCTGAATTCAAATACAACGAATCATTTTTATTCTTTTTAGGTTTTATTTTTTGTTTTTGGGATCCGAAAACGTAAGTGGCGGGATCCCTATGACATGGCAAAAGTTGTCCGTCCCTCCGTCCGCCCGTTCGTCTGTTCGCACTATAGCTCTCCAAGGGAATGAGATATTTTGATGAAACTTGGTGAGAGGAATTTTTAGTTTAAGAGTAAGGTCGAGTTCGTAAATGGGCCTGTAGCCTTACTTTTAGGGGTGGGGTGGGGGTGGGGGGTTGAAATTCAGGGACAAATGAAATATTTTAAAAAAGATTATGTGGTAGTTGATTATGGGGTAAGAAGACACGCTGAACACGATGGTGAAAACCATTTTGTCATCGGACATGTAGTTCGCCTGGAATCCGGAAAATTTGTTATAAGTACAATTTTTATTTTAAGTTGATTAGATGTTCGATTCAGGGTAAGAAGACATGCTGAACACCATGGTGAAAATGATTTTTTTCTAGACAAGTAGTTAGCCCGGAATCCGGCCAAAGCCGGAAAGTCTGTTAAAAGTGAAAGTTTTATTTGAAGTTGATTAGATGTTCGATTTAGGGTAAGAAGACATGCTGAACACGATGGTGGAAACCATTTTTTTTCCGGACAAGTAGTTAGCCCGGAGTCCGGCCAAAACCGGAAAGTTTGTTAAAAGTAAAAGTTGTATTTGAAGTTGATTAGATGTTGGATTTAGGGGTAAGAAGACACGCTGAATACGTATGTGAAAAGGATTTTCTATCCGGGCGTCAGTCAGGCCAGGCCCGGAGTCAGGCCAAAACCGGAAATTTTGTTAAAAGCACTTTTATTTGAAGTTGATGAGATGACAGATAGGGGTAAGAAAAATGCTGAACGACAATCTCGTTTCTACCGGGACATATAGTTCGTTAGGAATCCGTTAAAACCAGATTTTTTTTTATGAGTTAAAGTTTTACTTGAAGTTGATTAGATGTACTTTTTACCGAAAAAGTGATACGCTGAATTCGTTTCTGAACTTTTTTTTTTCCGGACAAGTATGGTAGTTCGTTCGCAATTGTCTGGATCAAATATTAGATTTTTGGATTCCCATCGAAACCTTTGGCCTTGTTCTATCTCGAGCTCTTATAGTAGTAACGTCCAGAATATGTGCTGCTTGCATGACAAGTAAAACTCATCCAGCCGCGGCGAATTTGAATATCAGCAAACGCGTAAATTTTAATGTCCGATCAAGGCGAGAGATGAAAACACCTGAGGAATGAAAGTAAAGTAAAATTTGAGCATAGAAGTACAGCGACGTAGAGGTACAACAAGACTGTAGGAATCCGTTCATTTGATAAAAATCGATTATTTAGAAACAGCAAAGTTCCGAAGTTTTCCACGGGCCTTCAAGACTATTTAAGTGAATAGACGACAGATAAATAGACTGTCGCATCTCACCTCTTTCATTTAAGCTTTAAAGGTTTCAGAATCCCTATTTTTTTTTCGTGGACGATTAGATTTATTATTTCACCTTAATAGGATAAATGTTCCTTTTCCATTTCATCTTGATTTAGTTTTTAAATTTAGGAACGTTAGAAATATTGTGCTGGAATATATTCGGAAAACTAAATGTTTGGATTTCGGATTATAATTTGATTTGATTTAAAAGTATGTGTTTTTTTGTGTTTGATAATGGAATTCACAGTGTGTATTTTTTAGTTTTTTTTCTTTTTTGATTAGTTGTTTGTACAAAACTATGTGATTTGTAGTTTATTTGAGATGTTTAGTTTTGTTTCATTGTCAGTTGTGAAATGCCGTAAGGCTAAATCACGTAATAAATTCATTCAAGCCCTCTGTTCTTTCATGACTTATTTTTCAAACAATATTTTGTCGTCGGTTCGCGAAACAAATTCAATCCTCTCCGAATGGGCATAAGCAGAACAGCAACAAGTATGTAAAGTATGACCAATATTTACCTTAGAATCTCCTGAGTCTCTGTGTTCTCCATAGAGGCTCCCAGGTCATCCACCTTTTCTTCAGTGAACTGCTGCCAGGAAATCACCCAACCAGGTTCAGAGATACGTGGATGTTTGCAGGCGCATCATGCTTTTTGATCGTCCCCGTCGACATGCGTTGAAGCAGCCAAATTCTGATGGTGTTTCAGTAGTCATTAAGTAACGTGAGCAGGCCCTAATTCGCTCCTAAGTGCGAATTCAGGGAATATGAAGGACGTGGCTAAGACCAACCGTCAGCAGTGCCCTGAGATTGGAGATATTGTCTCGTATTTTGATTAACTTTTATGTACAAATGAGGCACAGGGAATTAGGCTATTCACTATCGGAAACGGTAATATTCTCAGAAAAAAAGCCCAAGTTAATCAAAATGCGGAAAAAACGTCAACCATGTCAACGACCCAATCGAGCAGCGAACATACAAGCCGTGTCCACAAGGATGTTCAGCTTTGTAGTTTTCACCTCTAGTAATTCCTAGAAAGTAACTCTAAAAATAGGATACTGATAGTCGCTAGATATTTCATTATCTTGTTGCTGGTTCTTTCTTTTTGGTAACTGCGGCAGCCCGTAGAAGAATCTTGTCAAAAAGCGTCGAAATATCGCTTAGAACTGCAACAAATCCCAGCAGAATTATTCGTTTGCCGCCATCAAATAAGATTTGCAGAAAGTTCTTGAGAAGAAGGAAGATTAGTCTGTTTGTAGCTAGTTTACCTGTTCTTGCATTTTTCCAGGTGTTCCCACAGTACATCCCTGGCCTCACAATCAACTTTCCCCTTTTCCCCTACCATATCTATTTGCATGTCTTGGCGGGATTGCAATGTGTAGCTGGACCATGTAACAAATCGTCAAGTCAATAATTATGTTAGCATGGTAATGAGCAAATTATATTCTTTGGACAGTGCAAGATCGAGAACCAGTAAACAATCAAACAAAATTTTCTTTGTTTCCCTGACTTCATATTTCCTTTTCAGGACTTGTGGTGTGTGGCTTTTCGACCTTTGTGTGCCCTTTTGAAACTGATAAACGTGTTCGACCTTTGAGGCTATAGGTGATGACGCAGAGAACCGCATGAAAGAAGCGAGTGAACTTTCGAGAAGTGCCAGAGTAAGAAAACAAGATCCCTCAAGCTGACTGCGAATCATATTTGACGGTTCAAAACGGATAAGTCAGCTACCTTTTATTAGAGCTATATTTAATTTTTCCAGCTTGAGCCTGAAGAGGACCCTTGTCAAGAAGGGTTGAAATATAGATTTAATAAAACGTAGCTGACGGTTTGCATCGTCAAATACAAAACAAGCTGGTCAAAAGAATTATGACGATGCTAGGACTGAACGAAAGGGAGTGGCAAGAAAATGGAGAGAACGTGTAATTTAACCTACATGTACTTTGATTTGAAGAATGGTGGTAACTGGTAAATCATGAAAATTATGTAAAAAGGTATGTTATATATAATTGTGGACGATTTGCAGGACAAAAATTAATTCAAATCAATCGCTGACTGTCAGGGGCGTCCTGATACATTCCTGATAGGGGGGGGGGGGGGGGGGGGGGTACTGCTTCAGAATTTTACCGGAATTTTTCGAACTTTTACCGGAATTTTCTCAGGTTTTACCGGAAATGTCTCCGTAATGACCATCTCTGCAGAAACTCTACAATAGCTTCTAGAGTGTTGCAACAGGGAACACTGTTGTGTTCTCATTTCTATTATGTGTTACAAATAACACAAAATAGGCTCGTTAAAGTTTTACTGAAAAGGCAGCTTATTTTTCATTCTGATACTTGAGTACTGAAATATTTGGAACACATCTGAGGGATTCTGTAGTTTTCGCAATAACGTTCAGAGTGTGGGCTGCTTGCATGTTAAACCAAAGTTCATCCTGACGAGGAGAATTTGAATTTACATAAAGGCCTGCCTTTGTCAGGGCCGAAGAAGCGACATCGGAGAAGTTAAGCCTGTAGAAAAGTAGGACAATTATTTTAAATATTCCTTCAGCCCAAGCTGACTGTGAATAATCTTTGATAGTGCAAAATGGATACGTCAGCTGAATTTTATTAGAGCTATGTTTTGGTCCTTCTTGGCATGGGTCCTCTTCAGGTTCAAAGCCGCTCACGTTAGAAAAACGAACATGTGGTAAAACAAAACTAGTGGGAAAACAAACTTGTTGGTTTTCCTACAAGTTCGTTTTTCCAACTTGAGCGGCTTTGAGCCAGAATAGGAACCTTGCCAAGAAGGGCCGAACTATAGGCGTACTCTCGCCGTTCCCCGCGGACTCCACTTGAGGAGTCCCCGCGTTTTTGTTTGTCCCGGGGACTCATTCCCCGTATTCTCGCGAGTCCCCACGGACGGGGAATGCTCTGATTATCATCCCCATCATCAAAAAGGACTCCCTTTCAGATTCGGAGGGGACTCAATTTTTGCTGTTGGTGGTGCAATGTAAAATTAATTAAAAATAACCAGAATAAACAAAACCAAAAATAAAGTGGCTCCAGACTAATTTCGTCAACTGCATATCTATTTTTCGAACAAAATCCATGCTGGAAGCAGTCCCCGTGTTCTCGCTGTTTCTGTCCGCGGAGTCCGCGTGGAGTGACTCCCTCTATTCTCGCCGTTCCCTTTGATTCCCCGAGGAGTCCTCGGGGAACGGCGAGAATACGCCTTATAGCTCTAATAAAATTCAGCTGTTTTCCACTATCAAATAAGAAAATGATTTTAGGATGGTCAGTGGCTTACATTTCTAGTTCGTGAATATTTCAAGCGTAGAGGGACAAGCACATAGAGGTATCACAAATACGAAAGAATAAGTTCATTCTATGAAATCGTCTATCCCGGGATAGCCAAGAAACGAAGTAACGCATTTTTATGGGGTTTTCAGGAATATTTAAGTGAATAAGTGACATGTTACTAGGCGTATTGGACCTTAGACCTATTCGGTTAAACTTTAAGATTTTTAATTAAGACCAAAAAATCCTCGACCTTCAACCCACTCTACACTTTTTTTCATCACGTTTTCCATTTGTTCACAACACATCCAATTTCACATTCGTCAACTAGATCAGTTTCAAATGTGATTAGTAACAGATGCCAAGGTTGAACGCAAAGTGGCCTTAACCAATACTTATCTTTCCCCTTTTGCTGAGGTAACAGGGATTGTCTTGGCCAGGTTGAAAGCTTTCCATACTTCTGAAGACATCTTTCAATTCATGAAAAAATTCGAATATTTTCTTCTCTCCTGGCGACTTTTGAGACCCTATCGGAACAAGGTTAACTCGTCTTTGAACTCTTCTCGGCTTACCACCGGTGAGGAGTCGAGAAAGCTGTCGAAACTTGAAGACGGTACCGTGAAACTATTCATGGAACAGTATTTGTAGTTGTAAATGACGGATTTCAGTAGGTTGCCGAAGTCTTGAAAGCTACAGAAACTTAGGAGATTACCGGAATCACACGATGAATATTCCGGTACGCTATGTTGTCTGTCTGCAAGAATCACTCTGGTAAGTTGTGTGCCGGGGTCATCGTGGTAAGCTGCGAGTCTGTACTTATCCAGTAAGTAGCACAATTCCGGTAGATTCCCTGAGCCAAATTCTGGTTGATTCTGTGGAGTGAAGTCTAGTAGATTCCCCGATCCAGCGGTTCCCCGAGACAAGTTCCGATAAATTCCTTGAGGAAGACTTCGGTAGATTCCTTGAGCTTGAGAAAGACTTCGGTAGATTCCCTGAGTAAAATTCCGGTAGATTCTCTGAGTAGTTCTGATAGATTCTCTGAGCAAAATTCTGGTAGATTCCCTGAGCGAAATTCCGGTCGATTCCAAAATTCTAGTAGATTCCGTGGGTCGAAATCCGGTAGCCCCTGGTCCAGCCTCCAGTCAATTTCCCGAGATAAGTTCCGTTAGATTCCTTGTGCAAGATTTCGGTAGATACCTTGAGCATAATTCCGGTAGATTCTCTGTGCAAAATTTCGGTAGATTCTCTGAGCAAAGTTCCGGTAGATTCCCTGAGCAAAATTCCAGTAGATTCCCAAATCATAGTAGATTCCGTGAGGTAAAGTCCGATAGACCCCCTGATCCAGCCTCCAGTGTATTCCCCAAGACAAGTTCCGGTAGATTCCTTGTGCAAGATTTTGGTAGACGCCCTGAGCATAATTCCGATAGGTTCCCTGAGCAAAATTCCGGCAGATTCTCTGAGCAAAGTTCCGGTAGATTCCCTGAGCAAAATTCCGGTAGATTCCAAAATTCTAGTAGATTCCGTGAGGTAAAGTCCAATAGACCCCCTGATCCAGCCTCCAGTAAATTCCCTGAGACAAATTCTGGTAGATTCCTTGTGCAAGATTTCGGTAGATGGCCTGAGCAAAATTGCGGTAGATTCCCTGAGCAAAATTCCGGCAGATTCCAAAATTCTAGTACATTCCGTGGTGCAAAATCCGGTGGATCCCCTGATTCAGCCTCGAGTAAATTCCTTTCGGCAAGTTCCGGTAGATTCCTTGAGCAAGATTTCCGTAGATGCCTTGAGTAAAATTGCGGTAGATTCCCTGAGGCAATAATCCGGTAGACTCCATAAAAATCATCAAGTTCAGGTGAATTTGACAAATTTTGACTGGCACGGCTTCGCCGCACCAGTCAAAATTTACCGGATTTTTTCACAGACCCTGAAGACTGCTACCTAGGTTTTGTAGTATGTAGTGATTTTTTTTTTTTTTTTTTACTTTAAAAGTTTGTAGGCTTCTTGTTGTAGAGTCTGTTTTATGAAACGACCAAGAAAACAAGGCCCTCAAAACTGTCCAATTTATAACGAATAAATGGGCATGTCAGGCTCTGATATATATTTATATATCTGTTTATGAACATTTTTTTTTTGTATTTGCGATCTTGATAGTTAGTTATGTTCGCAGCCGAATGCAGTCGTGGGCATTTCCTTCTTTTGGCGTTTCAGTAAATTACCTTAGATCTGTTGGCATGTATATAGTGGGTAGGACCTACGGTTGAATACTGGAGATGAAAAAAAAATGGAGATAGAATTTCAGGGAAACATTGATCTTAAATTAGAATGAACACTTATTATGATTTATTTTAATGTATGCTTTATGAGTATATTTTACAGACTAATCCTAGACATAGCTTCGAGAATAAACCGATTCTAGATGTGAAGTTTATTGAGAGTGTATAAAAGCAACGCATGGATAAGAATCAAAAGTAAATTGTCTTATGGCAGGCAGCAAAAACGCCGGTAACGATACACTTTTGAAAATACATTTTCTAGGAATCGGCGGATTTCTGGTGTAATAGACTTGATAATTTGCTCCTTGTACTTTTTTTTTAATTTTGTGATTGATTTAACTTCAAATGAAGCTAATCAAAATGCGGAAACAAACTTCAAAGAGCAGCACAGTGGTTTCCAAAAAGTAATTGCAATGATAAAACAGTCGGTAGTCGATAGAAGTTTCAGTTGTTTATTGCAGGTTCGTTTCTTCCCTTTCCGACGGTGTCCCGACATTCGTTAACTTGTCGAGGACCCTTGTCAAGAAGGGCCGAAATAGCGTCACCAAAGCATCGCAACTGACGAATCCGTTTTATCCACCTTTGGAATACGCGTTTCCGAGTTAGCTTAGGCTCAAAGAGTTCTCTAATTACATCCATTTAACGCTAAGCGACCCGCCAACATACATGACCCTCTGGAGCGACGATCCAGGTCTGGTGCTTACGCATTGGAATCCCTGCTAGGATTTCCAGTGCTCTCAACAAATTTAGAAGGAAAAGAAGAGATTTGTTGAGTTGAGAAGTTACAGAAAGATCCATCCGAGGAAACCTGACAGTGGATCGAAAACCAAGACACCTGATCAGGTCAAGGCTTGGTCAAGTGCTTTTAGCCTAACGTTTGGCCAAGGGGGAATTATCCTCCACTTAATGTTCTGTTTGTATTCGTGCCTCCTAGTCCATGGGATGCTCCGTTGTTATTTCAGTGCCTTAGCTTGTATCGGTCAGAGTAGAGTGTGAGTTTTTGTACCGAAATGTACATTACATAAATGTAAACGTACTTTTTGGGGGTAGGCCAAAAACTCTGGTCAAAACTCAGGCCACAAAATTGTAATATTTAAGCGTAAGATCGTAAAGGCAGTAGTGTCGATCAAGCATACAACCACTGGACGGAAAAAGCATAATGTAGTCACACGTCACTGCAGTACACAAAAAAATACTAGCTTGGTGATTTCGGGGGCGATTAGCATCCCGAAGGCTGCACCACGGTCTTGAAGCCTCAATCGTCTTTCACAAGGTGGTTAGTCCTAAGTAAACCAGGGCTATTATGGGCTATGCCCAGGCCTCACTATGGTCAACACCTTATGGTCGAGAATGGGCCATTCCCCATCATTCGCAATCATCCGACTGTCTCTTTCTACTGGAGTTAGTGGTTCTTCTTTAGGGGTGGTTCATGTAAACACTTGTATTTTTACGTTGACGCCTCTTTTTTTCGGAGGATTCTCGATACATTGCCATTCTTTAGCCCAAGTTTACTTCCATGAGCGGGCACAGAGGGAACC
Source organism: Branchinecta lynchi (assembly GCA_023053575.1). Taxonomy (NCBI): domain Eukaryota; kingdom Metazoa; phylum Arthropoda; class Branchiopoda; order Anostraca; family Branchinectidae; genus Branchinecta; species Branchinecta lynchi. The sequence goes on from JAKZAP010000008.1 coordinate 4,262,851, forward strand.
GTCTTCCCTACAGCAGGTAAAGCTGAAGTTTTACTGCTGTTTAGGTTAGCCCTCACTCGAGACAAGTCCAGAAGAGCTGACATTCCCGTTGCTGGTCCCGGTCCCTCGACACCACCGGAGGTATTGTGATTCTGAAAGCGTGCTTGTCCACTGGGACGTATCACAACTCGGTTAAACTGCCTAGTCGAGTGAGGGTCACTTCGTGAGGGTCCATGCATCCTGGCTTCATTTGATAGGTAAACTTCTGATGAAAACGCAGCCACTGGTACTCCAGGTACACTTCGGAAACGGCCAGACATCCTAACATCTTCTGCTAGGCCTACCTCTGATGAAAACGCCACTGGGACTCGAAGTCCATTTTGCAAGGGGACAGGCAACCTGGCATCTTTTGCTATGCCTTCTTCTGATGAAAGCCCCACCACTGGGGGTGGACGCCCGTTTCGCAAGGAGACAGACATCTTGGCATTGGGTACCGGACCAGCATGAGTCACAAGCGCACTAGTCACGATTGTCGACGGTAATGGTGCAATATCTAGAGTATTCTTCATGGTGGAAGGAACGGTAGGAGACCCTGGCGTTTCATTCCGAGTTGTGGTACTCGGGGCAAGGTGAATGAGCATGTCCTGCGGTCTGCGGAACCGGATTCGGTAACAACATAGAAAAGAGGTTACTATGATTTCTCTCTTCTTCCTCATATATGCCAGGTGAACTGTCTTCTTACTGGGGTTGGCAGTATAGTAGCAGCAGGCATAGATGGAACAACAGATCGGAAGGACTCCAAACAGCAAGACAGTGAACACAGTAAGGATCGTCCGAGCTAAGGGCGAGAACGAATTAATTGAGTATAAAAGAAACTTGTGTCTTGATGCAGGTAGGTCATTTTCGCTTACTAGTGTATCTTATCCAAGCAAAAAATTGCTTACAAACCATAACCGAGTCGACGCTCCACATGTTTGGCAGATATTCGATTTAGATGAGGAGGTATGCTAAATCCGTATATGACATGACCGTTACTTTCTCGCCCTACAAATAGTTCGCCCGGATCCGGCCAAACTTGGAAAATTTATTCAGAGTAAAAGCTTTATTTGAAGTTGATTAGAGGTTCGATGTAGGGATAAGAAGACATTCTAAATTTGTTTGTGAAAATTATTTTCTCCCCGGATGTTATTATGGCTTCCAACCATAATCGGAAAGTTAAAGCAAAAGTTTTATCTGAAGCTAATTAGAGATTCATAAAGGCAAGAATCTGGCTCTGAAAATTTTAAACTCACCGAACAAATGGTTCGACTGTAATCCGGCCAAAGCAGGAACATTTTTTAGAAGTAAAATTTGTGTCTGAGGTTTGATGTAAGGTTCAGGAGACATGCTGAATTCGTCTTTGAGCTTTCTTTTCTTGCCAGACAAGTAGTTAGCATGGAATCCGGCGAAAACGGGAGTTTTGGCAATACTAAAAGTTCATTCTTACTTCCATTGGAGATTCGCACCCGTGATAAGAATACGCCAGAAGCCATTTCTCTGGTCAAGTAAGTAATCCCACCGAAATTTGCCAAAATCCGAAAATTTGACAGATAAAACAGAGAATTTCGTCAAAGTAGATACGAAATAAATGAGTAGGCTAAAGCTATATGCTGAACCAATGTATGAATTTTGTTTTCTCAGATGATTTGCCGTTTGGCGCTAGCTTGTCAATAATTTACTCTTACAGTAAAGCAGAAGCTAAGCAGACCGCATCTTAGCTTTACTAGAAATCTTTAAAATCACAAGTTTCTCTCGCTTTAAACGGCGCAAGCGTAGTGAGTGGCCACGAGTTTGACCTGTTTGCGAAGCAACGAAAGCACAGGCGATACTCCCTAGAGCTGATTTGCTCTGGTATATATTTGAAACCGTCTTGAACTAAAAGAAATTTGATCAGACGAACGGGTAAGTCCTTTTCTCAGTTTGCTTCGAAACTTATCTTGTGTCGTTTCTTCTGAAATCCAAGATTTTTTGGGGTGCCTCTTCTTGCCTAGAACTAGTTGTGAAGTTTCATTCTTTTGAGACTTGACGTACTTCCAGGCATCTTCGCTGTTCGTGAGTGTGTGAAGTAGCTCAAATCGGTTCGATACCTGGACGACATACTTTCGCTTGACGTCCGACTCCTTCAGTTTGAAGACATCAATGACCACTATCCTCATTTCTGACCGCTGGTCTTAAAGGCGAAGCTGGACTTCAGCGCAGAAGTCTGTGGTCGGCGTTTCCAAGCTCGGCTGATCTGTACGTTCTGCAATTCCTCAGCGATGACCTCCAGCGCTTCGAGATGATAACATAGTAGATCATTTTGCATACACTTTTTGTTTATCTTTAGTATGTTTGAAAGCTGCAACAGCATGTCTCCTCACCCTATATTGACTATGTCATTGGGTTTTAAAACTTCATGCTAAATTTCTGGGTTCCGGGCGATCTACTTGCCCGGCAAGAAAATAGTTTTTATATTCGGATTAAGCATGTCTCCTTAGCCTGAATCTAACCTCTAATCAACTTCAGAATACTTTTCACAAATTTTTGCTAGATTCCGGGTAAACTACTTGTCCGACAAGAAACTGAATTTCATATTCGGAAAATGAATGCCTTAGGCCTAAATCAATTTTCTCAATAGCTCTTAAAAAAAATTCTTTTCGCCCCTTAGTTGACCCCCCAACACACCCTCCCCTAAATATACAGTTATGGGGCCCATCTGCGAACTCGACCTTTCTATTGACTCAAAGAATCCTCACACCAAATTACATCAAAATATCTAATTCCCTTCGTCAGTTATTGTGCTCACAGACGGACGAACGGACGGACAAACGGGCAACTTTTACGAAGTCATAGGTGTCCCTCCACTTATTTTTGGGATCCCAAAAACAATGCCATGTGCCTCAATACAGCACGTACAAAAGTCGAATGCACAAATTAAGACCATTGACAGCCATTACCATAAATTACATCAAAATATCTAATTCCCTTCGACAGTTATCGTGCTTACAGACGGACGGACAAACGGGCAACTTTTCCGAAGTCATAGGTGTCCCTCCACTTATGTTTGGGATCCCAAAAACAATGCCATGTGCCTCAATACAGCACGTACACAAGTCGAATGCACAAATTAAGACCATTGACAGCCATTACCATAAATTACATCAAAATATCTAATTCCCTTCGACAGTTATCGTGCTTACAGACGGACGAACGGACGGACAAACGGGCAACTTTTCCGAAGTCATAGGTGTCCCTCTTCTTATGTTTGGGATCCCAAAAACAATGCCATGTGCCTCAATCCAGCACGTACACAAGTCGAATGCACAAATTATGACCATTGACAGCCATTACCACTAGGAAACAATCAATTTTAGCAGCGGAAATAGGGTTTTCTACCGCTTGAGATTTGAGAAGGAGCAAAAAGTAAAAAAAAAAGAAATATTCGATTTGTAGTTAAATACAGCTCATATGCAGAAGAAAAATGAACACTGAGAGAGTTCCCCTAAAGTCATAAATTTGGAACCCCGCATTCTCACCGAGCTGCTATTAGAAGATTCACTGGGGTCGACTGAAAAGAGGCACGGGACGCCATAGTTTAGGCGGCACGAGCACTCAGAAGAGGCACGAAAACTAAAAGCGCCCTTTCAAGCTTCACAGTGAGGGGCAGGAACAATGTTCTAGCGTGCCTTATTTTAGGCTCTAGAGTTACGAACTCTCACTTACTATTTCTACTACTTGATAATCTCTTTTTATCACTCGTGACTCCTGCGCCATTTCGTGCCGCGACGTGCCTTTTTGGGATCCCAAAACGTAAGTGGAGGGATACCTATGACATCGCAAAAGTTGTCCGTCTGTCCGTCCGTCTGTAAGAACGATAACTCTCGAAGGGAATGAGATATTTTTATGAAACTCGGTGCGACGATTCGTTGGGTCGTCGGACCAGTCGAGTTCGTAGATGGGCTTTGTAGCCCTACATTTAGGGGTGTGGGAGGGGGTTCAAGTTAGGGGGCAAACAAAATATTTTGAAACAGGTAATGAGATAGTCGATTATGGGGTAAAAAGACATGCTGAGCACGATGGTCAAAACCATTTTGTCATCCGAAACCATTTTGAATCCATCCAAAGCCGGAAAGTTTGTTAAAAGTAAAAGTTTTATTTGAAGCTGATTAGATGTTCGATTTAGGGGTAGGAAGACATGCTAAAGACGACGGTGAAAACCATTTTCTTGACGGACAAGTAGTTCGCGCGGAATCCGGCCGAAACCGGAAAGTTTGTTGATTAAAAGTTTTATTTCGAGTTGATTAGATGTTCGATTTAGGGCAAGAAGATATGATGAACTCTTATGTGAAAAAAAGTTTCTAAGCGGACATGTACTTCGCCCGGAATCCGGCCAAAACCGGAAAATTGTTAGAAGTTAAAGTTTTATTTCTAGCTGATTAGATAACCGATTTAGGGGTAAGAAGAGATGGTGAACCCGTGTCTGATAATCATATTTTACCCGGACATATAGTTCGACCAGAATCGGCCGGAGTCGGAAAATTTGTTATAAGTTAAATTTTGTATTTGAAGTTGATTAGATGTTCAATATTGGGGATAGAAGATACCCTGAGTTCGTTTTTCAGCTTTCTTTTTTCGCCGGACAAGTAGTTCTGGAGTTCGGCCGAAACTGGGATATTGGCAGAAGCGGCAGGAAGTTTTCGTACAAACAGATGTGACTCATAGGGGTAAACACACATGCTGAATCCATATCTGAACTTAGTTTTCTCAGATTATTAGCTATTTGGCCTTAATCTGTTTCTGAATTTTAATTGTAAAAATGTTCAAGGAGTCTGGCTATGACTGGATCTGGCTAAGACAAGACCCAGTTGTCTGGATTGGATACTGAATTTTTGGGAAACCATCGAAACCTTTGGTCTTGTTTCAGTCGATCCCAGATTCAGTAGCGTTTCACCAGAGCAAAATAACACTAGGGGGTAGCGCAAGGCCTTGAATAAATTGACACACGCTGGAATAGCAGCGGTACTAGCACCACTAGCGATAGAGAACGTCCCAACTGAAACTCATTCAGTCTTTCACCAACACTGGCTTCGATAGCTTCATTGACAAAAAAAATGATACAGCCTTCATTGTTTCCTTGGTGTGTGTAGACCGCATCTTTTCTTTCCTAGAAATTTCTAAACCGCAAGTTTGTCTCGCTTTAAATGCCGCAAGCGTAGTGGATGGCGCTACGAGAATGGCCCGTTTGTAAAGCATGGAAAGTAAAGGATAGCTTTCCCGGTTGAGAAAGATATCCGCCAGGGTCCGATCACTTCACCACCGTTGTATAATAACAGTGTAATTGATTCACAGACACATGTTATGACTAGTTATGTATTTCGTGGGTTGGATTTATCATTATTGAATTATGCTGATGACGTGTTAAATCTGAATGGAGCAGCTTCTATGATTGAAACAAATGTTCGGATTTTAAATGATGAGAACACAAAACTACAGGTCTGTCTTTCAATGCTAGAAAAAGTGAAGTGCTTAACATTCAGTGGTGCCTATAGATCTTACGGTGTACATAAATTTAAGCTTTGCGATGAAGAGGTGGAGTCCTCGACGTCTCTCACATACCTTGGACATCCTATTGGTAGAGATATGAAGTCCACTCGAGATGGACTTATTAGCCGGTTTTTGCTTCGAACACACAAAGCTTCTGGAGTACTTGTACAGTGAACCGACAAATTCTAGCCCGCCTCTATTCGACGTTTGTAAACCCCCATCTTCTAGCACTATCCCCTTTTTGGCGCATATTTACAGCGACTGATAATAAATACATCCGTTCCATTTATTTCAAGTATGTTCAGTTTTTACTGAAATTGCCACTCTGGATCAGAAATACACACATGGCGAGAAAATACGGGATTGCAAATCCAAATCAACAGATAAAAGACCGGCGTGATCGCTTTGCTTCGGACTTGGACATATCTTGCTATGTTGTAATCCAGTCTTTGTGTGTTTTGTGTATTTAGCTGATGTTGATCAATTGCAGTTGTTGTTTTGTTTTTTCTTTTCTTCTTCTTTTCATACTCCATTTAGGACGAATTTTTGGTCATATAAATGGGTAATAAATATATCATCATCATCTTGGCGCCACTCTCTTGTGTTATTTAGCTCTGCGTTTCACAGTCGCATAAAGCACAATCCCTGATTATTTTCTATTTCGCCTGTCTAGTTCTTTTGCTTGGGATCGACTAAACGCAGGAACAGAAGGGAAGGGCATGGCGCACGAGAAAAGCAGGAAACCAAATTAAAACCAGGAAGTGCATCCTAAAAAGAGGAAGGGCATACTTTAAGGTACTACCCGTGACAAGCTACTAAGCGAGGAATGAAAAGGTTAATTACAATTTTGATAGTTGCCGATTGGTGAACTTTGAATTTTAAAAGTGGCCGACCCCTCAAAGAATATTAATAGAGAAAGGGAACGGCGCAGCTTTACAGTTGTTCGCAGTCTTGAATTCTGGTGACATCCTTCCTCATTTAAGTATGCCCTACATCGTTTTAGTATGCCCTTCCTGGTTTTAGTATGCCTTCCTGATTTTCTCATGCACCATGCCCTTTCTTTCCCTTCCTGCTTTTAGTCGATACCGTTTGTTTAACTTTGTCCATGCTTCGTTCTGCCGAGCAAAGCCCAAGCGTTAAGAATCCCGTTCTTTTGCTGTTTTTAGACAAAATAACTCTTTCGTATCTTCTTTCTAGGCTTAGAAGCTACTTTTGATTTAACAAGAAGATTTGTTTAAAATATTAAACACCACTGTTTTGTTCCCTTTATAACTATTACGGTAAGTTAAGATTGCCCTATCTGACAGGGATCTGTCTAATAGAGCGCAAAACAGCCGATACTGGTCTTACCTGGAGGATAGACAGAGCAATCTGTTTGTAGAGAACCATCGTTGCAGAAACAGTTTCCAAGGGTATCACAGACGCCGGTGCCCGAGCAGTTGTTAGGACAGGACAAGACTTCAAGGCCTTTGATACTAACACAAATCTGGTCGACACACATCTATGAAAACATATTCAAAGTAGTTGGTTGATATTGGATAACAAAGATTTACATCCAGTGGCAACGGCAACTCAGTAAAAAATATTATTTTGAAAACAACTGTAGTTTCTAGCCCTTTCGCTCAACCCTTAGCCGGGCAATTAAATAAGACAGAATTCACAGTTCAAGTTTTTTGAATTTGTTACACTGCGTGTACCCCTTCTAACAATAGTAACGATTAGTTGCTATTTCCGTCCTAACGTCACCAAAAGTTACTACGCTGGCCGTTCCAACTTTCTCGAAATAGTAACTAATAATAACTATTTGCTTACCATGCTCGGGAGTGCAGTAAGCGTTGTAACTACGGATCTCAGTAACGGGATTGGCTCGATCACCACGTGTAATGAAGTTTTGCGGAAAATTGAAAAATGTGTTCTAGCCTTGATGCCAAGAAGCCAAAATTCGTGACTTCATGCGTAGTAACTACAGTAAGTAGGATGGAACACGCTCTGAATTACAAATACATTCAACAAGCACTGTGGAGAACAAAAACTCGCACATTCAATGCTTGTTAATAATTTTGCTTTTCTTATTTTATTATATTCTGAAATAACTCATAATAACATAATAACTCATTTTATATGCACTAAAAAGAGAAGAAAACAAAATATGCTGAAGGCACGAAGCCTCCAACAAACGAAATACTCGATGAGGATGGGTCGAACCCAATTTTTTTCCCCCATGCTTGCGCAAAGGCAGAGACAGGCGCATTTGTGGAGCACACAGAATCACCAGCAGAGGATTGCTTAACGCCAGAATTCGAGACTGAAGAGAAAGAACGGAGGAACGACGGATTTCCGGGAGAGAAGGGACTCCTTCACCAACAAACATACTACAGTTCCATCTAAACCCTTGTAACCAACGGAAAGAGTTATTATACAAGCCGCGAAAGGTCTTTTCGCGCTTGTGAGATTAGTTAGTCACAAGGGAGTAATAATCTAGTTGGGAACAGTACATTCTGAAAAGGAACATCTTGACAGACACATCGCAGGAACCAAACCTACGAATAAGAAGATTCGCTCTATAATCGCCGGAAGCGGGGGCAAGTAAATAGGTAGCGCGAGCAAGGCCCCCGGATGTCAAAACCCTCCTGGAAGGCAACACCTCCGCCCAGGAGTTATGGCAGAACCCTACAAGAAGAATGGATACCGGCAATTGGTTATATTTACAAATGAAGCGAAGGAATAAAAAGATGAAAAGATAAGAGTGATCACGGTACATCCCTGAATTTATGTACCATGAATTAACGCCTAAGCCTAGATAAGCACATACGCAGGAACTCCTCCTCGCAATCTGCACCGCTATGACCACCCTTGGTACAAGACGGAACAGACTACTCAAAGGGAGCTAGGGCTGAGGCATGCCTTAGTTAATCAAGACCAATATGCCCACCCTTGGTACTAAGATGGCTTGACAAACCGCAAGGCGCCCAGGACCCGTACAAAGAAAGGCTTTGTCTAACTGATGTCACTTGCTGCTCCTACAAATTTGCCCACTTTCCAAAAAGAAGAAGATAAAAGGTTTCGATGGGATCCCAAAAATTCAATATCTGATCCAGACAACTGGGTCTTGTCTTTGCCAGATCCAGCAATCGCCAGACTCCTTGAGCATTTTTACAATTAAAATTCAGAAACATATTAAGGCCAAATAGCTAATCATCTGAGAAAACCAAGTTCAGATATGGATTCAGCATGTGTGTTTATCCCTACAAGTCATATATGTTTTGACAAAAACTTCCTGCCACTACCGCCAATTTCCCGGTTTCGACCAAACTCCAGAACTAATTGTCCGGCGAAAAAAGAAAGCTAAAAAATGAACTCAGGGTATCTCCTTTCCCCAATAATAAACATCTAATCAACCTCAAATAAAAATTTAACTTATAACAAATTTGCCGACTCCAGCCGAGTTCCGGCCGAACTATATGTCCGGGTAAAATATGATTGTCACACACGGATTCAGCATCTCTTCTTATCCCTAAATCGGTTATCTGATCAACTAGAAATAAAACTTTAACTTCTACCAATTTTCCGATTTTGGCTGGATTCCGGGTGAACTACATGTCCGGATAGAAAACTGTTTTCACATAAGTGTTCAGCATGTCTTCTTGCCCTAAATCGAACATCTAATCAACTTCAAATAAAACTTTTACTTTTAACAAGCTTTCCGGTTTGGGCCGGATTCCGGGCGAACTACTTGTCCGTCGAGAAAATGGTTTTCACCATCGTCTTCAGCATGTCTACCTACCCCTAAATCGAATATCTAATCAACTTAAAATAAAACTTTTACTTTTAACAAACTTTCTGGTTTTGGCCGGATTCCAGGCGAACTAGTAGTTCGATGACAAAATGGTTTTCACCATCGTGTTCAGCATGTCTTCTTACTCTATAATCGACTATCAGATTAGCTGTTTCAAAATATTTTGTTTGCCCCTTAATTTGAACACCCTCCCCCACCCCTAAATGTAGGGCTACAAAATCCATCTACGAACTTGACTGGTCCGACAACCCAACGATTCCTCACACCAAGTTTCATCAAAAATCTTATTTCCTTCGAGATTTATCGTGCTTACAGACGGAGGGACAGACGGACGGACGGACGGACAGACGGACAACGTTTGCGATGTCATAGGTATCCCTCCACTTACGTTTTCGGATCCCAAAATACTGAAACCAGATAACAAGAATCACAAAAGTTGTAGATCGAGAAAACACTATCGCCTTGTTCAGAGAGACAGGAAAATACACTAGAAATAATAATTCATATGATTTTACTGATTAATGCTAATTTTCATCGTGTAAGAATATATCATATTTGAAAAGAGAATTACTTTACCAATTCAACAACTGTTCACTTTGAAAGCCAAGACAAGTTCTGAATATTCCTACCGCCCAATAACAAATCAAGGGCTTCTAGACTCTGGATTTCTTCTGAGACTTGGGAAGATGTTACAGCTTGTGAGACCCTTGATGCTAAGGTTTCTCTGTTTCAATCAAAATTAATGAAAAAATACACGTCTTTTTTCACTGAAGTAACAAAAAGTTTCGCTCTTCCGATAAACCTTATATCACTGAAAAGATAAAATCACTCGTTCAACAAAAGTTATAATTGTTTCGTCATGGAAAAAAAGATGCTGCAAGTGCTTTGCGTAAAATAATAAAGAAAGAAATCAGACGAGCTGCTTCCAATTACGGAAGGACCAAGTTAAATGTTCTTAAAGAAAGTAAGCCCCGCCAGTGGTTTAGAAAAGCTAAGGAGCTTGGTGGTCGTACGCATAAGAATCTGGATTTCCACTTGGACGAGCCACCTTTGCGAACGGCAAATGAGCTCAACAAGCACTTAGCCGCAATAGTCCAAACTTCCCCCCCCCCCTTTTCAAATAGCCATAAAATCCCAAGTACACCAGTAGAAAATATTCCATTAATTACAGTTAATGAAATTATTAGTAAAATATAGAAGCTTAAAAAAATCTAGCATTTGCCCCATTGATATCCCAACTGCTCTGATCAAAGCTTTCCCCGACAAATTATCTATTCCGCTGTTAAGCATTTTAATGAAATTAGTAAATCGGGAAATTATTCGTCTTGTTGGAAGTTAGGGTATGTAACTCCGATTGAGAAAAAGGGAGGTTTAAATGACTTCACCGGAGTACGACCAATTACACTAACTCCGACATTTTCAAAGATGTGTGAAAGTTTTCTAGCCGATTGGTTGAAGGCAGAAATCCTGGAACTGATTGACCTTAAACAGTTCGGGAACCTGAAGGAAACTCTACCTCTCATTACCTTGTGAGTTTACTTGATTTAATTTATAAAAACCTCGAAAACCCTGATACATGGTTAAATCTTCTATTAATTGTTATTATTAGTCCTTTTTTGATAAAAATTTTAGTTTCTTTTTTGACAAATCGATCACAAATTGTCAAATTTAATAATGTTTTTTCTGAACCCCTACCTATTTTTTGTGGTGTTCCCCAAAGTACTTTACTAGGTCCGATTTATTCTTAATAATGATTAATAGTCTTATTTCTGAGTACCCTGACCGATGGAAATATGTTGACGACCTCTCCGCTCTTGAGGTTTGCCGTCGAAACATCAAGAGTTCAGCAATGACCATTCTGGATGACATTACCCATGACGCTGCTCTGTCGCTAATGAAAGTCAACTCCAAGAAATCTTCAATTATGACAATCAGCTTTTTAAAATCTACCCCAGCCTTTCTTGACCCCATTCCCCCAGAAATCTCCGTTAAAAAAATTAAACTACTCCAAAAAACTTTAACCAATGATTTAAAATGGGATGCCCACATAAAAAATATTTTAAAACAAGCCTCCCCATGTATTGCCGTTTTGAATCATACTTATAAAGTTTTCTTGTCCTTCTAAAGACCTCCTCCATATTTACATTAGTTTTATCAGACCTATTCTTGAATACGCTTGTCCTGTTTGGCACTTCGGGCTCTCTTCAGAACACACATACCGTATCGAGAACATTCAAAAAAAGGCCCTCATGATTATAAACGGGGAGGGTAAAGTGCCTTACAGTTACCTACTAGAAAGGTTCAAGCTGGCTACCCTGGAAGAGAGACGAACCCGCCCTAGCATCGATTTCGGTATTAAAACCCTATCTGTTCCCCGTTTACGTAATATTCTCCCACCCCCCCTATTCTCCTATACGTATTAAACCCCAGCGAGAGAAATCCCAGAAAATCCCCTAACTAGCCCCTGTGGCCCTCTTTCCTGAAACCGAGCCCGCCAAGAGCGATGCTCCAGCTGAATATGATTGTGGGCAGAAAAGTTGTGGAAAGTAACATCGCTTCTTCAGATGCTCAGTTCAAAGGCCGGAATATCAGAAGGTTTTGAACCTGCACCGGACCTTAAAGCACCTTCACCAAAACTTGGTTTAAGCGGAGGCACCTGATGCATGAAGAATAAAACGTTGATCTGACCAGCTTAGATGACAACATATATAAGGATAATCAATTGACGGAATACTTTGGGAGACCAAGGTGAGTTTGAAAGAACACGAAGCTAATAATTCGCAGTTCGTCAGAGCAGCGAAAATCTAGAATATCAAACAGATTGCAAATGAGTGGAGTATACGAAAGCTCATCAACTCGATTATGCAGATGGCTGGATGTATTTTCCACCCACAGGTGTAGAACAGATATTAGACTTTGACGACAAAGCGCTGCACGGTAAAGCCTAATGACATAACGAGCATTCACAAACGGCGCTAGTATCCAGTAAATAGGCAAAACTGCACAATGACTTACTAAAAGCAGTTGAATAGAAACGACTGTAGCAGCTGGAAACAGCGGCTGGACATACTGTATACATCGTCTTGCTGTATCTGACTTAGAAGACCGAGATAATAAGCCGTCGAGAAAATTACACAAGTATTTTCGCGCTTGTATTAAAACGTGGAGACATCTGTCAAACTATTTTTTTAACAAAGTGAAGCGAGGGATTCGTCACTGGTTAATTCAACGCACGTTGGATTGTTTTCATATAAGATATAATACAGTTTTTATCAGTTTGTTATGATATAGACAATACGATACATGCATGTCGCAAGTGAAGCATGTTTTAAATGTGATTAGTTGTGTTCATGTATTTTATGTTATGAATGAGTTTTCTCGCATAATTCTGGTCCAATTGATCATAGACATCAATTACAATCATACTGTAGTTACTTGCACACGGTCTGACTAAAACATCCTGAATACTTTAGTTCTTTTTTTTTCAATGAAATAAAGCACATTTCCTAAGTACGTACATGACATAAATCCTGCTTGTATTAACGAACGAAGTGTGAGGCCTAAGAACTTGCAATACACTAAATCATGTATAATATCTTAAATAAAGATAAGATGTTTACTAGGTAAACCACACTTCGAAAACGCGTCAGCTTGAGTTGTGGAACATTCCTAATAATAAGACGTTAACAAACAAGACACATGCAACAATCTTGGTTTTCTTTCTCTCTTATATTTTTTTTTGTTTTGCTTTGTTTCACAACAACAATAAATCTTTCATCCGAAATGCCTCAAAAATGACAAATCTCGCATCAAAATACAATAATCGCCGGGAACGGGGGAAAGTAAATAGGTAGCGCGAGCAAGGCCCACGGATGTCAAAACCCTCCCGGAAGGTCATCCCTCCGTCCAGGAATTATAGCAGAGCCATACAAGAAGAATATATACCGGCAATTGGTTTTATTTACAAAATGAAGCGGCGAAATAAAAAGATGAAAAGATAAGAGTGGTCACGGTACATCACTGAATTTATGTCCCATGAATTTACGCCTAAGCCTCTATAAGCACGTACGCAGGAACTCCTCCTCGAAATCTGCGCCGCTGTGACCACCCTTGGTACAAGACGAAACAGACTACTCAAAGAGAGCTAGGGCCGAGGCACGCCTTAGTTAGTCAAGACCAATATGCCAACCCTTGGTACTAAGATAGCTTGAAAAACCGCAAGGCGCCCAGGACCCGTGCAAAGAAAGGCTTTGTCTAACTGATGTCACTTTCTGCTCCTACAAATTTGCCCACTATCCAAAAAGAAAAACACTGAAACCAGATAACAAGAATCACAAAAGTTGTAGATCGAGAAAACACTATTGCCTTATTCAGAGAGACAGGAAAATACACTAGAAATAATAATTCATATTATTTTACTGATTAATGCTTATTTTCATCGTGTAACAATATTTCATATTTGAAAAGAGAATTACTTTACCAATTCAACAACTGTTCACTTTGAAAGCCAGGACAAGTCTGCCGAAGGATTCTCAACACGAAACATAAAAAAGCTGTTGTTACTGTTAGCTTGAGGCAACGCTGGCCTATCTGTGTTCATAGCTATATTTTCAAGAAGGCCTTGGCTATACTTAGTCTATGTGTTTATACTTTATAGGTTCAAGAAAACCGTCGCTATACTGGTCTAGACGGATGTTTATGCACTGTATGGGAAATAACACTTGTTGACAAAGTACTGCAAGAACCGTAGATACGATTTCTTTCATTGATCTTAAATAATAAATATAATATACTAATATTTAGAATAAGTCTTTAGGGTGAAATTCCAATAAGGGTGAAATTCCAATCGTCCGTGCTGTCTATCTTTATGTGTGCGTGCGGAATCAGTTGGAATATTATTGCCTTGTTTATTTGGAGGGGGGTACTAAGACACCCCCCTTGCCAGTAAGTTTTTGCTTCGTCTTACTTGTATGATGTCGACGGAAACGGATCCCAGGATCATCGTCTCGGAACTGCTATGCTTTATGAGCAACAAAATTGATAAATCTCCAAAAGATGTGCTTCTAAAGATTTGCAACGATTTCTATGCTCTTGATGAGACCCTAGCGGCGAAGCTGAAATTGGTTGGGCTTTTGTCTATTGAAGAGAGGAACCAATTGTCTGATAGACTCGCCACGACCCGCAGAAGTCAATATTTGGCTCTGGACGACATTTACGTTATACTGCAAAGCATAGTTCGAGAAAACCTGCAGTTCCATGCTGCTGATCTGTCTCGGATACCTCCGATGAACCTGCAACACTTCGACCTTGTTACAGTTCTGAACTCGTATCAAGTTTTGCAGTCACAAATTGCCGAGTTAAAAGAGCATTTATCCCAGCTCAGCGTGACGTCAGTCTCTCGCTCCGAAGTCACTGAACTAGTAGCTCGTAGTCATAGTAACGCTTCAGTATCGCAGACAGCTGGTGGTTTTTCTTCTCAGGTTCGCCGGACTGGTTCGCGAGCAGCATCTAACGCTACTTTGTTCTACGATGCCGATACTGATCTTGAAGATGTAGATGACGCCGCTGCCGACGATGGATCGACGGTAACGAAGGATAGGCCCGACAGACCAGATCACGGTGATGTCCTGAATCAAACTGTTACTGTTAGGTCGGAGAATGCTGATCAGGCTAGAAATGGAGCCAGTAGCAGACTTCTTTCTGATATTGTACGTCTCCCCCCTAAGCCTGTAACAGGTCAACGAGTTTCTGGTACTGCGCCCCAGAAAAAGAATCGGCCTGGTGGAACTGTTGTTGGGACAACTGCATTTGGAGCACTTAGAGGCATAAAGTCTGTCTTGGATGAGAAGAAATCGTCGTTTTTTGTTGCAAGGCTAAATCCTGACACACGGCCCGAGGCGCTGGCGGGTTCATTAGCGCAAAAGTTAAAATGTAACCCGAGGAATGTTCAATGCGAAAAGATTAACGGAAAAGCCCAGTATAGTGCTTCGTTCAAAGTTGTGTTGCCAGCGGTGTACCGGGAAACCGTGATGAAAGATAATTTCTGGCCATCAGGTGTATTAGTGCGGCGTTATTTCGAAGCCCGGGCGGCCCCTCAGAGTGACCCTAATGCCACCGATTAGATGCATTACATATAATTGTCGATCTTTAAGATCAAATCTGCATGTTATTAGAGATTTACTAACTCAGTGCGATGTTCTATTCCTTCAAGAAATTTGGCTGCAGGACCGTGACTTAGTTACATTACAGTCACTATATCCGGATTTCTGTGGTAACGGAGCTTCTCCAGTGAAGGATAACGAAATCCTGATAGGGAGACCATTTGGAGGTGTGGCTGTTTTATGGAGAAAGAGTGTTGGTGTCCATGCTAAATACGTTGACCTTAAGGATGATCCGATGATTGGTTGGCAGTTTTCTAGTATGTCTAGGCTATTTCTTTTTGTTAATGTATACATGCCGACGTTTAGTGCGGAGCACGAACCAGAATTCCTAGAGTGTCTGAATAGACTAGGTGTTTTCGCCGAATGCCTTGATTATAATGACATTATTATTGTTGGTGATTGGAATGCGAATGCGTGTCCTGCTAGTCCGAATCCTGGGTATTTTAAGTATCTAAAAGATTTCGCGGATTCGTATAATCTTTCGATTCGCGACGTTATTTCTTTACCTTCTGATTCTTTCACGTATGTGAGCGAGGCTCATTTGGGCTCGACATCTTTGTTGGATCATGTGCTGGCTTCTCAGTCTTGTTCTCAACTATTAGATGGTTTCCGGATTGATTATGGTATGGGACCCGATCATTTACCACTTATGTTTAGGTTAAACGTTGACGCAGTGATATTTAGTCCTGTTAGCAGCAGAGAATGCCCTCTCGTGGGCCCGAAGTGTGATTGGCAGTCTGCTAGTCTCGAGGACCTTCTGAATTATTTGGTTTCTACAAAGGATGGGCGTATAATGAGCGTATTCTGAGGGCGGAAGCTTTAGCTTTTTCCTTCCTTTCTTCTACTGGTGTAAGGGACTTTTGGAATAGAGTAAGGGATGTCTTTTGTCCTAGAAGGTTTGGTGTTTCTCAAACTGTAGATGGTGTGGTCGGTGATGGTGATATTGCAGAATTATGGCGGGAAAAGTATTCTTCACTTTTTAATTTGGTGCCCAGTGATTGCTCTTGGACGAGTACCCTTTCTGCTTCGGAATCCCTAAACCCTATTCTTGGATGTGAAGTCGAGAAATTGGTAAGGGAGCTGGATGTTGGGAAAGCCGGAGGAGTAGATGGTATATCTGCTAGACATCTTAAGTATGCATCGACAGAGCAGTTTGGAATCTTGGCTCTGTTATTTAACGCGTTTATTCGGCATGGGTGTGTACCGGATTCACTGATGGCTGTGTCTATTGTACCTATACCTAAGGGTCGATGGTGTGATGTTGCTTTGTCGGATAGTTACAGACCAATTGCTCTTGCCACTATTCTGTCTAAGGTGTTGGAAAAGTGTATCCTTTCTATACTGAAGGATAGCCTTAGAACAAGTGATTACCAGTTTGGTTTTAAAGCTTCTCATGGTGTAGATTTTGCGATTTTTGTATTTAAATTCGTTGTGGAATATTTTTGGTTTTATTCTACGCCAGTGTTTGTTTGCTTTGTAGATTCAACGAAGGCATTCGACCGTGTGAATCACAGTAAAATTCTTGAAATTTTAGCTAGAAGAGGTATTACTGCACAGTATATTCGTTTACTAGCTTTTTGGTTTAGGAATCAGAAGTTTTTTGTGAAGTGGGGGGACGCTTCTAGTTCTTCATTTTCACTGGTGAATGGTTTACGCCAGGGTGGGGTTTTATCTCCTTTGTTGTATGCCGTTTATGTTGACCGTCTGTCCGAACAGCTGAAAATTGCTGATATTGGGTGTTTCATCGGTGGCAAGTGCTTTAACCATATTTTCTTTGCTGACGACCTGGTAATTCTCTCGCCTTCGTTACATGGACTGAACCGTCTTCTTGCTGTTTGTGATCATTATGCAACTAGTTTTGATATAATTTTCAATGTTAAAAAGACCGTAGCAATGGCTCTGCTTCCTAGCGGATGTGATCTTCCCCGTCTTCCGGTGGTGCTTTCTATGTGTACATTGGATTACGTTTCAGAGTTTAAGTATTTAGGTTTTTGGATTAGTAATAAGATGCGGGATGATTGCCATATTTTAAAACTTACCCATAGCCTATGTAAGGGGGGGAACCTCCTAATTTGGAAATTTAATGACGTGAATCTTGCTGTTAAAGTGCATTTGTTTAGGACGTACTGCTACTCATTTTTCGCGTTACCCCTGGTGTACAACCATACGAAAAGATCACGTTTGAACCTAGAAGCTTGTTATAAGCGTGTTTTCCGTCGGTTAGCAAAGCTACAATTCCGAGCTAGCATCAGCCAAGCGTTTGTGTCGAACCATTGTTGCACATTTATTGAAATTGAGAGGAAGTTGAAAACATCGTTTTTTTGTCGTCTAATGGAGTCGCGGAATGATTTAGTGGAGTTCGCTGCAAACCCACTATTCTTCAATCTTCCGATATGGAGTCATTTGCTCGACCCTGAGCCACCATGATGTAGATAGTTTGTACTCGCTTGTTATATTTTATTTTTTTGTTTTGTTTATATGGCTTACGCTGAAATAAAAAGTGTTATTATTATTGTTATTATTATTATTTAATCAAAGATTACAGCTCTAGCGCTTAATGACCTTGCTCAAGCATTAACTTGGTGATCAGTGTTTGCGTAAAAATGAATCCAAGGTACTTAAAAGTATCCACGAATTTCATTGTCTGGCCAGACAGTAGAACGGCTGGAATATAAACCAACGTCAGACCACGTGGGAAGAGTGCCATGCAAAAGGTTTTGTTCGTGTTGAATATCACTTCATGTGTCGAAGAAAACACATCACAAACTTTCATCAACTCATTTAGGGCATGATCGGTAGTAGGCATCACCACCAAACCATCCGCATAAGAAATGTTATTAAAACAACTACCCTGGATAAAATAACCTACCCCTGCATTAGCAAGCGAACTGTTTAAGTCATCCACATATAAGTTATGAAGGATTGGTTATAGTACTCCTCCGTGTCTAACACCATTTAGGACACGAAATGGAGAGCTAAGCAGCCCATCCTATTTCACACAAAATCTTTGGTGTTTAAACAAACATGCAAGGGTTAGTACAATACGGGGGTCTATTCCCCTATCATGCAACTTACGAAGAAGTTTCTCGTGGTTAATAAAGCAGCATTTGCGTCAATAAAATAAGCAAATACGGGAGTTGAAAAAGCCCAGAAATATTCCACCACCGTTTTTTGTACGAATACACAAAATTCAGTAGACGTCTTTGACTTGAAGCCAAATTGGTAAACTGATGACCGTATTCGAGGTTCGACAATCCCATACAGGTATTTTTCAAAAACCTTCGATATCACAGCCGCCAAAGCAATAGGTCTATAGTTAGTAATACTACTAAGATCCAGCACCAAGACAGACCTCCGTTAGACCATCCGGGACAAAACCATGAGCCATACAACCATTAAACAGAGCGTTGAGCATGCAAACTAGCATAGAATGATTTATCGACAACAATTATGTACCCTATACATCTATAACAGATCTGACAAAATGTAATCGAAGCCAATATAATTTGACCTGTATACTAAACTATAAGCTACATGGACACAGTCTAAACTGCTTTCAGAAGGTTTGGCGGATTTTTCAGCAGAAATGGTCGAGAAATATGAAAACAAGTTACTTAAACAAATATAATACTGAATATTCAGATGTTTTATATTATTAGAGAAATTCTATGACAGTGTCCAGCTATGTAGTTCCGAAACAGTTTTCGACCAAATCAGCAATTTAAGCCTTACCATGCTCTCTCCGCAACTTGCGCCATTCGGAACCAATCCCAAGCCCACTGCTGGCTTATACTCGATGTTGACAGTCAGGCAGGTTATCTGGGTAGTAGACGAAAACGTTATGAAATCACTGTTGTTCCAAATCGTTCTATCTTTCTCACATAGGAGCGTGTTACATATTGTGTTCCTGCAAGAAAGTTTAAACAAAACGTCTTGTTCTTCCACTTCAGTTGAATCAGCCTAAAATCTTCGTTCGAAAAATAAACCCACATAAATGACCTTTTTCTTGCATGCCAAAGTTTAATAATGAATCGGCTGTGCTATCCTTGACAGAAGGCGAAAGAACGGGCCTGTGGCGACTGCATTAATATAGTAGGCTAGCAGTATTGGCAACAGTTTATTTTTGGGATCCCAAAATGTATGAATTCGTACCAGTTATCCGTCTGTCCGTCCGTCTACAAGTAAGTGTCAGGGCTGCGAGATTCAGGACACAGGCTCACCCGAGGAGTATGTGACTCTAGCCTTGTCCTGAATAGAGCCTGACATATATATACAAGCCGGAAACATCTTCGCGCCAGACTAGATCAGATTCGAGTATGCGTAAAATCTCATTATACTTATTGTGTGAAATACATATTTATTCTTTCGTACCACCGTTAATTCCTGCATAGACAAAGCCTTCACCACTTCCAACTTGACAATGGTGTCAGATGTGAGTCAGTTTTATAGTGATATAGTCCCAGCAGAGCGGTATGGTCGAAGAAAAACGTAAGTCGTTTATTTTTCTCATCGATTTTCTGTTTGCCTAAATTTTAAATTCTTAACCGGAGCTAAAATGTAAGACTTAACTTATCCGAGTGGATGGCGTGGGATTTGTATTTTTTCGTATGTCCGTCTACAGTATGCGAAGACGGCCATCAAACAACAGTGCCAAGCCATCCGCTTGTTTGGTGAGAATACTGCTAGCCGTCAACATAAATTCAACACGTCGGCTGCAGCTCACAATAAGTCTCAGACACCTCATTCAGTTATTGACAATTTCACCCCCACATTTCAATAACTGTTTCAATAAGAACCTGTTTCAATAACTTTGGCTCAAAATCAGTTCAGTTGAAGTTCATGCACGAAGCTATTCAGAAGCTGTTCTAATGCGTGCCATAGACATTCTGGCGAACAGGATAATGGCGAGAGAACGGTTGTTAACCTGTTGATGCCGAACTGATGAACTTGCTGATTTCAAGAACGCCATCCGATACCTGATGAGGTGTGGTTTAATATCTGGTTTTACAAAATGTGGTAAGAGGTATTCTGAGCATCACCATCCACGTCTGTCTGTAAGGAGTGAAATTTATTTTTTTCGAGTATTTTCTCTCTTGAATTTATTTTGGTAGTTGACAATTATTTTAAAGTCATAGTGAAACTTATACTTTCTTTGTATAATCTCGAAGGTTTATTTACTTAAGAATCAGGTTGCTAAGTCTTGTGGTTCGAGTATTTTCCAGGTTCAGTGCTGTGTCTGAGATCTTCTCGGAAGCATGCTTTTGTGATTACTGGTCACGAAACGAGCTCGAGAGGATACAGCGATTTGGAATCTTGGATGACTTGGAGCAAATTTTCAGTGCAAAATTTAAGATAAGTAAAACATAGGTTTTCTTACAAATTTGCACGATTCTTCAAAAACACCGCAAACACGAAGCTATTCGTTCTTCTAGCACATTCAAGCGACAGTTCTCTGCTCAGTTCTTTCTAATAAGATCATTTTTCGATTCGTCTTGTTTCTGGAAGAGAACGGACCTGATTATTTGATTTTTATCAATTTTACACTGTTGTCCTTCCTGTTGTCCTTCCTATAAAATATCGCAATATTAAAGTAATCCCAAATGTAATGCATTCTTTGATTGTCTAGCCCAGCTACAGCCCATTTTAAAAAACAAATGTTGTGTTGTTATTACAAATTGTTATTACGATAGTGAAAGTTCAGAATATTTGCGAATCACTGTCCCTGTTCTGATCCTCTTTCACATCAGACGCAATCAATCTATCGATCTGACAGAGATACCCGGCACACGACCTGAACATTAAAACAGGATGATCTGTAAATAACAATCAATTTTAGGGTAGAGCCAATAAACTTCGCAAGAGATATTTAGCTATAATAGCTGAGAATCAAAATTGCATTGTTTTCCTGAAATCTAAGGACTGGAAGTTCCTTAGCACGCGTTCATTTTGGAAAGACGGTTCCAGAAAATTGTAAAACTCTTACGCTAAAAGATACCTATATGATCAAAATATTGTTCGGTAACAAAATAATTTAATACCATTCGTTTGCTAATATATCTTGAAAATCTGTTTAACTTCAGGCAACAAAGTTTCATCTTTTGCCTTTAATTTCTTTTGGTGAAGAATTGTACAGACGATTACTTGAATTTATTGGTTCATTTTCCGTTACTTCAAGCATTGTAAAGAAACTTTGCTGAGAAATAAAAGTCTCTAATTTATACTAAACTCACAAGAATTTACTTTGGTAAGCTATGAAATTCTCGATTTATTTTGTTTATCATTAAGTTTGGCGTAAAGCTTGTCGCCGCGGATCTTTGATGTTTAAATTTCTGGTTAAGATTAATTAACAGAAAGCCGACGTTACAAAAACATCGTCAGGATACGGTAAAGAAAACTGACTCCGTCAGTTTCGCAAGAACGGTGGTTAGGCCTATAGCCTACAGATACAATTCCGCTAGCCTTACGAGATAACCTTACTTGTAAATGCAACATAAATTTGCAGCTCTTGTGTAAAGTGCAATAGAAACAGTGTTGGGACAAGTACGTCAAATTTCTACTTATATATCAAATATGAAGTACTTTCAAATTCTGTGCATGAGTATCAATATTAGGAACCTAACAACGAATACAATTAAGCAGTATTTATTCACACAATGTTTGCAACGGATACGTCAGCTACGATTCTTCATCAGCGATATTTCGGCCCTTCTTGGCAAGGGTCCTCGTCAGGCTGTCAATCCTCTGGTTCAACTTCGGGGAAGGAAACAAACCTGTAATCATTTTAAGTACTATTTGATTGTAAGCTCAATTAATGCTACCAAAAGAAGTATTTCATTGTGCAAATTTATTTGATCTAAGCAGTACCTACTTGAGACAGTACTTGATAATTTAGTGATACCAGTGGCTTAAAGTACTTAGTCATTTCAACCAACTATTAAGTATCCTATGAAAATCGTACTTAAGTAAAACAAGCACTTGTAATTGAAATACAAGCACTTAGAGTACTGGATAAGAAGAAGTCACAACCTTTCATTTGTACTTTAAGTCGACCAAATTTGTACAAAACTAGGAACAAGGAAGGATCAATCCAAAACATTAGTGTCTTCGTTTAGTCTTCTAAGCAAGCTTTGTTCAAGTTTGCCCAAAGTTTATTTTATCCTTATTTTCGGATGATCCCATTCCCAGTAATATAGTAAAAATTTTGCAGTTTGTCATTTACACTGTAATCCTAGATTAGGTACGGAATAAAGTTAGTTCAATGAAATGAGACGACTTAAAACCTATCGAGCAAAGCTATTGTAAAGCTCAAAGACTTTAGTTGTCAAATTTTAAGATCCAAGACTTGGTTGGACTTTGAACTTTGTTGTTGTTGACAAAACTTGCTTTGACCCAAGTATTTAGTTGCACTTAAATGAGCAAGCTAAATACGCGTTAAATTAAACCGCATTAAAACTCTCTCTCTACGTTATGCCTGATAATATGGTTTCCAGCGATATGCTGACCATATCAGTTCCCCAGGGGTCATTGCGACCCGCGTGGTCAGGCGTTTGAAATGGCATTCAAACGTAGAGGTGCCTCAATAATCCGCCCAGTCCTTGTTAAATGAAAAACCAACAATGAAGACCTTAAAACCGTCACATTCTCCGGAATAAGAACTAAGTGGAGCTGGTCTTTTAGTCTTTTAGTTGGTGTTATTTTAGGATCGGAAGTTAAGAACAAAGTCTTTGCAAATTGTTCTACACCGTTCTCGAAGAGGTTCGAGACCGTTCCAGAGAGGAGAGTCACCAGCGGCGTCTGGTGTGTTTCGTATTGTTTGGGAACGACAATTTGTTAACAATATTTGGTGGAACATTTTTTAAGGTCGCTGCTTCCAATCCAAGAAAGAATCCATGGTTTTTCTACTCATGCACAATTGTGGTGAATTTTCTATAGCTCGAATGTCTTGAAACACGAGTAAAAGATCTAATAAGCTAGCCAAAGAGACCTCCGTCAAAATAATCAGTAAAAGATAATCTAAAGTACGGAATAACTCACTACTGAGTTATTGATATTATCTTTCGGAAGTTTTTTACCAAACTATGAAAGGCTGACATATCAGTATAAATGTCTTTTGACATTGACACCGCAGCATCTCTGTTAACACGAAGGCTTATTGTATTGAAAAACATAATGGAAGGTTTTCCTCCACTAAGTTTCGTTTTGCGGATTGCACCTTGAAAAATTGTTTCCTATGAGTTGATATGATTTTTTGGGGGTAAATGACTCGGTTGTCATAAATCCAACATGTCTGAGCAAACTCGCTAGGTAGTTTGGTGGTTCCAAGACAAGTAAAGTTTTGGGGAAAACTTTGTTCGCTTCATGCTGAGTTACGAATATTTAGTAGCCCATTCTATCGCATTGCATGATTCGCAAAATGAAGCAGATTTGTCTAAACATTTTGCTAAATAAAATAATCCCGTAAGATTGCGGAACACTATTGATTTTATAAAATTTGTCTGAATTTTCTAGCAAGGAAACCTCGGAAGTGATCGAATTTTTAACTAAGAGAATTCCCTCTATTTGGTCTGAAGACTGGACTAATAGTTTGTCAGCGAAATCATTACTAAATGTTAGCTAGGTTGCAAACTAGCTAAGCAAATAGTTAATGATTGAACACACAGCAGATAAAGTAAAGACAAGAAATCTGAAACTGACGAATTTCAACTTTTGTTATTCGAGCTACGAGATATTATTCCGACAAGTTGCTTTGAAAAAAAAAAAAATAATAATTCTACGGATTTAGTTTTGAGATCGCGCAGAAGAACGAAATAATATGATAATTTGATGTCTCAAATACTAGAAATTCCAATTGTCTCAACGACTTCTGGTTTAAATGTCGTTTAGGCACACGCCTAGCGGACGCATTCCTAGACATTGAGCGCATCTTACGCAAATGCGACTGGACTAAAGACACGGGTCTGGATTAAAGATTCACAAGTTAGCTATATGAACAAATAAGTAAAAAGAATAAAATATTTCTTACCATTTCTTGTCGAGCGTTAAACCCTTAATATTAATTATCGATCCTAGCTGTTTCATTACAGAAGTGTTGTTTATTAAGAATTACGGTATTAATTGGATAATTTTCAGTTCAAAACGTCAGCAAATCTGGAAGCCAAACAACACTGTTCTGATGATTGCTTCCAGAACTTCGCTAGGTCATAACAGATCAAGTTGGTTTCAATCCTGAACTTAAAAAAGGACTAATATCAAAAAGGTCACGTATTAATTAAATACGTTCTTAATCTTCCAATTGTTTTCAACAATTCATGACCAAACAAGTATCCTTTCTTCGAATTAAGTTGACGCAGCTGCCGTTTCCAACAAGATAATCCGAATTAAATCAGAGATTATGACTTGATTTCAATCATTTTTCTCGCTGTTCAGTTCTTGGAAGAAAAAAAGCTGCATACTATTTACCATTTTGGTCATAAACAGCTTCCTTTTCTACTATCTTCCGATTAATCACTGAATATACGATCGCCACAATAAAAAATAGATCTTGATCCTTTCAGCTTAAAATCGCCTGATCTACGGAAAAAGAAACGCTGTATGTAGGGTCATAAGCTGTTGTGTTTTAAATTTAATCAAATGTAGAATGAGAAGAAAACATCTTATCTAAAAATCGTTCTAACCAACAAATTTGTTCTAGTTTATAAATATAGTGTCATCTGCCATGTCAACAAGATGTTAAACGCCGGTTTCCGCTCGTACCCAATCGCACAAGCATTCCGTCACCACAAAATAGCATTGGTCATTCAGCTGAGATAGAGTTCCGAAACATCTTTCAACTTCAATGATTTATCGCGAACCAACTTTCAACTGTGTAGTCTGGATCTACGGTCTCCACCTCTCTCATTGTGTTCCTGATTTGGTGCAAATTTTGGCCTGGGAAGAAGAGCCCAGAAGTGAGCCCATAAGAACTGTAGCAGAAAAAAGACGGGCTAATTATGCACACCACATTTAAAAAATGTCTTCGCCATTTTTTTGTAATGGAGGGAGGTTATGTCAGGGTCTCGAAATTCAGGACACAGGCTCACGCGAGGAGTACGTGCCTCTAGCTTTGTCCTGAATAGAGCCTGACATATATATACAAGTCGGAAACATCTTCACGCCAGACAAGATTATATTCGCGTATCTCATTGTACTTAGTTTGAGAAATACATATTTATTTTTTCGTACCACCGTTAGTTCCGGCATCGACAAAGCCTTCACCACTCTCAACTTGAGTGTAAGATAAGCTTCGAACAGGACAAAATTTTTGTTAAATATTTGTGTGAGGTTTGAATCAAAGCATCAAGTTCATAGATGGGCTCATAGCCCTTTATTTAAGGGAAGGGAAATTAAGGAACAAACGAAGTATTCTTTAAAAGCAAATAAGATAGTTGATTTAGAGATAAAGAGACATGCTGAATCCGTATTTGAAAATTAGTTTCTGGCCAGGCAAATAGTTCGCCCGGAATCCAGCCAATCCCGGATAATTTGTTGAAATTAAATTTTGTATCTGAAGCTGAATAGAAGCTAGATGTAGAGGGAAGACAAGCAGAATCCGTAATCCGTATATGAAATTATTTTGTCGTTGGACAAATACAAGTCCGTCCTAAGCCAGAAAATTTGTTGGAATTAAAAGTCTTACACGAAATTGAATAGTGACTAGATGTAGAGGGAAGACAAGCAGAATCCGTAATCCGTATATGAGAATTATTTTCTCGGTGGACAAATAGTTTGTCCGGAATCAGGCCGAGACCGTAAGATTTGTGAACAGTAAAAGTTGCACCTGAAGCGACAACTAAAGAAGTTCAATGTCAGGGGTAAGAAGACATGCTGAATTCGTTTTGGAGCTTTATTTTATTGCCGATTAACTAAAAGTTAAGTCGGGAGTCGATTAAAAAATTGTTATAGGGGTAGAGACACATGCTGAATTTATCTTGAATTCTTTATTCTTGACGAATAAACAGTTCTCCCGGAAATCTGGTAGACGTAAATTTATTTTGAAGTCGGTTAGAAATTCGTCAAAAATCCTTGCTGAAACCCTTTCGGAACTTTATTCTTGCTTTACCTAACAGGAATTCGTCAGAAATTTTGCAAAACACTGAACACAAGACAGTTAGTTCTGAAGTCGTACAGAGCTTTGGTTTAGAGGCAAGAATGAATGGTAGTTCATACAGGTTCTTGGTTTTCTCAACAGCCGTATCCAAGAACGGATATCACATGTCTCCACCGGCACCGTTTTTCGTACATTTCAAATAAATCCCACAGTCAGATTATTCCTTTCGATATACCAGATAATAAGACAGAATCCATCTATATGCTTCGATTTTCTTATTACCGAGTAAATAGATAAATTTCTTACTATTCGGTAAACCGAGCGTAAACAGAAAATTTATGAACAGACTTGTTGAACCACCGCGATTACGGGTTATATCAGCAAAGGTAATCCGGTCGCAATCGGATCACAATCCGGGTAATCTTATCCATTCCCCGATTTGAATATTCTAACATTTGCATATCAAGGAACAGTAGTCCCTGACACTTCGATTCCCCGACTCGACCTAATGTTAAATTTACTAATAATTGCATGTCTGGGAACAGACATGCCACAGAAGCCACAGAAAACTCGCTCGATCATTTGATTATGTGGAAACCTCGATATTCTGGAAGCTTCGATGTCACGATCTGTCGGGGAACTTTCGCTTCTGACATATCCGATCCACAAAAAAAGAGGAACAAGAGTTTGTGGAATAACAACCATTGGATAGGAGAACGATAAGTGCACTGCCTACAAACGCAGTATAATGGATCCGGGTCCGGGTCTGAAAATCAAGATTTGCTTGTTGGGAAACTTTCACATTTCGATTCCCCATTTCAACTCAACAAATCAATATTTGCTTCTCGGGAAACAAAATTAGCCCCAGAAACTTCGATCAATCATTTGCTTATGTGCAAATGATGAACTTCGATACTTCGAATCCCTGATTTGTCGGGGAACTTTCGCTTCTGTCACATCAAATCCGCAAAAAACGGAGAACAATAGCGTGTGGAGTAACGATTCCAAGATAGGAGAACAACCGACACTGCCTACAAACACAGTGTAGTACCGGATCCGGGTCTCAAAACTCAAGTTTTGCTTGTTGGGGAACTTTTGTTTGTTGGGGAGCCGCGGCTCCCCCCCCCCCCCGGTACCGAACATCCCCTCGCAAATTCTTCTATGTAAACATACAGGAAGTTATAAGAATCCGTAGTGTTTTTTCCAGGGGGGGGAGGGGTCACCAGAACCCACCGAATCCATATACCGCTATTGCGTAACGTATTACTCATTTGCAAATAGTTTCCTAAAGGACCCTTTGCACTATTTACTCTTCAACTTAAAGTATTTTAAAATACTTGAATACTTTAAAACTATGCAGTGCTTTCAACAAATAACCAACGGTTTTGGCTGGGTTAAGCCTTTTCCGAGACCCATTGACTTTTAGCGAAAATAGGGAAAAATTTAAATAACCATTTTTTTTCTAGTGGAAAAACTCCTCGCAGACAACCTTCGACAGCGTGATACACATCAAAGGTGGCAAAACGGGAATTGAGAAAATCATCTTGGTTTTGTTTTAGGGGTTAGAATGTACCATACGAAATTGGGGTCTCTTCTAGAGTGATTATGGAAGTAGGTTGCGTTAGTATTATAGGTAAGACAGGTCCTTTAATTTCCATTTTACCCATAGCGCACTTTCTACCGTGTACAAGTGCCGGATAGTCGAGTCTTCTTTCTTTTTGCTTCTTTCCTCTCTTGTACTACTCTTGTCTTTCGAGTGGGCACTGAAAATTTACAAAATCATACATGCGTAGGCCTACCTGTTATTTCCGTAACATTGGGTATTACTTCTCACTCCACTGAAACCCTTCAAGCTTCTCCACAGAAAATCACACTGAAGATCGTGGCTTCCACACTTTCCTTTGTAACAGTGACCCTGGAAAAAATAATCTATATTCCTTGCCAAATCAACTTTTTATTAGTTTTCCACACTTGGCCGGGTTCTAGGAGAACTACGTGTTCGGCAATGCAAAAATAGTGGATAGAGATTCAGCATGAATTAGTACCCGTATATTGAAACGCTTTTTGCCGGGTTCGGGGGAACTCCTCGACCAGCAAGAAACTAAAGATACAAACGGATGGAACATTTCTTTTCACCCCTTTATTGAACCTCTAGCAGATTTTAGAAAATAAAAATTTATTTTCCCAAACTTCAGGTAGTGGCGGGATTCTGAAGAGGAAAATAAGTTCAGATGTTGATTCAGCATATTTTCTTGCTGTCAAACTGAATACCTCAATAGCTTTAGAAAACATTTGTTGTTGCCTCTTACAGTGAAACCCCCTGCCCTACCTCAAAACAGAGGATTCATTTAGCTTGAGCCTAGGTGGGGGGGGGGGTCGCGGTGTCGTATCGGACCCTCTTCGCGTTCGTAACGCGTTTTGTAACTCCCTCTTTGCCGTTTTTACTGCCAGAAGGGTGCGGTGGTATGGGCTTCCGGGTCCCAGGGTCCTGTTTTCGGTGGGACCGTTAAATCAACCGCTTCGTAATTTATCCTCCTAACTGAAGGAAGTACGGACAACTTTTATGGAGTAATAAATACACTAGTAGATTGATATCTTGACGTGTTTTTCGCAGCGATCTCGGCTACAAAGGTGACATATCGGTGACAAACAGCGTTATCTCGGGTACACTTAAAATGGGAACCCGTCACTACGTCCATCCGTCATTTCGCCCACCAGTCACTTCCTCTAAGAAATCCGTCAGTTCGCCCACTTTTTCCTGCAGTTCGCCTGAACGTTAGTTTGCCCACTTTTTCCGACAGTTCATCCACCCGTCACTACGTCCACCCGCCATTACGCCCACCCGTCACTACGCGAACCCGTCACTATGACCACCCGTCACTACGTCCACCCGTCACTACATCCACCCGTCACTACATCCACCCGTCACTATGTCCACCCGTTACTACGTCTACCCGTCACTACGACCACCCGTCACAGAATCCACCGTCAGTTCTTTAACCGTCTGTTCACCCACCCGTAATTTCACCTAAAAAACGTCAGTTCGCCCAATTTTTCCGACAGTTCGTCCACCCGTCATTTTGCCAACTTTTCCGACAGTTCTCCCACCCGTCATTTGGCCCTAAAATCCGTCAGTTGACCCACTCATGAAATCCGTCAGTTCGCCCACTCTTGAAATCCGTCAGCTGAACCACTCTTGAAATCCGTCATTTGGCTCACTCCTGAAATCCGTCAGTTGGCCCACTTCCGAAATCCGTCACTTCGACAAATTAAAAAATTCGACAGTTGACACTATTTTGCAGAATCATTAAATCCGCGAAAAAATGGCCACGACCCAAGGGGAATAATAAGCTCAACTCGTCCCTGTCATTAAAGTCTACGAAAAAAAGGGACGCAATCCCAGTAGATACTCAAACAGAAACGACCTTCCTCGTTTAATTAGGTCAAAACAAGATGCCTATGGGTGCAACTCTTATGTTTACGTAAAGAAGGATATGAAGAACCGACAATTACATAAACATTTAGACGGAAACGTCGAGAGCCTGTTGCGACATTCTGCAGCAAATTCAATTGGAAAATCTAAAAGATGAAAACAAAAGGAAAAAGGAAAAATAGAGTAACGAGCAGTGAAGGGCTCTGATTGGCAATACGATTTAGAGTAGTTCACATGGAAATGGAAAGTAAAAGCATGATAGACATAATATAATGCAGGACTTTAGTGCCAAGTTTACTTGTACTATCTCCGAGTATATTCGCAAGCTATATCCAATGTATGAGTCTTTACGGAAAGCGTCCTCTTGTTAGTGGGAAAACTTGTATTCCTAAATTTACGTAGCCCACAAACTAAATTTAAACTGCTCATCAACGTTATGTGATTCAATGTATGTGAGAATTATCAATTTCTTTCGCCGACGGCTTTCAACCCAGCAACCCGAATATTCAAAACCTTTTTCAAAATATTATCTAGATTTCGTACAGAACAGCTTTTCCAACCTTGAGTCCCTTGTGCCGTTAACCACGGACAAACCCAGGGTTGCTGACTGCAATATCTATTGCCAGTTTGGAGCTAGGGGTGGCCCAAGGGGGGGGGGGGTATGAGTGGGGGTGACATCTGTCAAACACAATCTCCGAGTAGTTAAAAAAAAAAATTAATATCATCCTAAATCTGTCCCAGTCAAAGGCAAGCTGAGTCGTTTAAACCAGGTCGGTTAGGTCGGTGACATGATTATTTCTGGAATGAAGGGTGCCATTGCACTCTTGTGTTAAAACCTGTTCTAGTCGTATATGATTTGTATATGATCTAATTAACTTCAAATAAAACTTACACTTTTACCAATTTGTTTCCAGTTTTGGCCGGATGCCGGGCGGTTGACTTCGTGTCAACTGTCTTCTTTCGTTTTGTTTCCGCATTTTCCGCATCATTGAAAAAAATTCTCAATGTCCGTATGTAGACTATAGATGTAAAAAAGCGAATTTAGCAACTGAAAAACTAAATCAAATATTCGCAAAACTGAAATATTCGGAGGCCTCTCGAAAATTGCGAATACTGAGAAAAACTGAAATATTTCGAAGAATTTAGAACTAGAGAAAAATGGAAACATGTTGCGAATTTTCGTAAGAAAAATGCAATTTTCGCCAGATTTGCTCCTCCATGACTACTCAGTCACATCGTGAGTGAGCAAGTCAAGGCTCGAAATGCAAGTCAAGGCTTGCATTTCGAGCCAAGTATAGGGTGATTTCGAAACGAAAGATGCACACGATAAAAAAAGAAAGAAAGGGGTATCACTTGTGATTGGAGATTATATTTCATTTAACTAGTAGGTTGGGAAAAACGGGATCGGCATGGACCGCGGCTTCATATCTGAAGCCGAAAACTCCTGGCAGTCTTGCAAATTAGATTCTTCTATTGATAGACTTCATGAACATTGGTGTTAAATCAAAATAACCTATCATCAACTACCTTAAACAATAAGCTTAGCAGAAATGATAGTGCTTGGCCTAAACATAGGGTTTTCTTACCTATGAAACCCTCGTACAACAGGTGTCAGTCAGGTATGCATACTTACTTTGTAGTTAGTATGCAGTACTAACATCATCGGGTGCTGGAGCTCTGTTGAGGATATGCACGTGATCCTTGTTCCTTTATTTTGCGTATTTCCGGAATATCGAGTTATGCGTAACTTTGGGAAGGGAAATTTCATAATTGAACAAAGTTCATAATTGAACTTTTTCATGTCCGGGAGTTGGAGGGGGGGGGGGGGGATACGTGACTGGCTGATACTGGAGAGATTGGAATGGAACTTTGTGGGAATAAGAAAAAGATGGTCTGGATAAATCTTTTTCAGAACTGGATTGACTCCGGCGACTGTGGGGGGAGTTTGAGGGGGGGGGAATTCCAGTGATCACGTCTTAAGGCACTTAGGACGATGCTACTTGGCTGGAATATTAGACATCTGAGACAGGGGTGTCACTATGGGGGGAGGGGGGGACTCCCCCCCCTAAAGGTCCTGAGAAAGTACTTTCGTCGGGCGAAGCCCGAAGCCCCCGAAGCGCGAAGCGCCGGCAAAAACAGAAAAATAATATTTTGTATGCTTTTTATCAGGCATCGGTCGATTCGTCGGCACATCGCGTGTTTTTATATGCAAGAAATAAAATCCTGCGAACGTTTGTCGGGCAAAACACTGAAGAAATCAAATTCTGCATGCTTTTGTCGTGCCTCGGTATTCTCGTCGGCACATCGGGTTCTTTTTATACAGAAGGAATCCAGAAGAAATAAAAACAAATCAAATTTTTGTCGGGCGTCGGTCGACTCGTCGGCACATCGGGTTATTTTATACGCAAGAAATTAAATCCTGCAAACATTTGTCAGGCAAAAGCACTGGAGAAATCGAATTCTGCAGGCTTTTGTTTTTATGCTTTTGTCGGGCGTCGGTCGACTCGTCGGCATATCGGGTTCTACTTATCCGTAAGAAATCAAATTTTGCAAACTTTGTCGGGCGCACCCAGGAAGTTTAAGTTTCATTGGCACAAGGGGTTATTTTTACACGTATGAATCAAGTTCTTTACAGTCTAGTCGAGCAAATCACAGAACAAATCAAATGCTCGATGGTTTTGTCGGGCGTCGGTATTCTCGTTGGCACATCGGGTTCTTTAAAAACAAAATAGAAAAATAAACAAATTCTGTAAATTTTTATCGGGCGCATGCTGAAAGTTCAAGTCTCGTCGGTACATCGGCTTCTACATACGCGTAAAAAATAAAGTTCTTTACAATCTTGTCGGGCAAAACACAGAAGAAATCGAATTCTGACTGCTTTTGTCCGGCGTCGGTGTTCTTGTCCGCACTCCGGGTCTTCTATACGTAAGAAATCAAATTCTACAAACATTTGTCGGTCGCAAATTTTTCCGGAAAAATACAGATTAAAAAAAAATTCGCCGGTGTTGCTTAGTTCAACTTGTTCTGGGTACAGTCGCTGGAAGCTTCGCTTCTTGGCAAAAGTTGAAACGAAAAGTCGAATATGTGAAATTAAATATATGTATTTACATCACAGGAACAATGTCAACTGATGCATTACAGTAAGTTTTACACAAAATTTCGCCTATGGCGCATTTTGTAGTATTCCCTATTTGGAAGAATGGTGTATCATTTAGTTTTCCTTTTAGGATAGAAATTCTTGGGGTTTGAAACACGTTAAAAGCTGGAAATTGTAAGGAACTATAGCTGAATTTTCCGCAAAAAAAAAAAATAAAAAAATTTTTGCCTGCGGTGCTTGGTTTAACTTGCCTTGGTACAGTCGTTGGAAGCTTCGCTTTCCAGCGAAAGTTAAAATGAAAAGCCGAATATATTAACTTTAAAATTTGAAATTATACCAAAGGATTATACCTCAATTGATGCGTTGTTACAGTTAGTTCACACAAAATTTCGCCTGCGGCGCATTTGTAATATTCTTTATTTAGAAGAACAGTGCTTCATTTAGCTTGGCGTTTTAGGATTGAAATTCGCTGAAACACGTTAAAAGCTAGAACTTGTATGGTAGGTATAGCTAAATTTTTCCGGAAAAAAAGGCAGATAAAAAAAATTTTGCCTGCGGCGCTTAGTTTAACTTGTTCTTGGTAGAGTCTTTGGATTCTTCGCTTTTTAGCGAAGGCTAAAATGAAAAGCCAAATATGTGAACTTAAAATATGAAATTACATCAAAGGAATAATCTCAACTGATGCATTACAGTTAATTTTACCCCGATTCTATTCTGTACTG
The DNA here is from genome assembly GCA_023053575.1 of Branchinecta lynchi. Lineage (NCBI taxonomy): Eukaryota > Metazoa > Arthropoda > Branchiopoda > Anostraca > Branchinectidae > Branchinecta > Branchinecta lynchi. The sequence goes on from JAKZAP010000008.1 coordinate 4,296,687, forward strand.
GCGGGAAATTTATGCCGTTGGCGGCTGCGGCGTGTTTTGTCGGCACATTTTTTAGTCCGTCGGCACAAACCGGACGTCCCCCCCCCAAAGGTAAAAGGCTAGTGACGCCACTGATTTGAGAAGATTGGCTTAGAAATCGCCACTTTCCAAATCCGACTATTCCTTAAAGTACCAATCTTGATTGCAAAGTAAGAAAAATACTTTTAAGCTAAATATACATTTTCCTGGGTTTTGCTTACAAATGAAGTTCCAACTCCCTTAAAGTGCCCATGTTAATTGCAAAGTCGAAAAGTATGTTTTTATCAAATGGTTCATCTCAACTTATGACAGCGAATTCAACAGCTATGGGGGAGTTGATGGAGGGGTGATCGGAAATTTCAAGAAACGGTTAGAATGGAGGGATCGGAGTTAAACTTGCAGGGAAGAAAAAGCATTTATTCCAGATAAATAGTTTGCGCAATTGGAGCCAGACACTTGGGGGTGGGAGGTGGAGGGGGGCCTTCTAGAATTCCTGTGATGGCGTTTTTCAAGATGAAACTTGGCAGGCATATCATGGACCCGAGCAATCAGACAGACCCCTTACCTACTACATACAGCTGCAAATGCCATATGAGCTTGCAGCTCTTTTTTCACCCATCTTCGTACTCTTCTTTACGAAAACATAAAATCTGCACTCATAGTCAACTCGTGTTGATCCTAATTAAACGAGAAAGGGTGTCTCCAATGGAATAATCTTCCGTCCGTCTGTCCGTCCGACCGTCTGTCAGCAAGATAACTCTCGAAAGGAATGAGGTATTTTGATGAAACTTAGTGTGAGGATTCTAAGATCAACTTCGTAGATGGGCTCTGTAGTCCTACATTTAGTGGGGGAGAGGGGGTTCAAATTAACGGGCAACACAATTATTTTGTAACAGCTAATGTGATAGTCGATTATGGAGTAAGAAGGCATGCTGAACAGGAAGGTGAAATCCACTTTCTTGCCGGATAAGTAGTTCGTCCGGAATCCGGCAAAAACCGGAAGGATGGTTAGAATTAAAAGTTTTCTTTGAAGTTTCATTAGATGCTCGATTATGGAATAAGAAGACATGCTGAACGCGATGATGAAAACCATTTTCTCGTCGAACAACTAGTTTGCCCGCAATCTGGCCAAACCGGCAAATTTGTTAAAAGCGAAAGTTTCGTTTGAAATTGATAAGATGACAAATTTAGATCTAAGAAAATGTAAATGGCAATCGTTTTTACACGACATATAATTCGTCTGGAATCCGGTTGAAACCGGAAATTGTATAAGTTAAAGTTTTATTTCAATTTGTTGGATGTTCTGTATAGGGATAAGGAGATACGCTGACTTCGTTTCTGAATTGTTCTGTTTTGCTGGAGAAATAGTTCGCTCGGAATTCGGACGAAACCGGAAATTTGGCAGAAGTAAGGCAGGAAGTTTTGGTCAGTCTCGTCAAAACAGAAATGGCATATAGAGGTATATCTGAACTTGGCGGCTTTCTCAGATGATCAGCGTGGCGAAGACTGGATCTGGCAAAGACAAGACTCAATTGCCGGGATCAAACATTATATTTTTGGGATCCTATCGAAACCTTAGGTCTTGTTTCTCAAGAGATATCCTCTAGATGGAATCCCAAAAGCTTACAATAGATATCGCAATCGGCAATCCTGGGCTTGTCGTGGTTAATCCACGAAATTCCACGAAATGTTAAGTAGCTTTTGGACATTCGGGTCTCTGGTTTGAAAGGCGTCGGCTAAAAAACAAATCTTCCTTGCACATCTCATGATGTCCTATTTATGTTCAGTTGGTAGGCTATGTAGAATTAGAAAAAACATTTTCCCACTAACAAGAGGAAAAATTTCCGTAAAGAGTTGTGTTTCGTACATGGCAATTAGTTTTGATAATAGGGCTAATATTCTCTCCAAGAAATACTAGGAAGCGGTACGAGAAAGCTTGGCATTAAAATCTACGACCTAACCCTCAACTTAGATCCGAGTCTCGATGCGCGACGAACGATGCTCTACACGGCAATCGAAGAAGGAAAAGTTCGCTTACAGTCCGAATAACGTACAATAAAAGAAGTGTTTCGAGTTGTAGGTGTTTCCTGATATTTCCATTTTACGAAGGCTTTGCAGATATTCTTTAGCACTACCATTGTAGCACAAAAAATGATATCATATCACCGGCCTAACCGAGTTATGAAACCTGGTTTAAATTACTCGGCTTGCCTTTGACAGGGACGGATTTACGACTGAAGCTGGGTAGTACCAAAATTAACAATTAAAAAAAAAATCGGATTGTCTTAAAATAAAAACGAACGTCCGGGACTTCGATGAGGCCAAAATAAAAGAGTGATAGGACTTAGCAAAAGGCATGAGAGGGGTGAATCTCCCCTCCTTCGGCCCATCCCTGATTCCTACTATGCTTTTACTTTCTTTTTCCGTTTGAACTACTCCCAATCGTGTTGCCAGTCGAAAACTTCGCTGCACGTTACTCTATTTTTACTTTTGTGTTCATCCTTTATATTTTCTTTTCGTAGTTTATTCAGAATCTAACAACAAGCTTCTGATATTTCTGACTAAATGTTTACGTAATTATTTTATAGTGGAAAAAGTAACATAAAAACCGACGAAATACAGATCCGAGTCTACCTAGGATGTTGAACTTTGGATAGGTCTGTTTGCGCGTATCGTGGCAAAAACCTTTCAAGTTCCGAAAAAATTAGCAACAACCTCTTTATCAAGCAACTAAGTTTATTACAACTTATTTGAACAGCTTTTTCTTTTCACCCATCTTCACGTGAACGGGATCTCACGTGAACGGAAACAGAACAGTCGCACCCAAAAGCATTTCGTATCGACCCTAATTAAACGAAAAAAAGGTTCGCTCTTTCTGATTATTCCCCGGGGATCGGGCCCCTTCTTCATAGATGCTTATGATCTAGCAAAGTTGGGCCAACTGTCGGATTTTTTAACTGGGCGAAGTGACGGATTTCAAGAGTAGGCGAACTGTCGGATTTCAGGAGTGGGCCAACTGACGGATTTCACGAGTGGGCGAACTGACGGATTTTTAGGCGAAATGACGGGTAGTCAACTGACGGATTTTTGGGCCAAATGACGGGTGGGCGTAGTGACGGGTGGACGAAGTGACGGGTGGACGAGGTGACGGGTGGGTGTAGTGACGGGTGGACGAGGTGACAGGTGGTTATAGTGACCGGTGGACGAGGTGACGGGTGGGCGTAGTGACGGGTGGTCGTAGTGACGTTGGGCGAACTGACGGGTAGTCGAACTGTCGAATTTTGGAAGTGGGCGAAATGACGGGTGGAGGTAGTGACAGTGACCCCTTAAAATCTATCAGCAACAAATGCAGCATTCTCGGCTATCTTTCAAACGTTCTCATTTGACAACCGGTGCTAAATCAATGCCATTGCAATATAAATTCTATCACTGGCGTTTTGAGATCCCAAACAAACAAAGCGGAACGTACTCACTTTTTTACCATCGCACTCTAGTCCATCCTGTTTGTGTCGATCAACAGGACAAAACTCAGATACTCCATCGCAAGTTTCTGGCAAATCACATTCCCCATCACTCACGCGACACACCCGGCCATTCGTTATCGTGCAAGTCTAGAAGGAGTAAGAGAAGAATGTTAAGATGATTAAAAAGATCTCGAACAGAGGGTATTGTAACCTACAATTTGATAAACAGAGGCGCCATTTTAGTAAAGCTTCGGGGATGAGGGGGCAAAAATCAGTCTTCTAGTTTTCTCTATTTAAGATTAGATATTAAAGTAGCTTTCGAATGTTTCTTACTTTTTCATCCAAAATCTGGGGCAGCCCTGACATTTGGTGGCAAAATTTCTTGTCTCTAAAATAACTACAATAGCCTAATAAAACCACCGATCTCCAAGGTGGAAAGTCAGGCGGGTTAACCGGCCAACTGCGACCGGTCTTGCTATATTTTTCACAACGTCGTCACCTCTCAATCAGACTTATTGGTGCTAAACGGAAACGCCAGCTGATTTGGGGTCAGAATAGAAAGACAGATCCTTGGCTCTTTTCAAGGCACATTAGGCTAACGTGTATTGCTTCCGAGTAATTCATTGGTCAGAAATACCGTCGAGCAAGTTTTTCCACTTTTGTGATCAAAACCAAAGGGGCCAAGCGAGGTCGAAAAACAGACGGAATATTCGAAAGTCCGCAGTGGCTTCAAAGAAACCGATCAGAATATTCATATTATTGCCTTTCTATTCGCCTCAATCTGGAGAAAATTAGAAAGGAAAAGTACAAGAGTATGCGGAACATAAGGACTTAACATTTTTGGAGTTTTGTCGGGATAGCAAATTCTCGGTTGAAAATGTGCCCGAATTCGTTTTCGGATTTTAGTACTTACCAGTCGACCCATCAACCCTCGTTGAAGTCGTATCCACCAAAAATGGACAGAAAAATCGGTCAACATTTTTTTTTTTTTCGTGCCTGCAAGGTACCACTGTAAAAGTTTGTCCGCATAAAGATCAAAGTTAACTGCTGTATTTGCTACTCGGATTATCCTTATCTCTATGCCGAAAAAATTATTCTATATAGAGATAAGATGAATCCGGGTAGAAAATACTGCAGTTAACTTTAATCTTGATACGGAAAACTTTTTACAGTTTCGAATGGTTTCCCCAAGGAAACTTTTCCATAGCCAAGTTTGCTTTCTTTAAAGGGACACCTTGACGAGAAATCGTTCAGTTTTTAAGTCGTACGTAAATGCCATTTTAGTACACAGTGTTGGAAACAATACTAATATGAGTTTCGAAATGAGTTGAAGCACCAGTTTAACCTTTTTTTGGGTTGGACTGGTTGTAGATTTTTTTTTTTTTTTTTTTTTAATCTGTTGTCTAATTCCGAATATTAATGATTATGTGCTTAACCTAAGATCGTGAAATGTAGGTTTTTAAAGTGGGTGTTCGTCGTGGGTGTTGTCACTTTGGCGGGACCAGACAAAGCTTTCAACTCGTTCGTTCATAAATACATAAATAAGTAATATATTATGCGGTTAGACATACTTTTGTATCACAGCAGAAACCGCTTGCACACTTGGCTCCTTCCTTGAATTTGCAAGTGGTGGCGTCACAGCAAGGGTTGTTGCAACCGGAAGGCATTCCGCAGTCGCATTCTTCGCCATTTTCCACAATCAGATTACCACAACTTTCGGAGATCCTGGAGAAAACCAAATTCTGTGATCAACTTCGGCACATTTATTATTGCTATTGAGTTGTGAGGACACACTGTGTAATTTCATTGCAATCCTAAAAGAAATCTCACCCTATTAAACTGCTGCTGGTGCCGAAATCCCGACAGGAATTCTAGTCTACGATCGGCCGACTTGATCTGTCACCGATTGTTTTTGCCAGTTCCAGCCAGTCCCTGGAAAGAGTGTACAGGAGGTGTCGGGGAGTTGGTACCCTCTCGACAAGAGAGTTCTTTTTTAAGGACTAAACCTCATACACTCTGGAAAAGCTTCGAATTGGAACTCAAGGGTAGACGATAGTTTCCGGGATACAGATTTCCTGGTTTAATCCTTTCACACCCTCAAATCTTCTGGTTTGAATCCAAGCGCTTACGCATCACGGGTCTGACGGAATCGGTATTTCATGTATTTCTGCAGAGCTCTCTAATCTCCCTGAAAACTGATCTCTTATATTTTGTCACGGGGAAGACGACGAAACTTCCCCAGCGAAACGTCCCGTGGCGAAATGTCCCAGTGACAAAATGCCCCATGGCGAAACGTCTCCAAGATTGTTAAGTTGGTCTTGGTCTTTAGGCGTATGACCCAATGTAGAATTAGAGACAAAGGAAATTTTTGTATAGGCAGTAAAGGGTTAGAGGTATATTATTTGGAAAAATACTGAAATTCCACACCTACGCATTTTTAATATCTTATTTCCATGCTCTGGTCTTCAATTCATCCGCTTTAAAAGGATGCCGGGGCTGATGGTAAATAATGAAATCCCCCAATCCTCCTTTTCCCCCCTAATTCTGCTATTTTGATTCTTGGTTATTATCAGCCGGGGATGTTTCGCCATGAGGACGCATTAAATGGATATGTTTGTTTATATGGGGACGTTTTGTCAGGGGGACATTTAATCATGAGACGTTTCGCCGACAACCGGAGAGGAGCAGTGGCCCTCGGTCTTCGCCCTATCTTGCCCATGTTTGAGTCAACTGTGGATATTTTTCTCCGCATTCAGTCGGGACATTTTTCCCAAGCCTGTTGACCCACGAGACAGATGGGAGCCTGTTCATTCCGTTTTAAAAAAAATCGGCACAAGTCAAATAATTTTCTTTATTTATATTAACGTCAATTCCAAGTTGTTCATTTAACTTCCACCGCTTCTCTAGAATTCCTTTGATTGCTTCCGTCTTTCGACTGCCCTGTCCTATTTGGCTTAGATGAATTATTTACTTGACAACATGTTTCGGAAGCGCCCTCCGACCTCCCGGAATACTTCATGTGAAAATGGAATCTTCAAAACGGATTTCATAACCGGAGGTTAGGTTAGGTTAGGTTATTCTTTATTTTACACAAAATCACAGTAAACAACTTGTAACAAAAAACAGAAGAACTAAACGATACATCTTCAAATAAACCAGTCACCCGAGAACCCGGGCGTGAAATGTCTCAACAAAATACTTTGCGGCGGAAGCCGATGATAACGGGCTAATATTTCGTCCTAAGAGCACGTTTACGGTTCCCTGCTGTCAGAGCTCCTTAATACCTTCCCAAGTAGTAGACTTGAATCCAAAGGGATCTAACTTCCGTAGCACTGAAAATGGTAAAAATCATGCTTGGTTCTGGTTGACCCAAAGCTGGTTGTAGGAGAAACACAAGAAATACTCACGGTTTAGGAAGATCTTTCAAACACCAAACCATCTCGGAATTCAAGAAAGTGGACATAGCTTGATCACTGCATTTGCTCCAGATAGTGCCACCCCTCCTGCAAAGCATAGTGCAAGTTAGTCCAAAGCTTAAGTCGACAAGCCAACGGTACGTTAAGTATTATATCTTACGTTTATTTATTCCTCGTCCAGCTTTAAGCTATTTGGAAAATAAACTTGATGGATTGATTGATTAATTGAATATAGTTCGTTGATTTTACATTCCCTGCAAGGTCTCTGAATATTTCATCAGCAGAGCTAACAGAAGACCAGGGAATGATGGTCGCGAATTCGAATTTCACTCAAGATTTCCGACACCGTTGTCAATTCCATACAAAAAAGAAATAATACTTACTGGTTGTATTCGATTTTATAAATGATATTCGTCCAGGAAAGTCTGATCAGGTTTCCGAATGAAATCAACGGCAATACTATGTTAATTTTCAAATTTCGCAAGTGACGATTTCTCATCCTGAATTTGTAACACTGTGCTCAGGGTGGTACAAGAACCAAATGGTCCTAAAGGACCATTACCATATTCTAAGCTGACATTTTATTTACGAACTGGAGATAACGATGATCCTTTCAACAATTTCTTAGTATCCTTATAATCGTTCCGCGCTCGGTTCTCATACTTTCGAGGCACTGAAGGCTACGAAAATGTCGAGCAAGTGTAAATAATCGGCTGTCATATAACTGTACTTTCTTAAGTTTAGCTCCAAATACCAGCTCAATTTGACCGCTTCATCATATGTTTGACGGGTGCCATTTTGCAATGAATTATTTGCTCTAACGGATATGTCAGTAAGACAATAATTGCACAAGAAATCCGAGAAACTAGCTTACAGTAGTTGAAAATAGACGACGGAACGAAATTAATAAAAATTATTTCTAGTATGGCGATTCTTAGCCTAAGAACACTACCGTTAGGAACCGAAGGCGAAAGTCGCAGGGCACAACTGACAAATCCAGTTCCTTACAATTTTTGTTGTCCCTAGCTTCGGGATATTACCCTAAAACTTATTTCTTTACATAGGGCGAATCAATTTGTCGTCAGTCATTTCAGCTCTTCTGTTAACAGCCGGTCTTTCAGCAAACAAATCTCCTTATTCGAAGTGATGATATTTATAGTACTGCCTATCCGGATTATGACCTTGCTTTGGTCTTTATTCTTATCTTATGGCAGCAGCAGTGTTTGGTTCAGATACCATTATGTCTGTTGGCTGAGTCCGACCCCTTTTCTCTGCAAGCGCGTAGACAAAATATACAGAATAAATGGCAAGATGCCGGAGACGTAAAGAATAACTACGAGGCGGACATTGTGTAAACGAACGATTACTATTCTAAGAGTTCGTCCACAACATTCCTCCCCCCAGACACCTAAGTTCTTCTGTTGGTGTCGGTGGTCGGTGGACAAATCATCAATCTTCCGATCAATTCGGACGGGAGCCTGATACCGATTGATGGTTGGTGGAGCTTGCCATCATCCTCCACGAAGAACTCCTCTGGCTGAATTGCTTCTGGTAATTCCTGTGGTGGTTTTTCGTAGTTACAAATGGCAGCTCTCGGTTTATTGCGTCGGCTTTTCCCCAACCTCCGTTGCTTGCGAGTAGCCGACTAGAATATTTCCCTGGTTTGACGAAGTTTGTCTCGTTTGGGAGCGCGTGACAACTATTGCGTCATAGTTGTTTGCAGGTCTTGTCATCGAAGCTAGTCTGAACTGGCAAACGGCTGTCTCGAAACCTTTGAAATTGTTTCCAAGCACAGTCGGGTACGCAAGCGATTTGCTAACTCCGACTTCGGTTTTGTGCTCTACCACTGTGTCATCTTTAGTCAAGGCTTCGATGGTCACTGTCTTGGACAACTCATTTCGCGGCCGTCCACTAGGCTTTTAAGTTAGTATTTGCAGGCGCCTGAGTCGGTTTTTGTAATCGATCGACAGTCTTCCGTGGATTGGCTTGATGTCTTGTGGTGCTGGCAGTAAACTTTTGTATAAATTTGTTGGCTGTAATTTATACGTAACTCGTAGCAACGATCCCTTGCTGCTACCAATGTTGGCTATAGATTAGATTAGATTAGATTTTTTTTTTTTTTAGATTAGATTATCTTTAATATAAAACGAACGCGTAACATTTGTCTGCATCACCTGCAGGGAAAGTCCCGGGGGACTTGTTAAATAACAGGCGAAAAACAAAATTCACATCTATTTACTAATGAAGAATAAATCCTACTACTACTGAAAAATAAATACTACTACTAACAATACATTTCTAATTACTAATTACTAAACCAAATACTAAAAAAAAAAAAAGAAGAAAAAAAAAAAAAAAGCGACTGACTCTTGCTTACTCTTTTGTGAGGAAGAACCTTTTCACTGTGGCTTTGAATGCAGCAAGGTGCGGGGCCTCACGGACTTTAATTGGGATTGAATTCCAAACACTCGTAGCAAAATTTCTAATAATGAACGATGCACGAGTTGTTTGCCGGATTTCATGAACTATATCCCCACACCCCCTTGTTTCATAATTGTGGTAATCACTATTCGTAGAAAAAAAATTTGCAAAAGAGGAAGGCAGTAAATCATTAAAGTATTTGTAAACAAAAATGCTAATTTGATAATTCCTTGTTTTTGAAACATCAAAGAGTTTATTTTTAAAGAAAATTTCAGAAGGTGTCGAATTATTAACATCATTGTGAAAAAGAAGTTTTATTGCTTTATTTTGTATTTTCTGAATTCTTTTATAACACGTAATAAAGTTACTTGCCCATAGTGAGCAACCATAGCACACGTATGGATAAAATATAGCGAAATAAATTGTTTTCATAGTTTTTTCGGTCACTAAATGTTTAATGCGGCGAAGCACGCCCAGGGATCTTGATATTTTAAGTGAAATGGTATTAGCGTGCTCCTTCCATGATAAATTCTCATCTATGATGAACCCTAAATATTTCGTTTCCCGAACTCTATTGATTTTATTTCCATGTACATTCAGCGACAGATTTGTATCAACGGTACCTATCCTCGAAAATATTATATAATTTGTTTTATCATAATTTAAAGTAAGAAGATTATAATCGGCCCACTGGACAAACTCCAGTAGTGCTGTTTCCATTTTACAAAATAGAAGTTCAGTCGATGGGGCTGCCACAAGCAATAAGCTATCATCTGCAAATAGGATAATTCCAGCCTGTGACAGATACAGCTTTATTCGGTCGATGAATATTAAAAACAACAATGGGCCTAGGATGGATCCCTGGGGTACGCCGCACTTCACCGGAAGTGGATGAGACAACACTGAGCCATTTGATACAACTTGCTTACGCTCAGACAGATAAGACTCAAACCACTTAAGGCTCACACCAGTTACACCAATTCTTTGTAATTCAAAAAGTAACTTTTGGTGGTCAATCGTATCAAACGCTTTTTTCAGATCCAGAAATAATGCAGCAGGGATAAGACCCGACTCAAATGCTGAATTAATCCAATCAACTAGCTTAATTGTTGCAAGCTCTGTGGATAACCCTTTTCTGAATCCAAATTGGGTATTAATTAGGATTTGGTTACTTTCTATATATTTACTTAACCTAGAGCAAACAACTTTCTCATATACTTTTGAAAAAAAAGGAAGAATAGAAATTGGTCTTTTATTAGTCGGTTCATCTTTTTTTCCGCTTTTATGCAATGGAATTAACTTCCCTATTTTTAATGCCTCAGGAAAAACACCTTTTTTCATTGATTTATTAATCAGATGGCACAATACTGGGACCACATTTGTCTTCACTACTTTTACAGCCTTTAATGGTATACCATCCAAACCACTGGAATTAGATTTCATATCACTCACAATTTTTGCTACCTCCACTTCACAACACTCATGAAACTCAAATGTCGTTGTAACATCTGCCTCCTGCTGTACATGGTTTGGGGGATCGCTTAGTCTTTCACGAGCCTTTTCACACAGCTTAGCACCTTCATTCGTAAAATAATCACACAAATGATTAGCAATTTCCAATGGGTCCGTCAGATCCCCATTCTGTGTTTTGAGTTTAGTCACTACTTCACTCTTAGATGTACGCCCAATTAGAGAATTAATTGTTTGCCAAGTTTTTTTCATATTAGCTTTATTTTTCTCAAATTCACTAGAATAAAAAAGTTTCAATGCGTTTCTTTTTATTTTGTTTAAAGCATTTCTATATTCTTTAAATTGCCGTAAATTAAAATCCGAAGGGTCTGCAAGGTAAATTTTATACAATTTGTTTTTTTGACGTATTGAATTTAAAATACATTTTGTGATCTACGGTTTACGAGGAAAACTATGGTTTTTATTTTTTAATCTTTTTATAGGGCAAGTGTTATCCAATATCTCTAAAAATGTTTTTGCAAAAATATCATATGCAAGAGACGGGTTATCTTCATCGAACACATTTCTTAGGTCAGCTTCACCAAATTTTTTCGCAAAATTCTGTAAATTTTTTTCATTCATATCTCGAAAACATCTTTTTATTTTACCTTTATTTCCTACTTTTAAAATGATTTTAGAAACAAGGAATAAGTGATCAGATCCATCCGTCAAAACAACGGCAGCAGACGCACGGTTAACCAGCTCACCATCAACAAAAATATTGTCGATTAATGTCGCACTCCGGTCTGTTATCCGAGTTGGTAGTGTTACCAATGGATATTGAAAATAACCAATCATACAGTTAAGAAAATTCAATCGGCTTTCATTCTTCAAAAGATCAATATTAAAGTCTCCCATTAGTATCTTATGCTTTTTTTTATTCTGAAGCTTTTCCATAATTTTCTCCATTTCTTCCAAAAACTCATTTTCACAAAGTGACGGTACTTTATATATAATCCCAACAATAACATTGTTATCATTTTTATTTTCAATTTCAATAAAAAGGGTCTCTAGCTTACCTTCAAGCCACAGTGACAAGTCCTCCCTTACCGAATAAAGTGTGCCTTCTCTAACCAGCAATGCAAGGCCTCCACGATCTATATATTGTCGTTCTTTCCGCTCTGGGATATATCCTGGAAAACAAAAATCCCAGACAGACTAATTCTTATTAGAGATAAACGTTTCACACAACCCTAGGACTAATGGAGGTTCATTAAGTTCACTTAAAATATGACATACTTCCGAATACGCGGTTCTCAGACCCTGGCAGTTCCAAAATCCAAATGTAATATCACCCTTTTCTGACCACTGAGGTAGAGCCTGCTGGTCCACATACCGACTCACTTTTATTCCTTGGTCAGCGTAACTAACAATTGAATCATCATTTGCTAATGGACGGGACAAAATATCATCAACTCTGAGAGCATTAATCTCAAAATCAACTAGCCTATCAGGCACTTGATTAATAACTTATAAAGCCTAATCCTTAATTTTACACACTGTGATGGGTAGGCTGAAAGATAACACAACAAAAAGAACGAGATAATCTTTGCAGAAAACGAAACCCTTGGTTTAAACATAACAAGAAACAACAACAATAATCCAATCATGCTTAAGGATTTACAGGCACATTGTTCAGAACGTCATTGAGTGATCGAATCTTAAGAGCTGATGTGCTATTCTGAACTCGAGCTAAAACACGACCGTTATCCGACCATACATTCTTTGCACCAAATTTGTCTCTTGCAGTGTCCAATAACAGCTTTCTTTTAGGGGTCAAGTACTCCGAAATGAAGACCTCTGACTTAGCCAGTTTCTTTTTGTTCATGAACACGGCTCTAGCTTGACTGTTTGAATCGAACGTAACAATCACTGGCAATGTTTTAGTTGCATCTGTACTTAAACGAGATCGCATGCGTTCCGCAGACTTGATAGAAGATCCTTGTAAGCTAAGGCCCATCCTTTCAGAACACTCGAAGAACGGCGTTAGTAGTGGGCTCGCCATTTGACTGGGAAACACCATGCACAAGGAGTATGTTTGAGCGCTTTTCCTGTTCATGATCATCGTAACGCGATTCGATTAGTTCAACACGGGTTTCAAGAGCACATATTTGCGAGTGGAATCCCTTTAGCATTCGCTCGATAGTCGCAAACTTTTGACTATATTCAAGGGAAATAGAATCGTAGATTTGGGAAACTATTGTGTCAATGTCCGACTCTTTCACAGAACTCTTATCACCCATACATTTCTCGGCAACTTGCTTCTTAATTTCATCCCGCATATTACTTGTTATCGTTTCAATTTCTTCCTGAGCTGTTACTAGCGTAGAAACTAGCGATGAAATGCTGGATTGGGAAGTGCCTCCACCCATTCCCGTCCTTTCCTTGTACACATCCGGGAATGCTGCCAATTCAGCAAAGGCGTTACCAACCCCTCTCACCTTTTTCTTAGACACTTCTGAAAAGTTTTCGTCGTAAGGCAGAATCTCTGCCTCCTTGAGTGCAACATTTTCGTGCGAACCGTAGCAGAAAACTTGGTAAAGTTTTACAGGAGCTGCTTTTCCTCTCTTTGAGCTTGTAACATCGACTATTCGGACCGGCCACAGAGGGTAGCCGTAGAACTTTCCGAAAGCTAGGTCTCCGACCTTATAATCTGCCATTATTCAGTGAATCATCAATCAAAAAGATACTAATACAGTGATGCAAATACAGGTACTTATCTTTTTACGTGGGCTGTACCCCACGGGACTTCCAGTAACTGGCCAAACTTTTGAGATACAGCCCAGGCTACGATTTCGCTCGACAGTAAACACTGTATTTAACGAACGAATTTCTATCCTTTATGCAAATTATCTAACTCGATCACTGGGCGCTTAAATGAACTTGTTTGACTGGATGCCAGTGAATGACTGAGCAACTGCATTATTGAAAACTCTATTAACAACTGAACAAAAACTACTGAGTCCGACACCTTTTATTTACAACCGCGTAAATGAAATATACAGAATGAATGGCAAGATGTCGGAGACATAAAAAAAACTAGGGGCCAGACACTTTATCAATTAATGATTATTATTCTAAGAGTTCGTCCACAACAATGTCGATTACCTTTTCATATCAGTCTATCGGTCGATCTGGTTACCACGAGTTAGGATACTTCAAGGCTAACGTACATCAAGAACCCGAACTTGGAAATATTCACTTCCCTGATCACACTGTCAAGGATGGAGTGAGGAGGAGCAGGACTGAGACATGTATACCTTTCGAAAGAGTGATAGGGTCTATACGAGACTTGATAACTGGAGAGACTTCTTTCCAAGATATTCCACTACAAGACCAGACTGGACCGGTTCCTGGAATACCGGTGATCGCAAGTTAATTTATAGTTCAAGACGCTCTAGGACGATGAAACTTGGCAAGCACGTTCTGGATCCGGCAAGGTTAGCTTAGAAGTTGCGTCATTCCCAAATCCGAACAACCCAGGAGGAGTAGAGGAGGAGGGATCCAAAAACGTTGCGGTCTCCAGAATTTTCAAAATCAGTAAATGACTCGAATGTTCCGTTTCAGCCCGGGAACAGGTCTGGCAACTATAGGGGGGAGGGAGACATCGAAATTCCGTGGCATGCTTATATTGGAAGTCCTAGACCGGACCTTGGTGGGAAGAAAAAGCAGAAGCCCTAGAACATCATTTATAAAACTGGGCTGAATGCGGTAGCTAAGGGGCAGTTGATCTGATTGGGATAAAACTTGTAGACCATTAAAGTGCGCATCTTAACCACAAAGCGTTTAAATTCAAACTACATATGACCATATGATGCATTTCAATGATCCCCAAGTATCAATGACCATTTGTACCTCAATGGTTTGGCTTAAAAGTCCTTAAAGTACGTACTTTGACCGCCCGGTTAACATTTTTTTGGCGAAACAATAGTCTACAATTTCTTGCTTCCGAGGGCTTGTTATCATTTGTGCCTCAAGGATTATGGCTAAAATGAATTCCTTTTGACGAAACGGTACTTTTCAGATCCACAAGAGCTCATGATCACGTGTGACTCATCAAGGCTTATGCATATTAATTCCGAGCCTCCTTGAAGTGAGCGTTTTAACCGCGAAATGCAAAAATTACTTTTGACCAAATAATACCATTTCATGACCCCAAGGGTCCATAATCGTTTGTGGATCAATGGTTTTGCTTACTAATCAATACAGCCAGCCTAAAATGTGCACGTCTCGAAACATTGGCTCGACCACCAAGTGACCATGATCAGAGCCTCATTTTTGTTGCATGCTGCAGGTCCACTTCTCGGCCGATTCCGGACGGATTCTTTCTGCATCCGTTTTTGCACTGCAGCGCTTCCGAGGAAGACGGCAGCGCTTCTCGAGAATCACGGACTTGCTCCCTGACCAAGTCCGTGCTTCCCTGCAAGATGCTGCAGCGCTGCCGCTTCAACCAAGAAGAAAGTGAATCCAAAAACGCATATTATGCAAAAGCAAAGAAGTGCTGCAGCAGCGATGCGGCAGCGCTATTGCAACAAAAACGAGGCTCAGTTTGTGCTTCAATTTTTCTTACAAATGGATTCCAAGTCTCGTTGAAGAGGACCTCCTACCCAAGCTGAACAAATATATGTTTCTACAATTTAAAGAGGACATTTCTTGAAACGGTATATATTCTGTATTTCAGGTACAGGGCGAGCAGGTTTCTGACAATTTGGGGGCAGTTGGAGGGGGAGGGTGGGTTGTACGAAACCTTGTGACAAATTAGGATCTCTGGATGGAGCTTGACGGACTATCAAACGCTCAACAATTATTGTTAAGGAGGTACTGTCTAGTATCAGTAAAATAATGTGTCATATAATAAACCTTTATTTTAAGGCTGGTACGTTCCCCGATTCATTTAAGCAAGCGAAGGTAATTCCTCTTTATAAAAGTGGTGATCGAGCAAACTGCACGAACTGTAGACCAATTTCTATCTTGTCAGGTTTTTCCAGATTAAGTGAAAGATGCATTTACAACTGAGTATATAATTTCCTTGATTCTCATGATTTTTTTTTCTAAGACACAATTTGAATTCAGGAAGCAACACAGCACCCAAGAAGCCATCCTAGCAATGGTTCAACGCATACATGAATGTTTGGATAAAAAGCTTATACCAGCGACTATATTTTTGGATTCGGAAAAATTATTCGATACAATTTCTCATGAAATTTTACTCCATAAGTTAAATCGTTGTGGAATAAGAGGTCGTGCTCTTGATTTATTTTCATCATATTTAAAACACCGGTCTCAACTCACAATTATTAATAATACTTCATCCGAAATTCTCAATTTATCGGCTGTGGGTGTCCCTCAGGGGTCTATTCTAGGCCCTCTACTGTTCATAATTTATATTAACGACCTCCCACCAGCTACAACAAATCTTGGTCTAAGCATTTTTTGTGTGGATGATACTGGTTCGACACTAGCTGGAGAATCGGAAAATGAATTGCAAGCTAAATTACAGTTAGTGTTTTCACAATTGATGTTGTGGCTTAAAGCTAACCGGCTATCATTGAATGCGGCAAAGACTAATTTTATTATTTATAGAAGGATTGGAAAGAAGGCACCTACACTAACATCTATTAAGGACTTTCATTCAAATATTGTAATACATAGAATGAGTTCAGTTCGTTACCTTGGGATCATATTGATGAATATTTATCATATAATGAACATTCCAACAGGCTAAGAATTAAATTGGCTCAGGGTGTGGGAGTAATGAATAGGCTTAAGAATTTTTTCCTTATGAAATTCTTCGGCTAATTTATTTTGCTCTTGTTCATTCGCATCTTACTTCTTGCCCTTTAATATATCTTGCTACATTTAAAACTCATCGTAAACCATTACAGATTTTACAAAACCGTGCTTTAAAGACTTTGCGAACTTTTTTACCATCACCGTCATCTTCCTGGGGTAAGTCAAACAGAAACCCTGTATATTCTGATCAATATTTTGCCCTTTTCTGAACTATTTAACTTTGCGTCATTCCTATTTAAAACAAAGTATGACCGTTGCCAGCTTCCATCATATTTCCATTCAAATGATTTCTTTCCTTGCCCACTAAAGCAACATTACGATAACCGTCATAAATGGAAGATCCGAAGTCAAAGAGTAGCTTCAGAGAGGTCTCGTTTTTGTCCAACTTATTCAGTTTTGAATTCATGGCAAATTTTATTTCCTAAAACTGATTCTACAAAATCCCTTGAAAGCATAAAAAAACAGCTGTCCCAGATTCTCATTAACAATTTTAAGAATCGATAATTAACAGTTAGAGACTGGTTGTATTTCCTGTTTATTTATGTGTTTTCCTCTAGTGATACTGGTTTTCAGTCACCCTTCCCTCATTTTTGTTGTTGTTTTTGTTTTGATTGATTTCGCTTCGTGTTGGCGATGTCGTGCGGTGATCTTTCTACTCAGCGTTGGGTCGATTTCGTTTTACTGATTTTCTTTTATTGAAGGGTTTGAACCATTCGATGTTTTTCTTCCCTCCGGTTCAAACCCTGAAATAATTGTAAGTGCAGAGGAGTATAGTATTGCTAATGTTTATGTATTATTTATTTATTTTTTATTTATTTATGACCCGCTTTTTGCGTAACAGCGGAGTATGAATAAAATACAAAAGTAAAATATACATATTAAAACACTTAAAGAAAATGTAAATAAACACGACAACATTCTAATTTAAAGTAAGAATAAAAAAAACCTTGAACCTTGAACCTTTGGGCGACTTCAAGTAGGGCATGGATGAGCCATACGGATACGACCTTTACCGCGGAAACCTTAGATGACTTACAAGTACTTACCCTTTCAAGTGCCATATAGCTTACCTCTTTTTGTTTTTGCGATTATTCATACTCAAAATTGTGGCTCTTTCAACAGAAGTTGGCCACAGTCATTCAGACTCAAAAGCTTCTTGTATATGTTAAGCCTACTTAGACAGGGAAAATGGACACCAATGTATACATCCAATTCCCTAGTAAACATGGAACTTACTTCGAGTTCATGATGCAGTTCCCTTTTCCGGCTTCACAGTCACAGACGACATTATTAGTATTGTCATGTTCCATGCCAAAAATGTGTCCGAGCTCGTGAGCATACGTCAAAGCAACGATTAGTTTGTCATCATGAAAGTCGCTCACTATGCCACATGACTCCGGGCGACACATTCTATTCTTATAGGCGTATCCGATAGTACCATTTTCAAACGTCTGGGCACTGAAATAGAAAGACCAAAAAATTGCATTCACTGGAAAGTGATGTCGTCTGGACGTCGTGCCTTTCCGGCTTTCTAGTTACTCGATTACAAGGCATTAAAGACCAAAATAAAGTTCATTTAAAGAAATAAACAGGCACAAAGATATATTATTTATTATGAAAAGTAAACTTGAACGTGGACTCATAAGTTAATAAAGATTCACCTTTTAGACATTCCAACCGTTGCCAGAAGAATTGAGGATATCATGGATAGTCACAAGGATAGTAACAAAAAAAAAACGTAGTAAACATTGTTTGAACAAATGTTTCAAAGTAACCTTGGGCTCAAAGAATATTTAGTAACACAAAAGTTTGTTACTATCCTTAAAGAATGGACTAAATTTGAAATAAAAAATATTATGGGAAGGGTTGAACTACTTAATTGAAATGTGTTGAATTGTGTGAAAATGTTAGTGGGTATCTTTGGCTAGTCTAGAACATACCGGGAATAAGTTTTCCGAGTTAGGCCTACTCCCTAAAAGATATACAATCGAACTCCAGCATGTTGAAGGGGAGAGAAAAGGCTCGATTATAAAGGATTAAAGGCCAAAAATAAATTTCATTTAAAGAAATAAACAGGCACAAAGAAAGATGATCTATTCTGAAGAGTACAATTGAAGTCGGTTATAAGATAATAAATACTCACACTTTAGACATTCCAACCCTTGCCAGAAGAATCAAGGATAGAATATTTCAAGTTCTATTAAAAGAACACTCTGGCGCAACTGACGTAAAAACTTAAAAATATTTATATTCCTTAACAATTTGGCTTATTAAATGATCATGGATCAAAGATTTGAAGCATACAGTATTTATAGCATACAGTCTTTATTTATTTATTGGCAATACATTCATCTGTGATGAACGAAGCAAAAATAATCGGACTTGCGAGCCCCAACGTTGGTCAGTCTTTGATCAAACACGGTCTGTAAACCATTGTGGCGAAAATGGAAAAGAACTTACGTCAGCAGCATTGCATAATCGTTTTTCAACTGCAATTCGGATATTCTGTAATCCCTGAACGCCGCCAAAGCGACGCCTGCATTCGAACTGGTGGAAGCGTGTTTCCAATGTATTATCCCGACCAGAGCAACTGTGACGTCATACGAGTCTGAGAAGATCTAAAACAAAATCGAAGGTTTCGATGGGATTGCAAAAATTGAATCTATTGGACTTTTGATCCAGACAATCTGGTCTTGCAGATATCAGATCTTCGGCAGACTCATTAAACAATTTTTCTGCTTCTGCTTAATCAGCCGCTTGAAAATAAACACAAGCGATACCGTAGTAGCAGTGTTGCCAACAGTGGTACAATTGTACCATTTTGGTACATTTCATCACTGCTCGTACAATCTGGCACAATCAAAGATTTTTCGGTACATTGAAAGTATGGTACAATGTGGTACAATTAGATTTTTTATTTTCTGGCGTTAAGGAAAACTGGCTTAGCAGAGAGAGATTTTGTTACATTTTGCACGCAAGTATAGTACGTGACAGTACGTGTTGCGACCAAGTTATTTTTAACAATGCAACCAGTTGGGTTTTGGGTTGGGAAAAAACTTAGGAAATGGTACAATTTCTTGGTAATTGGTAAATTTTTCTTGCGATTTCTTGCATCTTTTCGTTCGATGCGTTGGCAACACTGCGTAGTAGTGTTTTATTAACAAATTTATGGCCAAACAGCAAATCATCTGAGAAAACCAAGAAATGCCAAGTTCCTTCGTTCTAGCTTATGTTCAAGTGCCCAACTAGTTAAAAGTTTGGTCTTTCGGCCGAAGGCAGTAAATGCTATGAAAAGAAAGACCTACCATGTTCACAAAGTTTACAATGGTAAGACATCTATCGTGAATTTTGTCCATGCTTTTATCATATTTTTCAAACAGCAGATTGTCGACTACGATCACACTTTCGACATGATGCTTTTTCCAAACAGATTGAACAGATCTAGGTACCTCCCTACGCTGGCGGAGATTCCCAAAGGAAGTTACATTGACGAAGTAAGTTGTATTGTAGAACAGGACGATAGTTGAGTCGCCTCCCATCAGTACAGCTCTAAAAATAAAGAACAAGAGCAAAACTTCGGAACATTTAAGGATTTCCCAACACTTAAACGGATATTTTGAGATTACGGCTGTTTTAAGGTTGATATTAACGTTCACTCAGCCCCCGTTTCCGATATTGACTGTCAATAATCACAAATGTAAATCACATTACGTCACATTAATTGAAAAGTTTTGTGTACAATGACATATAGCCTAATTTTACATATTCGGTTTCTTCAAATCCGTGCGATTTATCATTTCATCTATGCTAGATTACCGGCGGAATTAAATTATTTCGCAGGTGTCAGTTTTGACTAGAGAATTGGAAACGCACAGTTCCTCATAACCTTGAGCTATTTTCTAAGCCTTGAGTGACATATAACACATCAAATCGGACTTCGTGGTCCTTCTAATTCGATGAAACGATAACACTTAAAAGCTCAGATAGATCTGACAGACCCCAATTCTCGCTTTGTGAAGCCGAGTGAACTCTTCTGTCGCCGTATCAGCCAGACAATCCCGTCTATACAGATCGTGCATTACACGAAGCAGGCCCTGCTCTTTGCTTTACTTCCGGAATAACGTAACAAAAATCAAGATATTGTTCAAGCAAACGCCCCAAGCAATAAGTTAAAACCAAAGTGTAGCAGAATTTCTGTCCCGAAAGAGTAGTAAGTAAGTGGACAACCGAGATTAGTAAATCAAGCCTATACCATCGCCCCTCACGGAACAAGACCAAAGGTTTCGATGGGATCCCAAAAATTCAATATCTGATCCAGACAACTGGGTCTTGTCTTAGCCAGATCCAGTCTTCGCCAGACTCCTTGAACATTTTTACAATTAAAATTCAGAAACAGATTAAGGCCAAATAGCTAATCACCTGAGAAAACCAAGTTCAGATTTGGATTCAGCATATGTGTTTACCCCTATAAGTCATATCTGTTTTGACGAAAACTTCCTGCCACTTCTGCCAATTTCCCGGTTCCGGCCGAACTCCAGAACTACTTGTCCGGCGAAAAAAGAAAGCTCAAAGACGAAATCAGGGACTATATGTCCGGGTAAAATACGATTGTCACACAGGGACTCAGCATCTCATCTTACCCCTAAATCGCTTATCTAATCAACTAGACATAAAACTTTGACTTCCAACAGTTGTCCGGTTTTGGCCGGATTCCGGACGAACTACATGTCTGCGTAGAAACTTGTTTTCACATAAGTGTTCAGCATGTCTTCTTGCCCTGAATCGAACATCTAATCAACTCCAAATAAAACTTTTAATTTTGACAAACTTTCCGGTTTGGGCCGGATTCCGGTCGAAGTGTCCGTCGAGAAAATAGTTTTCACCATCGTCTTCAGCATGTCTCCCTACCTCTAAATCGAACATTTAATCAACTTCAAATAAAACTTTTACTTTCAACAAACTTTCCGATTTGGGCCGGATTCCGGGCGAAATACTTGTCCATCGAGAAAATAGTTTTCACCATCGTCTTCAGCATGTATTGCTACCCCTAAATCGAACATCTAATCAATTCAATTTCAAATAAAACTTTTACTTTCAACAAACTTTCCGGTTTGGGCCGGAAACCGGGCGAAATACTTGTCCGTCGAGAAAATAATTTTCACCATCGTCTTCAGCATGTCTTCCTACCCCTAGATCGAACATCTAATCAACTTTAAATAAAACTTTTACTTTCAACCGGTTTTGGCCGGATTCCGGGCGAACTACTTGTCCGATGACAAAATGGTTTTCACCATCGTGTTCAACATGTCTTCTTACCCCATAATCGACTATCACATTAGCTGTTTCAAAATATTTTGTTTGTCCCTTAATTTGAATCCCCTCCCCCACCCCTAAATGTAGAGCTACAAAGCCCATCTACGAACTTGACTGGTCCGACGACCCAACGACCCCTCACACCAAGTTTCATCAAAATATCTCATTCCCTTCGAGAGTTATCGTGCTTACAGACGGACGGACGGACGGACAGACGGACAACTTTTGCGATGTCATAGGTATCCCTCCACTTACGTTTTGGGATCCCAAAAAGCAAGACTCCCTGCACTTTAATCGCTACAAAATGAAAATCAGAGCAACGCCTGTAGTCTAAGCCAATTCTTATAAATATATATATTATACAATATTTATACTTATATAATATATATATTTATAAGAATTGGCTTAGACTATAGGGCACGGTGCGGGAGCAGCGCAAGTTCATAGCCTACGCTGAACATAGGCGTCTGTACATGGTGCCTTAAATAAGGCACCAACACAATCTTTAAAAACTCACTCATAATGTCCATCGCAATTCGTCAGAATGACTGAGCTGTGGTCTCTCGTTGACCCTTTGAAGTTACACAAATGGACCGCACTCTTCTTGGTTTCATCATATTCCATGTGATCATATTCCAGAGTGATCTCTTTGGGATCCGCAAAAACCTCCACAGGCGCTACACTGCCCTCAATCACACGATGCTCGTAGCGAAGGGTGAAGTTTACTTCCAAACCACTATGTGTCGTGGTAAGCTGAGCGGAATAGACGAGCCAATTGCTGGTGCTCGTGTCACAGAAGCCTGATAAAAAATAAAAAATTGAGACAATGCTTTTGGCCTGGGTGCGGCTGAAAAATACTAACAATAGAAAACAGCGGTTTACCTTCGGTTAATACTAGTGCCAAAACAACAAAATGACAAAAATGTGTCATTGCCGATCTTATTATAATACTGCGTCTTTCTATTTCCGCTATTGACAATCTCATGCGGAAATAGACTCGAATTCAAACCTCAAATCTGATAAGCACTGGTTAGAAATTCCAGAGAAGTTAGAAGTGCGTCAGAGTTATAAGTAGCCCAGCTCGCAGGTTCTTTAAAGGTTAACAGAATAGGGCTACGATACGACAGTCTGATCACCCATCATATTTTTATTTAATTAGGCTAGAAGAACCGACAAAAACGCGTTACTTCGTTACTTTGTTATCCACGATTCTTGAATTTTAGCTGACGTAATTTCTCTTCCGTAACTTTTGTACCTCTATACGGACGTAGCTCTATGTTTGAAATGCTTCTTCAAGCCAGGAAGATGAAAGTAACATGGGAAGTGAAAGTGACCAGGAAGAACTTGGCATTCGCCATGAAGGAAGAACATGACCAGTCGAAAACTCGAACTTGCTAACCAACTTGGTGGAATACTCGCCAAATTCTCTGTTGAGTGTATCCTTCCACAAAGGAAACTTATTCGGGGTAGCACGGAACAGAGATGTGATTGTGCAATCTGGAATCGAATATTTCAAAATCTTCGCTTCGTTAGCCACTGAAACACAACACTTTTGCAGACATTCAAATTTTCCACGAGACGCCGTGAAGTTACTTGTCGTGCAACTAGCGGAGATTCTAAACGTCATCACTAGACTACGCGAAGTAAAAAACAAAAATCCCTTATATGAGTCAAAATAATTCAGTGTATTCAAATCAAACGTATAAGAATAAGTTGGCTTTTCAGTTAAACTTTAAACGTGAGCAGAAAGCTCGGTAAGATTTCAGATCTGATCATATGCATGCGAAGTAAACATCTGGGATGAGCTGCACGCGATGCGTTAAAATTTCGCACCGAATGGGATTTTCGCATCCGACTGCTTGTCTTTGCAGGACTGACCGCACTGCCCAAGGGCATAAATACAGTAGAAATTTGTTAAAACACTATGTTATCATCCGTTTCATTTCTCTCCGAATACGCATCACAGAACGGCAAGACGTTTGTAAAGAATCCTTGGAAGCATTTACCACTTAACTTACCTTAGGTCTTAATGCGTCTCCAGAGGCATCTAGAGCATCTACGAATAGGCCCAGCTAGTCTTTTCTTCAGTCGGCTGCTGCCAGGATACCAGTACCCGGAGTTGCTTGATTTTGCGTGCATGTTTGAGAAGCTCCTCTTGTCGGTGTGACCAGGGACCCATACATTTCCTGTAATGACTCGCCATTCAGGGGGCTTGTCAATAAGAGATTTCTGATGCGCTCTTGACTGAGCGTCAGATGGTTCGAGAAATACCCTCGGGGATAAAATACTCGACTATCCAGATAGACACAATTTTCGCAGCTGTTCTGCTGAACTAGGAATATTTCTCTGTAATGGAAGAGTATCCTGGATCTTTTGTTCTTTCGTCCTAGCTTAGGTACCTGGTGGCATGCTGAATAATCCTGACTTGTGCCAACAAATGTTGTCTAATCTAAGCAAGAACGCCGATTCGACCCAAGCGGAATTTTTGGAAACTAGGTGAGGCTCGGGCAACATAGCAACATAGAAGCATAGGAAATGACAAGCCCGCTGAATGGCGAGTCATTACAGGAAATTCATGGGTCCCTGGTGTGACGGCTATATTTTTTTTGTTTTGTTTTATAATCGTCCCTGTCAACAGTGTCAACATTGTCCTTATGGTTTCGGATGGCGTTTCAGTCTGGATTCTTCGATGCAGAGGACGAGGATACGATGCTCAGCGTTTGCACAGACACAGGATATTTGGTCCCGAAGTTTGATTCTTTCGTTTTCTAATCAGGCTTATGAGATTAATCATATCAGTGTGGTTACGATACAACCATAGTCAATCAAATACGAAAAAAAACTCTTTCATGTCACCGACCTAATCAAGTAGTGAACGCAGCAACCGTCCCCATAATGGAATCCCAAGATTAGCTTTTACCTCCAGCAACTGCTACTTTCGACGAGAGACTCTTCAAATAGAATATTATTTCATTGCAGGTACATTCTTGTATCTAGGTTCTGGAAGAAAAAAAGCTAGGACACTTTTTTTTTACTCATCAAGCTAAGCATCCCTCGAGATGATGCTACGCGAGGGACAGAGCAACATAACACTAGGGAGTGGCCACAAGACTTGGAAATAGTGTCATAGACTTGATTAGCAGCGACACTAACGCCATTAGCGATAGAGAACGTCTCTACTATAACTCAATAAAGCGTGCACCGGCGATGGCTCCAATGACTTAAAATTCTGAACACAGCAACAAAAAAATATACAACCTCCTCTGTTTCCGTGATCTAACATACCGCATCTCATCACACAAACTAAAATAGCAGTGAAACTAGCGTACTAGCGATAGAGAACGTCCGTACTGAAACTCCAGTCATGAACCAGCCCTGCGTTCAATAACTTTATGTTGTGAACACAGCAATACAAAGATACTACCAAGAACAAATAAGAGCAAGAACTGCTGTCACCCTATCTCTGTCATACAACCAAGCCGAGTCGAGTCGACACCCGACGCACACGAGCAGAGGTGGAGCTTACCTGGGACATCAAAAGTCGTTACCTCTACAGAGAAGGTGTAACGCAGTAAACCACCAAGGAAGAAAAATCGACTGGAGGCAGTAGGGATAAGCCTGTTCACACTGGACTGGACGCGGAAACAGTGGATGTCGGCTCATTGATTCAGACAAGATTTCGGGGGTTCACAAGAAAATTCAGAAGCAATTAAGAATATATCGAAATATAAAGAAACTGGCATTTGATGCAAAGCAGATATTACGAATGTGTCAAACCCTCTGGTAATTTATAGTAAAATGTACGACAAATTGTATATGGTAACGTAAATTGTATCTTTTCGGGGCCAGTTATTGTTGAATTCAACAATAATTCCAGAAAAAGAAGAGATAAATTTCATTCCAGGTATATTTTCTCTCATCTGAGAATATCGGATGAAAACAAACAGATTCTTTAAAAAAAAGGCTTTGTTTCAGGTTTAGTAGGCTGGGTGGAAATGAACAAATATTACGCAGATGGTTCAGGTTCATTTATTTCAAAAATACGTTGTGACAATATATTTTGATCACTGGGGGCCGGCAAGGATACGAGCTCGTTAGCTCGGCCCATTTTAAACACTGACTATATGAACATGGTATAAATGAGTCGTTCCTCTGTAAATACACTCACAAAAGAAAGAAAGACTCGTTCCATTCCGTATACTTTCACACGCCATACCAAACTCTCCACACGATATAGTAAAAAATAATAATAACACCAAGTCGTGGCCTAAGCTGAAGGAACGCTACCTTTTTCTAAAACAAAATTAATAATTAAAGGTTGATAATTAAATTAAAGGTTGTAGATTTACCGGGATAACATAAACGTGAGCGTATCATATTTTAATATCAATATTCTGTCAACAGATGAGTTTTAATTTTCTTTTTCAAAGTGATCAATGATCGGTCCTGTTCAAAAATGTCTTTAAACTTGTTCAAAACTCCAATAAATATATTCCTTATCGAAAAACGAGACCTCTCTGTGATGATTAGAGGCATGGCACATTATACAATAGGCTTCTACTGTGACAAACCAGCCAGAAACTATTTGAATTAAACAAAATAAAAAAAAATAGGAAAAACAAACTAGAACCCATATGGCAAGGACTCGGTACGAAAACCAAAGACTTTATTTGATGGGAAAATTTGCCGTTGACATCGAATTATTTTTAAGTAGTGAACTAAAAGACAAAAGAGATAGACCAGGCTGAGGTGAACTCTCGTCTTTCAATTAACTACTGAATCGAAATCTAACTCACTAAATCGAAATGTGTACATTATAAATTTCGGAAAAAAAGAATAAAAAACACATAATATACACTCACCTACTGGTATTAGTTTGACTATTATATTCTATCTTTTCGGTAATTTCAGTAATCCTCGCAAGCCTTAATTACGTTACTCTTACTTAACACTCGTCTGAAAACTGGATCATGATATGGCATGCATTTTGGGTCAAAATTGGTAAAAATGTTGCCGAGAATACTTGAAATGTCGCCGAGAATCCATGAAATGTAGCCGAGAATGCTGTTTTTGTCGCCGAGATTTTTTGTTTGTATCCGAGACTGCAATGTTTGTTGCCGAGAATGACAACTTTGTAGCCGAGATTTGCACTGAAAAGCGTGTCGCCGAGAAATACAGATATGCGTTCGAAACCAAATATCTAGTTCCCGAGATGGAACAAAGTGTCCCCGAGATTGCTAGAAATGTCGCCGAGATTTCGCGTAATGTCGCCGAGAATGCATGAAATGTCGCCGAGATTTTTTTTAAAATAACGTACAAGTGAAAAAAGTGTCGCCGAGAATTGAAAAAAAAATACAGCTTAGAACGAAAAATCTGATTTTTTAGATGTGAACAAATGTAGCCGATTTGGTGGTTGGTGAGGTCCTCCTTATTGTTCTATTTGTTAGTCCGGATCAAGTGTGATTCTTTGCTGCAGTACACACTCACTACCATTGTAAGTGCTATATTTGCTATCGCACTCTTGTTGGTATTAGTCTACTCAATAAACAATGTGAATGTGAACAACAGTTGCTCAAAAGTAAGATCCACAGGAAGTTTCAAAGGAAAGGATATGGCTCAGAGGCAGGGGCGTTGCGAAAGGGGTGGGGGGGGGGGGGTGTGCAAAATTCAGTAACTTATTCGGTTTTATTGCTAGGATTCGGTAGTTACCACGAACAAGGTCAAACCCTAAAAGCTAGAACCTGCATGGAAATAGCTGAATTTGGCAGGAAAAAACGAACTTAAAAAAATCTCGCCTGCGGCGCTCACTTTATGTGATCATGACTAGTAATGACTAGTCATACAGTAGCTGCTGCTGCCGGGATGTCGCTCCATCCGGCTTCTGGAAATTCTTAGGGTCCTGTTGTTTTGGCTCTTCACCGAACAACAAAAATTCACTTGCGACCCCCTGCTCACAGGTGCTAAGAAAGCTAGAATAAGTATAGTCGTTGAAAGAAATTTATAACTGAAACGCATTTATTTTACGGATATATCATCAAAAAATGTGTTACCACCTTAAAAATTTTGAAATAATGACTTTAGCACAAAAACCTGGTTCTGGGGAGCTTGACTTTGACATGGACGACTGATTTTCTCTTCCATTTAAGTCATCCACCAATAGCCTTGTATACTGGTTAGGGCTAAGGTTCAAGCATAGCAAGTATGATAGTTTCGTTCTTGCAATAGCCTTGTCACATAGTTATGGTTAAGGGTCTCCAAACATCGTTTGTATGGTAGTTTTGGTTCATCTTAAAAGGAAATGTCAGGTAAGCAGCACTTCATAGCATCTCCATGACTGGAAGTGCAAGCCCATCTCAGAACCATGCTTATTCATGGTTTCACATTCAAATCCAAGATCTGAGCTACACGTCAGCAGGGCCAGAAACTGGCTCAAGCACACTACTTCCGAACTGTAGTTTCAATGACTTATTTGGACTTAGGACTCTGATTGTTCAACTGAACTTCAGAGACAAGAAGTGGTTTATCTAATAGGTGGAAATAAACAGGAAATTTCAGTCCGGTGATGCAGCTTTTCCACCTCAAAAGTCCGACTTCCTCACTACTACAGATCCCCAGAAGCTGAGGAATATATCCTTTGCATACACGCTCCATGTACTGATTGTCCATTAATATACTTTTTCTAAGTTTTGGCTTTCACCCCTTGACTTCATATTTCAGGAAGTGCTCAATACTATTCAAAACTGGAGCTTGAGTACTAGTCAGCTGTTCCTGTTGGCTTTGGGCATGAATGATCACTGCATGGGATTTGCCTACTCATTCTTGCGGACCTTTAATACCGATTTCCCACACTGACTTCGGTTATCGACAACTGCATCTAACACTTCGGAATCCATCTTCGAATTTCCGATCATAATGGCCGAGGCAGTTATGTTTCTTGATCAATGAATGTGACCTGGAAAGGAGATCAAGTTGGGCACATCAGAAGAAACAATGGTATTCTCAAGTGTTAGGATAATTGTGAATGAATTTGTGGTAAAACAATTAAAGATTGTTCCTTAATATCTTATTTTGTGAATTTCTTCTCTGAAAATCAGATATTTAAAGTTTAACTGAAAAGGGCTGAGATAGGACAATCTAGTTACCCATCACTTATTCACTTAAAGAGGTTTGAAGATCCGATGAAAATGCGTTACTTCGTTGCTCCGCTATTCACGTATAATCAGTTTTCAAATAGTGGAATTTCCATGTCGGACTTGCGGTACCTCTATGCGTTTGTACCCGTGTTTGTGCTTGACGAAAGCTATTTACGAAAAATAAGTGTTCACGCAGTGAGCAGTGGTAACCTAGCTCATGACAGTTCAGTGAAAAGCCGCGTTTTTATTGAGATTTAAATTTCCCGCGTCATAGTAGAATTTTGCGTTGTGAAGACAGCCATAGATATTCTGAACGTCATACCAGAGCAAGTAGTGAAAAATAAAAAAATCCCTTCACACAATACAAATAATGTGGTGTGTCCAGTTGAATGATACAAAAATAAGTTTGCTTTTCAGTTAAACTTTAAGGAAGAATCTTTAATTCTTTTTCCACAAATTCATTTGCCAGCTTGAGAGGCTTGAGCCTGAAAAAGACCCTTGCAAAGAAGGGCCGAAGTATCACTCTTATGAAACTGTAGCTGACTGCAACGTCCAAGATGATTTGCAGTCAGCTTGGGCTGGAGGACTATCTCCAACCTTCTTTATACACTTGATGACTATCTCTCCATGCTGATTCAGAATCTCCAGGTACCTGCGGAAGAAATGAAGAAATGGTGCCAAAGCTGCGCTGACTCAGGATTTGAGTCGCTGAGTTTGAGTTGTTACGGACACGTTTACTCCTTCTTCCTGAGAATCACTGGCGTGTTCTGAACTTAGTCATATAGAGTATTATCCCACAACTAAAAGTTCTCCTGCTTTGGAAAGTGAACTGTTTGCTAATTCAGTCTCAGGCAAGGAGTTTTTAGCAAACTCTTTGCTTCAAAGATAATCTAGATCTGTCATGGAAGAAAAGCAAAAACGGCTCAATAGCCTGGTGCCAGAGAGCCAATGTCTGCAGATACTCCTACATACAATTCTCAGAAAAAGAGCCGGGGAGTTCCGGGCGAACTACTTGTCCGTCGAGAAAATGGTTTTCACCATCGTCTTCAGCATGTCTTCCTACCCCTAAATCGAACATCTAATCAACTTCAAATAAAACTTTTACTTTTAACAAACTTTCCGGTTTTGGCCGGATTCCGGGCGAACTACTTGTCCGATGACAAAATGGTTTTCACCATACTATTCAGCATGACTTCTTACCCCATAACCGACTATCACATTAGCTGTTTTAAAATATTTTGTTTGCCCCTTAATTTGAACCCCCACCCCTAAATGAAGGGCTACAAAGCCCATCTACGAACTCGACTGGTCCGACGACCCAACGAATCCTCACACCAAGTTTCATCAAAATATTTCATTCCCTTCGAGTGTTATCATGCTTACAGACGGACAACTTTTGCGATGTCATAGGTATCCCTCCACTTACGTTTTGGGATCCCAAAAAGTATCTCAAATATAAGACTGGCAGATATTTTGCTAACCTGGAGGATTATACTGGTTAGAAACATTAGACAAGAAACAAGAGGGCCAAACAAATGCGCAAAACTGTGTGAATTGCAAGATAAAGTAACAACAATTCTTACAAGTTTAAGGCAAAGGTTTATAGGTCATCCATAATAATAGAAATTTGCTACGAGTGAAGCCCCCACAGTAGTTTGTTATAACTGATGCAGTCAACCACAAACCCCTGATTTTTGGATACCCTATGCCAAACGCCGGATATGTCTAGCGTTTGGCATACCCTATGCCTAACGCTGGATACACTATGCCAGGTGGTGGATACTGTAACCCAGTAAAATATTGATGATTTGAGTGAAGCTAAAAAATCAACCAATCAGAACTCCTTTCTATTGAGGTAGGTCAGGGTTAGGTTACCAACAGGTATCCAGCGTTTGGCATAGGGTATCCAGCGTTAGGCATAGGCTAGGCTAAATGCTAGATATACCCAGCGTTTGGCATAGGGTATCCAAAAATCAGGGATTTGTGATAAACTGAACTGATGACAATTAACAGCTTGAAAATTTTTGCCCGCTGCAAATTTAGGCTAAATTTTCTGAATGTTATTCTGTTTTTCCTGGGGTGCTCCAGAACCCCACGAAAGCTAGTGGGCTGATTCCCCCCACCCAAATGATCCCTCTGATTCTAGGATTCTGAATCCCTGATTCAAGCAACTCTGGGCCTGAGTCTAACAATCCCCTGAGCCTAGTCTCTCAGCCTCATAAACTTTACTGTAGCAAGCACACTGAAAAACAACAACATAGGTTCGGACAGGGTTCGGACACCAACAAATAAAGTAGGCACTCTTAGAATAGAATTTCAAAGAGAAATTGTAAAGCTTGATCGGGTCAAGAGAACATAGGTTACCTATCCTGCATTGTAAATGACATTTCGTTTAATCCATGAAATTCAATGCAAGTCTTTGGAAGACTCTGCGACCCCTCAGTGTGCACACCTTTCCTGGATTTTGAATCTCGGCAATACCTGAAACCTGGAGGTACTGAAATCCCTAACGATGTAAGAACAAAGGCTAGCAAAATTCAAGAGAAATCTCAAAAGAAGTCAGAAAAAAATTAATGACATTTTCTTTCTTGATCTCTTCTTAATCTTGACACTAAAAGCATAACCTTCAATGTAAAAGATTATTTTTCTTTTCATCGTAATTATATTGTCAATAGGATGAACACAAACACAAGTCCCAGCAAATTCGCTTGTCTTTTGAAAGAAACTTTAAAGTTCATATTTAAATTCGGTAGTGGGACTGGTGGGGTCCGGGTCCACCCTGGGGTCTAGCCGAAAATCCTTATCCTCCCTGGCAACAAAAATCCGTCCGCCCTCCCTGAATGCAAATATATAGGAAACTAAATATATTCTGACAGCGAGTTAATGTAAACTCTATACAGACACGTGAATTAGTGTAAACACGTGATGGTGGCCTTCCCTATCTATGAAATACTTTTCATAGAAATAAATTGGGGGGAGGGTTTGGTCGGGGTGGTTCGGTACCCGAGGTTTTTTCGTACCGCCGGTGGCGGTGGAGGGGGGTCGCTGGGGCGACTGTGGGGTGACTGTGTTCATCCTATTGAGTTAATTAGACCACCGAAAATGGAAAGAAAAATAAATATTCTTTTAGCCCAAGCTGACTTTTTTTCTTCATCAAGAAAAATCATCATTCTTCATCATTTTTTTCTTCATCAGCGATATTTCGGCCCTTCTTGGCAAAGGTCCTCGTCAGGCTGTTTGCCTTGCCAAGAAGGGCCGAAATATCGCTGATGAAGAATCGTAGCTGACGTATCCGTTGAAAACATTGTTGGAATGAAAAGAAAAATAATCTTTTACATTGAAGATTACGCTTTTAGTGTCAAGATTTAGAAGAGATAAAGAAAGAAAATGTCTTAATTTTTTTCTGACTTCTTTTGAGATTTCTCTTGAATTTTGCTAGCCTTTGTTGTTACAACGTTAGGGATTTCAGTACCTCTAGGTTTCAGGTATTGCCAGGGCCTAGGATTCAAAATCCATGAAAGGTGTGCACACTGAGGGGTCTCAGAGTCTTCCAAAGGCTTGAATTGAATTTCATGGATAAAACGAGATGTCATTGACAATGCAGGGTAGGTAACCTATGTTCCCTTGACAACCTACTGTCCGTTTTTCAGTGTACCTGCTACAAAGTTTATGAGGCTGAGAGATTAGGCTCAGGGGATTGTTAGACTCTGGTTAGACTCAGGCCCAGAGTTGCTTGAATCAGAGATTCAGAATCCTAGAATCAGAGGCATCATTTGGGGGGGGGGGGATCAGCCCACTGGATTAGTGAGGTATTGACGTTTCCCGAAGGAGGACATCATATACCAAAGAAAAGTCAGAAGTTCAAGGCCGTTGCAGCCTCTCTAAAGTTCTTTCAGTGGTTCAAGTAGCTCATGTCTTAGTATAGTTTGAGTCGGAATTGACTGAAATAGCTTTGACTGTCAATGGCTCTTTTTCTGAGAATTGTATGTAAGTATCTGCAGACATTGGCTCTCTGGCACCAGGCTATGGAGCCGTTTTTGCTTTTCTTCCATGACAGATCTAGATTATCTTTGAAGCAAAGAGTTTGCTAAAAACGCCTTGCCTGAGACTGAATTAGCAAACAGTTCACTTTCCAAAGCAGGAGAACTTTTAGTTGTGGGATATACTCTATATGACTAAGTTCAGAACACGCCAGTGATTCTCAGAAAGAAGGAGTAAACGTGTCCGTAACAACTCAAACTCAGCGACTCAAATCCTGAGTCAGCGCAGCTTTGGCACCATTTCTTCATTTCTTCCACAGGTACCCGGAGATTCTGAATCAGCATGGAGAGATAGTCATCAAGTGTGGTTGGAGATAGTCCTCCAGCCCAAGCTGACTGCAAATCATCTTGGACGTTGCAGTCAGCTACAGTTTCATAAGAGTGATACTTCGGCCCTTCTTTGCAAGGGTCTTTTTCAGGCTCAAGCCTCTCAAGCTGGCAAATGAATTTGTGGAAAAAGAATTAAAGATTCTTCCTTAAATATCTGATTTTCAGAGAAGAAATTCACAAAATCAGATATTTAAGGAACAATCTTTAATTGTTTTACCACAAATTCATTCACAATTAACCTAACACTTGAGAATACCATTGTTTCTTCTGTTGTGCCCAACTTGATATCCTTTCCAGGTCACAGTCATTGATCAAGAAACATAACTGCCTCGGCCATTATGATCGGAAATTCGAAGATGGATTCCGAAGTGTTAGATGCAGTTGTCGATAATCGAAGTCAGTGTGGGAAATCGGCTATTAAAGGTCCGCAAGAAGGAATAGGCAAAGCCCATGCAGTGATCATTCATGCCCAAAGCCAACAGGAACAGCTGACTAGTACTCAAGCTCCAGTTTTGAATAGTATTGAGCACTTCGTGAAATATGAAGTCAAGGGGTGAAAGCCAAAACTTAGAAAAAGTATATTCATTGACAATCAGTACATGGAGCGTGTATGCAAAGGATATATTCCTCAGCTTCTGGGGATCTATAGTAGTGAGGAAGCCGGACTTTTGAGGTGGAAAAGCTGCATCACCGGACTGAAATTTCCTGTTTATTTCCACCTATCAGATAAACCACTTCTTGTCTCTGAAGTTCAGTTGAACAATCAGAGTCCTAAATCCAAATAAGACATTGAAACTACAGTTCGGAAGTAGTGTGCTTGAGCCAGTTCCTGGCCCTGCTGACGTGTAGCTCTGATCTTGGATTTGAATGTGAAACCATGAATAAGCATGGTTCTGAGATGGGCTTGCACTTCCAGTCATGGAGACGCTATGAAGTGCTGCTTACCTGACATTTCCTTTTAAGATGAACCAAAACTACCATACAAACGATGTTTGGAGACTTGAACCTTAACCATAACCATGTGACAAGGCTATTGCAAGAACGAAACTATCATACTTGCTATGCTTGAACCTTAGCCCTAACCAGTATACAAGGCTATTGGTGGATGACTTAAATGGAAGAGAAAATCAGTCGTCCATGTCAAAGTCAAGCTCCCCAGAACCAGGTTTTTGTGCTAAAGTTATTATTTCAAAAATTTTAAGGTGCTAACACATTTTTGATGATATATCCGTAAAATAAATGCGTTTCAGTTATATATTTCTTTCAACGACTATACTTATTCTAGCTTTCTTAGCACATGTGAGCAGGGGGTCGCAAGTGAATTTTTGTTGTTTGGTGAAGAGCCAAAACAACAGGATACTAAGAATTTCCAGAAACCGGATGGAGCGACATCCCGGCAGCAGCAGCTACTGTATGACTAGTCATTACTAGTCATGATCACATAAAGTGAGCGCCGCAGGCGAGATTTTTTTAAGTTCGTTTTTTCCTGCCAAATTCAGCTATTTCCATGCAGGTTCTAGCTTTTAGGGTTTCGAAAAATCCCGATCCC
This sequence comes from Branchinecta lynchi, assembly GCA_023053575.1. Lineage (NCBI taxonomy): Eukaryota > Metazoa > Arthropoda > Branchiopoda > Anostraca > Branchinectidae > Branchinecta > Branchinecta lynchi. The sequence goes on from JAKZAP010000008.1 coordinate 4,331,673, forward strand.
TAAAACTGGTTTAAAACCTAGCTAAATGACGCGCCTTTCCGGAAAATAGTGAATATTATGAAAAGCGCCGCAGGCAGAATTTTCGAGACATTTCTGATAAGAGCTTGTTTTTAGGATACAAATAAAAGTAAGGAGTATCGATGAAATCATAGATCAGTCCTTTTGTCAGCGACCAGTTTTTCATTCGACCTCTTCATGTTCGTGGTAACTACCGAATCCTAGCAATAAAACCGAATAAGTTACTGAATTTCGCACCCCCCCCCCCCCACCCCTTTCGCAACGCCCCTGCCTCTGAGCCATATCCTTTCCTTTGAAACTTCCTGTGGATCTTACTTTTGAGCAACTGTTGTTCACATTCACATTGTTTATTGAGTAGACTAATACCAACAAGAGTGCGATAGCAAATATAGCACTTACAATGGTAGTGAGTGTGTACTGCAGCAAAGAATCACACTTGATCTGGACTAACAAATAGAACAATAAGGAGGACCTCACCAACCACCAAGTCGGCTACATTTGTTCACATCTAAAAAATCAGATTTTTCGTTCTAAGCTGTATTTTTTTTTCAATTCTCGGCGACACTTTTTTCACTTGTATGTTATTTTCAAAAAAATCTCGGCGACATTTCATGCATTCTCGGCGACAATACGCGAAATCTCGGCGACATTTCTAGCAATCTCGGGGACACTTTGTTCCATCTCGGGAACTAGATTTTTGGTTTCGAACGCATATCTGTATTTCTCGGCGACACGCTTTTCAGTGAAAATCTCGGCTACAAATTTGTCATTCTCGGCAACAAACATTGCAGTCTCGGATACACACACAAAATCTCGGCGACACAAACAGCATTCTCGGCTACATTTCATGGATTCTCGGCGACATTTCAAGTATTCTCGGCAACATTTTTACCAATTTTGACCCAAAATGCATGCCATATCATGACTTCAGCGATGTGTGCTTCAAATCCCGGTTTTTCATTGTATGGTTCTCCCCAGAGATATAAAAAGGAATAATATGTCACATGAGATTTCAATCTCCATACTGACGGTCATGGTATAACAAAAGCGATTATGAATGACCATCGTCAAGTTCGCTTTTACTCTTCGCATCACTAATCAGACACTAGCGTCCACTCAAACAAAATCAACGCTGTTTCCTTCCCGTGTGAACAGGCCAGAACATCCGCCTCGCTAGTGGCTATGTTTTTTTCTTCAAAAATGACTCAAGTGTGTAACGACGGAGACCAACGAGTATAAACGGGTGACCAAGAGGCTCTGTATAGAAAGATTGCACCATACCCAACGAAATGGACGGGATACGAACGAACAAATTTGACATTAGGAAGCATAGGAATTTCGACATTGAGACTAAATTACCGGTCTTTGATAGCCCATTTGTGCCAGCAAATTGCAGGATCGTTAATCTGGCTCCTTCTTGTTCTTCTTGTTGGAATAATGTAACTTTTGTAAATGAGTTTTTTTTTCTGATAAGAGATTGAAGGCGTTAAAGCTTGTAAGCAAAGACAGAGTCTCGCCTTATTGGTCAATTATAACACATTTTTTCAAATCCGCGTCATCGCATTAGTGTTCAAATTTTGAAGCCTTCAAACTCTTACTTTCTTGGAAACTCTTTTACGAAAATAGAACTATGCGATTAACGAATAGCCCAATTAACATTCCTGCAAGTCCCTGGCTCTGGACGATAGTGAAAACGCTGGTAATTTAATTTCAAAGTTGAAAGTCCTATACCTCCTAACGTTAAATTTTTTTTTTAGGTTCCCGTGATGATGGTGTAGCGATATCCGTTTTCACGGGTAGGCTGCAATTTCTCTATTGGCTCCACCTCCGCTCATTTTTGTCGGAAAAACAGTCGGTGGATTGACGAGAGACCATTGTTCTTGATCTTATTTGTTCTTGATACTTCCCTGTTAGCACAATGTTTGTGTACCCAAAATTTGCAGACCCGCATGTTTGTCTCGCTTTAAATGCCGCGAGCGTAATGGGAAGTGCTAAGACTACAGCCCGTTTACATTTGTGTGAGCGATAAATAAATTTCGGACACTTCTGACTTTGTCGGCTGCACTTCAGGTCTTCACTGAAAGACAATCTCTACTTCCAAATACTCAAGTAGATCTATGCCCCAAAGGGGTGTTACAAGTGCCAAGAGTTCGATCACTTAGCCTCTGACCGCAAGAACGACGTCAAAAGGTCTAAGTGTGGTGGGAGCCACGAATCCAGCTTTGAGAGCCCCAGCACCTCAACCTCTGTCAAGTGCGCCCATTGTGGGAGTGCCAAACACCCGACTTACAGCCTACTCTGTCTGAAAGTGATCGAGTTTACGAGATCTAAGAACTGCTAATGCGGAGTCCTTCGAAACGGATTTGACTTTCTTTGGGTTTTGTTGTTCTTTATACTTCAATTTACTCTGTTTACCTATTCATTTTTTTTTTTTTTCTATACTCCTTTTTTTTGGGCTCGGCCAGTTGATAGGTCAAAAAATAAAATAAAAAATCGCAAACATCCAAAGCCAGAAAGGCGATTCTGACTCGGTAAGCCATCAAACGATTTGCAAGTAGAACAGACGATGGCGCAGATTTGGGAACAATCTCTAAATTACAGTCTTCTTTTTCCTTTCACGACTTGGCCTTTGTGTGGCCTTTTTGGGACTGAAAATGTGCACGACCTTTGGAAGTGACTTTCTGACGCAAGGCCCCGGAGAGATCAAATTAGACAAGACTGACGTGTGCCAGAGTACGCAAAGATGATAGTGAATACTAAATATATATATATATGAATATCCATCGTCATTCAGGCAGTGTAAATCCGATAAATTGCTTGGGATAATAATCGGTGAAGATCCGAAATGGAAATCATTAAAAAAAAAAAACTCTTCCAACAGCCTATGCTGCCAATGTCTCTTCCAGAACATAGCTTTCTCCTACGTACTTTTAAATGGCATCTTCTTTTCTCTTGTAATGTCTTTGTTAAAACACCACTTTATCCTCGGTTTTACTCTTTCAATATGCACTACAGACCGGCAATTGGTTCAAAAAGTAATTTTACTATCATGTGTGTCTAAAGGCATCCAAATGCATCGATGAAAAGGCCAACCTACCTTCACGTCCGTGGGCTGACAACCACCCCAAAGCGGCACACAGTTGTGTGCATCTTTGCAAGGCAGCTCTGGAAAGTGTGACGGATCGTGAATTTTGATCCTTCTTTTCAACATTGTCCATGCAATTGTGGATGTTACTTCAGTCTGGATTCTTCCAGAAGGAGGATACGGAAAGACTAGCTGTCAGCAAGGACATTGAGATTGGAGATTTTGTCCCGTAATTCGATTTTTTCGATTATTAAATCTGACACACGCGCGTATTCACTTCAGCGTTCTCACAAGAAAACCAAAGTCAATCAAATACGGAAAAAAAACTGCCATTTCACCGGCTGAATAAAGCAGCGAACACATAGCAGTCCTTTCCATAATGAATCCTAGGACTAGCTTTCACCTCCAGTAATTCCTAAGAAGCGACTCGTCAAATGTGATAATTTAGTTGCTAGAAACTTCATTTATTTTATTGCTGGTTTGTTCTTGTATCTGAAAAAATGAAAGGGAGATTATTTTGCTTTTTTAACTAATCAGTTAAGATTCCGACGCGAGAGATAACTAGATTTAGAATATTTCGGCTGCAATTCAGATCTTCAGCGAATGGCAATCTCTATCACACATTCCAAGGCAAAACCAATGAATTCAGACTAAATACTAAATAGCCATCAGATTCCATGTAAGTAAGAGAAGAAGAATGATGCAGACTCCACAGATAATACGACGACGGACGTTTGTGACCAACACACTAATAACCACAATCTTAATCTCTGAGAAACCAACTCTTGGTTTCTCTGACTTCTTACTTCCTTTTACGACCAGCCACTTAATTTCTCTGACTTCTTACTTCATTTTACGATTTGGAAAGGTGGGTTATTGTTCGACTAGTATGTGTCATTTTGGGACTGGAAAATGCCCGTGGCCTTTTGAAGTTGACCACGCAGGGACCTTTCTTCAAAATAAATGTCAACTTAAAGAAGTGCCAGAATGTGCACAGGAGGATAGTCAAGAGAGAATCATGACCATGGTTATAGCAGAGTGGAAGAGAATTAAAGAGATAGGGTGAGGGAAAATGGAAATAGATGTATGCCATTTGTATTTTCATATATGTAAATAATTTGACTTTCGTGGTAAATGGTAAAAGCTTAGACATAATCTTTTTTGAAGGTACATCATCTCATTATAATTTATCAAAGATGGGATTTAGTCAAAGAGACTTAAGCGGATGTTTTATAACATGTGTGTTTTCTTTGTTTATATTGATTGTATTTACCTAAAAGTTCGTTATTTTTGTTTCAAACTTTTAGTGCGACATGACCAATGAAGCAAAACTATTGAATATCCAGAGTTATTTAATGTTAGTGTGGTGGTAAAACCATAGCAAAATCACTTACTCAAACAAGCTCTACCCTTCTCTCTCTCTATACTCCGACTAGCTGTATCGAAAACCGCTGGAACGGAAATGCCCACGTGGGAGCTGGAACCTGGCAAAGCTGCTTACGATGACGATGATGGCTTACGGAGACAAAGGCCTCAAAAAAAAAATTGTTCAGAAGACTGGTAGACCAGAACAAAAGCTTCCAGTGCCCTGTCCCTTGTACTTGTGCAGACACTCGTAAGTACTTTTAAACACATCTGAAAATACCTAGAGCTGCAAAGGTAAAGTGATTTTTCTAAGGGAATACATACATGCAGCCCAAAGCTGCTTTCGGGTCGGTAGGCTATTGTTGTTAGTGTGTATCCCTCCCAATCAACTTGAGAGCGCTTTCAGTACAAGAACTTTCCCTTTCTTCGCAAGGCTGGTGTTCTCTTGTCAGGCAACGAGCTGATAAAGCTGCGAGCTTAACAAATGATTTGTATAGACAGTATTTATTCGGCGGCTCCAAGATGGTTTTGTCTCAAAGGCCACGGCATTAGGTCACACTTTTTTAAGCCTAAATTCTGATAGCTAGAAGTCCGTGAATGCGCTGACAAGTTGAGACGAACGTCCCGGACCTAGACGATAACCGTCAGGTATTAGCGGCATGGAATTCCTTCCTGGATTTCCAGCACCACCATTAATTCCGTGCGGAAAGTTGATAGTTCCGGCTCGGGAAGACCTTACCGTCTCTCCGAACAAAAGGTTTCTTAGAGAACATTTAATTGCCGTATATTATCCTTGCAGACAAATGGACAGCGTTTGCAATTATTCACAGACAAATAGATAGAGATATAAATTGCACAGTCATACTCAGTGGCAGTTGCACCGCGATTAATTTGAGCTGGCGCCTGTATTTATGCCTCATAGCCCATGGTTGCAATATTACTTCACTGCCTAGCTTATACCGGGCACAGCACAGTTAGGAGTTGTATTGAATATGTAATAAATAGGTCAAATATTTCTTCAGCCCAAGGTGACTGCGAATCAAATTTAATAGTGCAAAACGGATACGTCAGCTGAGTTTTATTAGAGCTGTATTTCGGCCCTTCTTGGCAAGGGTCCTCAGCTCAAAGACGCCCAAGCTGGAACAAGACCAAAGGTTTCGAAGGGATCCCAAAAGTTAAATATTTGATCCAGACAATTGGGTCTTGTCTTCGCCAGATCCATTCTTAGCCAAACTCCTTTACCATTAAAATTCAGAAACAGATTAAGGTCAAATAGCTAGTCATATAAGAAAACAGATATGGATTCAGCTTGTGTATTTACCCCTAAAAGTCATCTCTATTTTGACGAAACAGATCGATACTTCCTGCCTTACTTCTGCCAATTTTCCGGTTTCAGCCAAATTCCACAACTACTTCTCCGGCGAAAAAATAAACCGAAAACGAATTCAGCATATCTCCTTACCCCGATATCGAATATCTAATCAACTTTAAAAAAAAATGTAACTTATAACAAATTTCCCGGTTTCAGCCGTATTTCGGGCGAACTATACCTATGTCCGGTTAAAAAATTATTGTCATATACGGATTCAGCATGAGCTACAATAAAATTTCCAGTTTCGGCCGAATTTTTGATGAATCATTTGTCCAGCAAGAAAACTGAGTTCAGATATGGATTCAGCGGACTCCTTGCCCCTTCAATGAATATCTTATTAGCTCATAAACATACTGTGAGTTGATGAAAACTAGTTAACTCCTCGCTCAAGCCGGGCTCACGAGCAGGTTCTGGTTAGTCTGCACCAGTGAGATAAAACCGGACACTGGTTAGTTCAAAAACGGGTTAGAAGACTGGTGAGAAGTCACCGGTGGATGCAAAAACGGCTTATAAGAAAAAACTGGACCACCGGTGAGATCTCCCGTGACAAAGAACGCAGCTATAGATTATGTAATCATCCCCGCGCAGAGCTATACTAGTGTGAAGAAAGCCGAAAATTGGTCGACAAATTTTGTGTCCGGCTTTTGCCGGATTCCAGGTGAAATACTTGTCCGGTGAGAAAATAACTTTCATATTCGGATTCAGTATATCCCGTTACCCCTAAATCAACTATCTCAATAGCTTTCAAAAACACACATTAAAGGACCCTCCTACGAACTTGACCTGTACTTTACCGATGAATCCTCATACTAAGCTTGAACAAGACAATTCAACCCCTACTAAGCTTGAACAACATATATCAACCCCTTCGACCTTCAATTAGACTAGCTCTCTCCAACGTTCATAAGCTGCGTTCGTTGCACTCTGGGCTGTCTCTGGTGTTTAGTCACCAGTGTCCGGTTCTTCCCTTAAAACGCGTTCTATTGGTTCACTGTGAGTTGATGAAACCCGGCTAAGTCCTCCCTGCAGCAGTGCTCACGAGCAGGTTCTGTTTAGTCCGCACCGGTGAGATAAAAACGGACACTGGTTAGTGCTAAACGGGTTATAAGACTGGTGAGAAGTCACCGGTGGATACAAAAACGGCTTATAAGAAAAACCGGAGACCACCGGTGAGAAATCCCGTGACAAAGAACGCAGCTATAGATTATGTAATCATCCACGCGCAGAGCTATACGAGTGAAGTGAAGAAAGGGGACGGACTGCTACAGCCAAAAATTGGTCGACAAATTTTGTGTCCGATTTTTGCCGGATTCCAGGTGAACTACTTGTCCGGTGAGAAAATAACTTTCATGTTCGGATCCAGCATGTCTCCTTACTCCTAAATCAACTATCTCAATAGCATTAAAAAAAAAAAATATTCGGCCCCTTAATTTGTAACCCTTCCCTCACCCTCAAATATAGAGCTACAGAGCCCATCTTCAGACTTGACCTGTACTTTGACCCAAAGGATCCTCCCACCAAGTTTGATCAAAATATCTCATTCCCTTCCAGAGTTATCGTGCTTACAGACGGAAGGACAGACGGACAACTTTTGCAATGTCATAGGTATCCATCCACTTACATTTTGGGATCCCCAAAACGAACTTATGCGAAACCACACCCTTGCCAAGAAGGGCCGAATTATTACTTTAATAAAAATACAGCTGACGTATCCGTTTTGCACTATCAAATATAATGTAAAATCGTTAATACAGAAGTCAGAGCAAAGCAGTCAAGGACAGAGCGAAACATACATAATTGAGTCTAGATCACTACTGCACACAAGACAAGAGGATACTAGCCTGGCGCTCCTTTAAGTATTCGGTCTCCCATGACGCTAGTGGAAGCATTTTCGTCTGCCAAGAGAAACGTCAATCTTGCGGCCTCGACCGCCTTTCACAAGGATCGTCAACCTTTATCTGATGTAGCTTGCATTTGAGGGAAAAATGATATGGCACCTGATTTTTTCTTGACAGTTTCTTTGTGCCGGGAATCAGCGGTTATTTTTCTTAATGGTGCTTCGAAGAAAGGCCTATATTCTTACGTTACCAACTCTAAAGTATTTTTGGTAGAATTTTCAGTATTTAGACCTCTGCCCTCCTTAGGTCTTAGGGCACTTCTCTTCTGCGACACAGGGATAACCATCTCACCCACAACAGGTAAAACTGGGATTTTGGTACTTATTATCTTGGCTCTCGCTCGGGTCAATCATTCAGGAACTAGGGGTGTTAGCACTGCTCTTGAAGGCATGATTATCTTAGCACAATCGGGCGATTTCTCATTCTGAAATCTTGTTTCGTCACCCGGACGAATCACAGGTCGGTTAGAATGCCTAGTCGAGAAATGGGTCCCATTTCCGGAAGGCCTAGGTACTTTGGTCTCTTTTATTAGCCCAGTTTGCGATGGAAGGACCATTACTGGGACTTCAGGTCCAGTTAGCGAGGCGCCTGGCATACTTTCCTCTCTTAGACCAGCATGAGATGCAAGCCTTTTTACATTAGGGCAAGGAAACTTAGTTTTCCCGCTCATCGATGGCAGTGCTGCTATGGCTGGAGAGTTTACGACGGCAGAGATAACGGCCGGAGACGCTAGCATATCACACGGAGGTGCTGCAGTGCGGATAGAGGGGAAGAGCGGATCCTGCCAGTTGCGCAGCCGATTCCGCCAACACCTCAACATAAAGGTGATCAGAATTTCTCTCGTCTCCTTCAAATACGCCAGATGAACTGTCTTTTTAATAGGATGGGCAGTGTAGTAGTACCAAGTATAGATTGAACAGCAGAATGGAAGTACTACGAACAGCAAGATCATGAATGCTGCGAGGATTCTTCGAGCTGTGGACAGGAAAAAATGAAAAAAGGATATTTCTAATCAACTATGTTCTATCATACTCTTGTGTTATACCGAAGCGGTTAGTAACCTGCTTGTATTGTCCCATTTCCGGTCAATAAACGTCCCCTAAAAACTAAGCGGATTGACCTTGGACCGACCATACCGTTACAAGTAAACGCCTGAGCGGTTCAAATCCGAATTCAATCCATAGCGATCGCTTTACTGGGTTTAGACAAGAACAACTAATCAGATAGAAGCACCGTCTCCTATCTCTGTACCATGACTTTGCGCAGTCAAGTGTTTCCCCGTACCTTTTCCGCTGTGAAGGAGCGGAGGTTAGTAGCTTCGCGCCAAATCACGCTTCATTACCTCTACAATTCGCTATATCGCTGTGAAACCACCTTGAGGAAAACTAGAAGACAAAGCTGATTAGCTGATTGGTTCTTTGTACTCGATCAAGAGCGGGTCAGCGCGCGGACTACGCCTCCTACATTTATTTTCTCTGCGAATGAGCAACGGCAAATACAGTAAAATACCTCTAGATTCGCTCAGTTTTGTCGGGGTATTCATAGTCACTTCATGGTAACAAAGACAGAGGTTCTCTCTGATTATTTGTTGTTGGTCTAGACGTTTTCACTGCACCAATCGACGAAAAAAAAAGCTTGCGTTATTTGGTATCTTTAACTTATTTTCTTCAATGACAGACCCTTTCTGCAATACGACGAAATTGCTGGCATACACCCGAAACCTTGCCGGCACTTTCCCTAAGAGACATCACCAAGATAATAAGTGATATTTTTATAGTGAAAGTCTGAATGGAAGATTTAAGAAAATATCCGAGTCTAGATTGGATTTGGACCAAGCATTTGTTTGTCCAATACTCTATACGACGGTCCAAAACACGCCAGTGAACCTCGCGAGAACAAGAAACGTCACCCGAACGATGATTCGAATCCTATGTCAACCAATCAATAGCGTTCGTTGGGGACAGCGGTGGTGACGTTTCGGGCATCAAGAGTATACTCTTACGAACTTATAAACGCGGAACGCAGCCAACTGGTTCTTCGGAACAGTTAACCTGCTCTCCCCCCACAAAAGAGTAAACTTGTAGTTCTGAATAAGCTTCTGGGTTTCCGGTAATAAGATATGAAAACAGGGTAATCTCTCCAAGATAAATAATTGACCCGTGTCGGATTATTGTTGTCGGCAGCGTTGATTCACAAAGAAAGTGGCTGAGGACTTCAACAAAGTGTCAATATTGACACAGATTACGACTCGGAACCAGCTAATTACTTCTCCCATGTCTCAAACAGAGAGATTCACGGTTATCCCCTTACGCAGTCTAACTCAGGTCACGACTTTCCCTTGGTTAAGGAATGGATCGCCGTTACCATCTCCTTTGCGTCAATTCGCTTTGCCCTCCACATTCAACCCTTGTCCCTCTTGTCCGAATTACATTTTTTTCATTCGATCCACTTTGGAATATGCGGCTGCTGTTTGGTACTTTGCGCTTACTGCCGAACAGACACAACAAACAGAAAGAATACAGAAACGTGCACTCCTAATAATAAGCCGTGAGCCCAACGTTCCCTATTCTGCTCTCCTAAAAAAGTTTAATCTGGATATCCTTGAGAGTCGGAGTCTCCTCCGTATGAAAACACAAGAAACCGACAGGAGAGGGGCAAGTTCAAAGGTTCAAAAGCTGTCCCCCGTACCTGCACCCATACGCGGTACAGAAAAGCTTCGTTCCGAGTTTCAGAAAAATGTATAATGATGGCGGTATCTGTCTTTGATATTATTCCAACGTCCGTGTTTTTTTTTTTGGTCTGTGATGACAAATTGATGAATAATTCTATATATTATAAAATATACATTATACTTGAGGTAACACCCAAATTTGGCATTGCCATGATAGTGTTTTTTTTTTTAAATAAATTCGTTACTTACTACAAATTTATCAGCTCCCTTTATTTATCAGTAGGGCAAATTATGGAGTTCCCAAGTAGGCATATTTATTCGAGCAGAAAACTGCCCAGAACTGTCTTACCTGGAGAATAGACGGCACAATCTGGCTGTAGATAACCATCGTTGCAGAAACAGTTTCCAAGGGAATCGCAGAGCCCGGTGCCCGAGCAGTTGTTAGGACAGGACAACACTCGCAGGCTTCGGATAGTAACACATAGATGGTTGGCACATATCTGTGAAAAAACATAATTACAGAAAATCGACTAGCCAGGAGTTTTACTCTCAAGAGCTTACTCATCAAGCCTTCTGTTTTATTAAGCTGATTAGATGTGCCCGAGCAATGGCAGAACTAATGCACTCAATTGTTGTTCCTGACGATACTTAAAAACTTTACACAAAACTTTCTCAGAATAGAAGCATGAAGTTGCACATAAAAGCAGCATGAAGTTGCACGAAAAAGTACCATGCAGTACAATACAGTACAGAGTTGCACACACTATTCGTTACTACTTCATAGCCCCAGGAGCCCATACATTTCCTGCAATGACTCACCATTCAGGGGGCTTGTCAATAAGAGATTTCTGATGCGCTCTTGACCGAGCGTCAGATAGTTCGAGAAATACCTGTCATGTAATATGGATATAGACAGGACCAGGTTCGAGGCCACGGATGATGAAGAGAACAAGAAAATCATTGAGCAGCAGATTCTACAGGCGTTTATCCGTGGTGTCAACACAGATCTCAAGAAGGAAGTGTTTAGGAGTGGAGCCCAAGAGTCATTAGAAGAAGCGGTAGCAGCCGCAACAAAGGCAGAAGAGATCAACTTTTATTGTGCTGAACCGTCCACTTCAACGGCAGCTCACAATTCCATCCTGAGGAATGTGAAATTCGAGGAGATACCTTCTACACAGAACTACAGAGACAGACATCCAAGTCAATCTTCACAGTCTTCGGGAGAATCAAAATTGCGAAGCAGTTCAATTTCTGATCCTGACGACTTCCTGGATTTCCGCACAGAAGGCGAAATCAGCTAAGATCACCCTCATCAAGACCACGGACAACCAGCTCACCATGCAGACAGCGGCAGCCAAGTTGAGCGACGGATCAGCACCGTACACAGCAAGGCATCCAGTGCTACCGTTGCCGTGAGAGGTCACATCGCTAGAAACTGCAATTTTTTCTAGCGACCGGCTCACGTAACAGGGGATACGCGAGTCGGAAAAATGTAAATATTGTAAATAGTTCATCGTTACCTAAATGTCATGTCAAGTTTTCAGATTTTACCAGCATTGCCATTCTCGATACCGGAAGCGAAGCATCACTGCTGCGATATGACGTCTACAGGCAAATACCTCAAGTAGTTTTTCGGAACTACCAGCACCATGCCTCAACAGTACTTCAATCTTTCACCGGACACCCGATTCAACCTATCGGTCAAGCCGACGTGATGATAAACATCGGAAACCAAAAGTTCTGCCAGCGTTTGTACGTCCTTCAAACCAGCACAACTCAGCACCCAATCCTTCTCGGCGCGCAGAACGCCATAACCATCTCGCTCGCCGAAGAAAGAATGACCATCGCCGAAGAAAGCCATCCAAATTTCGTGAATACTTCGTTGACCAACGTTCTTGCAACTTTCTCTGCATCTTGTTTCTTCAGCGGAGTTTGCGATGAGGTAACCCGTGAAGTGGTCCACGCATGTGAGGATGTACCGGTGCTGTCTCAAACTGTTCGGATGAATCTCTCCTAAAATGTCGATTGCTATTCTTCTGAAGGGCTTCGTTGCAACTGGAAGTGGTTTGAGGGGGGCTTTCCTTGGATTCCTAGTTTGATGACCGATGACTTGGCATACTGGACAACTATTGACAAAGTCAACGACGTCAGCGTGCATGTGGTCCCAATGATACGCCTTTCTCAGCATTTTGTAGAGTCTTTCAATGCCTCGATGACTTCCAATAGGGCTACAGTGGTAGGCGGCAAGAATCTCGTTTCGGAGTGATGTCGGTACAAGAAATAGTCGTTCCTCCGTTCTGTAGCTCTTCCAATACTTTGGTCTTCTGTAGAGTAGATCATCCTACAACAGGTACTTAAATTCTTTGTCATTTTCGTCGCCGTGTTGTAAGATTGCTCAACGAATCTTGGTGAGGTCTCTGTCCCTTTTCTGCTCAAATGCCCATCTCTGCTTCATCTCTGGCTGGTCCGTGGAAAATTCCGTCAGGTTGACTTCGATTCGGCTAAGCGCATCTGCATCTTGGTGTAGCTTTCCTGACTTGTGTATGATGTCCATCAGTCCTCCGTGGTCTTGAAGCTTGAGCGCCAATCGTTGCAAACGTTGATTCCCGGAAACTGACTTCTGAAGATAGGCTAGTCCGCGGTGATTGCTGACAACGTCGAATTTTCTTCCGTAAATGTATTCCTTGAAGTGCTCCAAAGCCTAGACTAAACAGAGACATTCTTTCTCCGTAGTTGTGTAGTTCATCTCTGCTCGGCTTAGTTGACGGCTGGCATAGGCAACTGGATGTGGTTAACCATTCTTCTTCAGTAGTAGTACAGCTCCCAGGGCATAGTTGCTGGCGTTGACATGGATGACGTATTCTGCTTTTGCTGATAAGTCAGGCTGCGTGAGGACTGGTGCATTGATGAGGCTCTTCTTGAGGTTGTTGAAGCTATCGCGGCAATGGTTGTCGAAGTGGAAATCTACTACACTTTCTGCGTCAGTTTTGTCAATGGTGCTGCCATCTTGCTGAAGTCCTTGATGAATCTTCGGTAGAATCCAGCTAAGCCTAGGAGAGTTCTGACTTGGTTCTCGTTCTTCGGGTACAAGAAACTCAACTGTTTCAGTTTCAGTTTATTTCAAATATCAACACATATCGTGGCTTGGGGCCAAATTGCGTGTTGAATACTTCAATATACATGAAGGCAAATCAATAATATCTGTCATAATATTAAGATAAATAATTCAAACTGAATATGGCCTAACACAACAAGAGCTACGAGCTCATATGGCACTTGTACGAGTAGGCTGTACAAGAAAGTAGATGAAAACGTCACAAAATACACCCGCCATCCAAGAAGGCGGTTCGGAAATAGAAATAGGATATTTAGTTTCACTCATTTATGAGCAGTTCCGGCATCGTCTCGATTGCACATGCACATGACTGTTCAAACTTTCATCCCAATAAATCCATTTGTTTGATCCCTAGACGTGCTACACGATTTCCGGTACTCACTCTATTTCCACCTACCGTGGCCGAATCTGGTTCGGAAAAAAAAAAATCGACCACCTAAAGCATCTTCGTTTATACCATCTACCAAGTTTCACTCGAATCTGAGCATTTTTGGAAAGTTCCGGTACCCCCCCCCTTCCCACCAACGTTGTCGGAGCCGGTTCGGGCCCAATCTCTTAATTCCCTCATCAAGTTTGACTGAAATTGGAGCATAGCCTATCTGCAAGTTTCCAGTACCCCCCCCCCCCCCTACCTTGGCCGAATCCGGCCCAGACGCCAAATAATAAGTCTAGGCCGCATAAACTCGGCACTGTCGAATTGCATCTCATTCGGTCCATCCGTTTGGTTTTTGTGCATGTCAAAAGTCCCCCACCCCCAATTCCCCTAATCGTGGTCGCATATGGTTCGAACGCATGTTTTACATGTCGAGGCCATCGATTCGTATCACCCATGAAGTTTCACTCGAATCAGACCACTCGTTCGCAATTTACAGAAGTCCATATTTCTCTTCTCTTGCTCCCCCAAAAATGCTCGGATCTAGGAACGGAAGTTTCCGGGGGTATGTTGTGTCAGGTTTTTAAGTCAAGATAATTCGGGTCGCTAATATGCCTGCAAAGTTTCGTTGTCGTTTTACATCTGGAACTATTCTAACTCACGACTACCGGAATTCCAGGAAACCCCCTCCAACTCGCCCCACAGAGCCCCGAAACCATCTGGCTCCGTCAATTTCATCTAGGCCTAATGCTTGTTCCATCCATTAAGTTTCGTCCCAATCCCTCTACTTTTAGAGTTTCTTGAGTTTTCCACCCCCCCCCCCCCATCCCCACAGGTATCGGACCCGACTCGGACGTGACACTGAACGTCCGAGGCGATAGCTCACCAGACAAGTTTCATTCAAATCCGATCACCCGTTCAAAAGTTATGCACGCCACTAGATTCCAGACTCCACATCCACCCACTCCCCCCACGATGGTCGGGTCGGGGAAACGGCTGTTCTCAAGTCAATCTGTTCGGATCCCTGACTATCTGCCAAGTTTCATCGCCCTAGGACATCAGGAAGTATGCCGAACTCGCGGGATCGCTAGAAATCCGGACCCCCACCCCAACTCCCCCACAGTGCCCTGATCCGGTCCGGTTATGTCAATGACGTGTCGTGGACCTGTGCTTGTTTTTCCCACCAAGTTTCATCCCGATCCCTCCACTTTAAGCGTTTCTCAAAATTTCCGGTTCCCTCCTCCAACTCCTCCCAGTGTCATCGGATCCGGTCCGGTTATGTCAATGACGTGTCTAGGACCTGTGCTTGTTTTTCCCACCAAGTTTCATCCCGATCCCTCCACTTTAAGCGTTTCTCAAAATTTCCGGTTACCTCCTCCAACTCTCCCCAGTGTCATCGGATCCGGCCCGGATTTAAAGTGAGGTGTCTGAGACACAAGGTCATCCTAAATATCAATTTTCATCAAGATCCGATCACCCGTTCAAAAGTTATGCACGCCACTAGATCCCGGACTCCCCATCCACCCACTCCCCCCACGATGGTCGGGTCGGGGAAACGGCTGTTCTCAAGTCAATCTGTTCGGATCCTTGACATGCCTGCCAAGTTTCATCGCCCTAGGACACCAGGAAGTATGCCGAACTCGCGGGATCGCTAGAAATCCGGACCCCCATCCCAACTCCCCCACAGTGCCCTGATCCGGTCCGGTTATGTCAATGACGTGTCTAGGACCTGTGCTTGTTTTTCCCACCAAGTTTCATCCCGATCCCTCCACTTTAAGCGTTTCTCAAAATTTCCGGTTCCCCACCCCAACTCCCCCACAGTGCCCTGATCCGGTCCGGTTATGTCAATGACGTTTCTAGGACCTGTGGTTGTTTTTCCCACCAAGTTTCATCCCGATCCCTCCACTTTAAGCGTTCCTCAAAATTTCCGGTTCCCTCCTCCAACTCCCCCCAGTGTCATCGGATCCGGCCCGGATTTAAAGTGAGGTGTCTGAGACACGAGGTCATCCTAAATATCAATTTTCATCAAGATCCGATCACCCGTTCGCAAGCTAAAAATACCTCAAATTTTGGCTTCACCCTCCCTCCGCTCCCCCCCCCAGATGTCGAATCGGGAAATTGATGATTTCCTATTTAAGCTGGTCGGGTCCCAGACATGCCTGTCAATTTCCATCGTCCCAGCACATCAGGAAGCACGGAACTCGCGGGATCACTACAAATTCGGACTTCTCCCCCCGCCCCCAACTCCCCCAAAGTGAGCGGATCCGTTCCGGTTATATCAGTCACGTATCTAGGACTTTTGCTTGTACTTTCCACCAAGTTTCATCCGGATCCCTCCACTCTAAGTGTTTTCCAAGATTTCCGGTTTCCCCCTCCAACTCCCCCCAGTGTCACCGGATCCGGTCTGGATTTAAAATGGAGGGTCTGAGACACGAAGTCCTTCCATATTTCAAGTTTAATTAAGATCCGATCACCCGTTCGTAAGCTAAAAATATCTCATTTTTCCTATTTTTTCCGGATTCCCCCTCCCTCCACTCCCCTCCAGATGGTCGGATCGAGGAAGCGACAATTTCTAATTTAATCTGGTCCAGTTCCTGATATGCTTGCCAAGTTTCATCGTCCTAGCTTATCTGAAAGTGCCCGAACTAGCAAAACCGGGACCGACAGACCGACAGACCGACAGACCGACTGACGGACAGAAATAACAATCGCTATATGGCACTTGAGTAAGCTCAAGTGCCATAAAAACATAGAAGTGAGACACACACAAGAATGACTAAACCTCTTTGTTGAAAATATGTACAAATTTATGGATAAAACTATTACGGTACCACTCCGTACTGTAGTAACGGGGTTCTAGCTTGGGTACTCGCTCCGCACACGCTCTTTGCGGACGCAAACATTGAGGTTGGAAGAGAGGTGGCAGAAGGGAGCCGAAGGAGTGGTTCTGTAGGGACTTCATACCAAAATCTCTGCACAGCCTCTCCCGTCTATGATGGAGGGTCTCAAGTTTAAAATGATTTAAAAGAAAAGATTAAGATATTTTAGGTCCTCTGTATATAATTCTGAGAGCACGTTTCTGTACACTTTCAATGGAATCTGTGTCCTCTTTTGTCAGAGCATAGTGCCAAACCGGACACGCATATTCAAGTAGACTTCGGACAAACATACAAAATAGATTAATCAATACCTTTTCTGGAACCCCAAATTTAGTCAGGGTTTTAACTGTTGACATGGCTGAATTTGCTTTAAATCCGAAGAGAGCGTAACTCCAAGAAGGGTAATTTGTTCAACAATTAAACCATTTTCAGGGACAGGGAAAAATTCTGGGCTACTTTTTGGGATCCCAAAACGTAAGTGGAGGGATACCTATGACATCGCAAAAGTTGTCCGTCTGTCCGTCCGTCTGTCCGTCCGTCCGTCTGTCCGTCCGTCTGTAAGCACGATAACTCTCGAAGGGAATGAGATATTTTGATGAAACTTGGTGTGAGGGTTCGTTGGGTCGTCGGACCAGTCAAGTTCGTAGATGGGCTTTTTAGCTCTACATTTAGGGGTGGGGGAGGGGATTCAAATTAAGGGACAAACAAAATATTTTGAAACAGCTAATGTGATAGTCGATTATGGGGTAAGAAGACATGCTGAACACGATGGTGAAAACCATTTTGTCGTCGGACATGTAGTTCGCCCGGAATCCGGCCAAAATCGGAAAGTTTGTCGAAAGTACAAGTTTTATTTGAAGTTGATCAGATGTTCGATTTAAGGGTAGGAAGACATGCTGAAGACGATGGTGTAAATTATTTTCTCGACGGACAAGTATTTCGCCCGGAATCCGGCCCAAACCGGAAAGTTTGTTGAAAGTAAAAGTTTTATTTGAAATTGATTAGATGTTCGATTTAGGGGTAGGAAGACATGCTGAAGACGATGGGGAAAACTATTTTCTCGACGGACAACTATTTCGCCCGGAATCCGGCCCAAACCGGAAAGTTTGTTGAAAGTAAAAGTTTTATTTGAAGTTGATTAAATGTTCGACTTAGAGGTAGGGAGACATGCTGAAGACGATGGTGAAAACTATTTTCTCGACGGACAAGTATTTTGACCGGAATCCGGCCCAAACCGGAAAGCTTGTCAAAATTAAAAGTTTTGTTTGGAGTTGATTAGATGTTTGATTTAGGGCAAGAAGACATGCTGAACACTTAAGTGAAAACAAGTTTCTACCCGGACATGTAGTTCGTCCGGAATCCGGCCAAAACCGGAAAACTGTTGGAAGTCAAAGTTTTATTTCTAGTTGATTAGATAAGCGATTTAGGGGTAATAAGAGATGCTGAGTCCCTGTGTGACAATCCTATTTTACCCGGACATATAGTTCGACCGGAATCCGGCTGGAATCGGAAAATTTGTTATAAGCTAAATTTCTATTTGAAGTTGATTAGATGTTCATTACTGGGGAAAGAAGATACCCTGATTTCGTCTTTGAGCTTTCTTTTTTCGCCGGACAAGTAGTTCTGGAGTTCGGCCGGAACCAGGAAATTGGCAGAAGTGGCAGGAAGTTTTCGTCAAAACAGATATGACTTATAGGGGTAAACACACATGCTGAATCCAAATCTGAACTTGGTTTTCTCAGGAGATTAGCTATTTGGCCTTAATCTGTTTCTGAATTTTAATTGTAAAAATGTTCAAGGAGTCTGGCGAAGACTGGATCTGGCAAAGACAAGACCCAGTTGTCTGGATCAGATATTGAATTTTTTGGATCCCACCGAAACCTTTGGTCTTGTTAAAAAGGAAAAACTTACAATTGATGACTTATCTGTATTTACAACCATATTAGCAGTTAGGGCTTCGTCGGCTATTTCTTGAAGAATAATCACTGCGTTACTTTTTAAATTTTGACCAACAACTTCAACCAAAGATAAATCGTCCACATATTTCCAACTTACATCAGTTCCTTTTGCAATGTCGTTAATTATCATCAAAAAACACAGAGGCCCCAAAACAGTGCCTTGGGGAACACCGCAAAATATAGCACTGGGCTGAGAATAAACCCCCTTGTATTTAACAACTTGTTCCCTATCCGTTAAAAAACCAACAAGAATATCCATAATGAAATACGGTATATTTTTTTCATGCAATTTACGAATTAAAATATTGTGATCAACAAGGTCAAAAGCTTTCTTAAAATCAACTGCAATTCAATTTATTCATTTATCAGATACATCTAAATTCTTTAAAATAAAATCTATCAGGCTTACTAGGTAATGTACAGTTTATGTTCTTGGGAGCTTGCCAAACTGGTTATGGTCAAGCTGGTGTAACAAATGAGCTTTCAGCCACTCAGCAACAATTGACTCGTACATTTTGCTGAAACAGACGTTAAAGTGATGGGTCTGACACCGGAGAAATTATTGTGTCAACCTTTTGGGGGGATAGGGGTTACAAACCCAAATTTCCAAATCTTTGGATATTGCCCCGTCGCAGTTTATCGCATTACAAATCTTGTGAAGAGGCGCAAATAGTTCACTCGGGAAAGCTTTAATTAAATCCACGGGAATGTCATATGGTGTGACCGAAGACTTTCGAATTTTAAGTTCAATTTGATTTTTTGTAATCTCAGGTAAGTCCTGAGCAGGGGTGGGAGAACAACACGGAGCATTGGAATCAAGAGGTGGGTATGTCTGTAAAATTTTTTGTTAAATGTGCATTTAGTGCATTAGCCGTTACCTCGGGTGATTCATTGAGTTGAAAATCTAAACTATTGCTCGCCTATCAAGACTATTGTCTTGATCTTTGTGTCGTCGACACAGATGCCTTCACGGGTGATATGGAGCGTGTTCCACCCTTGTAACAATAGTTACTATTAGTTACTATTTCCGTTCCATCCTCACGAAAAGTTACTACGCTGACCGTTCCAACCTTGTCGGAATAGTAACTAATAGTTACTATCTGCTTACCATGCTCGGGAGCGTAGTAAGCGTAGTAACTACGCATCTCTGCAACGTGATTGGTCGGATTCGCCCCTGGCGTGAGATTCTGCTGGAAAATAGAAAAATCGTTCCAGCCTTGACGGCAAAAAGCCAGAATTCGTGACGTCTTGCGTAGTAACTACGGTAAGTAGGATGGAACACGCTCATGATGTCCAAGAAGTTGGATTTCAGGAACGGCGAGTTGAGTCTTCTCTGGTCGGATCCGTAACTTGTGCTGACTTAGCCGGCTGAATAATGATCTCGTGTGCTGAGTAAACTCTTCGAAGGTCTCTCCGTGGAAAATGGTATCGTCTTGGTAGACTAATATTACAATACGCACGGGGATAAAATACCCGACTACCCAGGTAGAGAAAATTTTTCGCAGCTTTTGTGCTGAACTAGGAATATTTCTCTGTAACGGAAGAGTATCCTTGATCTTGTGTCCTAGCTTAGGTAGCTTGTGGCATGCTGAATAGTCCTGACTTGTGCCAACAAATTTTTTCTATCTGAGCAAGAACAACGATTCAACCCAAGCGGATTTTTGGAAACTAGGTGAGGCTCCAGCAACATAGCAATATAGAAGCATAGGAAATTACAAGCCCCCTGAATGGTGAGTCATTAAAGGACATTCATGGGTCCCTGATAGCACTATGTTTTTCGGAGTTATAGCAGTATGAGTGTTATTGCGTTGCAATACAAATATTTGTATTGAAATATTTTATTTTGTAGAACTAATACACCTGTTTACGATGTCTTACTGTTCGGAACTGTCGAGTTTGTTCTCCCTGATCCTACACATAATTGGCTTTCATTACGGTGTAGTTGTAACCTGACAAGACGTGATGTTGTATACGACCTTTGTAGTTCCACCGCTATACACACAAGAGTGGTTCATTGACAAAATCAGAAATTCTGAAAGACCTAGAGATGCTAGAAATTTATCACTGCCTTCCACTCTCTTACAAATGTCTTTTTTCTGTAAAGTTCGAAATATTTCCTAAGCCATTTGCGCAATTAAAATCTCTTAGCCAATACTCTTATCCATTACCACGCAAATTCTGAGAGCGTCTGCCCTTAACCGCTTAAACTTTTTAAGAAATTAGTTAAATTTTTATATTAAGAATAATATAATGCACTATTTAACCTAGCCAGTTTTACGGCTTAACAGGGATTGGGAAGTAAAGGTAGTAAAACAGTTAAACAAGTAAAATTCGTACACAGGTGTGGTTTTAAACAAGAAGAACCCGGTTACTGGAGTGGAGTGATGCGATTGCGACGCTAGTCACGCTAGCTAAATGTGTAAGCTTCCAGGCAGCTCCGACACATCCAATTTGCACAAAACTGACGGGATCCAATCTTGAACTATGAATGGTATTATTGACCTGCCGGTAAAATCTGACGGTTTAATTATTTTATTAAAGGACACCTGAACAATGAAACCATACTTGAATACACCATGGAGAATAAATTTACAGACATGGACACGGAGAGCATTCTTCTCCTGAATGTGACGTTTTCAAAATAGGGATGGTTGTTTTCGGAGGTTTGTACATGCAGACTCCAAGACAAAAAGCGCAATTCATTCAAATCTTGTATAGCGCTGGCCGGATCGTATTTGAATTTCTTCTAGATATACGTTTGGGCTTCTCTGGTTAAAAAATATTCCAGAAGAAGGGTTGATTGGAGATATTTGTTAATTTCTAAAATTGCTCGGTACTGAAATAAGGACAGATGCAAAATGGAGCAAAAATCATAGCTTGGAAACGGTATTTCGTATCTGGATTGGGTTTTCTGCAGGCAATTTTAACGGACGTCAAACAGATAGGGATTATACTTGGTACTCTTCATTCAGGTGTCCTTTAACGACTACTATATTTGGCAGCTTTAATTAGTAGCTCGAAATTGTAATGAGAGTAACATAAAATCGTATGGAGTACAAACGCAGCGAGTTGTATGCGCACCTACCGACTCGGTTACGACATAAGCAAACTATGTAGTCGCATGGAACAGATTCCCCACGCACCCGGCACTTCACGTTAATAGTTTGACGGAACGTGAAATACTACGTACGGACTCAGAAGCTTCCGAATATTTTAAAGTGGTACAATAGCAAAGAGGTCTACGAAATAGTTACATTGAGACTACATACCACTTCAAGTGGGTATTTGTATCATGCTACTACACTCCCTGTAAAAATTTCATCGGGAACCAATCGGAAAGATGTTTGGAGAATGGTCTTAACTATTCCCAAGGGGTTTGCAAGGAAAACAAAAATGTTTATGTGCCGTTTCATGATTCCCTGTTTTAACTTGTAGTTACAGAATAATCATTTACACTGAAATAGTGTTCACGGAAAGAAAGATAGGTTCCAAAATCAATTTTCCCAATCAATCTCAATCAATCAATCAATAAATTCATCACCCGAAATACACAAATGGTGTAAACACGGAGTAAATATAAAGAGAAAAAAATAAAGAGAAAAGAAGAAGAAAACAGATACAGACATAGACAAAAACTGCTGGAGGAATACTCGAAAATGCTTGATAATCACAGAAGCGGAAATTGTCAAATCTGATCAGCTTCGAAAAGAAATGAAATCGAAATTCCGGGAACAAAATGGATCGGGCAATTAGAGACGAACGGTTGACAATTTTTAAATCTGGAATATTCCGTGATCCACGAATAAGAAACAGGGATCGACTAAAACCAGGAAGGGAAGGGAACGCGAGAAAATCAGGAAGGCATACTAACAAGAGCTGGAAGCTCATATGGCACTTGCAAGGCTGGGTAAGATGGAAGTGATGGTCAAAAGTATTTGTTTGTTTTGTATTTGTTAATTTCTAAGCAAATCCCGTGAGGTAAAAAGGATCACGTGCTCATGGCGATCGTGAAAAAGTAGATTTTGCTTAAAAGTATTTTTTTTTTTAATTTGCGGTTAAGATGAGTTCTTTTAAGGGATGGTCGGATCGGAGAGTGACGATGTCTAAACCAATGATGTCAAGTTTCTAATGCTTCAGCATAGTTTATCGTCCTAGCACATCTGGAATTACCTTAACTCACGATCACCGGAATTCCGGACACCCCCTACAACTCTCCCCCCCCCCCCCCCCCTCGGTACCCCGAATCCGGTCCGATTCTGTACTGATGCACCTAGTACTTGTGTCTGTACTTCCCACCAAGTTTCATCCTGATCGCTCCACTCTATGCGAGTCACAAGATGTCCGGTTCTCCCCTCCGACCCCCCCCCCCCCCCCCAGTTCAGTGGATCCCGTCTGGACTTGAAATAGGACATGCTGAGACATGACGTCTTTCAAGATATCAAGTTTCATTAAGATCCGATAATCCATTCGAAAGTTATGCATGCTACTAATTTCCGGATTCTGCCGTCTCCCCCTCCCCCCACGATAGTCAGATCGGGCAAGCGAATGTTTCCAAGTTAATCTGGTCGGGTCTCGGAGATGCCTGCCAAGTTTTATCGTCCTAGCCCACCTGGAAGTACATTAACTACGGATTGCCGGAATTCTGGACCCCTCTCCACCTCCCCCCACAGTGCCCGAATCTGCTCCAGTCCTGTCAGTGATGTATCTAGAGTGTGAGCTTTTTCTTAGCACCAAGTTTCATCCCGATCGCTCCACTCTGAGAGTTTCACACGATTTCCGGTTCTCCCCTCCAATTCCCCCCCCCCTCCCCAGATTCGCTGGATCCGGTCCGGACTTGAAATGAAACATATGAGATAAGAGATATTTCCAGATATCAAGTTTCATTAAGATCCGGTCACCCGTTCGAAAGTTATGCATGTCCCTATTTTCCGGATTCCGCCACCTTCCCCTCTCCCCACGATGGTCGTATCGGGCAAGTGACTATTTCCAAGTTAGTTTGGTCGGGACCCTAATATGCCTGCCAAATTTTATCGTCCTAGCCCACCTGGAAGTACATTAACTACGGATCGCCGGAATTCCGGAAACCCCCTCCAACTCCCCCCACAGTGTCCTAATCCGGTCCAGTTCTGTCAGTAATGTATCTAGAGCTTGTGCTTGTTCCTACCACCAAGTTTCATCCCGATCGCTCCACTCTGAGAGTTTCACACTATTTCCGGTTCCCCCCTCCGACTCCCCCCCCCCCCCAGATTCATCGGATCCAGTCCGGACTTGAAACGCGACATCTGAGACACTAGATCTTTCCAGTTATTAAGTTTCATTATGATCCGATCACACGTTCGAAAGTTATGAATGTCCCTGTTTTCCAGATTCCACCACCTCCCCCTCCCCCCACGATGGTCGGATCGGGCAAGTGACTATTTCCAAGTTAGTTTGGTCGGGTCCCTCATACGCCTGCCAAGTTTCATCGTCCTAGCATATCTGGAAGTACCCTAACTCGGAAACGTCGGACTAACCGACCGACCGACCGACGGAAATGTGATCGGTATGACACTTGGCCGGAAGGCAAGTGCCATAAAATCAGGAAGGGCATACTAAAACGAGGAAGGCTGTCGCCAGAAGTCGCCACACCGTTCCCTTCCTCTATTTAGTATTCTTAGAGGAGTTGGCAACTTTTCAAATCCAAGGTTCACCATCCCTTCCTCGTTTTAGTATGCTTCCATGGGTAGGCATTAAGTTCAGTGAGGGATCGGCAACTATAATAATTGTGATTAAACTAAGGAGATTTTAAATTATTCTTCTTTGAGGGGTCGATAACTACCAAAATTCTTAGATCATCGTTCCCTTCCTCGTTTTAGCGATTTGAGGGGTTAGCAACTAAATTCTAAGTCCAGTGAGGGGTCAGCAACTAGATATTTCCAGTCCACCGTTTCCTTCCTCGTTTTAGTACCTTGAGAGTAATAAACGAGGAACAAAGTTGGGAATGTTAAATTATTCTTGTTTGAGGGGTCGGCTACTACCAAAATTCTTAGTTCATCGTTCCCTTCCTCGTTTTAGTGCTTTGAGGGGTCAGCAACTAGAATTCTCTGTCCAGCGAGGGGTTGGCAACTAAAACATTTCAAGTCCATCGTTTCCTTCCTCGTTTTAGTCCTTTAAGGTACTACCCGTTACCAGCTGCTAAAACGACGAATGCAATTTTTATAGTTGCCAACCCCTCGCTAAACTTAATTCCACCCATGTCAGGTCACTAAAACGAGGAAGAGATGGTGAACTTTGAATTTGAAAAGTTGATCACCCCTTAAAGAATACTAAATAGAGGAAGGGAACGGTGCCGCGAATTCTGGCAACAGCCTTCCTCGTTTAGTATGTCCTTCCTGGTTTTAGTATGTCTTCCTGCTTTTCTCGCGTTCCCTTCTCTTCCTGGTGTTAGTCGATCCCTAAGAAACACCTCGTTTACAGCAACAACTATCGTCAACGCACAAGCCACGCAATGTCTTGAGGTTCATATTTATCAATCAGATTCGAGATCCAGAATTTCAGAGGAAACCGCAAAATTTGGGCCTTTACCGTTTACCAGTACTGACCACTGACCAGGATTCCAGAAAATGAATTCCAGAAACAGGACAACACCAGAGTGTTGCTACGAAACACAATCAATGCTATACCATGCTCTCTCCACAACTGGCACCATCAGGAACCAATCCCATGTCCACCCCTGAGCTGTCGTTGATCGTCACATTCAAGCAACCATTGGCCTTCCATTTCTTCATTGATGTAAACCTGACAGAAACATTGCTGTTCCAGATCCTGTCATCGTCTTTGCAGAAGAGAGTACCGCATTGGCCATTCCTGAAAGGGATACATCCCAAAAATTACAATCTTCACCGTCAAACTAACATAAAGCGAAATTCGAAAAGCAACATGAAAGAAGTGAATGTAAGCCCAATTCTTCAAGTTATGATGACCCTGAATGGCAAGAACAGACTACGGGTATCAGAATATACAGAGTAAGAGTTGGTTTCCGAACATTAATTTGACTGCCATTTTTATATTTTACCCCTCGCACTCGCCACCGAGACTTACTGCTGAGGTCGAACGAAGAAAAGAAGTAGAACTCATTATGGTATGTCTCTTTCAATAGTTCCGAACAGAGAAGCAATCTGCCGAGCGCTTCACCCACAGTTCTTTGAAAATATGCTGCTTCGCGACACTTGCTATGAATCGGTAGTGGCATTTCTTGGATCGACTAAAACGGGGATGGAACACAATGACAAGGTGTAGGAGGAACGCGTACTAAAAACGGGAACATCGTATCCAAATCGGAAACGCTGCACCAGGAGGAACACTACTAAACGGGGGAACGATGCACCGTCCTTCCCTCGGTTTAGTAGCTTGTTTTTTCCTGGTCGAGTAATTTTTCCAACTGATCGACTAAAAGAACAGGGTCCCTGTCATTCCCATTTTTAGTACTTGTTCCTCAAACATTGAAACAAGTATTCACGAACAGAAGCCCTGCCCACACCGTTCGGAGGTTAACTCGACTAATAGAAGGAATACGACTACTATAGAACAGAGATCGTGCATGGATATCTCGAACTCGTGTTCGAACAAGCTACTAAAACAAGGAAGGAAGGTGCACCATTCCCCCGTTTCTTAGTGTTCCAACTGGTGCACCGTTCCCGATTTTAGTATATTTCCCGTTTTAGTACGTGTTCCCGCTTTTAGGACGCGTTCCTCCTACGCCATGTCGTTCCATTCCATTCCCTTATTCTTATTCGACACTTCTATGTTGGAAAGAAATATAACCAAGAAAAAACCGAACTTGTTGTCAGTACCTGTTATTTCCGTAGCATCTCAGATTACCATTTAATCCCAGTCCATTCCACAGCAAATCACATTGACGAGCGTGGCTACCACACTTTCCTTTGTAGCAGTGACCCTGCAAAAAAATAGATTATTCTCTTAAAGTTCAAGCGGCACATCAAACTACCCCAATCCCACTCTGTAACAACCTAGGAACAATGCTTACCTCTAGAACAGCAGCTTTTTCCACAGTTACCTCTCTGTGATATTTCAAAGCGTAATTTTGTGGGCCAGTACATGCTCAATTTACTAGCTTGGACAAAGATAAAAATGATGTTTCAAAATGATGAATACTTAATAGATCTTTATTATATGCATAAATCAGATTGTATAATTCAGATTTGAATCGGTTATTTGTTATTGAATGATTTATGTAGCTATGTTATTTTTTATAAGCTTATTGCATATTGTGGGACATTTTATAAAGCAAGGTAATCAAGCTTCACAACACTATTCCACAAAGAAAAAAATTTCATAGGCACTTTAAAACATGGAGCTTCTGATGAAACACTAGAACAATCTGGTAAACTGCATCTGCGGCTTGACTTTGGTGACATCTTAAATATATCCTTTTCTATCAAGCATTGCTGGGAAGTTTTGAATTTCCTGCCACGATAACCCAGGCTCCTAAGATTTGTATCGCCGAAATGCCAGCGAGGTAAAGACAAGGGATAACAAGAAAACGGCCTATTTTCGTAGCGCCTTCTAAAGGAAGTCAGAAATGTCTATTTGTGAAGCATTTAATAAAAAATAAAGCATTTGAAGTGTCCATTGTGTTTTAACATTGACGTTCCCGTAATGTATCTATTGCTGCTGCGACATTTTCTGGAAAGGACGTTGAGAGACAGGTGGATGCCAGGAAGAATCAAGAAAGTCTGCCGAGGGTTAAACATAAGCTGTGGTAGTTCATATTTTCGGGAATTCGGTAAATGAACTGTTTCTCTAGGTATTACCATTTTCTAATTTATTTTTTTTGTCATGGTCAAATGATCGTATCAAGTGACCGGTCATCCTTATAAATGTCGAGGTATGAGATCAAGTCTTGTCAATGGAACAAGATCTTTACGAAGTATCAGATCTCACGCTGACAACAGTACCGACTAGATCAAGCTCATAGTTAGACCGCGCATTTGAATTTATTCAGGACAAAAAATCAAAGCCGCTGCTAGAGACTATGCCTGTCTGCAAAATAAGCTCAAAAGAGTCCCAGAACTAATTGTTTATAAACGACAGGCAACCTGGTGCCGTTCTTGCGCTAAATATTTAAAAATTGCATTTCAGTCAAATGAAACATTGTTAGTTTGGAATGGCGGGTCAACCAAACAACGCATTTCAACCGATTTTTCTAACTTCTGTAACTGAAACAAGAGACAGAAGCTCACATGGCACTTGCAAGGCTGGATCAATGGATGAAAGTAGGAATTAGCCATTTTTAGGGTTTGTTCTGATCGTTTGTAAGCAAAGCCGTTGAAGTACGAATAAGCATGGGTCTTTGGAAATCACAAGAATGTAGCCCGTTCAGTACAATTTTTTTATTTTTGCCCTAGTATATGACGATGCGCACGTTAAGGGCGCTAGAAATTCATCTGGAAGCAAAACCCCTCAGGCAAACATGATGATGGGCTCATCGGGATCATGAAAACGTATATTTTGTACAGAACATATTCTGTGTACTTTAAGGAATTCACTTGTATGCCAGCAGCACAACCCTTGAGGCAAAATGATCACGGGCCCATGGGAGTCATGAATATGTATCGTTTGTCATTTTTTTTTTGTGAAGATGTACACTTTAAGCGTGCTAGAAATTTCTTTTTAAGCAAAACCCTTGTGACACAAATGATCATGGACCTTCGGCGATCATGAAATGTATAGTTTAGTCGAAACTAATTTTTCACTTACGGTTAAGGTGCACACTTTAAGGTAGCTCGAAGTTAATTTCTACGCAAAACGCTCGAGGCAAAACAATCATGGGCTGATAGGGATCATGAAATTGGAAATTTTGCTTAAAAGTATTGTTTGTGCTTTGCGGTTAGATGGGTACTTTAAAGGATGCGAGTTCACAGTCGAACTTTTACTTTTAACAAACTTTCCGGTTTTGGCCGAATTCCGGGGCCGGATATCGGATCGTGTTCAGCATGTCTTCTTACACCATAATCGACTATCACATTATCTGTTTAAGAATATTTCATTTTACTCTTAATTTAAACCCCCTCCCCCACCCTTAGATGTAGGGCTACGGAGCCCATCTACGAACTTGATCTTACCCTTGACCCAAAGAATCCTCACACCAAGTTTCATAAAAAATATCTCTTTCCCTTCGAGAGTTATAGTGCGCACAGACGGACAGACGGACAACTTTTGCGATGTCATAGGTATCCCTCCACTTACGTTTTGGGATCCCAAAATGCTGGTTAGTGAGGAATTAAACGACGAAACGCTTTACGCTTCCAGCTCTACTTTAAAAAGAGAGGACGAGCTTACTTTGTCGCCATCGCATCCTTGTCCATCCTGTTTGGAACGGTCAACTGGACAAAATTCTGATACCCCGTTGCAGTATTCTGGCAAATCACATTCACCATCACTCGAACGACATAAGACGCCATCTGTTACCGTGCAAGTCTAGAAAGAGCAGGACGACGATTTATTTCCTTTACTAGTTAAAAATTGCACGCGCTATATGTACGTAAACTAGCGAACCTATAACCTTCATTGCTTTCCGGTCGATATATCATCCGACTCGAAATATTCAAATTTCTGGAAGCATCCTTAGGTTCACTCGACAATGTTCAGGACATTTTCTAATAATAGATTTGAAATGGGCACGCGTTATAGCCATGCGTACAAAAATTAAATTTACTAACCCGCGTTACCCCTAAGAATTTGCTAACGCTTACTGATACTGCTACTGATACTGATCCTTTATTGTAAAACGAGACTTTCACAGCATTGGATTGCCGAACTTGTCGTTTTCGTCAGGTACATCATAATTACAAAACATTTAATAAGGCGGTTGTACATAATAAAGCAATAGTCAAAAAATGATCAAACAGAATAAAAACCCTAGACAATTAAAACATTAAAGGGAAATAGTTGATCAATTGTTCAAAACTTCAACAAAAGATGGTACAAAGCTCTTTCTGTAGCGATCGGTTCTTGTACAAACAGGGTTAAGAACCGAAACTTTTTGTGCTACAGCTCGAGGTATTCGAGGTTTTGGCGGGCAATATGGGGTAGGAAACAGGTGCTCAAAACATGAGTGGGAACGCAGACTGTTCCCGAAACCAGTAGCCTATTTCTAAACCCAGATACCCCAACTTCTAACGGTACCGTACATTCTAACCCTTCTGACAAAGCCAAGCTGATTTTCTCACTTGCCGTGTGTTGCTACCTTCGATCTATCACGCTGGCGACGGTTGTCTGCGAGAAGTTTTTCCATCAGAAAAACCGGATATGTAAACTAATTCCCTTTTTCCACTATAAGTCAACGGGTCTCGTAAAAGGCTTAATACAGCCGAAACCTTGGGTTATTCGTTGAAAACTGCAGCCTAGATTTATGTGGTAACATAGGCTACTGTAAGTTGAAGAGTAAATAGTGCGAGGGGTCCTTTAAGTACCAACTACTAGCCAATAGCCTTCTTGGGCTCAAGGTCAACGATTTGTCGTAAACAGCCGACTACAACCGATCTTGCTACAGTTTTTCTGAGCAATAACTTTTCTGTCACTATTGTAATACCAAGAGGAATTGTTTAATACCTTTTTTCTGCTATCCCACAACCATCTGGGTCTGTTGGTGGCTAAAAAATAATGTAAACAGAGAACAACAGGTTTTTCTTTGGCTTGCACTGTGGCACAAATATGACTCGAGGTGCTTCTCGAGGTTGTGGCTCAAATTCATCAACAAATACAAATTTAACGGCAAACTCAAGTCAAAATTATTCAATTAGCTACTTTATGAAGAAAATAGACAATTAACTGAGGATCGTTCTAGTTGAGTTTAGCAACGGCTGATCTTCTAAGTATTGAGATTAATTTGGATTTAATTCGTCTATTCAGTCATTTGTAATTAACGGACAAAAATAAACTAAAGTCGTTTCAACGAGTTTCAACTGCGGTTTTCGACTTCCGTGAAATACCCCCAAGAAATGTGTGTAATACAAATATGCCGCGTAAAACGCCTTAAATCTCCCCTTTGCGAGTAAGAAAAAGTCGGAAAACTCGTTAGAAAGGGAAGGGGGATATGAATGACGATGATAATATAAATGGATGGACATACCGTTGTGTCACAGCAGAAGCCGCTAGCACACGCGGCTCCTTCTTTGAATTTACAAGTGCTGGCGTCACAACAAGGGTTCTTGCAGTAGGAAGGCAAACCGCAGTCGCATTCTTCGCCTTCGTCAATAATGAGATTACCACAACTTTGCGCGGACAACCCGACATATAAACTGAAACAGAAACAGGCTCTATGAGCAACATTAAGACACGGCTCTCGGCTTCTGTGGTAAGAGATTATCAAGTTTTCTACCTGGGTTTTCTGCACTTTCATCCCAAACTTTCCATACGGAAATGTTGAAGCTGTTGAGAATCCTGGCAGGCATTCCAATCCACGACTGGCCGACCAGCTAGTCACACAGAACCTCTCATCTTGACGGTAATGCCTCTCATTCCTGTCCTGGTGCAGCCAAAACCGACAATGTGTAAGGTATTCTCGTACGTAAGAAAAACTTCCGATCTATTTTTACCCTCAGTCCCAGAGCAAACTAACTCTATACAGTACCGCGCAAACTTTGAAAAAGTTACTCAGAGCCTGGTCACACTGGGCTCAAAACGGCGCCGTTTTGACAATCTGCACAGAAATCTGCGCAGATTTTTCGGCTGAAAATGGGTCTACAAATCTGCGCAGATTGAGTCGGTCGCCAGTGAGGTTCTGAAAATCGTCAGGGGAGGTGACGGTTGATGGCTTTGGGGCAGCTTGGGATAAGGAGCAGACTGCAATGCAGGGGCGGGTTTGTTTTGTTAAAATATGGCTTGTTTTGGGCGTTTTCTTGGGGCCCCAAGCTTTAGCCGCGTTTTTTGTAAACACACCGTTCTCCGTTCTCTATCCCAATCTCCTCTAAGCGGTTTTTAGTAGAACGCCGTAGTGCTATTGCCCGCTCTTAGCAGAACGGAGAACGAGTTACGTCTCATTATACATTCAGTTCTGCTGTATGATCAACGGAATAGGAACCTCAGTTCTGAATACCGTTCTCATCCTGTTCTGCTAGATCGATAAAGCATTGGGAACAGGACCTTAAGCAAAATTGCAGAAATGGATAAAATGAAGAAATGACATGAATGAAGAAGAAAAAGGATGTCATAAATGGATCTTCCTGTTTTCATTGATTCAGTTCAGTAAGAAAAATTCCAAAATTTGCGGTAATGTTAACAAGGTTGAGCTTCGACATGACTGAACAGGACATGAAGTCTTGACTTTAGGAGTACATACTACAATGTTAGAATAGAGATGGTGGCATCTAGAAAATAAATAAGGGATATGGGGGGATCGACTAAAAGCAGGAGAGGAAAGGCAAGAGAAAAGCAGGAAAGAATACTAAAATCAGGAAGGGCAAACTAAGGCGAGGTAAGAATTACCAGGAATCGAGGATTCGAAAAACTGGCAAGCCTTTCCTCTGTTTAGTATCCCGTGAGGGGTCAGAAACTAACATTTGTAAAAGTTCGCCTTTTAGTATTAGAAAAAACTGGCAAGCTGTGCCGTGCTTTTCCCCAATTTAGTTTCTCGTGAGGGGTCGGCAACTTACATTTGTAAAAGTTCACCTTTTCCTCCTTTTAGTACCTTGTCGGTAGGCGATCATGAGTCCAGCGAAGGGTCGGCAACTAAGATATTTCAAGTCCACCATTTCTTTCCTGGTTTTAGTAGCTTGTCACGGGGAGCACCGAAACGAGGAAAGAAATTAGGAATTCTAAAAAACTGGCAAGCCTTTCCTCTGTTTAGTATCCCGTGAGGTGTCAGCAACTAACATTTGTAAAAATTTGCCTTTTAGTATTAGAAAAAACTGGCAAGCTGTGCCGTGCTTTTCCTCTGTTTAGTATATCGTGAGGTGTGGGCAACTTACGCTTGTAAAAGTTAACCTTTTCCTCCTTTTAGTCCCTCACGGGATACTAGGAAAGGCTTGCCAGTTTTTTCGAATACTAAAAGGAGGAAAAGGTGAGCTTTAACAAATGAAAGTTGACGACCCCTCACGGGATACTAAACAAAGGAAAGGCTTGCCAATTTTTTCGAATACAGAAAGTAGGAAAAGGTGAACTTTAACGAATGAAAGTTGCCGACCCCTCACGGGATACTAAACAGAGGAAAGGCTTGCCAGTTTTTCGAATCCTCGATTCCTGGTAATTCTTTCCTCGTTTTAGTTTACCCTTCCTGGTTTTAGTATTCTTTCCTGCTTTTTTCTTGCCTTTCCTTTCCTGCTTTTAGTCGATCCCGGATATTGGTGCTTGTAGAAAAGCAAGGCTAGAAAACAGAAGAGGAAAGCGGGAAAGAAGGATGAAATAGACATTAAAATATCGAAATAAGAAAAAAAACAGTCCTCTTCTCAGGTTTACGAACCAGAGTAGCCTTTCTTGCAACCCTGTTGTGGATAGGATGGTCTTATCCACCATCCTCGAAACCCCACCAAACCCACACATAGATGAAAAAAAATTCTTACCGTTTTACAAGATAAACAAACTGTGGGTAAAAGGAAAAAGCACTGAGTGTTTTCTGACCCTCAGGCCCAGGGGCGTCACTATGGGGGGGGAGGGGGAGACTCCCCCCCCTAAAGGTCTTGAGAAAGTGCTTTCGTCGGGCGAAGCCCGACGAAAATTTACATGTTTGTCGGCGCGAAGTGCCGGCAAACACGGAAGAAATAAAATTTTGTATGCTTTTGTCAGGCGTCGGTCGACTCGTCGGCACATCGGGTTCTTTTTATACGCAAGAAATGAAGTCCTGCAAACATTTGTCGGGCAAAACACTGAAGAAATCGAATTCTGCACGCTTTTGTCATGCCTCGGTAGGCTCGCCGGCACATCGGGTTCTTTTTAAACATAAGAAATCCAGAAGAAATACATTCTTCATGTTTTTGTCGGGCGTCGGTTGACTCGTTGGCACACCTGGTTCTTTTCACACGCAAGAAATGAAATCCTGCAAACATTTGTTGGGCAAAGCACTGAAGAAATCGAATTTCGCATGCTTATGTCGTGCCTCGGTATTCTTGTCGGCACATGGTTTTTGTCGGGCATCGGTATTCTCGTTGGCACCTCAGGTTCTTTTTGCACGAAAAAAAAAAAAAATCAAATTCTGTAAATTTGTATCGGGCGCATGCGAAAAGTTCAAGTCTCGTCGGTATATCGCACAACGTAAAAATTAAAGTTCTTTACTGTCTTGTCGGGCAAAACACAAAGAAATCGAATTCTGAATGCTTCTGTCGGGCGTCGGTATTCTTGTCAACACGTCGGGCGTCGGTATTCTTGTCGACACGTCGGGCCCTTTTTATACGTAAGAAATCAAATTCGGCAAACATTTGTCGTGCGTAAATTTTCCAGGAAAAAATACTGACTTAAAAAATTTCGCCGGCGTTGCTCAGTTCAATTTGTTCTGGGTACAGTCGTTGGAAGCTTCGCTTTTTAGCGAAAGGTGAAACGAAAAGCCGAATATGTGAATTTAAATATATGAATTTACATTAAAGGAATAATCTCAACTGATGCACTACAGATAGTTTTACCCAAAATTTGTTAAAAGCCAGAAATTGTACGGTACTATAGTTAAATTTTTCCGGAAAAAAGGCAGATTACAAATTTTTCGCCTGCGGCGCTTGGTTTAACTTGTCTTAGTACAGTCGTCGGAAGCTTCGCTTTAAGCGAAAGCTAAAATGAAAAACTGAATATGTGAATTTTAATATACCAAAATAAAGCAAAGAAATAATTTCAACTGATGAATTAAAGTTAGTTTACACACAAATTTTGCCTTTGGCGCATTTTGTAGTATTCTTTATTTGGAAGAACTGTGTTTCATTTACTTGCCATTTTAGGATTCAAATCCGTGGGGGTCTGAAACACGTTACAAGCTAGAACTTGTATGGTAGGTATAGCTAAATTATTCCGGAAAAAAAGGCAGATTAAAAAAATTTCGCCTGCGCCGCTTAGTTTA
Organism: Branchinecta lynchi; assembly: GCA_023053575.1. Classification (NCBI taxonomy): domain Eukaryota; kingdom Metazoa; phylum Arthropoda; class Branchiopoda; order Anostraca; family Branchinectidae; genus Branchinecta; species Branchinecta lynchi. The sequence goes on from JAKZAP010000008.1 coordinate 4,366,446, forward strand.
CTTGTTCTTGATACAGTCGTTGGAAGCTTCGCTTTTTAACGAAAGCTAAAATGAAAAGTCAAATGTGTGACTTTAAAATACAAAATTACATCAGAGGCATAATCTCAACTGATGCGTTACAGTTAGTTTCAGCCCGGTTCTGTTCTGTGCTCGCGGGAAACGTCGCGGCAACGGCCTTTTTTCGTCGGCACATTTTTGGATCCATCGGCACAAACCGGATGTCCCCCTCCCCCAAAGGTAAAAGGCTAGTGACGCCCTTGCTCAGGTCCCAAAGAGGGCTCTGAGCTATCCAGGAAAACCAATTCAAAAAGTGGCACTCAACATCACGTTACAAAGATCATGTCTCTCCCCATGTTCAGAGTTGTTAAGACACACGACTGACCCAGGCTCAAGGGCGACTTGAAGACATTCGATACTCGAACAATGGGTCATTATCTCGGATTAAAAAGTGTTCAATTTTCATGAGTGACCTTGGTCAACTGACATGTCGCAACCAAATGTCACAGTTCTGATGAGAAACTATTTCTGAACATTTTTCCTGGTTAGCTCTGAGCTCCCATGGAAAGCCAGGTGTCAGCTCCCCCCCCCCGCCACCCAAATTCCGACCCTGGAAATCGGAGGCAAAATGCTGATTTTTGTTACTTGCCCCTCAGTTTAAAATTGGTGCAATGGGCGTTTTTGTAACAACCTCAACGGAGAACGAGTTTGAAACACATTGAACAAAAAACGAGCTTATAGGCTGAACGGAGAATGGCGTAAGGAAAACGGAGTTTTACAAAAAACGCGGCTTTTATCTAACTGAAAATCAAAACTTTTCCAATATCCTACCTACACAACTGTTACATACTACTGAACGTGAAGGCTGGCAACCACATCACTTCGACCATTTTTATTCGAGTTCTCTTATTTTTTTAGGTACAAGGCTGCAGGTTCCCTATGGTTGTATACGAACTTCTGGTAATAATCGCTATTTCAAAATTAGACTTTACTGACCTGTTTCCAGGCCGGAATCATGTTTGACATATTTGTTTGGGTCCAAACTGGGTCCTTATGACCCTCGGCTAGTTTTATCACAATACTCTTGGAGGTTCATGTCAAATCACGTCTTCTAAATAACTGTTTGACAATTATCATAATATAACTTCTCGTGATTAACTGGTTAAGTTCTGTTCAAAAAAGTTATAAAAATCAACATGTCTTCATCTCGGTTGACATCGGAATAATAAACTAGATGGCCTCAAATGAGTGGAGCAATTCAGATTAAATTTCGAAGGGTAGAAGGTTTGGGGTCCCGTTAACGCTATCCCCCCACCACTAAATATGGGGCCTGGACAGGTAGCTTATGATAACATAGGTTGCCCTTAATTTTATTTGGGATCCAGAAAGATGCTCTGATGATTATATTTTTTTTTTAAATCGCCTTCGGTGTCTTCTTTACCCCCCTACCCCTAAATATGGGGCCTGGATAGGTAGCTTATGATAACATAGGTTGCCCTTAATTTTATTTGGGATCCAGAAAGATGCTCTGATGATTATAATTTTTTTTTAAATCGCCTTCGGTGTCTTCTTTACCCCCCTACCCCTAAATATGGGGCCTGGACAGGTAGCTTATGATAACATAGGTTGCCCTTAATTTTATTTGGGATCCAGAAAGATGCTCTGATGATTATATATTTAAAAGAAATCGCCTTCGGTGTCTTCTTAACCCCCCTACCCCTAAATATGGGGCCTGGACAGGTAGCTTATGATAACATAGGTTGCCCTTAATTTTATTTGGGATCCAGAAAGATGCTCTGATGATTATATTTAAAAAAAAAAATCGCCTTCGGTGTCTTCTTTACTTTTTAGTAGGGTTTCAGCACCGGAATTTTAAAGAATGAGCCACAAAAGCTAAAATTGAATTCGGGAGGGGGGGGGGGGGGTGAGATATTTTCTCGAGATCTGGGCATACTTCGATGATAGCCTGAGCAGAGATGGGCAAATCCGACCATGAAAGGATTCGAATCCGAATCCGAATCCAGGGCTAGGTACGAATCCGATTCCGATTCCGAATCCACCATTTCATGCTAAGGATTCGAATCCGGAATCGAATCCGGATTCGAATCCGACTTTAACAAAAACCTATCGTTTATAGTTTAAAATCAAGAGGTAACAAAAAGCATTGATATCTAAGGTAATTAGATAACGTGATCGATTACCGAGGTTGGTTGGTGGTTGAGACCAAAAAGTTGGATTGCCTAAGTACACTGTGTAAAAATTGGGAAAACGGAAACTGGAAGGATGAGTCTAGGAGTTTGGGCGGATTCTTAAGATTGAAGGCTTGGAAACCGAGTCCGAATCCAGCCTGACAAGCAGAAGATTCGAATCCGGATTCAAATCCGGCCAAAAGAACGAATCCCGGATTCGAATCCAAATCTGGATTCGGATTCGCCCATCTCTGAGCCTGAGATGTAACATCTTCTATAGAAGCCATAGAATGTTTGGACGTTTTCGAAAGCCTCAAAGAGTTCAAAGAATTTAAAAGCTTATTCTGAGTTCTCATATTTTTTTCCTACCTTCTACCTTGGTGTGACTAGCTGGTCCGCCAGTCGTGGATTGGAATTCCTGTATTGCTCCTAATAGTATATTCGAAAATTTATTTGTCCATTCGACCTCGATGTCCGGGGACCTCGGCGAGGTCAAAATAAACGACTGATACGGCTTAGCAAAAGGCAGGGGGGGGGGTCACCCCCCCCTTCGGGCCACCCCTGATTATAAGTGTTTTCTTCTAAGTATTGTACTACGCCTATAATCATACAGCCAGTCCCAAGCCTGGATAAAGGAGGAGGGTTTGGCGGTAGACTAGCAGCCTGCCCCTGCTAAAAAGATTTGCCATAGAACCGTCTAGTTGAGAGCCAACATGATACCGACTATGCAACCTGCCGAAGACTATGGACCACCCACCCCTTGACGACGAATTCGGACCGCCCCCGGACACGATTTTTGAAAGTGAATTGCGAAATTAAACTTGGTTTTTGGAACGTAAGGACCATGGTTCAACTTTCTAAAACAGAACAGGTTGTGAATGAGATGGACAATTATGGCCTTGACATCCTAGCTCTGTCGGAAGTCCGTTGGACTGGTGCAGGTAGTCAAACCCTCAAGAAGGGATCCACAATCCTGCACAGTGGCAGCGAAAAAAAGAAAGAGACAGGCGTCGCCATAATTCTGTCGAAATCTGCATCCAGAGCCCTAACGAAATGGACCCCTATAAATGAGAGGATCATCGTGGCACGGTTCACAGGTCGCCAAGCTAAGCTAACAGTAATCGCATGTTACGCACCAACTAATGAGGCAGACGATGACACAAAAGACAACTTCTACAACACCCTAAAAACTGTCGTCAAGGATATCCCCAGCCACGACCTCGTCTGCTTTGTTGATGACTTCAACGCCAAGGTGGGAAACGACAAGTCCTATTGTCCTGAGGTTCTTGGGAGCCAAGGCCTCGGCGAAATAAACGAGAATGGGACATTTTTAGTTGACTTCGCTCTAACAAATGACATTACCATCGGATGCACCCTGTTTCAGCATAAAACTATCCACAAATACTCATGGAACTCGCCTGATGGTCGATCCCACAACCAGATTGACCATATCCTGATCAACAAAAAAGTGGAAGTCAAGCCTTCAAGATGTAAGAGCCTACAGAGGAGCCGACGTCGCCTCAGACCATGCCTTGATGATTGCAAAGCTGTCTCTCAAAATGAAAGCCACAAAAAAAAACCAAATCAAAGAGAAACCTGCTTACGACTCTGAAAAGCTCTCAAGCACAGCAGTTCGTCGTAAATCCAACATACAGCTTACAAACAGGTTTGAGAGCTTGGCCCTAGATTCGGATAGAGAAGCCACTGTGGAGACAGCCTGGGTCACCCTGAAAGAAGCGTATAGCCAGATAGCAATAGAAACAATTGGGCACAAAAAAAGACCCAAAGACGAGTGGTTATCCGACAAGACATGGATCCTTATCGAAGAACGTCGGAAACTAAAACAACGTCTTCTAAATGATGGAGATAAGAGTGACACAGTCTTGAGTAACCAGCTGTATCGATATCAAGACAAGCTGGTGAAAAAGAGCGCAAGGGGAGATAAACGGAACTTTCTAGAAAAGAAGGCAGCTATGGCGGAAGAAGCGGCCAAGCGCGACGATTCCAGAGCCGTCTATAAAATTACCAATGAAATCATTGGGAAACGTCGCAACCTAAATGGACCATTCAAAGACGGAAACGGGAAGACAGTCACAGCCCCCGATGAAATCTCTGAAGCTTGGGCCCTACACTTCGAGAAAGTTCTCAACAGACCTAGTCCTCCGAACACAGCAGATATCCCCACAACCCCTTTCCTGAAACTTCAAATCAACACGGAAGACCCGTCAACTGAAGAACTGGTACAAGCCGCTCGCAAACTGAAGAACGGCAGAGCACCAGGAAGCGATAGGATATCAGCAGAAATTATCAAAACCTCCTTAGGCGCTTGCATAACTGTGTGGATCAGATTCTTTGCATGTATATGGAAATCAGAGAAAGTCCCCGAAGAATGAACAAGAGCTACGAGCTCATATGGCACTTGTACGAGTAGGCTGTACAAGAAAGTAGATGAAAACGTCACAAAATACACCCGCCATCCAAAAAGGCGGTTCGTAAATAGAAATAGGATATTTTGTTTCACTCATTTCTGAGCAGTTCCGGCATCGTCTCGATTGCAAATGCACATGACTGTTCAAACTTTCATCCCAATAAATCCATTTGTTTGATCCCTAGACGTGCTACACGATTTCCGGTACTCACTCTATTTCCACGTACCGTGGCCGAATCTGGTTCGGAATAAAAAAAAAAATCGACCACCTAAAGCATCTTCGTTTATGCATGCATGTCTACCAAGTTTCACTCGAATCTGAGCATTTTTGGAAAGTTCCGGTACCCCCCCCCCTTCCCACCAACGTTGTCGGAGCCGGTTCGGGCCCAATCTCTTAATTCCCTCATCAAGTTTGACTGAAATTGGAGCATAGCCTATCTGCAAGTTTCCAGTACCCCCCCCCCCCCCCCCTATCTTGGCCGAATCCGGCCCAGACGCCAAATAACAAATCTAGGCCGCATAAACTCGGCACTGTCGAATTGCATCTCATTCGGTCCATCCGTTTGGTTTGTGTGCATGTCAAAAGTCCCCCCACCCCCAATTCCCCTAATCGTGGTCGCATATGGTTCGAACGCATGTTTTACATGTCGAGGCCATCGATTCGTATCACCCATGAAGTTTCACTCGAATCAGACCATTCGTTCGCAATTTATAGAAGTCCATATTTCTCTTCTCTTGCTCCCCCAAAAATGCTCCGATCTAGGAACGGAAGTTTCCGGGGGTATGTTGTGTCAGGTTTTTAAGTCAAGATAATTCGGGTCGCTAATATGCCTGCAAAGTTTCGTTGTCGTTTTACATCTGGAACTATTCTAACTCACGACTACCGGAATTCCAGGAAACCCCCTCCAACTCCCCCCACAGAGCCCCGAAACCATCTGGCTCCGTCAATTTCATCTAGGCCTAATGCTTGTTCCATCCATTAAGTTTCGTCCCAATCCCTATGCTTTTGGAGTTTCTTGAGTTTCCCCCCCCCCCCCCCATCCCCACAGGTATCGGACCCGACCCGAACGTGACACTGAACGTCCGAGGCGACAGCTCACCAGACAAGTTTCATTCAAATCCGATCACCCGTTCAAAAGTTATGCACGCCACTAGATTCCGGACTCCCCATCCACCCACTCCCCCCACGATGGTCGGGTCGGGGAAACGGCTGTTCTCAAGTCAATCTGTTCGGATCCCTGACATACCTGCCAAGTTTCATCGCCCTAGGACATCAGGAAGTATGCCGAACTCGCGGGATCGCTAGAAATCCGGACCCCCACCCCAACTCCCCCACAGTGCCCTGATCCGGTCCGGTTATGTCAATGACGTGTCTAGGACCTGTGCTTGTTTTTCCCACCAAGTTTCATCCCGATCCCTCCACTTTAAGTGTTTCTCAAAATTTCCGGTTCCCTCCTCCAACTCCCCCCAGTGTTATCGGATCCGGCCCGGATTTAAAGTGAGGTGTCTGAGATACAAGGTCATCCTAAATATCAATTTTCATCAAGATCCGATCACCCGTTCAAAAGTTATGCACGCCACTAGATTCCGGACTCCCCATCCACCCACTCCCCCCACGATGGTCGGGTCGGGGAAACGGCTGTTCTCAAGTCAATATGTTCGGATCCCTGACATACCTGCCAAGTTTCATCGCCCTAGGACATCAGGAAGTATGCCGAACTCGCGGGATCGCTAGAAATCCGGACCCCCACCCCAACTCCCCCACAGTGCCCTGATCCGGTCCGGTTATGTCAATGACGTGTCTAGGACCTGTGCTTGTTTTTCCCACCAAGTTTCATCCCGATCCCTCCACTTTAAGCGTTTCTCAAAATTTCCGGTTCCCCACCCCAACTCCCCCACAGTGCCCTGATCCGGTCCGGTTATGTCAATGACATTTCTAGGACCTGTGCTTGTTTTTCCCACCAAGTTTCATCCCGATCCCTCCACTTTAAGCGTTTCTCAAAATTTCCGGTTCCCTCCTCCAACTCCCCTCAGTGTCATCGGATCCGGCCCGGATTTAAAGTGAGGTGTCTGAGACACGAGGTCATCCTAAATATCAATTTTCATCAAGATCCGATCACCCGTTCGCAAGCTAAAAATACCTCAAATTTTGGCTTCACCCTCCCTCCACTCCCCCCCCCCCCAGATGGTCGAATCGGGGAATTGATGATTTCCTATTTAAGCTGGTCGGGTCCCAGACATGCCTGTCAAATTCCATCGTCCCAGCACATCAGGAAGCACGGAACTCGCGGGATCACTACAAATTCGGACTTCTCCCCCCCCCCCAACTCCCCCCAAGTGAGCGGATCCGTTCCGGTTATATCAGTCACGTATCTAGGACTTTTGCTTGTACTTTCCACCAAGTTTTATTCGGATCCCTCCACTCTAAGTGTTTTCCAAGATTTCCGGTTTCCCCCTCTAACTCCCCCCAGTGTCACCGGATCCGGTCTAGATTTAAAATGGAGGGTCTGAGACACGAAGTCCTTCCATGTATTAAGTTTCATGAAGATCCGATCACCCGTTCGTAGGCTAAAAATATCTCATTTTTCCTATTTTTTCCGGATTCCCCCTCCCTCCACTCCCCTCCAGATGGTCGGATCGAGGAAGCGACAATTTCTAATTTAATCTGGTCCAGTTCCTGATATGCTTGCCAAGTTTCATCGTCCTAGCTTATCTGGAAGTGCCCGAACTAGCAAAACCGGGACCGACAGACCGACAGACCGACTGACGGACAGAAATAACAATCGCTATATGGCACTTGAGTAAGCTCAAGTGCCATAAAAAAAGCACACTCATCAAGCTTTTTAAGAAAGGAGATGCACTAAAGTGCGATAACTGGAGGAAAACTCCTTTCTATCCCGGGGAAACCATTCTCACAGATAATCCTTCGTCGCATCCGGACAGCCTTAGACAAGCACTTTTCAAGGATGTGCGAGTGGGTGCTCGGGCTTAAAGCTGGTGCGAAGTCGGTATACGAAATAGCTAGTTATATATTTACAACATTGACTAACATACAAGAGAATGGTTGAATAGGCAATGCTTGATCGATCGAAACTGAGCTGAGCTCTGAAGGTTATCTTCGTATCCGACAGAAGTAGATCGCATGTAGGCTCAAGCTGTTGACCGCCCTACTTCTGTTGGGACTTTCTCTGAGATGGAATGGCGGCTCCTATGTCATGGGAGACAAAGCTGCGAGACGAGCAACATGGCTCCGACCTTCTATATGTCCTACGCATGATGATCGAGTAATGCAGTGAATGGAGGCAAAAGATGTACCTTTTCTTTGTGGATTTCGAAAAAGTCATCGATTCAATACACCGAGATTCCCTGTGGAATATCCTCCGATATTACGGCATTCCAGAGAAACTTGTATCCTTGATCATTGCCCTGTATGAAAACACCGAGTGCTGCGTTCGGACCCAGGAAGGAAATACAAGGTATTTCCTTATCATGTCCGGTGTCAAACAGGGGTGTGTCCTCTCCCCCTTGATTTTTGTCCTTGTAATCGATTATGTGCTCCGAGACTGCACGGGGTTTGGTATCCAAATCTGCGATAACAAACGACCAGCAGATCTTGATTTTGCCGACGACATCACCCTGATGGAGGCAAACAAGGAAAGGCTCCAGGATCTTCTTGAAGTAATCCGAGAGATAGCGAGTCTTTTGGGACTAAAGATCAACTCGGACAAAACTAAAAGCATGACAACAAGCGATTCACCACTGGGCATAAAGTGCGGGGATAATGTAGTAGAGCAGGTAGTGGATTTTAGATACCTTGGAAGTACAGTCGAACGAACTGGATCCAGCGAAAAGGAGGTGCAGTCTAGGATTGAACAAGCCAGTGGAGCTTTTAATCGACCAAAGCCAATGTGGCGATCGAAAAAATACTCCATGAAACTGAAAATGAGGCTGTTCACCAGTAACGTCATCTCCGACCTCCTTTATAGCTGTGAATACTGGAAACAGAACCAACACCAAGAAAAGAGGATTCTTGTTTTCGAGAACAACTGTCTTCGCAGAATACTGAACATAAACTGGAGGGACCACATAACCAACCAGACAATCCGCTCTATCTCCCACCAGTCTCTGGTAATTGATGTCATACGCCAACGAATATGGCGCTACTTGGGGCATGTTATCCCTATTGCGGAAGATAGACTCCCAAGAACGGTACTGGAGTGGCAACCAGAGGGAACCCGAAGAAGAGGAAGGCCGAAGAATACACTTCGTCGTACGTACCAGCGGGACCTAAAACACATAAATTTGACAGTCCAACCCCAGTGGGAAGACGTCTGGGCAGCTGCACATATGAGGGATGACTGGCGGCTCTTTCTGGATGCCCTGGGTACCTCTGGCGGCACAGGAGGAACTAAGGTAAGGTAAGGTCCAAGGTTCTTCTAAGGATGAAGCTCCTGTATTGCGAAGACGGTAATATTGTATATAATGAGTACGGAACATGTATTAGAGATTAGATCGTAGAAAAAACAAGCTGTCTGTCAGTACCGGAGCGTAAAGCGACTTTTGCATTTAATCTTGTAAAGAGAACACCGGATAAGTATTATTTGTAAAGCCGTAGTCTGCTAGACTCTCACCAACCGTACAAGATATATCCACAGCCTCCTCCACGCTACCGTACCAAGCTACCGGACGCATACACCCCTCCTATTTTTTCTTATAACATCTTACAGTCCATACTCCGTTGTTTTAAGGCGTCTGAAAGTTTGCACATGGAACATGCACGGTTGGCCTCACCTTGCATCTCGTTCCCTAGAGCTTTCTACTCGAAAATATTCAAACAAGAGCTAGAATTTCATACGGCACTTGCAAGATTGGTCCAGAGGATTAAAGTGGGAATGTTTCATTTCGTGGGTTCACAGTCATCCTTTAAAGCAGAACCCTTGAGGCAGGATCGAGTTTGAGAGCATGGAGATCAAGAGAATGTATCATTTAGTTTTGCATTTACCTATGATGATTCTCACTTCAAGGGGTTAGGGGTTCATTGTAAGCGAAACCTTTGGGGTACAAACGATAATTTACCCTTAGAGATCATGATAATATATATTTTGGTCAAAAGTTTTTCTTTCACTTTGAGGTTAAGATGTGTACTTTAAGGATGCTACAGCTGCATCAGTACGAGAACCATTTTTGTTTTTCGATCCACTAGGCACAAAGTAATTTATTCTACTGTAAAGATAGCACCGGACTGAGTTTCAAACGCGGTTTAAGATCCGTTGATGAACACATGGAAATGAACCTGATAAGTCGTTTTCCCTTTCACCATCTAGGCTTTATTGCGTTCAACCCCCCTCATCAGCTGACGATCTGAGAAAAAAGCAGCGCAAAATAACTCTAGGGAGTAAAGCACGAACTATGAAAAGCTGACATACAGTCAAATCGCAGCGACACTAGCTCCGCTAGAGGACACGAACATCCCGTCTGAAACTGATCTAATCCTCGGTGTTTGCACTTTGCACCGCATCTTATGCAGCGTTTACAAGTACAGGAAACTTGAACAGAATCCGATCTTGGTGACAGGATTACGTTCACACGCAGAGGGAAAAAAGAAATTCTTCAAACCAGAAAATCTCACAAAAACAAATTCACTTGTCAACAAAAAATGTTTTGATATCATTTATGACATTAGTACTGATGATTGCTGCTCTTGAAAGCTAGCTAGACTTTTTTAGTACTTTTTTTCAGCGCCGCCGACAAGATTCCTTTCAAGTAGACCGGAATTCCTTTCATCATGAAAGGATTCCCGTCCCGCTAGACTTTTTTTTTACTCGTCTTCACGAACGGAATCCTTTCGAGTCGACCGGAATTCCTTTCTACTCGACGGGATTTCTTGTCCGTGTAAACGCTACATTAGCCTTGCTAGAGTTCTCTACGTCCGCTGCTGCAAAAGTTTGCTGAAGAAGCTTCTCTCGCGAAGCGATCTGGGCGGCGCTGCAACGGAGGCCCGTTTTTGATGCATGGGAAGGATAGGTTTTTGCATTACTCTCTACAGTTATTTTGCTCTGCAAAAAAGAGCTACTCACGTTTCTGGAATATTTTTCAGGCACCAATCACTCCCAGAGTTCAAGTATGTGGACATAGCTTGATCGCTGCAACTGCTCCAAGTTGTGGCTTTGCCCCTGCAAAGTAGCGCGAATGGTCTGAGTCTCAAGTAGGAACATTACACCTGAAAATGGCTGCACTTATAGGTCGACAGAATCTCTGAACAGAGTCTCAGTTTAGCTTTAAAGGGCCGCAATTCCATTAAAACGGAAGGTAAACCCGATTGAATTTCTTAAATAACTCGTCTGTATCAGTATAAAACTGTCTGTAATGTTTCTGGATTCAGTCGGATTACTTCAGGACTGCACAGGGACTGCTCCCCCATGAATTACCCGCAGGTGTGAACGGGTCTTAAGTGAGATTCCCGCGTAATGTAGTCTTGCTTTACCTGTATGCTTCTTTGCCAACGCATTCATCAAATTGTTCGCTGGAAGAAGAAGAAGAAGTATTGAAATGCACAAGAAAGGAGATCAGTAGAACTCCGATACTCCCCCGCAATTTTAAGAAGTAACAATGACTTCTAAAAGAAAGTGCTGCTATCCCAATTGTGAAGTTAAATCCACTAAGACTGAAAATAAAGCATACTTTAAGTTTCCGGAACTGCAGAATTTGGCGAAATTTAAATCATGAGAGAGTTTTGTGAGACAAGAAAATCCCACCTTTGTTTTGTCTCAGGCATATAAATTCAGTTCTTCTGGTTTCATGTGTGAGCAGCATTTTGATTCCAAGTACATTAAAACAGTTGTAACGTACAGGGGTGAATGTCGAAAAAGACTAGATTACTTTGCCGTTCCATCAGTTCACTTAAGTCAGATCCTCCAGAGCCCTAGTCCTTTGAGAATAATAGCACCGGTGACATCAGACTCAGAATGTGATGCTGTGCCTCTGTTTATAAGGAGGCACCATGTCAACCAGGCACTGATATCTTTTTCTGTTGACTTTCAAGAAGTCTACAGGTAAGAGGATTATTATTACTGTTTTGTCCCTTACATGCTATGATACTGTAATTGTCCTGCAACCATGGCACATATTATACCTTATCCCCCTTCTCATTGTTCTGTCTCCTTTGTTACGGGGTTGTGCGGATACTGGTGTTATTATTTATGTCACCGGTCTCTCTCAACTTTGTGGTTAAGGGCCAGCGTTCAACACTTCCTTACCTAAACATCCCTTTTTGCTCTTCCCACCTTTCTCTCCATGGTTAACACTTTATTATGATGTGTGCATGCTATATGTTGTTATAAGTAATCTGAGATTTATGTTGTGTAGTATTTAGGTCATATGTAGGGTGGGGGAGTACTTGTAGCAGATATTGTATTGTATTCTCACTTACTCAAATTTTTCTTTTACATGAGAATCGTAAGCTTAATCCTAAGAAATACTTCCGATGTTAAGATACACATATATTACCTTATCGTCCTTCTCATTGCCGTGGCTCCTTTGTAACAGGGTTGTGTGGATACTGGTGTTTTATTTTATGTCACTGGTCTCTCTCAACTTTGTGGTTAAGGGCCAGCGTTCGACTCTTCCTTACTTAAAACGTCCCATTTTACTCTTTCCATCTTTCTTTGTGTTGTTGATACTTCATGATCTGTGATTGTTCAGTTGGTTGATTTTTGTTGGGTTTTTTGTCATGAAAAGCTTAAAATCCGTCGATTTTTCTTCATAACAAAAGGCTTTCTTTGTTTTCAAAACTGCCTTCCTTTTCTTGAAAATGGTGTTTTTTTCCTTCAAAAACAGTTGTTTAAAACAACATACGAGTCGCTGAATATCTTGCCCCCCACCTCCACCCCAAAAAAACACATTTTGGGTATTAACGCCTCTCCTTCTTACGTCAGACAGCCTGATGACACTTTCCAAGAAGCGCCAAAATATCATTGCCAAAGCATCATAGCCCACATATCCATTTTAGGCATTATTCAATTATATGTCATATATTTTCCCTGAAACCCCAGATCGTCCATTGAAATTTACTGGGATGACCTGGTGACTCCGCACAAAATATTTTGGATAGCCCATGACAATTCGCAGCAGGGATTATTTATGCACTATATAATACATTCTTTTCTAACTGCAGTGGTGGGACTTGCAAACCAGAAGACAAACTTCCATCCGTTACCATGGCTCTGGTTGAAGTTGGTCTTTTGGTTAGACTATTATCAAGATCTTGGGGAGGTCTAGAAGTAGACAGGAATCAAGTGAAAGCTCACCAAGTACCTGTAGCTCAACTCAGTTTTGTCAGGGTGCCCATGATCCCTGCATGGGACCCAAGACAAAGTTTATATTGGCTTATTTGTTCTTGCTGCTATTTACTTTTTTTTTTTACTTAAGCAATCTCAAATTTAAAAGAAAACTTTTGACTTCCGTAGGAGCATCATAAACCACGTCTATTGGTGTGCTGCTAGCAGCAAAACTTCTGAAGAGGTATTCGAGAAGTTTCGCTCAGTGATTAACCACATTCAGGATGTTCACGGCCACCATGAAAATGACACCTATACATCATGTAGCCACCAGAACGACCTGCTTCTATACTATTATCATCACTACTAGCAGCAGTCACGATTTAAGAAATAGTCTGAAGAGACTTTGTAGAATAGATAAATGGCTCAGAGGTTGCACCCTACTTCCGTAATCTCTCTCCACTCATTCTTAAACACGAATTCCTTGCGGTAATTTCTAACCCCCCAACAATACTTTACAATACACTTGCTATCTTCGACATGTATCATGCTTGTTTGCGATATTCTTTGTTTCCCTCACAAAAACCCATTATGTAATGTTTGTCCTTTTGTTGCTAGAAGTCAACAGTCAAAAAGGCTTGGAACAACCAAGACCCTGGGCAGTTTTTTAGAACCAAGCATAGTTTTAAAGTATTCAGCCATTTTTAAATACTGGAATTTAAAGAGTATATAGTGCGAGGAATCCTTCAACTGCCGGAAAAATACCAAGCTTCTATAATTCTTTTATTTAAACTTTAACCGAAAAGCAAACATATTTTTTGTATCATCTAACTGAACAAACAATTCTGTAATGCATTTTCGTCGGTCTTGGAGCCTCTTTAAGTGAATAAGTGATTGGTCCTTTCTGAGCCCTTTTCAGTTAAACTTTAATAAAGGTATCCCTGTATGTACCTAAAGGCTCAGCTCGTGAGTTCAAGTGCCCCGGCATGTGCCATAACATTATTTAATATATAAATTTTAACTACAAAGCTATATAGGAACTTGTAAGATAAGATGTTCAGAATTGTAAATAATATGTTTGTTTTGACAACAGCAGATAAGTGTGAAGAATTTGGTGGAAACTGATTATAAGTTTAGAACCTCATGGCAGGATAAATTCGAAGCTTCGGAACTTCTTCTATTGGATACATGCTCTTCGCTCACACAGCCATGTTATTCACTTCAGCGAGAAAGCACAAGAACATCTCCTTTAAGTAGAACCACAAAGCTTCATAATTTGTTTAACCACAATTTCTTTCACTAGAACCCATGTTCACTTGAAGTAAATAAAAACACTCTTGGATTCATTTGTATCATGGAGCAGGAAGGTAGGCCAGAAACTGTGGCGGTCATTCAGGTGAAACATGACCCCCATTTCAATCTGCATTTCATAAGTGATCACATGTAGCCTTCACTGTTAACACAACCGTAGAAAACATCACTCTGTATAAAACTGGTAGAGCTCTCTCACAAATTAAGAGATATGCAGTATTCTTGTAGAACTTTGCAAAGATCAGCAAGGTCTTTCTCCGAACAGCATGTCGGTCAAGGCTCAAGGAGTTCTGAATGTCACTGCAAGCCGTACACTGATCATCATACATGCCGACCGCTGTGCCGTTGAGGACTCTTAGCTCAAAGGACCTTTTTATTCCCTTCACATTCTGGAGGGAGACTGCTTTGGTCATTCACTGATGTAGAGCGGAAAGTCAATAAATTCTGGTCTGCTTGCAGTCCAAGAACTACTGTTGAAGCCGGCACAAAACTTTTGTCACATTTTGTCTGTCAAAAATGCTGGATCACTTTGTTCTCAGAATGGCTTATTGGCAGTATGGAGGTAGCATGATGCTGGTTTGTTAGGCATGAAGAAAGCCAGTGTATTCATCTTCCAACTCTGGGTAATGCTCTCGTATAGCTTTATAGGCGCAGGATGGAAGGGCCCCTCTAATACTGCGACCCAGAAACTGGTAAACCATACTGACAAACTGTCGGTAAGCCACATATCTCATCCGCCTGTAATTGAAAATCAAACTTAGAACAAAAAGATTAGGAAAACTACTTAAAGCACACCTCAGTGCTCAGACTGTATTGCTGCGAAGAGGTTTTGAGATAGCTGACCACATTAATACTTAGATATAGTTGCATAAAGTTACGCAAGGCTTCGTCTGTTTTTTCTTACTAAGTCCCTTGCTTCTTAACGACAATCTTGGCAAAATTATATTTGACGGTGCAAAACTGATAAGTCAGCTACATTTTATTCGAGCTATATTTTCGGCCCTTCTTGGCAAGGGTCCTCTTCAGGCTCATGAAGAGGACCCTTGCCAAGAAGGGCCAAAATATAGCTCGTCAAAATATAATAGTCAAAATAGAAATAGAAGCGTCAAAATATAATAGTCAAAATATCATTTGACGGTGCAAAACGGATAAGTCAGCTACATTTTATTCGAGCTATATTTTGGCCCTTCTTGGCAAGGGTCCTCTTCATGAGCCTGAAGAGGACCCTTGCCAAGAAGGGCCGAAATATAGCTCGAATAAAATGTAGCTGACTTATCCGTTTTGCACCATCAAATATGATTCGCAGTCAGCTTGGGCCGTAGGAACATCAGTCTTGGCAAAACCTGCACAATCAGTCTTTGGACCAATAACATGATCAGAGAGAATGGTTGGGAGCATGATACGCCAAGTAAAGAGAATAATCGTGGCAACAGTGATACTCGGTGTAATGATAATAGACGAGATAAGATACACTTATGAAAATCTTGGAAAAACCTGCACAGCCGGTCTTCGCATATGATCAGAGAGAATAGTTGGGAGCATGGTACGCCACGTAAAGAGAAGAAACGTGGCAACGGTAATACTCGGTATAATGATATTAGACGAGATAAAATACACTTCTGAAAATCTTGGCAAAACCTGCACAACTGGTCTTTGGACTAATAAGATGATCAGAGAGAATGGCTGGGAAGAAACATGGCAACCTTGGTACTTGGTATGTTGATATTACACGAGATACGGTAGGTAAGTAACCTGTAAATTCTGTGAACTATCTTCAGCACAGAGAATAAGTTGCAACAAGAAAAATCAGGCGACATAACCAGTAAACAAAGATGAAATCAACCACTAGCGTATATTCGGTTTCAAGGAGGGGAGGGCAACTGCAGGGGCCAAAGCAGGAGGTGCCACCAGCGTTAAATTTTTTGTATTTTCTTCGTATTTTATGACAATTTTTGGCACTAGTAACTCCACTAAGTAAGGCAGTAAGGCACTAGTAAGCAAAGGGTTGACGAGTGACAGTTTTTAGCTAAGCCCCGCCCTGTGGGAGGAGCTACACAGTCAAACAGCGATACATGGTCAGAGAGAATGGTTGGGAGCATGATACGCCACGTAAAGAGAAGAAACGTGGCAACCATGATACATGGTATAATGATATTAGACAAGATAAAATACACTTATGAAAATCTTGGCAAAACCTGCACAACCGGTCTTTGGACTAATAAGATGATCAGAGAGAATGGTTGAGAAGAAACAGAAGAAGAAACATGGTAACCTTGGTACTTGGTATGTTGATATTAGACGAGATAGGTAAGTAACCTGTAAATTCTGTAAACTGTCTTCAGCACAGAGAATAAGTTGCAACAAGAAAAGTCAGGCGACATAACCAGCAAACAAAGATGAAAGCAACCACTAGCGTATAGTCGGTTTCAAGGAGGGGAGGGCAACTGCAGGGGCCAAAGCGGGCGGTGCCAGCAGCGTTAAATTTTTTTTATTTTCTTCGTATTTTATGACAATTTTTTGCACTACTAACTCCGCTAACCAGTCTATCACACCAATATCACACAAATCAGGTGCTAGTAAAGGCAATCTTCTAAATTCTATTTTGCATGGTACGTCTTTTTTGTACTATATGTTTGGGTAATTTGGGTACATTGGATAAGTAACTACGGCGGGCAGCTGGAACAGGCGAAAAAAGCTACTTCAGAGCTGCTTCAGATTAACTTTTTGTGAAGATTGTCGCGGACTTTGTTTACCTTACTTTGATACCCTTTATTTCCAACCTTCCAGGCAGTGGTGCCATCTGGTGGTTCAGTAATATAAGAAATCTACACCAGCTGATGCCAGTTCTTTGCACTGTAAACAATACCCAGACAATACCATTGTGGGGCTGTCATTCTGTGACTAACAGATCACAAACCTGCCAAAATAATAATCGGTGTCTGTCTAGAAATGGTTGAATTGGAATGGAGTATAAAACAAACAAAAAAAAAACAGCTACAAAACAGCTTTCCTGTATACCTACAGGAAAAGTTACAAGTAGCCTAGGCTAAAGCTGAGGACATTTCTGAAAAAAGAATGGTCAAATCAACCTACAGAAATCTTCACGTGCTTGTGTTTACCTTGAATTAGATGTATTTATTTATCATTCTAACGTCTGTAGTCTGAAAATCGCGCAATGAAAGTTGAAAAATTTCGTGCTCTGGCGATGCATGTGCATGCAATTCAAACTTTCTGCGGGCGAGAATCGCAACACCGTCAGACTCCGACAGTACCAGCGTTGCCACCTATTTTTGTCTTGCGGCACACCGTCTTCATTTCTGAGACTACGGAATAAAAAATAGAATTATATTTTCCAACTGGGTCAGATGGTGTTTCTAAGAGATCTGAAGACCAATGCTGGAGCGGCCCTTTAAAGGGCCGCAATTCCATTAAAACGGAAGGTAAACCCGATTGAATTTCTTAAATAACTCGTCTGTATCAGTATAAAACTGTCTGTAATGTTTCTGGATTCAGTCGGATTACTTCAGGACTGCACAGGGACTGCTCCCCCATGAATTACCCGCAGGTGTGAACGGGTCTTAAGTGAGATTCCCGCGTAATGTAGTCTTGCTTTACCTGTATGCTTCTTTGCCAACGCATTCATCAAATTGTTCGCTGGAAGAAGAAGAAGAAGTATTGAAATGCACAAGAAAGGAGATCAGTAGAACTCCGATACTCCCCCGCAATTTTAAGAAGTAACAATGACTTCTAAAAGAAAGTGCTGCTATCCCAATTGTGAAGTTAAATCCACTAAGACTGAAAATAAAGCATACTTTAAGTTTCCGGAACTGCAGAATTTGGCGAAATTTAAATCATGAGAGAGTTTTGTGAGACAAGAAAATCCCACCTTTGTTTTGTCTCAGGCATATAAATTCAGTTCTTCTGGTTTCATGTGTGAGCAGCATTTTGATTCCAAGTACATTAAAACAGTTGTAACGTACAGGGGTGAATGTCGAAAAAGACTAGATTACTTTGCCGTTCCATCAGTTCACTTAAGTCAGATCCTCCAGAGCCCTAGTCCTTTGAGAATAATAGCACCGGTGACATCAGACTCAGAATGTGATGCTGTGCCTCTGTTTATAAGGAGGCACCATGTCAACCAGGCACTGATATCTTTTTCTGTTGACTTTCAAGAAGTCTACAGGTAAGAGGATTATTATTACTGTTTTGTCCCTTACATGCTATGATACTGTAATTGTCCTGCAACCATGGCACATATTATACCTTATCCCCCTTCTCATTGTTCTGTCTCCTTTGTTACGGGGTTGTGCGGATACTGGTGTTATTATTTATGTCACCGGTCTCTCTCAACTTTGTGGTTAAGGGCCAGCGTTCAACACTTCCTTACCTAAACATCCCTTTTTGCTCTTCCCACCTTTCTCTCCATGGTTAACACTTTATTATGATGTGTGCATGCTATATGTTGTTATAAGTAATCTGAGATTTATGTTGTGTAGTATTTAGGTCATATGTAGGGTGGGGGAGTACTTGTAGCAGATATTGTATTGTATTCTCACTTACTCAAATTTTTCTTTTACATGAGAATCGTAAGCTTAATCCTAAGAAATACTTCCGATGTTAAGATACACATATATTACCTTATCGTCCTTCTCATTGCCGTGGCTCCTTTGTAACAGGGTTGTGTGGATACTGGTGTTTTATTTTATGTCACTGGTCTCTCTCAACTTTGTGGTTAAGGGCCAGCGTTCGACTCTTCCTTACTTAAAACGTCCCATTTTACTCTTTCCATCTTTCTTTGTGTTGTTGATACTTCATGATCTGTGATTGTTCAGTTGGTTGATTTTTGTTGGGTTTTTTGTCATGAAAAGCTTAAAATCCGTCGATTTTTCTTCATAACAAAAGGCTTTCTTTGTTTTCAAAACTGCCTTCCTTTTCTTGAAAATGGTGTTTTTTTCCTTCAAAAACAGTTGTTTAAAACAACATACGAGTCGCTGAATATCTTGCCCCCCACCTCCACCCCAAAAAAACACATTTTGGGTATTAACGCCTCTCCTTCTTACGTCAGACAGCCTGATGACACTTTCCAAGAAGCGCCAAAATATCATTGCCAAAGCATCATAGCCCACATATCCATTTTAGGCATTATTCAATTATATGTCATATATTTTCCCTGAAACCCCAGATCGTCCATTGAAATTTACTGGGATGACCTGGTGACTCCGCACAAAATATTTTGGATAGCCCATGACAATTCGCAGCAGGGATTATTTATGCACTATATAATACATTCTTTTCTAACTGCAGTGGTGGGACTTGCAAACCAGAAGACAAACTTCCATCCGTTACCATGGCTCTGGTTGAAGTTGGTCTTTTGGTTAGACTATTATCAAGATCTTGGGGAGGTCTAGAAGTAGACAGGAATCAAGTGAAAGCTCACCAAGTACCTGTAGCTCAACTCAGTTTTGTCAGGGTGCCCATGATCCCTGCATGGGACCCAAGACAAAGTTTATATTGGCTTATTTGTTCTTGCTGCTATTTACTTTTTTTTTTTACTTAAGCAATCTCAAATTTAAAAGAAAACTTTTGACTTCCGTAGGAGCATCATAAACCACGTCTATTGGTGTGCTGCTAGCAGCAAAACTTCTGAAGAGGTATTCGAGAAGTTTCGCTCAGTGATTAACCACATTCAGGATGTTCACGGCCACCATGAAAATGACACCTATACATCATGTAGCCACCAGAACGACCTGCTTCTATACTATTATCATCACTACTAGCAGCAGTCACGATTTAAGAAATAGTCTGAAGAGACTTTGTAGAATAGATAAATGGCTCAGAGGTTGCACCCTACTTCCGTAATCTCTCTCCACTCATTCTTAAACACGAATTCCTTGCGGTAATTTCTAACCCCCCAACAATACTTTACAATACACTTGCTATCTTCGACATGTATCATGCTTGTTTGCGATATTCTTTGTTTCCCTCACAAAAACCCATTATGTAATGTTTGTCCTTTTGTTGCTAGAAGTCAACAGTCAAAAAGGCTTGGAACAACCAAGACCCTGGGCAGTTTTTTAGAACCAAGCATAGTTTTAAAGTATTCAGCCATTTTTAAATACTGGAATTTAAAGAGTATATAGTGCGAGGAATCCTTCAACTGCCGGAAAAATACCAAGCTTCTATA
Source organism: Branchinecta lynchi (assembly GCA_023053575.1). Classification (NCBI taxonomy): domain Eukaryota; kingdom Metazoa; phylum Arthropoda; class Branchiopoda; order Anostraca; family Branchinectidae; genus Branchinecta; species Branchinecta lynchi. The sequence continues at coordinate 4,386,831 of JAKZAP010000008.1, forward strand.
ATTCTTTTATTTAAACTTTAACCGAAAAGCAAACATATTTTTTGTATCATCTAACTGAACAAACAATTCTGTAATGCATTTTCGTCGGTCTTGGAGCCTCTTTAAGTGAATAAGTGATTGGTCCTTTCTGAGCCCTTTTCAGTTAAACTTTAATAAAGGTATCCCTGTATGTACCTAAAGGCTCAGCTCGTGAGTTCAAGTGCCCCGGCATGTGCCATAACATTATTTAATATATAAATTTTAACTACAAAGCTATATAGGAACTTGTAAGATAAGATGTTCAGAATTGTAAATAATATGTTTGTTTTGACAACAGCAGATAAGTGTGAAGAATTTGGTGGAAACTGATTATAAGTTTAGAACCTCATGGCAGGATAAATTCGAAGCTTCGGAACTTCTTCTATTGGATACATGCTCTTCGCTCACACAGCCATGTTATTCACTTCAGCGAGAAAGCACAAGAACATCTCCTTTAAGTAGAACCACAAAGCTTCATAATTTGTTTAACCACAATTTCTTTCACTAGAACCCATGTTCACTTGAAGTAAATAAAAACACTCTTGGATTCATTTGTATCATGGAGCAGGAAGGTAGGCCAGAAACTGTGGCGGTCATTCAGGTGAAACATGACCCCCATTTCAATCTGCATTTCATAAGTGATCACATGTAGCCTTCACTGTTAACACAACCGTAGAAAACATCACTCTGTATAAAACTGGTAGAGCTCTCTCACAAATTAAGAGATATGCAGTATTCTTGTAGAACTTTGCAAAGATCAGCAAGGTCTTTCTCCGAACAGCATGTCGGTCAAGGCTCAAGGAGTTCTGAATGTCACTGCAAGCCGTACACTGATCATCATACATGCCGACCGCTGTGCCGTTGAGGACTCTTAGCTCAAAGGACCTTTTTATTCCCTTCACATTCTGGAGGGAGACTGCTTTGGTCATTCACTGATGTAGAGCGGAAAGTCAATAAATTCTGGTCTGCTTGCAGTCCAAGAACTACTGTTGAAGCCGGCACAAAACTTTTGTCACATTTTGTCTGTCAAAAATGCTGGATCACTTTGTTCTCAGAATGGCTTATTGGCAGTATGGAGGTAGCATGATGCTGGTTTGTTAGGCATGAAGAAAGCCAGTGTATTCATCTTCCAACTCTGGGTAATGCTCTCGTATAGCTTTATAGGCGCAGGATGGAAGGGCCCCTCTAATACTGCGACCCAGAAACTGGTAAACCATACTGACAAACTGTCGGTAAGCCACATATCTCATCCGCCTGTAATTGAAAATCAAACTTAGAACAAAAAGATTAGGAAAACTACTTAAAGCACACCTCAGTGCTCAGACTGTATTGCTGCGAAGAGGTTTTGAGATAGCTGACCACATTAATACTTAGATATAGTTGCATAAAGTTACGCAAGGCTTCGTCTGTTTTTTCTTACTAAGTCCCTTGCTTCTTAACGACAATCTTGGCAAAATTATATTTGACGGTGCAAAACTGATAAGTCAGCTACATTTTATTCGAGCTATATTTTCGGCCCTTCTTGGCAAGGGTCCTCTTCAGGCTCATGAAGAGGACCCTTGCCAAGAAGGGCCAAAATATAGCTCGTCAAAATATAATAGTCAAAATAGAAATAGAAGCGTCAAAATATAATAGTCAAAATATCATTTGACGGTGCAAAACGGATAAGTCAGCTACATTTTATTCGAGCTATATTTTGGCCCTTCTTGGCAAGGGTCCTCTTCATGAGCCTGAAGAGGACCCTTGCCAAGAAGGGCCGAAATATAGCTCGAATAAAATGTAGCTGACTTATCCGTTTTGCACCATCAAATATGATTCGCAGTCAGCTTGGGCCGTAGGAACATCAGTCTTGGCAAAACCTGCACAATCAGTCTTTGGACCAATAACATGATCAGAGAGAATGGTTGGGAGCATGATACGCCAAGTAAAGAGAATAATCGTGGCAACAGTGATACTCGGTGTAATGATAATAGACGAGATAAGATACACTTATGAAAATCTTGGAAAAACCTGCACAGCCGGTCTTCGCATATGATCAGAGAGAATAGTTGGGAGCATGGTACGCCACGTAAAGAGAAGAAACGTGGCAACGGTAATACTCGGTATAATGATATTAGACGAGATAAAATACACTTCTGAAAATCTTGGCAAAACCTGCACAACTGGTCTTTGGACTAATAAGATGATCAGAGAGAATGGCTGGGAAGAAACATGGCAACCTTGGTACTTGGTATGTTGATATTACACGAGATACGGTAGGTAAGTAACCTGTAAATTCTGTGAACTATCTTCAGCACAGAGAATAAGTTGCAACAAGAAAAATCAGGCGACATAACCAGTAAACAAAGATGAAATCAACCACTAGCGTATATTCGGTTTCAAGGAGGGGAGGGCAACTGCAGGGGCCAAAGCAGGAGGTGCCACCAGCGTTAAATTTTTTGTATTTTCTTCGTATTTTATGACAATTTTTGGCACTAGTAACTCCACTAAGTAAGGCAGTAAGGCACTAGTAAGCAAAGGGTTGACGAGTGACAGTTTTTAGCTAAGCCCCGCCCTGTGGGAGGAGCTACACAGTCAAACAGCGATACATGGTCAGAGAGAATGGTTGGGAGCATGATACGCCACGTAAAGAGAAGAAACGTGGCAACCATGATACATGGTATAATGATATTAGACAAGATAAAATACACTTATGAAAATCTTGGCAAAACCTGCACAACCGGTCTTTGGACTAATAAGATGATCAGAGAGAATGGTTGAGAAGAAACAGAAGAAGAAACATGGTAACCTTGGTACTTGGTATGTTGATATTAGACGAGATAGGTAAGTAACCTGTAAATTCTGTAAACTGTCTTCAGCACAGAGAATAAGTTGCAACAAGAAAAGTCAGGCGACATAACCAGCAAACAAAGATGAAAGCAACCACTAGCGTATAGTCGGTTTCAAGGAGGGGAGGGCAACTGCAGGGGCCAAAGCGGGCGGTGCCAGCAGCGTTAAATTTTTTTTATTTTCTTCGTATTTTATGACAATTTTTTGCACTACTAACTCCGCTAACCAGTCTATCACACCAATATCACACAAATCAGGTGCTAGTAAAGGCAATCTTCTAAATTCTATTTTGCATGGTACGTCTTTTTTGTACTATATGTTTGGGTAATTTGGGTACATTGGATAAGTAACTACGGCGGGCAGCTGGAACAGGCGAAAAAAGCTACTTCAGAGCTGCTTCAGATTAACTTTTTGTGAAGATTGTCGCGGACTTTGTTTACCTTACTTTGATACCCTTTATTTCCAACCTTCCAGGCAGTGGTGCCATCTGGTGGTTCAGTAATATAAGAAATCTACACCAGCTGATGCCAGTTCTTTGCACTGTAAACAATACCCAGACAATACCATTGTGGGGCTGTCATTCTGTGACTAACAGATCACAAACCTGCCAAAATAATAATCGGTGTCTGTCTAGAAATGGTTGAATTGGAATGGAGTATAAAACAAACAAAAAAAAAACAGCTACAAAACAGCTTTCCTGTATACCTACAGGAAAAGTTACAAGTAGCCTAGGCTAAAGCTGAGGACATTTCTGAAAAAAGAATGGTCAAATCAACCTACAGAAATCTTCACGTGCTTGTGTTTACCTTGAATTAGATGTATTTATTTATCATTCTAACGTCTGTAGTCTGAAAATCGCGCAATGAAAGTTGAAAAATTTCGTGCTCTGGCGATGCATGTGCATGCAATTCAAACTTTCTGCGGGCGAGAATCGCAACACCGTCAGACTCCGACAGTACCAGCGTTGCCACCTATTTTTGTCTTGCGGCACACCGTCTTCATTTCTGAGACTACGGAATAAAAAATAGAATTATATTTTCCAACTGGGTCAGATGGTGTTTCTAAGAGATCTGAAGACCAATGCTGGAGCGGCCCTTTAAAGGTGTGAAGACCTCTTTTGCAGCAAGATTTGGGAAAACGCATGTCTTGCTCATTCAGCAGTGAATAGTGTTAAGAACTACATCACACTGTAGACAGTTTGTTCACAATTAAGTGCAGAACGGGTCAGTTGAAGATCTGTCACATTATTCGGATTAATCTGCGGACAAATCACAAACAAAAGTTGTAAGCAATCTAGTGAATATTGGCGATCCAAGAAATCGGTTACTGTTGACCGGATTCGACTCCCACGTTCCCCCAAGTAAAAGGGCGAACACACGATCAGGATTTCCCGGCCAGATTTCCTGCAGTTTCATCATCAAGTTGAAAAAATTTCAACTTTTCCATATGGAAGTGATGATGGCGGCAAAAATCCGGGCAGGAATTCCAGTCCAGGAGCTTCCTATCCTAATCGTGTGTCCGCACTACAGCAGTGGCAATGGCTTCGGGCAGTGATGCGGCAGTGATCTCTTGCAGATTCTCCGACCTTTAAAAATTCTCTACAGATTTTGAGCATGTTCCACCCTACTTACCGTAGTTACTACGCATGACGTCACGAATTCTGGCTTTTTGCCGTCAAGGCTGGAACGATTTTTCTATTTACCAGCAGGATCTCACGCCAGGGGCGAATCCGACAAATCACGTTACAGAGATGCGTAGTTACTACGCTTACTACGCTCCCGAGCATGGTAAGCAAATAGTAACTATTAGTTACTATTCCGACAAGGTTGGAACGGTCAGCGTAGTAACTTTTCGTGAGGATGGAACGGAAATAGTAACTAATAGTAACTATTGTTAGAAGGGTGGAACACGCTCTTTATGTAGGTCAGAATAATGCGATACGTTGAGTCAGAAATGATGACGTATGAACCAGACGTCAGTCGAGTTAGAAGATCTCTTGCAGAGTCTCCGGCCTTGAACAATTCTGTACAGATTTTACGTAGGTTAGATTCGATGCGTGAGAAGAGATAACGTATGAACCAAGCGTCACTCGGAAATTCTGTACAGATTTTATTTAGATCAGATGTGTTCCACTGCGTATTCATTTTGGAACCTGGTGGCGAGTGTGTCAAACTTGTGAACCATTCTTTTAAACTATTGACATGTTCTTGAGATATTTATAGCCATTCAAACGGACTTGTTTCATGTATTTTTCGCGAGGGAAAAATGTAAAGGTTTTACGCATTTCAGTTTCACGCAGAATTACCTCCTCAATTGTCAATTGTCCGCATTTTAGCATTGGCAACAATTCAGTATAGAAATTGTAATTAGTCGTGTATTCTGCGTTTCTATCAGCAATGCTTAACTGCTTTTCATATTTCAATAATGACAGCACCCAGACTTAACGATGCAAGAGGCAATAAAAGAAACTTAGATAATCCAGCTGTTGAAAAGAGGAATTTGATAAAAGTAAGCAATTACTAATATTATTGTAATACTTGTAGCTTCAGCGGTACGAAAAACATTTTCTTTTCTGATTCTTCCATTTATAATATAATTAAATTGTTTAAAAAAAATATTTTGAACAAGATGAAGAATATTAACCAAATGTCAATTTCGTGAAGAGTAGTGACCAAATGGCGATTTCAACCATTCATTTAATGATTGCCCAAAATCATTTTCTGATCGCCCATCGTGCAGTGCCTGTCACCATAGCAATACCAATGAAAGCCTGCATGTGTCTTACGAAATTAAAAAGTGCCCAACTACACAAAAGATTATAGCAAAACCGAAAGACATAATTCTGTATGACGACGGTCAATAATGTTGCAATCAGGCTGTGTAAATGATGGCTAATAAATTATTGACTTTCATCAAGATTAACCTGCAGGATTCTTTCCTTGCAGTGCTGCAGTTACAACAAACCCTTGCAGAAAGAAAGCCAGATGTTGTTCTGCTGCAGGAACCCTATGTTAATAAGTTCGGAAAGCTTTCGTGCATTCCAAGGGAATATGGTTTCTTTTCAAAAATTGATTACGATAAGAGGCTTTTTAGTGCAGCTGTTCTAGTATAAAATGTTTTCGTGCAGATATTAATTTTTATGATTCGTCTAATGAATAAGTAACTGAGTCTATTTGTTTGACAAGTCATAAAGTTGTTGTTTCGTCAATATATTGTCCCCCGTCAATTGAGTCAGTATCTGATGTATTAGCTGTGACTGATGGGTTAAGCAATCTAGTATTCATGCTATTGGTGGTGACTTTAATGCTAAAAGCCCCATTTGGATGATAACTAGTAATAGTGATAGAAGAGGAAAAGAATTAGAAGATTACTTTGCTAATAAGAATTTAATTGTAATAAATGACCCAGATGTGCCGACGTATTACGTCGGCTCTTCTAGCCCTGATGTCACAACTGTAGGTTCTAATCTACTTCAGTATGCTAAGAAATGGATGGTTCTTTCGGATTCCCCGTCATTGTCTGATCATTTGTATATTTCTTTTGTAATAGTGTTAGATGCTGCGCAAGGTGTCGAAACTTTCCCATAAAAGTATGATTATAGTAAAACAGATTGAGGAATATTTAGTGTAGTTTTACTTAGTAGAATCAATGATGTGTATTCGCTTCCTGTGTCGTCTGTACATGAGATATATGTGGCTGTTGAAAGTTTTAGAAAGTTGATTTCTGATGCCACTGCTGATTCGACCCCAGTTTTTGGTAGTAAAAGATCAAATAAGTATGCAAGGTGGTGGAATCCGGAGCTGACAAGATTATAGAAGGAATTTCAGAATTTATAAGCTTTTAGTTGATTTAGAAAGTGAAGTGAATATGAAAAATTCCCTTAGAGATTATAAATATGAAATTGTAAGAGCTAAGAGAGATGATTTGAAAAAGTTTTGGAAAGAAAGAGCTGGCTTAGATCCATGGCAAACTATTCATAAGATATGTTGGTCAGGTAGCGGATGCATTCAGCCTGTGCATGTGTTCAAAGATGATGATAGCAGAACTTCATCACTGAGCGAAGTAGGTAATTAACTTTTTGCAAAGTGGTTTAAAAAAGACGATATTGTTAATGATAATATGTTCCATTCTGGTGTGAGACAACAAGTTACAAATTTTGTTCAAAATGTTACTTCTGGAGAAGATGAAATTAATACTTATGTTTTAAAAGATTCTATAAATTCTCTGAAATCAATGAAAGCTCCAGGTCCAGATGGAATTTTAAATCTTGTTTTGAAAAAGATATCAATCTGATAACACCGACTTTTCTAAAAACCATAAATGCATGTTTAAATTTGTGTTATTTTCCTAAGGAATGGAAAATAGCGGATGTGATAATTATTTTGAAAAAAAAGGAAAGAAAAATGATGGGAATCCCCGTTTTTACCGCCCTATTAGTTTACTTTCGAATTTAGGTACCGTCTTTGAAAAATTAATAATAATATAAGTTCTGGAAAGAATTGGATTTCTTCTTTGCAGTTTGGATTTAATGAGGAGAAAAGTACAGTTGCTGCAGTAGATACTGTTGTTGAAAATAATAAATTAAAAGAGAAATTTACATTATGCATTTTTTTTTACATAAAAGGGGCTTCTGATAACATTTGGCAACCGGAATAATTAAAAAATTGATAAAAAGAATGTCCGGGAAGTTTGATAAAAAAAAAGCTTGTAATGGTTTATTAACATAAATGACCTATTGAACGAGAAAATTGACAAAAATTGAATTATACAAGCTTACGCAGATGAATGTCCGGTGTTAATGATAAGTGTTGATGATAATATGTTCCATTCTGGTTTGAGACAACAAGTTACAAATTTTGTTCAAAATCCCTCCAGAAACTTTCAGTTTTTTCAAAAGTTTTTGAAAAACCTATGCACCAGCAGCTACTCCAGTTTCTGGAGAAGAAAGGGTTTCTTAATAACCGCCAGTTTGGGTTCAGACCAGGGCACTCCACCCAAGATGCACTAACGGTGTTGAGTTTATGGATGAACAAAGCTCTGGTTTCTGGCCTACTACCTGCAGCGGTTCTGCTTGATATCAGAAAAGCATTTGATAGCATGTACCATTCAATTCTCCTCAGCAAACTAGAGCACATAGGAATAAGGGGCGAAGCTCTTATTGGCTCGGATCATATCTTGAGGACCGCAGGATTTATATGGGAGAAGATCCAGGAAACGATGTACTCGTCAACTCTGGTGTCCCCCAGGGCTCAATATTATAGGACCACTGCTATTCCAGATCCACGTTAACGACCTCAGTCAAGTGCTGAACCCGGAAAGCAAACATCTTCGCTGCTCTAAGCTATGCTACGTTGAAGATTCTTTCCAGCCCGAAGATGACGATAATGAGCTCCTGGCTTTCGCCGGTGATACTACGCTTGGCTACTGTGACACGGATAAGACAAAGCTCATGTCTAAACCGAGGGATATTCTGGAGGAGACATATCTCTGGATTGATGCTAATCGACTTGTTATTAATGTTGATAAATATTCCGTTTTATTTTTTCCTCGGGTCGGAAGTGTCCAGCCGGAGATTTGTGGTATCCAAACATCAAGAGGTCTGATCAGTCGACCAGAAAAGCGCTTCGCAAAATACCTGGGAGTCATCCTTGATGAAAACCTGTCATTGCTGCATCACATCCAAGCAGTAGAGCTGAAGCTAGCCCGGAATCTTAGAATAATAAAAAAAACTGAAGAACACCGTGCCGCAGAAAACACTGGTCCTCCTGTTCAACGCTATTATAAAACCCACTATACAGTATTGTGCAATGATCTGGCAATCGACCTTCAAATCTCACCTGCGAAAACTGAACTCGATTCACAAACGATGTCTGATAATAGTTGGAAAAAATGAAGAGTATTTGTCACTGGAGTCGCTGCATCAACTGTCATGCTTGACTTTTGTTTTTAAGTTTTTAGCTTGTGAGCTGCCATCTTCATTCAAAACATTGTTTCGACCTATCTCGGACCAGCATAATCGGACCCGACCGTCATCAAACCTGCACATAACCTTCACCCCGACTGTACCCCGACTGCTCCCTTGCGTCATTTAAAAAAAGTAAAAAATCATTTATTAGCATCACAGAAGAATAATTAAATAAGGTCTCTAAAATAAAATAAAAAAATTTAAAAAATATGCTTAAGAATAAAATAATAATAACATTTATGTTTTGTTTCATCAATCAATCAATCAAATTTAATCCGAATAGCTAAAAGCTAGAAAAGGAATACAAATTTACAAAATACACAGACACACAAGAAACAAATTAACTAATACACATACAAGAAATTACCAGAAATAAATGATGGAATGAAACTACGTAAAAATCGGGTGAAAGAATTACGGGATATGGGGAAAACTTATAGCCAGTATTCCTCTCAGATCGACGCACGGAAGACGGGAGGGGGGAATAGATGGGCCATCTGGGGACAACACGCTATATTAGCTCCAAATTTGTTTGAAAGAGTATTTCTACGTACAGATAATTTATGAACGTCAAGTTTAATGAGAGCCTCTTCGTATGTAATATTATGATCACCCAGAATGATTCTCATGGCTCTCTTTTGGACATTTGCCAGGCGATCAGAGAGCTCTGCAGAAAGAGAAGAATGCCAAACCGGTGAAGCATATTTTAAATGAGGACGGATATAAGTTTTAAAATAACAGAGGAGGCATTTAGTATCCAAACCGAAAGATTTAAGGGTGGAGAGGGATTTAATTAAAAAGTTGGTTTTACGGATAATATTGTCAACATGAGAATTCGATTTCAGATCATCATCGATTATTACCCCGAGCAATTTAACGGATTCACGCTGCCTGAATGGCGATGGATGTTCAGCAGTTTCTCTTATCAGTCTGCTAAACCGCATAACCGAAGACTGTCGTTAATTTGCATTTTTTTTGCTTGACAGTTGAGTTTTAAAGGAAGTGATGGAGTCTTGTACCGGATTTGAACTGTTCGGAAGTGTGAAAGAATCTGCACATTTTTACCTATGAGGGAAATCTTTAGCAACATTATTTACAGAACAACGAAAAATCAGGGGACCCAACTTAGTACCTTGGGGGGTACCGCAAGTTATTGTTTCAACTACGGAGACGGAACCATTCAGTTTATTAACTTGGCTCCGGTCTGAGAGAAAACTGGCAATCATACACTGAGAAAATTGACTTGCACCCATTTCAGAAATGGCTTCCAAAGCAACCGCGTGATCCAGGAGATCGAAAGCTTTTTTTTGGTCAGCGAGGATTAGATCAATAAACGAATCATCTTCCTCAAGAGCAGTTAGTATGTCATGAATCAGGCTAACCAAGTAATGTGAGCTGCTAATACCTTGCCTAAAACCAAACTGATTAGGGTCAAAATTGTCACATACTTCAAGAAAGAAGCCAATCATATATAAAACTTTCTAGTAGCTTGGCCAATGCAGAAGTCTTTGACATAGGTCGCATATCATCAAGGCTAGAGGGGTTAGTTTTCTTTTGGTATTGGAGTAACCTCAGTAATTATGAAACACTTAGGAAATATACATTGAAGAAGACACTGATTAAATACTGCTGCGATGGGTCTAGACATTAGAAATGCGCATTGTATCATGTTATATAACGTTAATTAGCTGTTACTAAGCGTTAATTTTACTACGTCTTTAATCTCTCTACTGTTACGGAAAGTTATCTGTTACGACATGGTCCCCGAGCGGTGTGGACCATGCTTAACAAAACCAAAATAAAAACACCCACTAAACTCTACCTCGTTGGTCAATTGTAGAAAAACATATTCGTGTATTTACATTTACAATACAATGGCGATAGATAGCAGGTAATAAATAAAACTCAACACTTAACTTTTAACATCTCCAGCAACGACCGTTCACCGGTCCCACTCAAAAACAGACTGCCCAGCATTGTATTAAATTTCGCCCCAATTCAAACTTGAATGGCTCAGGTTATTCATCGCCAGGAACCTGTTGTTACCTGGCGGAATTAAACTTATAGAAACCAAGGTGTCGTGAACTCCCTTGGTGAAAGTACACCTTGGTTACACCTCCCCCCTTCCAAAAAGAACTGACCTCAGTTCTGAAATTCAATTTTAATCTGCCCCAATTTTATTTTACTCCTCCCTTGATCCAACCCCCTATCTAAAATACCTCCCAGCCCAAAACAAATGCAAATGTTGCCAAAACATAACAAAACTTTTAAAGTTGTTTTTCCGATCACAATAACACGTATCCGACCGATACGGACATATAACATTTTCAGAAAGCGTATCAAAGTGATAACGCAATTCGACCTATCGCACTGCACCGTAGTCACACCTCAAGTCCTTCTTGCCGATTGTCTATACCGCACACGAATCACGATCACGATCATCCTCAGCTTCGCTGCTCCTGATGCCGACGACGACGACTGGTAGGGCGTCGACTGGAGCATACCAAGACGACGACTGACAGTAGGTTACAGTTGACTGGAGGAGCAAAACGTAGTCTAACGCAGTCAACGTAAACAATCGTAGGTAAGCAACGCATGGTTGCGCAGCTTGAAAGTGACGAACGCTGATAACCGTAAGGATGCGCAAAATGACGTCGACAAATGCACATAACGTGGGGGTGGCAGTGACGTCGACAAACGCAGATAAATGTATGATGCGCTGGGTGATGTCGACAAACGTCGGAGCGCAAGGATGCGCAGGTTGATGACAACAACGTGGATTAACGCGAGGATGCGCAAACTGAAGTTTTCAAACGCAGACAAACGCGGACAAACGCAGGCAGCCGTGTTACTCCTGCCCCTGGCAATGCAGCTGCTCAGCTTATCTTCTTCAAACTGCTCAGTATCGAGCACACCTGTGGCTTGAACGCCACCACACAGCAACAGCAGACAGTTCCTTCGGCGACGTACTGAACTGTACGCGCAACAACGGCAACTGACGAGGGAAACATCTCCCATACGAGCTGAGACTTAGGCTGACTTTGGGCTGCAACACGCTGCTTCAAATTGCTGGGCATGACATCTTCTTCGCGGTTTATTGTAGAGGGTGTGACCTGACGATGCAGTCGATGGCAGCGACAGAGGTGGTTGACATAACTCATCACAAAAATCATCACCTGCAAAATTCATAGCGGTAGACAAGGTATTTACAAAAGCTGGAAATCACCAGCAACATATCACAAGTAACATAATTTTCACACACCCAAAAAATTCTTATTCGACATCCTATTTCCTATAAAAACAACAAGTTTCTTCAGTAATTTTTGGAGTGATACAAGATCATTCCAACAATTTCTGTAAAATGCTCAAGGCCATCGCCTTATCAATGCCTGTGGCGTTTACTCCGCCAGGGCGATCATATCCCAATCGTTCCGGTGGTTTCGTCATTCGTGAAGGGCGCAAATTTGGTGGGTCAACCGTCGGACTATCCTCAACAGCCGGTTCCTCTGGAGATTCCGACAATTCCAGCACCAATTCACTACGATCTGTATCATTTTCTGGGAAAAGCGCACGCGGCTGTAAGTGTCCAGAATCTTCTGCACTTAAAAATGAATGAAATGGCGTGTGACGTGGTGTCTGTGTGCGTGTCTAAGTACGAGTCAAAAGTGGCGTACTAGTCAAAGTTGGTCGAGCATCCGTCCTTGTCGTCAAATTACCGTCATTGGGAGTGCGAGGATGAGGAATAGATACAGATAGATCTGCAGCTTCCAAGTCTGTGTCATCATTAGATTGGGTTAGTGGGTTGCTAACGTCACTATTTCTAACTACATCCTCCCCATCCCCAAAATCGGAATCCTCCCTTTCTTCCTCCCCCTGGTCAGGTGGGTCAACCACCCAAGGGTTACGAGTTTTTCCCGGTTTTAACAAATCGTAGTGCACCGTCTTTTGCTTCAACTTTTTATGCATATGTTTTATGACGTAATCGACTACTCCGACCTTTGCAATCACACGATAAGGTCCTTCAAAATGAGTGTCATTCAACTTATGTGCTCTTCCCTTCTTCAAAATTCTTAAATAAACCACGTCTCCCACTTCGTGTGGTTTAAAATGTGACTTTTTATCATGCTGAAACTTTTGCGTATCCCTACTTTCATCAATATTTTTCCACACATATTCGTAAGTTTTCTGCATCCTTCCAAGCATTTCCGATTTATATGATACGTGTGAATCATAAAAGGTTCTGGATTTCATGAGGGCATCTACCGGCAGAACGGCGTCACGCAAAAACATGAGGAAAAAGCTGTTATCCTGTAAGGACTCATGGAAAGCGGTGTTCATGCAAAAAGAAACGTAAGAAAGCCAACTGTCCCAGTCATCTCGATGTGACTGGTCTACAAACTGAGACAAAATGGAAGCTATGTCTCTATGTCTTCTCTCTAAAATTCCCATTGAAGCAGGATGTTCCGCGCTAGAAAATTTGTGCACGATATTCATGTTTTTACAAAAAACATCAACTTCTGAATTTTTGAAATGACTACCATTATCAGACATCAGTGTGTGACAAAACCCAAATATGTGACAATATTTCTCAACAAAAGCTCTCAAAAATGTATTGGCTTTAGCGTCCACAATGGGTACTAGATGTACATGACGTGAAAAATAATCCGTAATCGATAATATGTACGTATTACCGTTGGACGTTTTCGGAAATGGTCCAACTAAATCAACAAAAACCATATCAAGTACTCCTGCAGGGACAGGCATTTCCTGCAGAGGAGCATTCGGAGTAACATTCATCGGTTTCCTTTTTAGGCATTTTTCGCACGATTCACAAAACATCTTACATACTGAGTGCATCTTAAAGAAGAAAACATGATCACGAAGTTTTGCGTACGTTTTTGATGATGAAAAATGACCTCCGTAAGGTGATTCATGAAAATCATTCAAAATCTGAGGAATCATAGCATGCGGTATTACTGGGACTAACACGACATCAGACTTTCGACATTTTCCAGACGGCACAGACGCATGACACAAAATTCCATCCTCAACAAAAAAATTCTGAATTTCCCTTATAACTCTTCTTTCCAAATCGTACGGCATTTGTACACCTTGAGACAAATAGCGAATCATTGCAAGACAATCTTTATCTTGCTTTTGACTTTTCCGAAGCTGCGATAAATCAATAGATGGCGGTAACACTGGGAAAACTAACTTAGGCTGTGGAGAAATAGAATTAATCGTGGGCAAACGACTTAAAGCATCCGGGACAACGTTCATCGGTCCAGGACGATAAACAATCTCAAAGTCATACTCTTGCAGAGTTGGCGCCCAACGAGCTAGTCTTCCAGTAGGCTCTTTTGTCGTCATAAGCCAACGGAGACTGTTATGGTCAGTCTCTACTTTGAAGCGGGTACCATAAAGATACTGACGAAACTGCTTGATAAAATGAACTACGCTAAGTGCTTCCATCTCCGTAACTGTGTAATTAGCCTCGGCCTTATTAAGACGACGAGAACCATAATGCAATACAACTTCCCTCCCATCTTGCATTTGCGACAACTTACAAGCAATTGCCTCTTTTGAAGCATCTGTAGATAGTATGTAACCACCTTCTCCTGGTCTAGCTAAGCCAAGGATAGGCTCCACCATAAGTTTCTGTCGAAGAATATCAAAAGCTGCTTTTTCAACACTTTCGAACTTAAATGGAATGCCTTTTTTCATCAATGCCGTAAGAGGCATGGCGATCTGGGAAAAATCTGGTACGTATTTCCGGAACCACGAAAATAAACCGACCGCAGACCGAACTTCTTTTATGTTCGATGGATATTTCAGATTTTTAATCGCGGCAATTTTATTCGGATCCGGTTTTATTGTACCATTCGACAAAACATGACCCAACACCGTAACTGAAGTAGCTAGAAACGAGCATTTGGAAGGACGTAGTTTTAGATGAGCCTCAATTACCTTATCTAACACAACCTCTAGACAATCTAACTGATCTTTCGTATCTCGTGTGTGAACCGTAACATCATCTAAAAAACATTCTAGGTACTTGAACAACAGGGATCTAAACACTCGTTCCATCAGACCAAACGGCGCTCGAATGAAACGGAACAGGCCAAATGGAGTTATAAAACCTGTTTTATCCCTGTCCTCTTCCTCCACTAAACACTGGTAGAATCCTGACAAAAAATCTAACTGCGAAAAGACACGACTAAGAGACATGCGATCCAGCATATCTTGGATATTCGGTAAATTGTAGCAATCTTTCACCGTATCTCGATTCAATTTTCTGTAGTCGACAGCCATTCTATACTCTCCCAAATTCTTCTTCTTCAGTAAAATAACCGGTGAAGAGTAAGGTCCGTCGCATTCTTCTATTATCTTAGATTCTAGCAAACCATCTATCTTAGACTTCAGTATCTCACGCTGTGCATGGGGCACAGTGTAAGGGCGACTCTTAACGGGTGGTGCACCATTCGTATTAATCGCATGTGAAATGAGATCACAAGCGTCTAAATGCGATTCGTGCGTAGCAAAAGCTAGTCTCCGTTTGTACGCTAAATCTAAGAAGTGATTCTTGACTTGTTCTGATTCCAGATGTGACAAATCGAACAGTTCGGTGAATTCTTCTTTCGTCATATCCTTAGGGTCCTTAGGAACGGATAGATCACTAGGCTTAGTACTCGTATTGCTAACAGCGACGCTATTTATCAAACCAGACACATAGTTAATAACCCCTTGCGCATCAGAATGAATGTCTGACTCGCATAGCGGGACTAAGTAGCCTATCTCTGATTTACGAAGAGAAACAGGTTGATCTGATGTGTTGGTAACGAGTAAGCAGAAACGACCACTCGTGGAAACCTCAACAACTTGATCTTCAATATCTAAACCTTTATACTGTTTCCCAGGAAAATAGCCTAACGTAGGTGTAGCTTTCTTCGTTTTCAAACAAACATCTATGCGGGAAATTGACGAAGGGTTAACGGTAACACGGTTTGATATGATAACAACAACTCGATCAGTAACCGGTATAGGCTCGCTACAAGCCTCGAAAACGGTCGCGTCTGTCAAAATCGGTGGCTCTACGGAACTGGCATTTTCCGGAGCGGAATGAAATCCAGCACTGACGTTAGGATTCGAACCTAATTCAGATTTCTTCGCCTCAACTTTTGCCTCTACAGCCACAACATTACAATCTCGTGAGTCTTTAGACAATCTGTCTTTGAAGAAAACCTCACAAAATTCCGCGTCAAACATCAACTTATTACGCTTCATATCGGTGAAACCAATTACGAGAGGGTACGGCAACTCATCACAAACATAAACTTCAAATGTAGCACATCTTCCATTCAACATCAGACTAATAACAGCGCGACTACTATATCTTAGCGAATTGCCTGTTATAGACCTAAAAGCCCCCTCCTCCTTCTCTTGTTCCACCACACACGACTGATCTAGTTTCTTAAAAACACTAGACCTAATCAGAGATTTCGCCGCACCGGAATCAAAAAGTGAAAAAATGCTTCGATCCTTCGCGACAAAACATTTAATCATTGGCAGATCTTGCCAATTTCCGGTATAAACCTCATTTACACGTTTGGCTGCAGGCAAAATTTTGACCGACGGGTCGCGAGCACCTGCTTTTACTGGCGACCGGACGAGTTTAAATGAACGCGACATTTGACGGCGATATGTCCCACTTTGGAACAGCGATTGCAAATCGGCTTTCCATCTTTTGAGTACTTGTTCTGTGCCGGTCTCGAACCATTGGCAACAGAAACATTATGCTTGCGACCGCGTGAATAACCGCCTCGATAATTTTGAACGTGCGAATCACCACGACTAGCCGAAACGTTATTAGACGCACCTGCTGCCTTTACCAACGACCGCATACGCATAGCTGCTTCCACCTCTTCAGCATTTGCCAAAATCCCGACGCACTTTTCCAATTTAGCGGGCGACTTTTCATACAGGAGTTTCGCGTACTTATCGGGTAAACCATTTCGGATCTCGTGAATTACTACGCTGTCATTCACATCCTCACCAAAACGTTCGACGCATGCTTCTTTTACAAGGCCGCAATACGCGAGTAATGATTGGCCGGCTTCCAACGCGATTTGCCCGTATTTTAATTTCCTTCGATGAGTCGTACATGCAAAGCGGGTCTCGAACCCTTCTTTGAACGAGTCAAAGTCGCAATCCTTTGTAGCTACAAAAAATGAAAATGCATCGCCACTGAGCTTTAGACCTAAGTACTCTTTCAACAGCGACCAATCCACAATTTTCGTCAAAATGTCCACCTTTTTCAAAAATTCCGATACGTCCGTCTTCCCTCCATAATCAGGAAGCGAACCCAACAATTTCAGTACGAGACTCGAATTATCGGCATTTAACTTAACTCTCACGTCGTCTTTCGTGTCACCCTCATCACTAGACATTTTGAAAACCAACTGTAAAGGAACAAATTAATAATAGGCCTAACAAATAGTTCTCCAACAACTAATCAACGAGGCAAGACATCCCGTAATTCCCTCCCGTAAACAAAACAAAATATTTCAACAATCCATATTCAAGATAAAAAAAAATTTGGGGTTCAATATCCCTCGCTGCGACCACTGTTATATAACGTTAATTAGCTGTTACTAAGCGTTAATTTTACTACGTCTTTAATCTCTCTACTGTTACGGAAAGTTATCTGTTACGACATGGTCCCCGAGCGGTGTGGACCATGCTTAACAAAACCAAAATAAAAACACCCACTAAACTCTACCTCGTTGGTCAATTGTAGAAAAACATATTCGTGTATTTACATTTACAATACAATGGCGATAGATAGCAGGTAATAAATAAAACTCAACACTTAACTTTTAACATCTCCAGCAACGACCGTTCACCGGTCCCACTCAAAAACAGACTGCCCAGCATCGTATTAAATTTCGCCCCAATTCAAACTTGAATGGCTCAGGTTATTCATCGCCAGGAACCTGTTGTTACCTGGCGGAATTAAACTTATAGAAACCAAGGTGTCGTGAACTCCCTTGGTGAAAGTACACCTTGGTTACAATCAGTAACCTAATTGGAATCTCATTGTTAACGTGAGAACAGTTCGGGTTCAGTCGTAGAATTTTTTCCTCAACCATAGCAGGATGGGGTGGCTTCCCCAGGGGTAAGGTGAAGGAAGGTAATTGGTTAGTTTTTTTGTTTTTTGAGCGGCAAGGTTGTGTCTGAGAGTAGGAACAGTTGCCACTCTGCGTATTATGTCTAAAATGTAAAGATTGTGGTACTCGGCGGCCAGAAATGGACTGAGTCTTTTGGTTATCTATGATTTATTTTGTATTTGTTAATAAACCCATTGAACTTGAAACTTGAAAATTTCTGTGATAAAAAGTTCAGAAAGCATTGGTCAACTGGAAGAAATAGCTCAGAAAGTGTTTACAAAGTTTGAGCAGTGGGCTTATAAAAATAAACTTGAACTTGAAAAAAAATAAAACTGAAGCTGTTTTATTCACTAATAAGCATAAAATTCCAAAAATTACTCTGATATTTGGTGGTGGTATTACTGAAGTGAAAGAAAAAGTAAAAAATGTGGGCGTTATTTTGGATAGACTATTACTGTGGACAGACCATGTTGTTAGGAGAATTAATTCAGCTAAACAATATTCAACTCGTCTTTTATGTATGGCAAAAACAACTGGGGCCTAAAACCTTTTGCATAGAGGAAACTGTACAAGTCGGTTGTAGAAAGTACAATTTTATATAATGTTCCAGTTTGGATCGCTGTTCTTAAGGAAAAATCATATTCTGAGAAAACTAAAATCAGCCCAAAGCATTTCGATGTTGGCTATCTCCAAATCTTTCTGAAGTGCACAGCCAGAAGTAATAACAGCAATTTCTGGTGTGTTACCTTTCATATTAGAGTTTTTGAACTGACTGCATTAAGATAAGCTCGCAAAGGCCGCCCTCAAAATTGACCGATGCTTACTCCACGTTCTTTCACTTCAGTTCAAAGTTCTTCTCTTCATAGTATTTTTACAGATAAAGTTCTTTCTGAGCTTTTTGGACATATTATTTTTGATAATTATTTTATTTTAAACCGTCGGTTTCTAAAATCTAAGTTATATGAAATTTGGTATAGTGGTATTCAAAATTCAATTAGCTATTGGCCAAGCTGTTTCTTTTCAAGTACAAATGATTTAATTGCTTCTTCTTCTTTTGAGCCAAAATACCAGTTGACAAAATGTATTACAGGCCAATGCCGTCGTAATAGTTTCCTGCACAGAATTGGTAAAGTTCCTTCTAGCTTGTGCTATTGTTGCCAAATTCCTGAAACTATCACCCATCTTTTATTTCAATGTCCTTTCTATTATACCCAGAGAATGTTGTTCTGGCAATTGCCTTCTGGCCATGTGCCATATACTGATCACATTTCCGTCGGTCTGTCGGTCGGTCGGTCGGTCGGTCGGTCAGTCCGGTGTTAGCGACTTAGGGTACTTCCAGATGTGATAGGACGATGAAACTTAGCAGGCATATCAGGGACCCAACCAAACTAACTTGGAAATAGTCACTTGCCCGATCCGACCATCGTGGAGGGAGCGGGAGGTGGTGGAATCCGGAAAATAGGGGCATCCATAACTTTCGAACGGGTGATCGGATTGAAATGAAACTTGATATCTGGAAAGATCTCGTGTCTCAGACGTCTCATTTCAAGTCCGGTCCGAGGGGGGAACCGGAAATCGTGTGAAACTCTCAGAGTGGAGCGATCGGGATGAAACTTGATGGTAAGAACAAGCACAAGCTCTACATACATGACTGACAGAACTGGACAGGATTCGGACACTATGGGGGAGTTGGAGGGGGGTTCCGGAATTCCGGCGATCTGTAATTAACGTACTTCCAGGTGGGCTAGCACGACAAAACTTGGCAGACATATCACGGACCCGACCAAACTAACTTGGAAATAGTCACTAGCCCGATCCGACCATCGTGGCGGGGGGGGGGGGGAGGGGGAGGTGGCGGAATCCCCAAAATAAGGACATGCACAACTTTCGAACGGGTGATCAGATCTTAATGAAACTTGATATCTCGAAAGATCTCGTGGCTCAGATGTCTCATTGCAAGTCCGGACCGGAACGAATCTGGGGGAGTCGGAGAACCGGAAATCGTGTGAAATTCTCAGAGTGGGGCGATCGGGATGAAACTTGGTGCGAAGAACAAGCACACGCTCTAGATATATCACTGACAGGACTAGACCAGATTCGGACACTGTGGGGGGAGGTGGAGGGGGGTTCCAGAATTCAGGCGATCCGTAGTTAATATACTTCCAGGTGGGCTAGGACGATAAAACTTGGCAGGCATCTCAGGGACCCGAACAGATTAACTTGGAAACAGTCGCTTGCCCGATCTGACTATCGTGGGGGACGGGGGAGACGACATATTCCGGAAATTAGTAGCATGCATACCTTTCGAATGGGTTATCGGATCTTAACGAAATTCGATATCTTGTAAGACCTCATGTCTCAGCATATCCCCTTTCAAGTCCGAGCCGGATCCAATAAAACGGAGGGGGCGCGGAGGGGAGAGCCGGACATCCTGTGACACGCATAGAGTGGAGCCATCAGGATGAAACTTGGTGGGAAGTACAGGCACAAGTCCTAGGTGCATCAGTAACAGAATCGGACCGTATTCGGGTACCGAGGGGGGGGGAGCTGTAGGGGGTGTCCAGAGTTCCGGCGATCGTGAGTTAAGGTACTTCCAGATGTGCTAGGACGATAAAACTATGCTAGAGCATTATAAACTTGACATCATTTAGTTAGACATCGTCACCCTCCGGTCCAACCACACCTTAAAGAACTAATCTTAACCGCAAAATACAAAAAATTATTTTAAGCAAAATTTACTTTTTCACGATCGCCATGAGCACATGATCCTTTTTGCCTTAAAGGTTTTGCTTAATTCATTTTTAGCATTCTTAAAGGGGAACTCCAGAATTAGACCTAAAATTCGTCAGAGACCCACAATGGGTCAAGGGAATCCATTGCCGAAGTCCCGTGCTGGCGCATCAATTATTACCAGAGAAAACGGCGAAAAAAATAGTCTTGGTTGGCAACCCTGCTAGGTCCACTTGGCGGTCTTGCGGGAACGATTTTGGCGACAAATTTGAAGTTCGACAACGTGTGATGTTTGCTGATAATTATAAGTCGTATTGGCATTCTCACTACCAAGGTAATCAAACAACCGGACTGAGTGAATCCCCAGATGAGCTGACTTCACCTTGACTTCTGTCACCCTCCTCATTGTTCTGGCACCTTTTTTACAAGGTTGTTTGAGACTCTGTGTTTATATTTATTTCACTGTAGTCACTCTCAACCTTGTGGTTAAGGCCCAACATTCAGCGCACCATACCTACCCATTGCCTATCCTATTCATCGGCGTTGTTTGCCCCCAGCACTCAGGGGGTAGCTGCCAGTGGAAACACTGGAAATTATGGTAAGCAGTTTTGGTCTCTCACCTACACTGTAAAAAGTTTCTGTGAATAGCTGCGTTTGTTGCACTCCACGCTGTGACCTGGTGTTTAGTCACCAGTGTCCGGTTCTTCCCTTAAAACGCGTTCTTTTAGTTCACCTGTGAGTTGATGAAAACCGGCGAACTCCTCGCTGCAGCAGGGCTCACGAGCAGGTTCTGATTAGTCCGCACCGGTGAGATAAAACCGGACACTGGTTAGTTCAAAAACGGGTTATAAGACTGGTGAGAAGTCACCGGTGCATACAAAAACGGCTTAGAAGAAAAACCGGAGACCACCGTTGAGAACTCCTGTGACAAAGAACGCAGCTAATAAGGATCCAGTATTTGCTACTGGGAATAATCTTATCTCTATTGTGATAAAATCAGTCCGAGTTAGGGATGATCTTATCTCAATAAAGGCAAGATTGATCCTAGTATCAAATACTGCAATTTTTTTGTACAGTGTACTCTCTCGAAACTTTGATCTTTTTAAGCAGCTGATGACCTGAAATGACACCTCTGCTCTCTAAAAATGAAGCCCCTGATCACATTAAGAATGAAAAAATTGATTCCCGAAAAGCCTGGAAGGAAAACAAAATAGAAAACTCTCGAAAACACCATATAAAACACCAAAAGGAGAAAACTCTCTTTTCAAAAAAAACACTCCCGATCCTGCATAGCCTACCTGAAGGAACCTCCCTTACCTACAAAGGCCAGGAATGTTTTTTTTT
This sequence comes from Branchinecta lynchi, assembly GCA_023053575.1. Taxonomy (NCBI): domain Eukaryota; kingdom Metazoa; phylum Arthropoda; class Branchiopoda; order Anostraca; family Branchinectidae; genus Branchinecta; species Branchinecta lynchi. The sequence goes on from JAKZAP010000008.1 coordinate 4,408,884, forward strand.
CCTCGAGAAACAAATCAGATTGTTCGCTCCCGTTGATTCTCACCAAAAGTTAGTATTTTAAAAAATTTCAAATCTTTCAGCTTAAAATATCAACCCACTAAATGAAACAAATCGTCCCCGTGTGAACCACACACATGCCGAAACTAAGGACCAGAATGTAACTTAATTTTCTAGTTTCCCAACCTACTCCCAAACTTACCATCCGTTTCAGTTCCTCTGGTCTAAGCCCCTCTTTACAAAAACAGTTCCCGACCAGAATGTAACTTAATTTTCTAATTTCCCAATCCACCCCCAAACTTACCATCCATTTACTCTGGACTAAGCCCCACTTTGGAAAAACAGTCCCCCCCCCCCCATGCCTTTTAGGCTAAGATGTACCACTTCAAAGAAGATGAATTCAGTTCTCTACAGTTGAATCTCATGATCTCTTACCATCTGGGGCAAATCATACTGACCAGTAACCCTCTGAGAATGGGACCAAGTCTATCTAGCTGTGTAGCAGAGATTTAATAGTCTCTTTCTTGATCATTAGGAACTTTTAGTCCTCTGTAGCTACTAGTACACTGTAGTCATCAAACATTCTGTTGTGCTTTGAACCTACCACATGGTGCCCATAGGAATGTTTTGGCACCTTTGTTACAGGTTTGAGTGTAGAATTGGGGTTTTATTTACGTTGCTGGTCTCTCTAAACACTGTGGACGATCAACATTTGACAGAGCTTGCCTCAACATTTACAGACCATAGCGACCTAATACTTATAAGAGGAACATCATTGCAAATAGTAATTCTCTAAGAATATAATCAGTAACGACAACAATGGACCCTAGCGTGATGCCCTAAAAACTAGGCGACAGTTTGTGAATGATGAGCCCTTGGTAGTATTAGCATTGTGGCTCCTTGCCTCACACTACAGGGTTTAGTTGAGCTCCGACAAACATCAAGACCTCATAAACTGTATTAGCCGACAAATTACATTTACTCAGAGAAGTAGGCTATCTGATTATGTTACACTGCTTTAGTAACACAGCAGCATACAATAAAGACCAGACTGACTGCTTACAAAGACATAAGATGGCAAGGAATATACTTTAATTTATGCTATAGCATACAATGAAGCATTGGAAGGAAAACTTATTCTTTACTTAATCAGTTTTGAACATTCTCAACCACTAAACACTAAATGTTGTTCATTCCGGTGCATACTTGACTGATGATGACCCAATCAGCTCTTTCATTGTAACTGGCGTCCAAGGGATTATGAGACACACTTCTAAGTCTGACGAAGGTCAGGCGTTCATTATCCTGCAATTAAAAACTTCAATTAGAACGTAAATTAATGTCTGAATATAGTTGGTTGATGATGTTGTATCCCTATAGCAAACCCATCCTCTATTTCAACTTCACAGCTCATTATGCTTTCTTTTCCCATTAAGCTGTGGATCATTGACGCACGAAAGATATGACCGTTTTATTGACACTTAGCACACTTTGTATTTGAACTCAGTCACATCCATATTTTCATCACAACAAAAACTTTTCGAGAAAAAAAAATGCATTTTTCACTGTCTAAATATTTCACATTTCCAAACATGGTTAAGCCAAGTGCAAGTCACAAACCTAGGATGTGAGCACTCAACTCATAACATCTACTGTACTTTTTTAGGCTACTTGTACTTCTGCATGAAACATTTCTTATATGGGACCATTTTGTCACACTCAGCATCCCACCAGCTAAAGGTTAATATGAATCCATCCTCTGTTCCCATCCAATACTCTGTAGCTATGTTTGTTATGTGTTTAGTGTAAAGTTTTGCTACGTGCATTGTCTTTTTTCTTGTTGTTGTTGTTTTTTTCTTTTCTTTTTGGGATCCAAAAACGTAAGTGGAGGGATACCTATGACATCGCAAAAGTTGTCTGTCTGTCCGTCCGTCCGTCTGTAAGCACGATAACTCTCGAAGGGAATGAGATATTTTGTTGAAACTTGGTGTGAGGTTGGGTCTTCGGACCAGTCGAGTTCGTAAATGGGCTTTGTAGCCCTACATTTAGGGGTGGGGGAGGGAGTTCAAATTAAGGGGCAAACAAAATATTTTGAAACAGCTAATGTGATGGTCGATTATGGGGTAAGAAGACAAGCTGAGCACGATGGTGAAAACCATTTTGTCATCGGAAGAGTAGTTCGCCCGGAATCCGGCCAAAACCGGAAAGTTTGTTAAAAGTAAAAGTTTTATTTGAAGTTGATTAGATGTTCGATTTAAGGGTAGGAAGACATGCTGAAGACGATGGTGACAACCATTTTCTCGACGGACAAGTAGTTCGCCCGGAATCCGGCCGAACCCGGAAAGTTTGTTAAAATTAAAAGTTTTATTTCGAGTTGGTTAGATGTTCGATTTAGGGAAGAAGACATGCTGAACATTTATGTGAAAAAATTTTCTACCCTGACATGTAGTTCGCCCGGAATCCGGCGAAAACCGGGAAGTTGGTTGAGTGTAAAAGTTTAATTTGAAGTTGATTAAATGTGTGATTTATGGGTAAATAGACATGCCGAACACGATGGTGAAAATCATTTTCTCGCCGGACAACTAGTTCGCCCGGAATCCGGCCAAACCAGGAAAATTTGTTAAAAGCAAAAGTTCGATTAGATGACAGATTAAGGGGTAAGAAGAGAGGCTGTGTCGGTATATGACAATGGTTTTTTACCCGGACATATAATTATTCCGGAATCCGGTTGTAACCGGATTTTTTTTCAAGTCAAACTTTTATTCAAAGTTTATTAGATGTTCTTTATAGGGATAAGGAGATACGCTGGTTTTGTTTCTGTATTTTTTTTTTTTGCTGGACTAGTAGTTCGCTCGGAAATCGGCAGGAAGTCTCGGTCAGTATCGTCAATATAGATATGGCTTATAGAGGTATATCTGAACTTGGTCTTCTCTGATGATTAGCCTGTCCAAGACTGGATCTGGCGAAGACAAGACTCGATTGTCTGAATCTAATATTAGATTGTTGGGATCCCATCGACACCTTTGGTCTTGTTTTTGTACTCGGTCACTAGGGCTACATGCACTTCATTGTTTTTCTTGACGGGTAATAAATATATTGATTGATTGTTCTAATCCATGGCCAAGGCAAGAAAAGATGTAGGTACTGAACATTTCCATCCTAAATAGCAACGACTTTCGAATAAGAAAGGTCATAAAAGTGAAAGAAGGCATTCAAACAGTTTCTAAAGAGGACTCATTTTTAACTGATATCCGAAAAAAAATTAACACGATCCAAAATAGCAACTGGTTCTGAGCAAGAACGGTAATCAAAATTAAAGAAGGCATTATAGATTTTAAGCGAACCTGGACACGTCAAAACGGATAATATAAATCCACATTTTGTTCTAATCCATGGCCAAGGCAAGAAAAGATTTCAGTATCGAAAATAAATAGCAGCTAGCTTCGAACAAGGAAGGTAATACAAATTTAAGAAGGCAGTACAAATTTGTATGCGGATGAAGCGAACCTGGCCACATCAAAGCGACTCATATAAATCCATATTCTGTTTTAATGAATGGCCAAGGCAAGAAAAGATTTCAATATTGAATATTTCCATCTTAAATAGCAACTACTTTCGAACAAGAAAGGTCATAAGATTTCAATATTGAATATTTCCATCTTAAATAGCAACTACTTTCGAACAAGAAAGGTAATAAAAATGAAAGAAGACACTCATTATTTTTCATACTCAGGACGAACTTTTTTAACTGCTATCCGTAACAAATTAAATACTTTCATCCAAAATAGCAACTACCTATGAGCAAGAAAGGTAATACAAATTAAAGAAGGACTGAAAGTTGTGTGCGGATCAGAGCAAAATAAGCTAGGGAGTAGCGCCAAGACCTATGCTTTCTATGCTTTATTAAACGGGCCATTCTCGTAACACCACCAACTACACTAACGACATTTAAAGCGAGACAAACTTGCTGGTTAAGAAATTTCTAGTAAATAGATGTTCCTTCAGCCGAGCTGACTGTGAATCATATTTGACGGTGCAAAACGGATAAGTCAGCTACATTTGCTAGTAAGCAAAGGTGCGGTCTCGACACACCGAGGAAAAAGTTGACATAATTTTGTTGCCATGTAATGAGCACGAATTCTGTAACAAATGACCGTAAGAAATTAAATACTCTCATCCAAATAGCAACTGCCTCTGAGCAAGAAAGGTAGTAAAAATGATACAAGAGACTGAAAATTTGTAAGTCAATAACACTAGGGAGCAGCGCCAAGACCTATGCTTTCCATGCTTTGCAAATGGTCCATACTTGTAGCGCCGCCCACTATGCTTGCAGCACTTGAAGTGAGACAAACTTGCGGGTTAAGGAATTTCTAGTAAAGCAAAGGTGCGGTCTGCACACACCGAGGAAACAACTGAGGCTACATCATTTTTTTGCAATGTTCAGAATATGAAGTTATCGGAGCCAGCGTTAGTGAAAACTGAATAAGTTTCAGTAGGGACATTCTCTACCGTTAGGGGTGGTGGTATCGCTGCTATTCGAGTATCTTTCAATTTTGTCAAGTCTTGCTGCTACTCCCTAATGTTATTTTCGCAAACGGGACATAGTCGTTAGCGCCGCCCACTACACTTACGGGATTTAAAGCGCGACGAACTTGCGGGTTAAGAAATTTATGCAAAGGTGGGGTCTGCAAACACCAAGGAAACAATGGAAGCTGTATCATTTTTGCAATGTTGCAAAAAGTTTTAGTAGGGACGTTCTCTACCACTAAGGCTGCTAGTATCGCTGCTATTTGAATGTGTGTCAATTTGGTCAAGTCTTGGTGGTACTTCCTAGTGTTATTTTGCTCTGGTGTGGATGAAAAAAAAATTTAAACATCAAAACAAATCAAATCTCTAGCTTATGCTTCTCACAAACAGATCCACTGTTCTGGTCAAGGATCAGGGCAAGAAAGATTTCAGGTACTGAATATTCCATCTTAAGTAGCAACTAGTAACGAGCAAGAAAGGCAATACGAATAAAAGCCATTCAAATGTTTGCAGGGAGGACGCATTTGTAAACTGATATCCAAAATGTTCAACATATTCCCATCCTAAACAGCAACTACTTGCAAGCAAGAAAGATAATACAAAATTAAACTCTTATCATTAACTACAGGCAAAATATTTACAGCCACCAGTTACGTGGATGCAGTAAGGTTTCTATTGATGTCATGGGTCCTTTGGATAGAAAACCATTGAAGCCCTTGTAAGTTACGTTTTGAGTTAAAAACTTACCTAATGTGATTGTCTTCCAAGCCATGCTGATTCGTGTAACAGTTATTATGTCAGAGCCTCTATAGATGCTGAAAGTTCCATGGGTACATACGTCTGTGTCCTTTGCTTTATGGATGGTACTGACTATGGGTTGATCTCCGCTGACCGTATTCTAAATTTCAGAAGGCTTGACTGCACTTCAATCTAAAAGAGAAACCATTATCAATGATTGAATTTGCTCGTCAATTATTTAGTTATCAGAATTACCCCAAAGAAGTATGACAAGATAGTTTCTTAGAAGTCCCTGACCACATTTTTTAGATGCTACCTGAATGGTTCATTCAGTAAGAAAATGCTTTGGCCTAGAATACCGTGACCAGTTCCTATGGTCGGACCGTGCTATCTGAATATCTGATACCACAATAATTGGCCAGATACCACAATAACTGCAAAAACGACTTTAGACTGTGGTATCAGATACCATGGTATCTGCAAAAATGCAACTATTGTATAACACTTCAGGAATGATCCTTTAAAACCCGGTTCCATCACAAAGTTTGGAGTCAGAGCTTTTAATAAGCTGTTTATTTCTGGGTCTTCAACCGGCTCTGTTTGCTGGTTGGTTAACCTGCCGAGGACTGAGGTGGGAGCTCCTTCTGACAGACCTACATTCTTGGCGGGGTGCGAAAATCAAAATCATCACTGGAGAGATATTGCTGGCAACAGGAAGATGCCAGATGCATTTTTTTTCTTATTATTTTGTAGAACTCATTCAAACTGACCAATGAGATCAATAAACACTCAATAGCGACAAATAGGTCGGTTGACCGACTTACAGAGAAAAGTAACAAAAATGCAGCTAGCGTAAATTTTAAGTTTCTAAGTTGAAAGATGCCACTTTTAAGGTAATTCAAAGATTTTTGTTGGACAACTAGACTGTGACTCTACTTCTCCCAGCGACCCCTGAAGTATTTCCTGGGGAAAAATTTTGGCAGACTTTGATCGCTTGCATTTTCAGGACAAAAATTACCTGCAAAAACCGTTTGGCTTACCAGATCTCACGAGAATCCTCTGCTCCATGGGATGAAACTGAAACTTCCTTCACAGCAGCGTCACAGAGAAGTAATCATGGTCACTCAAGTGGCATGACGCTGAGAGGCACTCATAGGTTGTTGAGTTGAACGAAGCACTTGGGCAAGGGATGTCCTGGGCCTGATCTATTACGGCAGGAGTTACACCAAGAGTTGACACTGGCCTATCTGGAGGAGCAACTGACACTGAATTTGAAACTGGATGCCTGAGAACCTGATGAACTGAGCATGGTTGGCACTGCATGCTCAGCAAGTCTTTTAATACTGTCCTCCTGTATAATCCTGACAGGAACTCAGAAAATCAGGTTCAAAGGAGTGTTCACACAAAAATCTGAAGCCTCCAATTGTTGGGAGACAGAAATCTGGTGTTTGCTCTTGAAAAAAATTTCCCAAGCACTGTACTTCGAAAATTTATTCTCCTCACTACTTGGCCAAGAAAAGAAAGCTATTCCAACAGTGGGCTTACAACCAGGGTAGCAACACATCTGGTCTTGGACATTTCCATTTCACTCAGTTCAGCTGTCTTTTTTTGTGTGTTGTTTAATGGAGCTTCCAGAATTTCTTCTCTATGCTCCCTATTCTCACTACTTGGCCAAGAAAAGAAAGCTATTCCAACAGTGGGCGTACAACCAGGGTAGCAACACACTCTGGTCTTGGACATTTCCTTTTCACTCAGTTCTGCTGTCTTTTTTTGTTTGTTGTTTGTGTTTTGTTTGGAATTCCGTCACAATTTAATCAACACCTCCAGAATTTCTTCTATGGGTCACTTTTGCAAACAACGTTGATGTTGTGTTACGAGTTTTGGCGTCGGTGCCATTCCCGCAAGACTACAGCATCAACATGACGGAACGAATGAGGGGTCTCATCAAAGGAGCCAATGGAATTAGACTTTATGACGTATCTCTGCTTGGAGTTGACCCACTAGAATGCTTCTTACGTCAAAAAATTCAAAAAAAAATCAGGTATCGAACTCGGTCACCCGGAACCCTTATTTTTTAATTCTGGAGTTCACCTTTAAAGTGCGCATTTCAAACGAAAAGTTAAAAAAAAAAAAAAATTTGGCCATCACTTCGATCCTCTGACCCAGCCTAGCAAGTTTCGCACATCTTAACGGAAAAGGGAAAAAAATACTTTTGACGATCACTTCCATCTAACCCAGCCTTGCAAGTGCCATATGAGCTTCCAGCTCTTGTTGTCTTTGTGTTTATCTGAACTAGGTCTTAGCTTTCCTTTTAGTTTGGATTTAGTAGTGAGTAATAAGTAGGTTAGAAACCTTATTATTTTTATTTTTTTTAAGCACTAGGAGATTAGAAATTTCGTAGTTGGTGACCATTGGTTGTGTAATCATTTTTCTTCATTTGAGACTTTAAGATTAGATCAGTATTTCCTTTTTGATGTCATCTGGTTTTTGTTTAGTATCTAGAGTGAAATACATTGTTTGGTTTACTCACGAATAAATACTTACTTACCTCTGAAAATTTGATCAGACAGAGCTGAATCCTATCATTCAGCGACTGTAGGGCGAGAAGATGGCCAGGGGCTGGATTTCCTGACAGAATTTACGGCAGCATTGCCAATTGAATACAAGAAAATCTAATTGATTGACGGCTTAAGCTGCGTCCGCATGGTTTGTGAAGCTGTGGGCAAAAGAAAGTAAGTTTTACACCAAGTTCTATATAGACTGCTGCCCGTCAGATGAGAATTTTACCTTCGTGCAAACTTTGTGTGTTAAATTTGTATTGAAAAAAACAACATTCAGGTTCTTGGACCTTATCTACATCGTCCTTTTCATCATATCTTTAGTTTATCAAAAATTTATATTTTCTTAAAAGATTTGCTTTACATCTCTTTAGAACTTATAAAAAATACAAAAAGTGAGCCGAAACTCAACTTCTTGTTAAGTGCCCTGACGAACCAAGAAAAAAATTGCGTTTTCCGAACAGCTTTATGAAATTTACGAACTAAGTCAGATCTTCAAAACATTTTTTTTTCTAATTCCGCCCGTGCTGATCGGATGTCGTAAGTACAAACAATTTAAAATATCCACAGCATCCCATTTCAAATAAATGTTTGTAGTACGTTTTCTTCCTTTTTTTTCTTTGTACTTGTTACTTTGTACTTGCTGTTATTTATCAAAATGGTGGAAATCCGGCCAGAAAAATCTGATGGTCCCTCCACATCATGAAGCGTACCAATTAGGCCGGGATATATTGGTCAATACAGCTGCAACGCCTTCTTCCTAATTTCACCTGTGCTGATTTCGAGCGTGTCCGAAAGCTCCGAAACGAACGAAAATGCTGAACTAATTCAGCATTTTATGCAGCATTTTGCTTTCGGACTTAGATTTTCGCTCAACTAATGCAGCATTAATTCTGCATAAAATTCATCAAGAAACTCAGCAAGAATGCTGAATTTTCAAGAAGAAACTGGGGAGTACGGCGATTCTCTCAGTGTTTTCGGCGGCAAACATAACAAATTCAAAAAGACAACTGACAATTTGGCAAACATTCCAAATTCTAAGACAACTGGCGATCATGGCCAACGAAGAAAGGAAAGAAAAGAAGATAAGAAGGTTGGATATCAGTAGCTGGTCTATTTTGTCAGCTTTATACAGCTAATTCTTTTTTTTTCTTCTTCTTCCTGACTTAAATTTTGGTATTCTAGAACTGTCAGAGAAGAAAAAAAGGTAACAGCTTTCGGACAAAAAAAGAAGAAAATGCAGCATTAATGCAACATTTACAGCATCAAAAAGCTTTTGGACACGTTCTTCATGTCGTAAATAAAAAATAAAATAAAAGCATGAACCGCATCCCATTTCAATTAAAATTTTCGTAAGCGTTGTGTACTCCGCTGCTCCCTTTTTGTTTGTGTACTCCGCTGCTATTCTGCTCTAAGTGGTTCAAGAAAATAGATAAAATAAAATCAATTAAACACAAAACTTACGAATTTTTCGAGTTCATGATGCACTTCTCCTTTCCAGCTTTGCAGTGACAGGCTCCGCCCTCGTCATCGTGCTCCATACCAAAATTGTGTCCGAGCTCGTGAGCATACGTCAAAGCAACGGTCCACACGTTGTCATTGAAGTCACTCACTATGCCGCATGATCTCAGGCTACACATCCCATTGACATGCGCGATTCCAACTCCACGGTCTTTAAACATTTTTGGACTGAAAAAAAAACCGAGACTTACTCGACAAAAGTTTGTTGCACTCCGCTCCGACTTCACTCATTAATGTTCGACATTTCCTCTATAGGGATAATTTCGGCCTCAATATCCCCCTCTGACTGACCCGAGTCACCACTGAATGCCACAGTGCAGTCCCCATTAAATCGAAAAACAGCTTCTAGGAAAAGTCAAAGGCTCGAAACTCAATCTACATTTATTTCCAAATCGGATTACTCGCCCATATAGAAGTAATATCACATATTTATTTCATATCATCGAAACATCTAATAATTAACCGCGCTAAAGATTGCTAAAGATGGCTATCATTGGCCCCATGTCAATCCCCATTCTCTTCAAAGGTATGTAGACACAAATCTTTGACCGTCTGGCCACGAGCATGATTTTGTCGGGCCGAACATTCTGCTGAACCGTAATCACGTTCGGATAAAAAGAAACAAAATGATCTCCAACACTTCCAAATGGAGCAAAAGAGAGAAACAAGCTCGAATTCTCGGCACTATAAGTAAAGACATCTCGTAATGAAAACAACCTTAAAGTTCAATGGGCATATCAAACTACCCCAAACTGGGCCAGTACATGCTCAATTTACTAGCCTGGACAAAGATAAAAGTGATGTTTCTTCTAATACTTGGTAGACCTTTATTTTATGCTTACATCAGCTTGTATAATTCAGATCAGAATATTTTATTTGTTTTTTAATGACTTTTGTAGCTATGTTATATTTTATAAGCTTATTGCATATTCTGGTACATTTTATAAAGCAAGCTAATCAAGCTTCACAACACTATTCCACAAAGAAAAACTTTTAATAGGCACTTTAAGCCGTGGAGCTTCTGACGCAACACTAGAGCAATCAGGTAAACTGCATCTGCGGCTTGACTTTGGTGACATCTCAAATATACCCTTTTATATCAAGCATTGCTGGGAGTTTTTGAATTTCCTGCCACGATATCCCAGCTCCTAAGATTTGGATCGCCGAAATGCCAGAGAGGTAAAGACAAGGGATAACAAGAAAACGGCCGATTTTTGTAGCGCCTTCTAAAGGAAGTCTGAAATGTTTATTTGTGAAGCATTTAATACAAAGTAAAGCATTAGAAGTGTCCATTGTGCTTTAACAATGCAGAAGTTGAATGAGACCTATAGGCCTATGGATTAAATTAACTTTTTAACGATTTAAAATTTGATTGGCAACAGCAACAACAATAAAGCTTCTTATTGTTATATTAATTAATATTCTGGCCAGTTTTCAAACTGAACTGAAAACAATTCAAAAATTTATGTTTCTTGATTAATTTGATGAATTTGAACAATATTTGTGTCAAAGAAGAGCAGAATGCAACAACTATTCGTAAACAATATCTGGTACAAACGAAAAGTATTCAACAGTCAAACATGCCCCAGCGATGTCCAACATTTGATTAACCACACCCATTTACCCTAAAAAAAAATAGACAAGAACTTACGTCAGCAGCATTGCATTGTCGTTCTTCAACTGGTTGTTCAGTTCCGATGCTCTGTAAGCCGTGAACGCTTCCAAACTGGTGGCATTTTCTGTCCAAAACTGGATCCCGACCAGGACAATTGTTACGTCATAAGAGTCTGAGAAGATCTGCAAAAAGAAAAGCAATTTCCAACTGTGTCAAATCTGAAACATGACAAAAACGCACACACTAATTAAGCTGCGCCATACATCTTACGAGATATAGACAGGATGGGGAATCTTGGGTGTGGGGAAGTTTCGAAATCATAGCTGACGTAAATTTAAGTAGGAGTGGAACAATTTATAATGTATCGAATTCTTATTCTAGAGTGCAAATAAATAGGGAAACAGTTCCAGACAAAACTGAAAACGCAAAAAAACTTACTTTTCTGAAGCATGTCACTTTACAGAAAGCTTTCTGTGTCTGAAGGCAAGCATTAGTAACTTCTCTAACTTCATTCAACGTACGACGGTGAGTGAAAAGCAGAATTACCACGTCTTGAAATAGGAAGCAAACCTGACTAGTTTATAAGCAGACTTGCTTCCCAATGATTCCTTTTTCAGGTCCCTTAAGCCCGCAACAGTGAAGATAAAGAACCTGTACAGAAAAGAAACTATAACACGGTACTGAATCGCTTCCACCTACCCCGTAACTAGAGGTTTTTAGAGGACTGTTGAGCAATCACCAGCGATTCAAATGAAGCAGTAGGTGTTCATGACCAGGGCAATTGGAACTGGTGGAAATCTTTTCTCTACATCTATCCTAAAGGTGACAAAACAAAAAGGTAAGACCTACCATGTTTACGAAGTTCACAATGGTATGACACCTAGTGGTAACCTTCGTCCTGTTCCTGTTATATTTTCTGAACAGCCAGTCGTCAACTACAACCACAGTTTCGACATGATGCTTCTTTTGAACAGGGAACACGGGTTTAAGTATGTCCCTACGCTGACGGCCACTCCCAAACTGTGTTACATTGACGAAGTAGGTGATATTATAAAACAAGATAATAGTTGAGCTGTCTCCCACCAGTAGAGCTCTAAAAGTAAACAGGAATTTTTCTCAATCACTTGGTCGCATGAAAGAGGGAGTATTCCTCCCCCCGGCTTCACAGGCTATTTTGAGGGACGAGCAGTTCACTTAGCGATCATATCGGTGACACCACAGTTATGGATCCCAAGTTGCAACGGAACTACAGCAGCGAAGGAATACTTAGGCATTGGCCTGTAACCCACAAACCTTTACGCTATAGTCTGCACTCCCTGATTAGCAGCAAGGAAGATGAAATTTTTCGAGACAGTACTCCATGATCCTTCTAATCAGACGAAGTAGAGAGCCCTAAGAGAGGGCCGATGGCCCCCAGCCCCTGAGTGAACCCATGGGTCTCAAGCATTGGTGAACATCGGCCGTCTTTCTTATTAGCATAGGAAAGATTTTCACTAAGTTTGTTTCCACTTGTCCCATTAAGCTTAATAGGGGCAAGCGCCATACCATTCCGACGGATTCCTTTTGAGAGGACGCATGCTCCACTTTTTGAAATTATGTCATACCCATACCTTGATGGAGAAGTTCAAAATACAAGATTCAAGTGTTACGCTTTCGGATTTTTCTTCTTCGCTACCAAAAATCATTGACAACAGAGCCCAACCAGCGCTTCCTGGCCGAAGATTGAAAATTAGTTTCATTTCTGTTTCTTTAAGTGTTTTATTTACTTTCTTTCATTTACTCCGCTTTTTCGAAATGGCGGGTTATAAATAAATTACTTACTTACTTAGTTTCTACTTACTTACTTAATTACATTGATTGATTGATTGACATTCATTAAAGTACAGTTGGAAGGTTCTTTACATACTCTTTATTAACACACTAGCCTCTTTCCAAAAGCATTTAATATGTCTCTCTGGCCACTGGCACGGTAAGTACTGCAAATTCATTCCTTGATTAGCCGAATGATTCCGTCTCTGTGCTGCTGTGCTCTCAGGCTCGCCTCGAGCGGTAGGATGAATTGGTAATCAGAACAAATACGCTCTACAATTTGTTGTATGGCACGGCATAACAAACAAGACACTCTAGGGCCAGGGTTGCAAAATGTCGCACGATAGTTTGAATTGTCACCCTGTTTTGTTTTTGTCACTCTTGTCCTACGTACGACATAAAATCACTCTATTTTGAAAATGACCAGATATGTCATTTTTGCAGCAGGGATTCTGACCAGAACTGACCATTTCCAATTGTTATGATGAAAGTAATGTAATTCTGTCATGTTTACAGAGGCGATTCCGACCACAAGTGAACATTTCATGAAAATAAATTTCACTCCCAATTCACTCTCTGTTTTGGGCCAAAACTCACTCTCTAAATATTTGTGTTGTGGCAACACTGTCTAGGGCGACGTCAGAACCAGAGTAGGGCAGAACCGAGAGAGTGGTGAGCAGTTTGAACAGTCGTATCAGCACCATCTTCCGGAAGGTTCAAAAAGTCGCTCGACAAAGCTACAAAGGTATGACCTGGAACTTTTGCTGGAATGATCCCAACCCAAGCATAACATAGTCTGTCATTATCACTCACGGGCAAGACGTAACTTAACCGCTCTAAAGTGCGAATTCTAGCTTTTAGCTATTTGGATTAAACTTGATTGATTGAAAATTCAGGGAAAACAATAAATGACGACAGATTGAATGATAGGTGTGTCAGATAGAACCGCAAGAAAGAATAGGGATTATGTGTTGACATTTTCGTGTAAACGGCGTTGTTCAACAGTACAGGTCATCACCATGATGTGTATTTTTTCGCAAATGCCATACTTCTCGAAGTATCAAAATTGAGCTCAAGACATGATGTTTGCTGCAACGAGGCTCAGGTAGCATTGTCGAGCAAAATTGTGTCTGCTCAAGAACAAATAGTCCAAAGGAGCCTCCGTCATTTATCCAATGCAGCGACTGTGGATACCCGGCAAAACAGCTTAGCTAGAGGTACTTGCTAAGCTTTGAGTTGATGATCGTCTACTTCCTTCTTCGCCGCTGCACATACCAGCAGAGGAATACGTGCAGGTGGCGTACTGATCTTCTCTGCAGCGCGTCACAATGGTAGACAACCAATGGGCTTGTACTTTCGAAATTTCTTATCCGGGACTTTACTGTGGTATACTGTTTGTAGGGGTGATGAATGTGATGTTCGCGTAGCTCCTACCTCCGTTAGTCTGGATCGGGAAGGATTTAGGAAATCTATTCGACTCCGCAAGGTCGTGTTACAGAGAAAGAGAGACGGAGGTTCTGGTCCACGGTCTACTTTGGCGCTTGTTGAGCTCTACAAATTTTCTTGAATTTTACATAATCCATGCAGTGGTATTTTCCCATTGAGCTAAATGGCCATTCCCGCGAAAACATCCCCTGTCTCTTCATCCAAAACTGATTCAACGAAAAACTGAAATACTCACTCGTAATGTCCATCGCAGTTTGACATAGCTACGGAACTTTGGTCACTCGTGTACCCTTTGAAATTGCACAAATGGGGCTCACTCTTCTTGGTGTCAACGTTGGTCATCTCTTTATAATCCCTAAAAACTTCAGAAGGCGCCACACTGCCCTCAATTAGACATTGCTCGTAACGAAGAGTGAAATTGACGTTCAAACCACTAGATACCCTGCTTAGTTGAGCGGGATAGACGAGCCAGTGGGTGGTATCCATATTACAAAGACCTGAAAACAAGATCAAAGGTCCCAAGATCCGGTGAGGTCCCAAAAATGTAATATTTGATCCAGACAATTGGGTCTTGTAGATATCCGGTCTTTGTCAAACTTGCCATTTTTACTAATAAAATTTAAAAACAGATTAAAGCCAATAGTAGTCGTCTGAGAAGACCACCCGATGAAAATTTCTCGGGCCTGTAGTAGTATGATATTACTACCCCCATAAATTGTATGTAGTAAGTAGTAATGCAACTTTTTCGTAGACTTCTATGCTATTGTAATACTTCATAGTATTCGGATACTACTGAGTCCGAATGTAGTATTTCATGCTACTACGTGGTGCGTGGGAAATCTGTTCCGAAATCGCTGCGTCTGTACACGATTCCATACATCGCTGCGTCTATACTCCATACCACTGCATGTGATTCCATGGTATCGCTACGCCTCTACGCCATACCCCTGCATACGATTCCATACAACTACTTAAAGCTGCTAAATATAGTAGTCGTTAATAAAATAATTAACCGGTTACCAGGCGGATTTTTGCTGGCACGGCAATAATACTAATCAGTAATCATAATTCCAGATCGGGTCAGGTCCGTGCGAATTGGAGGAGGCAGTCCTGGAACTGTCGTAAGCTCGGTAGCACAACTAGCGTCGCATTATTCCTGGAACCGGGTATATCCTAGATGATTAAGCTATGGGGTATATTGTTTTAAATTCACACCTGCACCAGTTTTATCTGACTTACTTTTTTACTACCTTCATCTTCTCTTCCACTCAATGTGAGGTCGCATAACTGGCTTTGGATAATTCTTGTGTTACAATATTTTTAATACAGAAACTTGACTGACATCTTAAAAACTTATCGGTTAAGGGGAGGCACTCTAAAAATTTGCTTGGTAATGCTTTAGTATTAGATAATACAGTTTAACTGCGGAAACGGTTAATGAAATATTTCGCAATTTACAGAAAAACGGCAGTGATAAATTCTAGCAACTCCAGGTCTGTTACAATTTCTGATTTCAATTCTATGGAATTTTCGTAATATCACGAAGTATCACCCATACTACTACATGCAACTCTTATCGGTACCACGGAACGATCGACTCATACTACTTCCATGCGAAATCGATTCAAACTGAGAGTTTTATGAATCATATGCAATACCACGGAATATCATTCCTACTACTATAGCTCCGAAAAACATAGTGCTATGTAGTAACAAAGTAGTAGTATAGATGCTTTTACACATTCGCATTTAGCGTCGGATAAGCTTAAGTAGTAGCATGCTGTGACATGGTAGTCTTGGCCGAGAAGCATGTAGTAGCATGCAGTAACACGGTAGTCTTCACCGAGAAGCATGTAGTAGCATCAGTGATACTGGATGCTACTTTTTCGTACTACTACGTACTCCTATTTTGAGATAATTTTTCATAGGACAAGTTCAAATATGGATTCAGCATGTGTCTTTACCCCTAGAATACGTCATATCTACTTTGACGAAAGTGACCAAAACTTCCTGCTTTATTCTACGAAATTTCCGGTTTCGGCCGGATTTCGGGCGAACACTGGTCTGGCAAAAACTTAAACCTCAAAAATGAATTCAGCTTGTCTCCTCACCCCTACATCAAACCTCTAATCAACTTTACTTTACTTTACTTTTAACGAATTTTCCGGTTTCAGACGGATTCCGGGCGAAGTATACGTTCGGTGAGAAAACTATTGACATATACGGATTCAGCATATCTTCTTACCCGTAAATCGACAGTCTAGTGAAATTCAAATAAAACTTTTAATTTAACAAATTTTCTGATTTCGGCCGGATTCTGGGTAAACTACTTCTCCCGTAAGACAATAATTCGTCATGTTTTCCTATCTCTAAATCAAACCTCCAATCAACTTCAGATCAAACTTTTACTTTTCACACATTTTTTGGTATTCGCCGAATTCCGGTTCAACTACTTGTCCGGCGAGAAAATATATTCCATATTCTGATTCAGCATGTCTCCCTACTCCTAAATCGACTATCTCATTAGCTTAAACAAAAAAACACCCTTTAATTTTAAACCCCTCCCCACCTTTAAATATGTAGCTATGTGCCCCATCTACGAACTTGACCTGTACTTTGACCCAAAGAATCTTCACACCAAGTTTGGACAAACTACCTCAATACCTTCGAGAGTTATATATCTTGCTAACAGACAGACGGACGGACGGACAACTTTACAAAGTCATAAGTATCCTGTTAGTTACACTTTAGGATCCCAAAAACACGCCATAATCGAGACAATCCTTTGGCCAGGATTGGCTAATTAGGTAGACCGGGTAGGGCTGATTTTAAAAAAAATGCCTGACCTTCTTTCCTCATTGATGCCCAGACAACAACGTGACAAAGAAACGTGATTCTCAGTGTCATTCTATTCCTATTACTAACCACATCGAAGATCGGAAGTCGGAACTAGACACAAATCTCTCAAACCTCAAATCTGATACTGACTTCCTCTACAGCTGTAGGATAACTCGGGTCAGAAAATTCGCAAGAAAACGGAAGGATTTTTAAAGATCCAGTCAGGTCGGTACAGTTACTATTCAAACATTATGGGATATTCCTTTAAAAATAAATTTGTTCAATCCAGAACTACAATATATTCAAAATCGTTTGTAATTCTGTCCAATAAAACAAAACTGTTCACGTCTACGACTCTTTTCGGCTTCAGAAGCATAAATAAATTCGAACATCCGGTCTTCCTGACGAGCTTTCAGGAATCATCCGCGGTTCCATTCCTCTTCGGATCAGCAGTACAGAAGCGGTGAAGGCGATGATGACCTAGCCCATTTGGTTGCACTGTGTCGCGAACTCTCGTTTTTAAGGGAATCTTGTTGGGGGGTAAGGGAGATACTGTTTCCTGATATATTGAAGAGCACATCTCCAGGAGCAATTAGTGCGTTATGCAGTTTAGTTTATGTAGTGGTATATTAGAAGTATTATGAAGTTTTTTGTTTGGTTGTATGTATATGGCCCTAAGGCTTTAAATACAATATTATATTATATATATATTACAAGGAAGCATATGACCGATTGCCGTACCTTCGATCCTCCTGCAGCTCTCGAGGCACTCAGGCGATCCACGAAAGGAGACAGCCTGTCGTCTTTTTCCGGGACATATCCCACCCAGACTTCAGATCTTCGTACATGTTTGCAAAGCTCTTCTGGTGACTGCACGGATCACGCTTTGTGATCGTCACTGTCGTCATTTAAAACCATATTTTGTTACTTTCATTGCAGTCTGAATTCTTCATGAGGAGGACGTTGCTAAGACCAATTGTCGGTTTGTAGGAATCGCAAGAGACCTCGAACGAGAAGAAGCTCTACCGAAACCCAGTACGAAACAGATATCTCACTGGTCAGACAGTTGTCAACATTTCCAGCAGAGCAAAATAACAGTAGTGAGTAGCGTCATGACCTATGCTTTCCTTGCTTCGCAAATGGGCCAAACTCATAGTGCTGCCCACTATGCTTGCGACATTCAAAGTGCGACAAAATCGCGTGGTAGGAATTCCTAGTAAAGCTAAGATGCGGTCTGCACACAGCCAAGAAACAGGGGAGGTTGTATCTTTTTTTTTGCTGTGTTCAGAATATGAGGTTATTGGAGCCAGCACAAGTGCACGGCCGATTTAGTTTCAGTAGGGACGTTCACTATCGCTAGTTTTGCTTGTGTCGCTGCTGTTTGACTGTGTGTCACTTTTTCAACTCTTGGCACTACTCTAGTGTTATTTCGCTCTGGTTTCCAGCTTCCGTCGCATTTGTTCTAATTTACATGTAGTCCTGCTTAATATAATTACAGCAGAGGTCAAGATTGTACTATTATAAGAAGACACGAATGGAATTTGTTGTTCCAGTAGGGGTCGTTAAAGGTCGCCTTCCTTCAGGACACCCCCACTGCACTTATAGGCCCAGATTTACTCGTGCATCTTCTCTTTCATGAACACCATCTATAACGAGCACAAAATTTTCATCACAGACTTGGAAACGCGAGTTTTCTAATAGTAGTAGTAGAAAAAAATATATTCGAAAACTGCCCTTCACAGCGAAGACGACTAATTCGAACTTGTGATCAAAACAAAAATACTCAGCCTAAAAATGTAGAATATACTTCTCGTAAACTATCGAAATGGGTCATAAATAAAGTTCAACATACATCAAAAATATAGAGAAGAGAAACAAGGTGACTAGAGGATGGTTGTTCATTTACTGTGGAAGAAAGCTCTTGCTGTACCTTTTATTCCATGAAGCAGTTTGGATTGCAGTTTAGCAGTTTGAGATTTTTTTAGTAAGCGTTTTGAACCGGTTTTCATGCAACAATTTTGCCATGCTTTTAACTGATTTTGTTTTTAACAGTTCGACTTATTGTTAAAAGGAAAGGTTAAAATTTAACGAAAAATTTAAATTAAGATTGGAACAATAAAGATTAGAGAATTTCAAAGTAAATTAAAAGTATGTCACACTGAGGAGGAGGACGAACATCAACAACAACAAAAATCTTTCGGCGAGGATATTGCGCAGTCGGAGGGGGGGGGGCTGAAAGGGTTCTTGCAACACAGCACATACAAAGAGTGGTTATTCTTTCTCGCAAAGTACTGAGCTGGAACTAATAAGACTTTGAATTAAGACTTTTTTGGATCTTCTCGATCGTAAACTTTTTTCATCGGCAGGCTAAGCCCAAAATGCCAAACAGGGCACGAGTATTCGAAAATTGATGGAACAAAACTACGACAGAGCTGGAAGATATCTTTCGAAGATAAAGAAAACTTAACAAGGAGTTTTAAAAGGACGATTGACGGTGACACTTGTTTTAAAATATTGTTAACAAGTGAATCCCATTTAAGTAAGCTATTAGGATTACTCCCAATAATTCGGTTTCAGTTACCGACAGTTCAGGTGGGAATAGGATCAAAGAAAGCAGGAATGTATTTGAAGGAAGCTGATTGTCCTAACTGATGATTTTTGGGGTTTAAGTACAAGTCCTTAATTCAGCTTCTTCTTTTACATCACCAAGGATGCTCATAACCCGACTTTGGATGTTTCTTAGGCACCTTTTGAGTACTGAGAGTTCGTCGACATATCAATACATCAATCGAAGACTATTCAAATTTTCATTTAAAGATAAACGCGGTCCTAGGAGCGTTCCTTGTAGCACACCACACAAATGAAGAGAGGGTCAGAAAATACATTATGCATATTTTACAATTTGAGATCAATTTCTAAAGAGAAGCTATAGTTCTAACTAGGAATGGACTAACAATGGAAACTGATAAGAGTGTATGAATAACAATATCATGAATAATCGTAAGAATGCAATACTTTTTTTAGATCAATTAGAAGGTTTAACCGTGAATTTGGTTTTTCAAGGTTTTTTTAAATTGCATCACGCAGGCTTACCAAATAATGAGATTTGGATACTTCCTTTAGGTTCCCAAATTGCTGGAGGTCGATAGGGTCGATGATTAGAGCTTTCAGGCACTCAGTGACAACATTCCTATAGATCTGAGAGAAAACAGGTTTCAATTATTACTGTTATTATTATTTTTATATTCATATTCAAACAATGTTTACAACGGATATACGTCAGCTACGATTCTTCAATCAGCAATATTTCGGCCCATCTTGGCACGGGTCCTCGTCAGGCTGTCAATCTTCTGGGTCAACGTCGGGGAAGGAAACAAACCTGTAATAAATAACTGAAGATTCTACCGACTATAAATTTCTTATTAGGGCAACTTGCTTTCAAATACTACTGTAAGCAGAAAACTAGTCCTGAAATTAAATTTTTCACACGGCCGCTATTTTTGCTGCACGATTACAGGGAAGGTTTTTTTCTGTATTTTGATCAACTTCGGTTTTGTTGTTAATAAGGGACTGAGGCTTAAATTTTCTTCCCTTAGTAACCCCGTGCCACGTTTCCGGTAGGGAGTACTCACCTGTATCTCGGTTAATGCCTGCTCGGTTCTTCTTTAAATTTGAAAGTAATTTGCCTTAACAAGACATTTATAGTCGGTAGAAGCTTCAGTTATTTATTACAGGTTTGTTTCCTTCCCCGACGTTGACCCAGAAGATTGACAGCCTGACGAGGACCTTTGCCAAGAAGGGCCGAAATATTGCTGATTGAAGAATCGTAGCTGACGTATGTCTGTTGTAAACATTGTTTCAATATATGTTTCAAAGTCAGCTTGGGCTCAAAGAATATTTATTTTTATATTATTCACTGAAATCATTCAGACCTCACTTCTTAGCGATTGGAATAGCGTAACGGAGCTTCCAATAAGACAGACCACTGTCTTACTTACACCATCAGAAATACTTGCAAGAGATGTTGATAATTTGGCGGGAATCGGTATTTCAGAATGACATAATATGATACCGAGAAGACTTCCTGGTATTATGAAGTGTACTCTCCCGTAGCCGATAAGTAAGATTTTGTAGATTTATGTATAGAGCGATAGAATTCACAAAACGTTCCATAGATTAGTTTTAAGACTTTTACGGTCCTGTGTACTTGTATATGGCACTCTAGGTTTTTTAAATTCAACTATTATTGTTATTAGTTTCCTGGTTTCTTGAATTTATTTATTTTACTGAGAACGAATTTCTTGACTTTATTATACCACTGTTGAGGTTTAACTTGTTTTATTTTATTTAGTTTATCCTTGCATATTTTGAGGCAGCTTTCGGAAAAAACTCGGTTATCGATCGCTGAAGCACAAATGACAATGTTCAAGGGGGGAATTACTGGAGTGTACTTGACTTTTTCATACCACTGTTGCGTTTTAGCTTGTGCCAGTTCATTTGGTTTATCCTTCTAATCCTGAATCAGCTTGACCACTGAAGCACGACAGGGTTGCCACATAAAAAATATTTACAGTGACCTTCGGCCTAAAAAAGAGAGTGAATCGGGAGTGAAATTTATTTTCATGAATCGTTCACCTTTGGTCGGGATCGCCTCTGTAAAAATGACACATCTTTTCCTGAAAGGCCGACGGCCGAAGGTCACTGTAAATATTTTTCATGTGGCAACCCTGTCGTGCTTCAGTGGTCAAGCTGAAAAATCCCTTCTGCAAAAAAAAACACATTTGATCATTTTCTGAAACAGAGTGATTTTTCTGTCCTACGTAAGACAAGAGGGATAAAAACAAAATAGAGTGACAATTCCACACCATCGTGTGGCATGCGGCGGTCCTGATCACGAATGAAAAGTTTCTGAATCTGCCAAGGCTCTTTACCCTAGGTTTCAGAATGAACGAGATTTTTCAATCACAGCGACAGAAGATTTTTATTGCCTGGATGTTCACACTGAATTTTCGTCGGCAACAAAATTCAACGCGAAAAATAAGTAAAGTAATTAAAAATAACCCTTAAAATACTTAAAATAACTAATTTTTCTAAAAGGGAATCATCAAAAGGGTCGTTCATGTTGCTGTTGCATGCATAAAATCGTACTGTCGCCCGATTAAACTTGAATTTTCCCAACATGGAAATCGCCGATTTTGGAAACGAAACTCTCAGCGATGGCCGATATCGCCTCAGTGTGAACGTCTGTGTGAACCTAGGGTTAAAACAGACTCATTATCACACTTTCAAAAATCCCAGAAACAGCAGTAGCGGTCAGATTTCTCGACCGAGATACTGGAAGCGCGCAAGCTTCACCTTCGTGGTCACATTACTCTTAGCTTCTTTGAGGTTTGCAGCCCAGACATCGCGTTTCTCTTTCATGATAGCAAGGTGAGTTATCTTTTTGTACGGGTTCAGCACGTAGTAGACCATGATGCTTAGGATACACAGTAGAGGTAGAACAACGAAGAGCAAGGTCATGGAGATAGTAAGACCAAGTGCACCTAAAATTGCAAAATATTAATGGCAGGCGGGTTTATACATAGCCCGTTTAAGTGCACAGACCCGAATCATATCCATATGCATCATATCCGAACTTTGAAACGGACTGTCTAGGATCCTGGGACTTTGACGACATTTAACATTTGTAATTTCAATTTGTAATTTTTCAGTTATTTTTGTTTAGACAATATTTTTTCACATTACAGAAAATTTGTTCGTGAGCCTTTAAGTGTTAAATTTCAGTAGAAAAACAACCGAAATTATGGCTTGCAATATTTATTTTAACGAAAAAAGAACAATAAAAAGATGATAACAAAACATTGATCTGTAAAATTTGCAGAGAACGTTATAGTATGCACAATGAAAACTTAAAAGGCACGTCCTATTTATGACAGTGGTTCATTCTACTTTCCCTCCACTCTCGTTCACGAGATTTTGCACTTCAAAGTGTATCTTATCTCCTTTATTATATTACATATTATATAGCATTACACCCTGATTACACTGATATCAGGCTTGCCACGTTTGTTCTCTTTACGTCACATATCAGGCTCCCAATCCAAGTTTGACAGTTGCTTATCCGTCCGACGACCGGTTATGCAAATTTTGCCTAGTTTGTCATCTTAGGCAAGGGACATCGAAAGAGGTAAAAACAGCCGAATGCTTGCATAGTTTGCTGCAAGGATAGCTAAGTTTTAAAGTAGTCAAGAACATCTTAGCAGAAACACAATTTAGCCCGACGTGTCCTTTTAAGCTATGCACACACAGTATGAAAAGATTCCACGTGCAATAAACGGATCCGAAACTCGTACCTGTAAGCCGAACTGGACAGACGGCGTATCTCGCATATACCATCGTAACTGAAGAAATACATCCTTCAGATATACTACTTAGTTTATTCGGGTCTCCGCCACACAGAGCGTGTTCCACCCTTCTACAAATAGCAACTATTAGTCACTATTTCCGTTCCAACCTCACCAAAAGTTACTACGCTGACCGTTCCAACCTTCTCGAAATAGTAACTAGCTTACCACGCTCGGGAGCGTAATAACTACGGATCTCTGTAACGTTATTGGTCGGACTCGCCCGAGGCATTATATTCTGATGGAAAATAGAACAAGACCAAAGGTTTCGATGGAATCCCAAAAATCCAATATTTGATCCAGACAATTGCGAACGAACTACCATACTTGTCCAGAAAAAAAAAGGTCAGAATCGAATTCAGCGTATTACCTTATCCGTATAAAGAACATCTAACCAACTTCAAGCAAAAGTTCAACTTATAAAAAAAAATTCGGTTTCAACCGGATTCCAAACGAACTATATGTCCAGGTAAAAAAAAGATTGTCATATACATATTCAGCGTGTTTTCTTATCCCTAAATCTGTCATCTAATCAACTTCAAATAAAACTTTTGCTTTTAACAAACTTTCCGGTTTGGCCTGATTCCGGCCGAACAAGCTGTCCTGGTAGAAAATACTGTTCCCATAAGGGTTCAGCATGTCTTCTTACCCCTTAATCGAACATCTAATCAACTTAAAACAAAACTTTTACTTTGAACAAACTTTCCGGTTTTGGCCGAATTCCGGGCGAACTACTTGCCCGGCGAGAAAATGGTTTTCACCATCCTGTTCAGCACGTCTTCTTATCCCTAAATCGAACATCTAATCAACTTCAAATAAAACTTTTACTTTTAACAGACTTTCCGGTTTTGGCCGGATTCCGGGCTAACTACTTGTCCGGCGAACAAATGTGTTTCACCATCATGTTCAGCATGTCTTCTTATCCTAAAATCGAACATCTAATCAACTTCAAATAAAACTTTTACTTTTAACAAACTTTCCGGTTTTGGCCCGGCGAACTACATGTCCGATGACAAAATGGTTTTCACCATTGTGTTCAGCATGTCTTTTTACCCCATTATCGACTATCACATTATATGTTTACAAATATTTCCTTTGCCCCATAAATTAAACCCCCTCCCCCACCCCTAAATGTAGGGCTACAGAGCCCATCTACGAACTTGACCTTACTCTTGACCCAAAAAATCCTCTCACCAAGTTTCATCAAAAAATCTCATTCCCTTCGAGAGTTATAGTGCTTACAGACGGACAGACGGACAACTTTTGTGATGTCATAGGTATCCCACCACTTACGTTTTGGGATCCCAAAAATCGTTCTGGCCTTGACGACAAAAATCCAGAATTCGTGACGTCATGCGTAGTAACTACGGTAAGTAGGTTGGAACACGCTAATAGTCTCAAGTACCATGGATTCCAGCCTCCTTCCTCATTCGATGGCTCAAAGGCGAATATTCAGTTCTTCTTTCGGTCCATCAGATCCTGTGGATTCCCAGTCTTCACCAGATACCGTAGGCATCTCCTCCTATTAACTCTATTAACCATTGAACAAGATGCATTATGTAATTTCTTTTAAGGCTCTACTTTCCGGTCTAGGCAAGGGTACGACCAGAATGTGCAAGAAGAACCTCATAGAATTTTCTTTCCAACGTGTTCTACAACCAGATTTACAGCACAATATATCCACACCATTTATGTTGATCCAGTGTATTTTCCAAAACCCTAGTTTGACACCATAACCGGTTTCAAATTTTTTTTTTTACTTAAACACCGGTCTCCGGTTTCCGGAGAACGAACTACTTTTTCGACGAGGAAAAAAACGTCAGATAAGAATTCAGTATGTATTTTTACCTCTATATCGATTGTATAATCAATTTTAGAATTTGGTTTTCCTCAATCAAATTTCCTGTTTGGGCTGAATTCCGAATTACCCCTAAATCGTTGCCCCTTAATTTGAGCCCCCACCCCTTAAGATACAGCTAAGAAGCCCATTTACGTATTTGACGTGTACTTTGATCAAATGAATCCTCACACCAAGTTTGAAGAAAATATTTCAACCCCTTGGAGAGTTATCCTGCTAACAGACAGACGGGTAGACGGGCGGAGGAAGAAACTTTATGACGTCGTAGGTAACGTTTTAGAATCCCAAAAACGACTCTGGACCGCTGGATTTAACACTGTAACGAAAATTAACACTACTCGAAAACAACAATGGACGATTAGAAAATTCTCAGAACTGCAAAATGACGACTATTATTTTAATAAACTGGCATTGCTTCAGCTTGTAAACAAAATAAGGACTGCCAACTCGAGAGATTTCTTGGTAAATGTGATCAAATGTGGGAGCCCTTCTCGCCACGTTATAGATACGAGCTCAGATCCAAATTACCTGACTCATCAGTCCCCACTGAGGCAAAAACAGTGCTGGATTCAAAAGGCGGGTCGGTTCGTGGTGTCAAGGTCGGCCAGATTCGCAAGGCCGTCGTTAAAGGTCTATGCATCGGTTGCCTAGTCGAAGGTCTAATCGGTTCTTCTCTGACAATCGTTGTCCTCCGCTGAGCAGGTTCATAGGTTCTAGTTCCGGGCCTGAATGTCAGAGTTACTCTAGGACGATCAGTTCTTACAGTGGACGGGGGCCTACCATGCATATTGACGCAGTTAGGAGGTAGGTATCCTCTCTCGCAAACACATTCTCCATTTGAATCGCAGAAACCCCGTCCTGGGCAGCTGTTACGACACTTTTTGGGAAGGCTGTCGGTTCTGACACATTTTCGTCCCAGGCACATCTGAAAGAGAACAATTATTTGTCAAACAAGCTTTAAAGGACCACCTACTGAGTAGGCTATAGAGCCTCTTTTTTGTTGAACGCTGCAGGTCCACTTCCCGGCCGCTTCTGGTATGATTCTTTCCACATTCGTTTTTGCAATGCTCTGCTTCCGCGGAAGACGGCAGCTCTTCCCGAGAATCGCGAACTTGCTTAACGACCAATTCCGTGCTTACCTGCAAGGTGCTGCTTCAACATAGAAGAGATTGTGGAGGCAGTGAATCCAAAAAGGCATCTTGCGCAGAAGCAAAGAAGTGCTGCAGCAGCGATGCGGCAGCACTATTGCAACAAAAACGAGGCTCAGTTTTCCTACTAGTTTTGTAGGAGTTTCACTAGCTTTCATCCAAGAACAAATCGTCCTTCCGTTTTCTGCTCTGGTGGATATTTACGTTCAGATTACAGTAGTTGTCTACTGAAGAAACATGTGCATGCGAACGTCCCATCATATGTCTAACCCGTTGATCAGAACGGATTAAAACAGGACAAGGACAAAGCAAAGGTAAAAGCCATCGAAGGCTTCGAATGCCGATCTATTTTACTGCCACCGGACAGGCGTCCAATGCGGGATTTGGGGCAAATAACCCTACTCTAAGCTCTCCGTGCTTAAGCCTCTACATCCGCTATTACATTGGAGTTTTCAGTCGCTAGTCTTACAGAACCGCACCAACGACTGTCGAGCGCATCAGCGAGGGTTCGAATCAGGGGCTCACACTCGTCATACATAGTTCAACGACTACTTCAGGATTTTGTGGCCAAGCTTCCCAGCTGCAGACGAAGAACTTTTCAATTCAGATCATTTTCGGCCATCAGGACTTTTTTTTTTCAGTCAGTTTTTGGGATCCTAAAACGTAAGTGGAGGGATACCTATGACATCGCACAATGTCCGTCTGCCTCTCTGTCTGTAAACACGATAACTCTCGAAGGGAATGAGATATTCTGATGAAATTCGGTGTGAGGATTCTTTGGGTCAAGGGTAAGGTCAAGTTCGTAGATGGGCTCTGTAGCCCTAATTTAGGAGTGAGGGAGGGGGTTCAAATTAAAGGACAAACAAAATATTTTAAACATCTAATGTGGTAGTCGGTTATGGGGTAAAAAGGCATTCTGAGCACGACAGTGAAAACCATTTTCTCGCCGAACCAGTAGTTCGTCCGGAACCCGGCAAAAACCGGAAAGTTGGTTGAAAGTAAAAATTTTATTTGAAGCTGATTAAATGTTCGGTATAGGGGTAAGAAGACATGCTGAACACCATGGTGAAAACCATTTGTTCGCCGAACAAGTAGTTCGTCCGGAATCTGGCGAAAACCGGAAAGTTGGTTGAAAGTAAAAGTTTCATTTGAAGTTGATTAAATGTTCGATTTATGAGTAAAAGGACATGCTGAACACAATGGTGAAAACCATTTTCTCGCCGCATAACTAGTTCACCCAGAATCCGGCCAAAACCGGAAATTTGTTAAATAGATTAAGGGATAAGAAGGGAGGCTGAGTCTGAACATGAAAATTGTTTTTTATCCGGACATATAACTAGTCCGGAATCCGGTTGTAATCGGTATTTTTTTTTTAAGTCGAAGCTTTACTTAAAGTTGATTAGATGGTTTTCATAGGGATAAGGAGATACGCTGGATCGTTCTTATGGCACTTGAGCTTACTCAAGTGCCATATAGCGATTGTAATTTCTGTCCGTCAGTCGGTCTGTCGGTCTGTCGGTCTGTCGGTCCCGGTTTTGCTAGTTCGGGCACTTCCAGATAAGCTAGGACGATGAAACTTGGCAGGCATATCAGGAACTGGACCAGATTAATTTAGAAATTGTCGCTTCCTCGATCCGACCATCTGGAGGGGAGTGGAGGGAGGGGGAATCCGGAAAAAATAGGAAAAATGAGATATTTTTAGCTTACGAACGGGTGATCGGATCTTAATGAAACTTGAAATATGGAAGGACTTCGTGTCTCAGACCCTCCATTTTAAATCCAGACCGGATCCGGTGACACTGGGGGGAGTTGGAGGGGGAAACCGGAAATCTTGGAAAACACTTAGAGTGGAGGGATCCGGATGAAACTTGGTGGAAAGTACAAGCAAAAGTCCTAGATACGTAACTGATATAACCGGAACGGATCCGCTCACTTTGGGGGAGTTGGGGGGGGGGGGAGAAGTCCGAATTTGTAGTGATCCCGCGAGTTCCGTGCTTCCTGATGTGCTGGGACGATGGAAATTGACAGGGATGTCTGGGACCCGACCAGATTAAACAGGAAATCGTCAATTCCCCGATTCGACCATCTGGGGGGGGGGGGTGGAGGGAGGGTGAAGCCAAAATTTGAGGTATTTTTAGCTTGCGAACGGGTGATCGGGTCTTGATGAAAATTGATATTTGGGATGACCTCGTGTCTCAGACATCTCACTTTAAATCCGGGCAGGATCCGATGACACTGGGGGGAGTTGGAGGAGGGAACTGGAAATTTTGAGAAACGCTTAAAGTGGAGGGATCGGGATGAAACTTGGTGGGAAAAACAAGCACAGGTCCTAGAAACGACATTGACATAACCGGACCGGATCAGGGCACTGTGGGGGAGTTGGGGTGGGGGTCCGGATTTCTAGCGAGCCCGCGATTTCGGCATACTTCCTGATGTCCTAGGGCGTTCAAACTTGGCAGGTATGTCAGGGATCCGAACAGATTGACTTGAGAACAGCCGTTTCCCCGACCCGACCATCGTGGGGGGAGTGGGTGGATGGGGAGTCTGGAATCTAGTGGCGTGCATAACTTTTGAACGGGTGATTGGATTTGAATGAAACTTGTCTGGTGAGCTATCGCCTCGGACGTTCAGTGTCACGTCCGGGTCGGGTCCGATACCTGTGGGGATGGGGGGGGGGGGGGTGGAAAACTCAAGAAACTCTAAAAGCAGAGGGATTGGGACGAAACTTAATGGATGGAACAAGCATTAGGCCTAGATGAAATTGACGGAGCCAGATGGTTTCGGGGCTCTGTGGGGGGAGTTGGAGGGGGTTTCCTGGAATTCCGGTAGTCGTGAGTTAGAATAGTTCCAGATGTAAAACGAAACTTTGCAGGCATATTAGCGACCCGAATTATCTTGACTTAAGAACCTGACACAACATACCCCCGGAAACTTCCGTTCTTAGATCCGAGCATTTTTGGGGGAGCAAGAGAAGAGAAATATGGAAATTGACTTCTGTAAATTGCGAACGAGTGGTCTGATTCGAGTGAAACTTCATGGGTGATACGAATCGATGGCCTCGACATGTAAAACATGCGTTCGAACCATCTGCGACCACGATTAGGGGAATTGGGGGTGGGGAGACTTTTGACATGCATAAAAACCAAACGGATGGACCGAATGAGATGCAATTCGACAGTGCCGAGTTTATGCGGCCTAGATTTGTTATTTGGCGTCCGGGCCGGATTCGGCCAAGGTAGGGGGGGGGGGACTGGAAACTTGCAGATAGGCTATGCTCCAATTTCAGTCAAACTTGATGGACAGGAACAGGGAATTAAGAGATTGGACCAGAACCAGCTCCGACAACGTTGGTGGGAGGGGGGGGGGGGTACCGGAACTTTCCAAAAATGCTCAGATTCGAGTGAAACTGGATAGATGGTATAAACGAAGATGCTTTAGGTGGTCGATTTTTTTTATTCCGAACCAGATTCGGCCACGGTAGGTGGAGATAGAGTGAGTAGCGGAAATCGTATAGTACGTCTAGGGATCAAACAAATGGATTTATTGGGATGAAAGTTTGAACAGTCATGTGCATTTGCTACAGACAATCGAGACGATGCCGAAACTGCTCAGAAACGAGTGAAACTAAATATCATATTTCTATTTCCGAACCGCATTTTTGGATGGTGGGTGTATTTTGTGACGTTCTCATCTACTTTCTTGTACAGCCTACTCGTACAAGTGCCATATGAGCTCGTAGCTCTTGTTGAATTTTCTTTTTTTTGCTGGACTAGTAGTTCGCTCGGAGTTCGGGCGAAACCGGAAAATTAGCAGAAGTAAAGCAGGAAGTCTTGGTCAGTATCGTCAAAAGAGATATGGCTTATAGAGGTATATCTGAACTTGGTTTTCTCTGACGAATAGCCTGGCGAAGATAAGACCCAATTATCTGAATCAAATATTAGATTTTTGGGATCCCATCGACACCTTTGGTCATGTTTCAGTGGAAACCAACAAATCACGGTATAAAATCTACGTAATTGTTCCACATTCAAAATATTGCAAACAATGCAGAAGTTTGATAAAACTTAACAGGTGGGTGTGCATCCTTTTGGTAAATGCTATCAGTTTCTGTCAGTGTGGTGTCTTCACCAATATTCACGAAAGGCACATCTCAAGCAGCTTACTTACTTTGTTTTCACCACACTCCGTTCCATCTCTAACCATTCCAACGTCAAACGTCGAGTTTAGGAGTTTTCTGACCCCCCGGCATCGTCTTGGACTGCCCCCATTCCTTCTAGGTTTCATAAAAGCCCAGCTCTTAGATACCGGATTCACGGTTGTTGCGTCTTCTCTGGTGGTATGACAGAACAACACCCCGCAAAGTACGTCCCTGGAATATTATACGTCTGATGTAAATGTAATGACGGATATGCTCAAGTAGTCCTTCAGCCCAAGCAGAGGCTATAGAGTCCTCGAAACAAAAACAATAGTGCTGTCATCGTGCTCAGTTCCCATTCCCGTATATTTTTTGTTTGTGTTCAGTAGCTTAGTTGGTGGATTCAATAAAGAGAAATGAATTTTTAAGAGTAAAGCTCCAATTTCTTTATTTACTTCAGCTGTAGCCGTATAAATAGATAAAAAACACACAATATCATTACATATTACACATAACTCCATATGTAACAAAATCAACGAGCCACCAGTTCATCACTCCATTTTGTTCACAAAGGCAGTGAAAGTTAAAAATTGGAGTTTAAAGAATCTGGATAAGGTTGTAATCTGACCTCAAAAGGCGGCTTTTTAGGAATTACAGCCTTGCCACCTATGAGAGTGTCCTATAAAATTTCTTTGCCCATGGAAGTGTGTCGTCGTTTCAAAAATGTAGTTATTCAAAGCGTCATGGTCTGGAAACGACATTCGACCAAAAAACCAAAAACGACACGTGTAGAGATTCCTCGCATTTGGAAAGGTTTTGAAGATTCTTCATTGCATGCGTGTCTGGCTACACAACGCTCACAAATAGGCGCAACGCTGAGAAAAAATTTAATTTCTTTAGATCATTCGGTTAGTTTTTCGAAAGTTGCACCGGAAGGTTTAAAACTATGATATATATGAAGAATACTATTTCGTAAAAGACGCAAGGGGCTTTCAACCATGATAACTAATTTGTTGTTGAATTCCAGTGTCCAGGACCCCGATGTTGGACTCACGTTGACAGTCCATATCAGACTTACAGTATGGCAAATAAATTTAAAATCCAACTTTTCATAGAATACAGCAATATTATGCAAACACAATATTTTCAACCATCAGAAATAAGCTGAAGTATTTTTGACCGGAATTTCGATTGTACCCCACCCATGCTAGACCATATTCGTAAACTGTCTCTCTCAGAATCTCGAAGACAGACTTAAACAAAAAAGTACTAATAAAATAACCTAAGTAACTTACTTGGGTTCACATGGCACTTCATTTCCTTTAGGTTTGTCAAAGACATACTGACAGTAACCAGAGTCACGTCCATTCTTGGCGTTTTCTTCGTAGCATATCTCACCGTCTTCGGATCCGGGACCCCAGATCTGCTGGCACTGATGATGTCTGGAGGGAGGGCATTGCCCCCTGATACAGTAAGACTGGAAGAGCATACTCAGTTATTTCCGGCAGTGTTCTTTGCAGGTAATCCTGTTGTTCCTTGGTTGACATTCGAGAACTAAAGATGCATTGACCGTCATGTCATCCTTACATGACAATCATTTCTACGCGGACATATGGTTCGCCCGGAATTCGGCCAAAACCAGAAAATTTGTTATCAGTAAAAGTTTTATCGGAAGTTAATTATAGGTCCGATGTAGGGGAAAAGAGACATGCTGAATTCGCTTTGAGCTTTTTTGCCGGACAAGTGGTTCGCACGGAATCAGCAGAAACCGGAAATTCGGCTGAAGTAAGCCAGGAAATTTAGGTCAATTTCGAAGAAGCAGAAATCGGCGTAAAAACCAATGCTGAATCCATATGTGAACTTGGTTTTCTCAGACGAATAGCCACTGGCCTGAATCTGTTTCTAAATTTTAATAAAAGTGTTTAAAGCGTCTGGCGAAGACCGGATATCTCAAGACCCAATTGTCTGGATCAAATGTCAAGTTTCTCCTATCGAATCTAAGCCTCTATTCTTTTTCTTCTCTTTAAGGCTGCCTTTGGTCTGTCTCTCATCAGTGTTCGCTTCTTCGTGTTGACGAAAGATGCTAAAGTCGTTGCCAAACAACTCACTTAGCTAGATACTCCCATAGATTCTTCCGTTTGATGGAGTGCTTGGATCTTACAGCACGTGAATATCGCGTTGCTGTAATTTCATGTACCCCGAGAAGAAATATATTTCGGCAAGATACCTTTGAGTCGCTAGACTTTTGGCTCCGATCGGAAAAAATTTCTAGCAGACAAAAGAAAGCTATTCTAAAACTGGTTGCAACAAAATTTGTTTCATTCAGGGCCAATTTTGTTCTTTGACTGCCGATCGTATTAAAAAGAAACGGCATGAGCATATAATTTGTTGCTTTGTATTTTGTGTCTTTATTTTTATTTTGGATTTATTTCCCTGTATGAACTGGCCAGGTGATCTTGTCCCTGGTTTGACTTATGCATCTTCGACCAAACCTTATTAGTTACTTTGCACATGGTACCATGGTATCTCATACCACGGCCCACATACCATTTTTGCAGATACCGTTGTCGTGGTATCTGAAAAAGTCATTTCACTTTTTCAAATTGGTGGGAAAGAAGTTTGGCAATAGTTATGTGTCTGGATATATAATTTCATTTGGGGGTAACTGCAAAAGTGCTAAGTTGGCAATTGTCATTTTTGCAAAGCAACCGTACGTAGTATCAGATACATTAGTAACTGCAAAAGCGACAAAGTACAGATCCAGTTCCCGGGTATCAGATACAATGCTATCTGCAGAAACGCAAATACTGTCTTCTAGTTCGAATTGGGATGAATGCAGCTTCGCAAAAGATTTGTTTGTAAGCATCCCCGGATTAAAACACTATAATTCAAGAAAAAGTGAAGCAAATCAATGGCTTGGAAAAATCGACGAACCTTTGTTATTCCAGTCAAAATTGCACGCTTTGCCTAACAAGCTGAAGATTTTCAGAATGAGCCATGGGTCAATCAAACATGGGCGACACTGGATTTAGCGCGGCTTATCCGCTTTGGTCTTCTCGAAGAGAGATGATAGGGCTCCGTGTTCTAGGGGGCAGAGAGGGCTGAATTCTAGAGATGTAACTGTTTATTTGTAAAGTGAAAAGTGTTAAAATCTTGTATGGCCTTTTGGCTCAATAAAATAGCGTTATTATTATTATTATGGAAATGTTTTCCTAATTCTGCCTCACATTAATTTTA